>BSYR01000005.1:34489507-35694384 GCA_030270665.1 Hibiscus trionum
CTCGGTAATTAAAGATACTAATCACATCGTTCATCAGAAAAAAAGAAAATTACTAATCGTATCTTCATTCTTGACATTACTGGCTTACAGCAGTACTTGGATGATTAATATATCATTTTGTTTTAGAGCTCATATCCTGGGAACTTAGACTTCTGGGGTGCAAGCAGATCGAACCAGAGGCAAGCTGTCCCAGCAAGTCCTTGGAAAAGGGAGTACCCTAGATCGGCTCCCACTCCATGTCCGGCACTTACAAGCTTCCTTTCGTTATGGTACAAGAAGCTTGCGAACGCCTTCGCCCTTTCTTCATAAATGGTCTCACCGGTGAGTCGATAAAGTGAAAGGAAAGCATAGGCGTTTCCGGCGATACCGTCAGCTAGTCCCACCTTCTTAACTAACCCATTTTTCCATACAACCTCCCCTGCTTCTATAGCGGCGTCTCGGAATTCTCTATCGTTCGAATACACCTTCAAGAACGAAGCAAGAATTATGAATCGAAGTGCATTAATGGAAGTGCCAATTAATGTTGGCATCAAGTGCTAACCTGTGATGCCTTGGCTAGAGTGATGGCCATACTGGTTGCACCATGAGACCACTGCACCAACTTGTCCCTTGGGTTCCCTTCACTCGAAGGGTAATTTCCACTATGGGGGAATCTGTTACTCATCATGTATCTTAAAGTTCCTTTGACATCAGCAGCATCGTCTTCCGAAAGAGGGAAATGCAGGAGCACGTGTAAGATTCCGGCAAGACCGTTGGCTGCACCCCAGTACCTTGTACCATGCCATCGATACATCAGCGGGCAGGCTGGGAGATCAGAAGCCCCTGTCCTACCCGCAGCTAATATGGCATCAACAATCGGCATAAGAATGTCATTAGGTACCGTATCTTCCTGGATGTGCTTGTTTAGGAACAAAGCAGCCCATAAGAATCCGACTCGGCCGTAAAGAAGATCATATGACATTCCGAAACCACCTTCTTCAGGTCCAACCGAAAGAGCTTTTTCTTGTGCTACCTATATTTTGTTGAATGAAATACTCAAATTGATATATTATACTGCTTTTCAAGAACCACAAAGTGCTTAAAGAAGCTACTATTACAATTATTAAGCAGTATTTAACAAGAATGTAAACCCTATAAAACTAACGCTTTATCTCAATCCAACAAGCAGTGACGCTTGATAGTGTAAATAAGGGTGATCGTTGTTCGGTTAAAACAAAAATAAATTGATCGAATCAAAATTTTATTCAGTTAATTGTCGAAGTGTTTGACCGAAATTTGTTGAGGTATTTAAGGAAGTGATTAAGACTGTATATAGGTCAAGGTAGGGTTTTTTCATGATTAAATAATATGAATGCAGTTCGTGGAATACGTAAACGAATATCATCGCGTGTGAAACTCTATAGTACGATGATGAGATTGGGGATATAAAAAGAGGATGGAAATTCTCTGCTCCAAATTATGTCATTTTGATGTTTTCACTTTAAAAAAGTGAGTTTAGAGTTTAAAGTTAGAAAGCATGGTTAGGGTTTAGCGAATTAGAGGTATGGTGTATTTTTTAAAATGTAAGGTTTAGAGTTTAAGATGTGAAATTAAAGTTAAGTTTTAAAATTTAATTTTTTAATATTTTTTTAGTGTGTGATATAAAAAGGAGCACAAAAAAAAAAATTGTTCATAAAAAGATACCTCGCGGAAAAAATTTAAGAAGAGTCCAAGCCTTTGATGATCCCCTAAATAATTGGCTACCACTGCTCCAAGTGAAAATACCCCTCCTCTACCACATAAAAATGTCACATGTCTGCAATCAATTCACTTGTATTAATACGTCACCCACATAAATTTTCACTAAAAAGGGATATAATATCAATAAATCATAAAATATCAACTTATTTATAAATAAATATATCTTCTAAGTAAAGAAATGCACGTATAATGTAAATTTATAAATATATTCTATATTGCGCAATAATAAGTCTTGATACCCAATTGAATCCTCAAAATATTCATCCTAAAGTCAGGGACAGAGCTGCATTAATAATGAGAAGAGCTCTTGCATCCATAGAGAGAGTTCTTTTTTGGGATTATTATTTGATACACTGACGGTGAAAATTAAAAATTTTCACAAGCGTCTTAATTTTAGAGTTTAGCTACTTAATTTAGGGTGTAGGGTTTAGGTTTAGTAGTTTAAAATTTAAGGATTGTGAATAGAATTTAGGGTTTAGGGTTAAATTTTAAGGTTTACGTTAAAACTTAAACCCTCAACATATTACACTAAAACTTAAACCTTAACCTTTAAACCCTAAATCTTAATCTTAACCCTTAAATTCTAACCATTGCCCCTAAATTCTAAACACATACACCCAAATCCCTAAATTCTACACCCTAAACTAAGTTCCTAAACCCTAAAACTAAGGCACTTGTGGAAACTAAGTGTATTGGATATAAATCCTTATTTTTTACCTTTGTTTTTTATATTCTTTTAAAAAATAAAATAATTATAAATTTGTCCTACCATTTTTCAAAATTTATAATTTATGGTTCCGTCTTGTTATACTTATTTTTTTTTTCTCACTTTGTACTCTAAGAACCATTTGGATCAATGAGTAAGAAATTGTGTAATTACACAAATTCTTACAATCTACCCAAATTCTACCATTTGGATAAAAATTTAGGTTATAATATAAAAATTTGTGTAGCTACACAAATTCTTAACCAAGGTAAAATATATACAAATTTTTACCCGGTTGATAAGAATTTTTGTAATGAAACAAATTTTTACACAGTTAGTAAGAATTTCGGTTCTACCTAAATTATTTCCCAATCTTATATAAATTCTTATCATCTTAATAAGAATAACTTATATAACGTCTTATTTTAGGCTCACTCTAAGTTGCCTCGTCCTAGAATTTCTCGAAAAAAAAATTGTACTCAGTACTAATTATAGAGAGCACAATTAAACAATACATTTAATGTCGACAGACGACCATTCCTTTTAAGTCGATCACGATTTTTTTAAAAATGTTTGTATACTTTACAATAAGGAGAATTTAGATGAATATTTCCTTTTGGAAAATTATTTAGACAAATAACTGCCTCCAAATATCATTTGGAAAAATACCCCATCTGATACTAAACTCATGTTTGCAAAAAAATGAATTTTGTGTAAAAAAACTTAAATTTTATTTTTTACCTACCCTCTCAATACAGAACTCATGTTTAGCCAAACTCGAGCTTGAAACTCGCTTTTGGCCAAACTCGCATAAGTATTTTTTTAAATAAATTTTAAAGGGAGAGTTTTTGTCCAAATAATTTTCCAAAAAGATAATATTCATCCAAATCTCCCTTACAGTAACATAGATAAAATACAAGTGCCAAAAATATCTGTAGTTTGTTGTACTGTAAGATTGATTCTTCAAGATATTTTACACAATTTAATAAATAAAAGAAAAAGGAATGGATAACTGTGCAAGATTAGCCAAAAACAGTACGGAATAAGTATTCATCTTCAGAGCTTCCAGCATCAAAATCCGCACCGATTCTCAAAATATTCGGTTCTCCCCCTTTCGGAGGAATTAAAAAAAATCCGGGTATTTTTTTTCCACTCAATATATTTGATCTAAAAGTATTCATATTCGGATCTCCCCCTATACGAGTCGTGTCTGTCTGTGTAGTGTGTATATGGAGTAGTATATAAAGCTAAAAGAAAACTTACCTATTGGAGGCACGTGCGACAGGGACGCAGGCGTCAACGATCTCAGCGGCCAATAACAAGTCCTGCCGACTACTAGTCACCTCGTAAGATCTCAAGCAAGTGAAAGCCGTCCCCAGCAAGCCCGTGTACACAGTCGGGTCTATTCCCGTACCCGACCCACCTCCTCCTTCCCAAATTACCTCCACTATCTACACCCAGAAACAAAAACATTATACTTCAAAACAACCTGTAAAAAGTTTGTTCCCATATCTTAATCATGACATTGACATCATAGATAGTAAGAGGTTTAACTTTTAAGTGTAAGAATAATTTTAATCCAATAAACAAACAAGCGTACCTGGTTCTTGAGAGCGGTGGCAGCTTTGAGGAAAGTATCAGCAGAGAGTGACAAAGTGTTAGAAAGCGTTGGATCCATTTTTATCAAATGATCTAGCCGTTCATTATTACCCTCATCATTGCTTTCTTTAGATGCGGCAAACTCCATTACAGAAGACATTGATGTTTGGCTTTTGAAACTTTGGTCTCTAGCAACACCAAACAGAGAAGGGAGAAGGAGATGCCAATATGCCGATGGTGTTGTTGTGTTGGGCTGTGGTTGTATGGAATGGCGGTGCATCACACGCAGATAGCGGTTGATACACGTGTCGTACCCTCCAGGATTCCTTAAGATTGGAATACTTACTCGCTGCTTACCACGTGGCTCACGTTTTAATTAAAAAAAGAAGGCCCACTTAAGTTCTATGATTCGAGCCTAATAGAAAACGTGAAAATGTGGTGATTAATTTAAATTTGGTTGTTTACTTTTTTATTTATGTTTATAATATTAAGAAATGAAAATTCTACGACGGGCGACGAATATTGATGAATACCACTAACGATTAACACCATTAATTTTTTTAAATTTTAAAAATTTAAAGGACTAAAATTATAATTAAAATTATCTCTTAAAAAATAAAAATTAAATTTAATAGTTACTTTATAATATTTTTTTAATAGGTTAGAATCAAATATATTCAATTCTTCTAAACCCTAACAAAATCAATCTTTTAAAAAAATAGAAATCAATTTATAATTTTTTAATAGATTAGAATCAATAATATGAGAATTTGGTATATTTGATTCTAATCTATTAAAAATTATAAACTGATTTCTATTTTTTGAAGAGATTGATTTTGTTAGGGTTTAGGAGAATTGGGTATATTTGATTCTAACCTATTAAAAAATTATAAAGTAATTATTAAATTTGATTTTTATTTTTTAAGAGATAATTTTAATTATAATTTTAGTCCTTTAAATTTTTAAATTTTTTAAAAGAAATTAATGATGTTCATCGGTGTTCATCGCTAGTGGTGTTCATCAATGTTCGTCGCACGTGGTAGACTCATCCATTAAGAAATTACTTTGATACACAAGTTTGTGTAAATTAAAAGTTTACACAAGTTTTTTTTTAATTTTAGGGTTTAAAGTTCAAATTATGATTTATGGATTAGGGGTTAGTGTATAAGACATAAAATTTAAAGTTTATGGTTAGAATTTAAAATTTAGGGTTTAGATTTTAGCATTTTAGGGTACTAAGGTTTATAATTTAAGTTTTAATTTTTATAAAAGGACTGTTTAATTTTTTTACACAGCTTGTTTATCAAAATATAACCTTAACATTAATGATAATAAACATGTTGGTGTTAGAGACGTTTGAATTTTACTATGTTGAACGAAGTAAATTTTACGAAGACGTTAAACAAATATAATACTATTTTATAAATTTAATGTCATACTATATTCTACATATTTTAGATTTTAATATATCAATTATCTTAGTAACGAGAATTGAGTGCATTGGTACGATACATTGCACTCTAAAGGAAAAGACGCGAGTTCATATTTTAGAAGAAAACATTGTTAAGAGGAACAATCTCGCACCCCAAACATTGACCATAAAACAGATATGCAAATATTAAAAAAATATTTATTAACTCTTTGTATACGTGACAAATTATTTTCTGAATAAAAAAGAGTCTTAACAACACTAAATTCATAAAATATAACAACATTTTATTTTACTCACATATTTTTTCAGTAATTTAAAACTATTTTTTTTACTTTTTCTCTTACAAACATTTAATTTAACTCGTTAAAAAAAATTAAAAACTTTGTACGGTCAATTCTATTGCCATTGTCTAAACCCATCAATGATTACAAAAGTACATAAAACATGTTGTAAACTTGGAATTTATTGACTCGGATCAAAAAAAAAAACTTGTAATTTATTGACATTAATTGTATATTTAATAGACCAATATCAATTAAGTGACGTTTCTCTATTTACATTTTTTTATTATTCCAAATTTTTAACGTTTATCTCGTTTATAAACTATAATTTTATTATAATTAATAATTATGATTGTCAAAATTGGTACTTTAACATTTTTAATAGTCTTAAAATGATTACAAGATAGTATATATTCTTACGTATTCTTAATCTTTGACAATGTACACACTTTACAACTTGCAAACAAAGCGACTTGAACTCAGGTCTTCTAGGATGAACATCATCCTCTTTTTTACTGAGAATAGATTCAAAATTATACAACTTATTAAACATGTTAATTATTCCCATTTTTTTTATATTTTATGAGCATAAATATTTTATATTTTTAACTGTTCGTCTTGATTTAATTATTATTTTCTATACGAGTTTAAATAATTTTAATATTTTCATTAAAACTTCTTTGTTTGAATTAAATGTTTTCAAATATCATTTGAACTTCCATATATGAGTGAATAACTCAACCCAAATTTGGATCTAATAAAAAACATACAATATTCTATAAAACAATTTATTAATAGTATTAATATGCCAACTAAGCAGAGACTGGGTCATTTATAAGTTGGGGAAAATTATCCCTTTCAATTTTTTTATAATAACATTTTAGATCATTTTATTTTAAATATTAATTTTATAAGACCTTTATCCTTCTCTATTTTTAGACAGGCATTGCTCCTAGTTTTGTCCTTGCAACTAAAATGACCATTTTTTGTATAATCAATTGTGTTCAATTTATTGACTAATTTGGATCGGAGATTGCAAATGCCTATTATATGGACAAACTTTTAATCCAATTTGCTTCATATACAACGTCAAGATTCGAACTTCTGATCTTATTTAATGGATCTAGCGTCTCATTTCAATAGACCAACTAGTTAGTGATAGGGGAAGCATATTAATGGATAGGAAATGACAGTAATAAGATAGGGATGATGTTAAACGATCGGTTTAGTTAATAGTTGAATTGAATCTAAAATTGAATTAACTGAATTTAAAAAAATAACCGTTAATGGGACTAATTTTTTTCAAAAATCATTAATTGAATCGAATTAAGTTGGACAAATTCTGTCGGTATTCGAAGTAGCCTATTTTTTAAAATATTTTTTTAATATTATTCAAAATAGCAATTCAAGTTGCAATAATTGAAAATGAGTGTATTTAGTTAGATATATTGATTTATAGTATTTTTTGAGTTGAACTTAATATTGATTAAAATATAAATATTGAATTTTAAATATTATAAGTTATTGATTTAAACTCAAATTTTAAACTATATTAGTTATATATTTATATATTAAAATTTTGGTTAATTAACTTATTTCAATTTGGCCGTAAAGAAACCAGTTTTCAACGGCTTCGCTTTATTCCTTTGTTTAAGGTGGGTAAGTTCATTTCTGCTTTAATTGACAGCAGTGAGAATGGGGAGAGGAAGCGGCAGTGGCTCTTTCAGCAGGGAGTACCGTCACTCGAAGACAGCGGCAAGATTTGAGGAGCGTCGTCAAAATCACCACACCGGCAGCAGATGGCGGAAGCGAGGGGAGGGAGTCACAGTCTTCGTCAACTTTGTGAGTAAGAGGATTCACATCAACACCCTAAAGGAGGCGTTTCAAGAATACGGGAGAGTTCTGGACGTTTACATTGCTTACCATAGCCCTAAAAGAGTAAGAATGAGGTGTACGTTCGCCTTTGTCAGATTCGCGAACCTGTGGGAAGCTATGACGGCGGTGGACCTCGCAAATAACAGAAGGCTGGACGGATTCATAATTAAGGTTTTTTTGGATAAGTTTCAAAAAACACGGTCAACAACGGTTCCTCGTGATGTAGCTAGGGCAAGAAGTAATAGAGGAGAAGTCAAGGCAGTTTGGTCCAGAAAGAAAGATGAGCGATCCTATAAGGAAGCTTTGCTGAACGAGGGGACTCAAAATATTGGCAAAAGGTCTGTGGAGCAAGTCGGAGGTAAAGAGAATGTGGGAAGGGGGGTTTCCCCACCAGCAGTGGAGGAGCTGAGGTGTCCCCATAAGGATCGGGATACAGAAGTGTCAAGTGGAGGAAAGTCCACAAAGCAATATAGCTCGATGAAGACGGTACGGATAGACCATAGTCGTACGAGACGAAGTTGGTGTAAAAACATCCTGGTTGGCCAAATAGCACCCATGTACGACGCGGAGCTTGTGCAACAAGTACTTCAGTCGGAAGGATTCAAAGTCAATGTTCATGTTTTATTAGGGTTCTACTCTATTATCAGCTTTGCAGAAGAGGAACAAATGGATATTTTTTGGGATCTGAAGGAGACATCTGTGAAACAATGGTTCTCGGATATTGACACTATGGAGAATTTTTATAATTCTGACAAGTTGCTAGTATGGATTTGTTTGAAGAGAGTCTCGCTGGAAGCTTGGAATGAAGAAGCGTTGATCCAAATCGCGGAGAGCTACGGCAAATTTATTCGCCTGGACGCCGATATAATAGCAAGGAAGAGGTTAGATGCCGCGAGGATTCTTGTCGGAGTAAAGAGCCTGTCTCAAATTCCCCCGGTCATAAACATCGAGGTGAACAACTACATATTTCCCTTGGAAGTAGCAGTAGCAGAGTATGAAGATGAGAGACGGTGGCTGGATAATGAGCTAGTGGCAGGAGGTCATTTTGGTTCGTCGGACGGCGAGGGCGTAGAAAAGAATCATTCAGACCGGTAACAGAAAAGTCCCAGACTCCCAACAACGTGGAAACTGTAAATCAATTATTGCAGCCGCAAAGTTGGAGTGGTTCCCGAGGGTTTTTGTCCCCAGCTAGCGAATGCAGACGGAAGTCAAAGAGTCAGGATGTTAGTATTAACAAAGTTGGCTCCCCAAGTGTGGGGGAGGTACCAACTATTTTGTTTCCTGGAAATGGGCCGTGTCCTGCAAATAGAGCCAAAATTCCTGGGCCAAAAGTGTCTATAGAGCCCACGACCAGCGTCGAGCTAGTTGATATCCCCATAACCGAAGCCTCAGAGGCAATATCCTCCTCAGACCATAGTATTTCGATAGAGCCCATTTTCGACCCAAGTACTGGTCTCTTCTCGGTCAGAACAAAATCGTGGAAAGGGGGGCATATCCCGATTTGCGCTCTAGCTAAAAAAACGGGTGTGGATAAGAGAACAGGCAGGGGTGTCTCGATCTCCCCAAATCAAGAATCTAGAAAGCTTCCAAGGTCTTCGCCAGTTCAAAGGTTGGGCATGTCTCCGATGGGCTTAGTCCGGCAAACGACAAGCAAAGAGCGTCCCTCTGGTCCGGAATTTCAGAGATCTCCTTCATTGCTGGACAAGGAGTTGAGGGAGGAAGCTCGGATATCGCTCGAGGTTTGCGAAGCAGTTGGGCTTAAGTTCAGGGCAAACACTGAAGTCCTGCTGGGGAAACTAGAGGATATTGAAAGATGTGCTAGGGAGCTTTGATGCGAGGGTAAGCCGTTTCAGAAGTGGGTTTTGATTACTTCAAAATGAATAGTACTGTGCTAATTACGTGGAACATTAGAGGTTTGGGGAGTTGGGAAAAGAAAAGCGCGGTGAGGAAACTGGTTTTTAAATCGAAGCCCAAGCTAGTATTTTTACAAGAGACGAAACAAAAAGGCGTCGATGTATACACCATTTCTCAGATTAGTGGGCGAAGACTGAATTTCGAGTTTAAGTTCTCTGCGGCAGTTGGAGCAGCCGGTGGTTTAATCTCGTGTTGGGACCCAAGTTTTTTCTCTTGCGAAAGGTACGTGATTGAAAGAAATTTTGTAGCTCTTATTGGTAAAATCCAAGGTGAGGGTTTCAGATGTGTCCTGATAAATCTGTATGGGCCAAATGAGGCAAAGGAAAGAAAAGAGGTTTTTGAGAGACTGACATCTCTAGTCTCTGACCTTGATATTCCGGTAGTAATTAGTGGTGATTTTAACATAGTTAGAAATGTTAAAGAAAAAATTGGGAGGTCGTTTAATAGGAGAGCCATGGCTGTTTTCAATGATTTTATTGATGGCTCTGCTCTGATTGACCCTCCTCTACACAGTGGTGAATTCACATGGTCGAATTTCAGGGAGATGCCCTCGTTTAGCCGTCTAGACATGGTCCTTTTTTCACCTGAGTTTGCGAGTATTTGGCCCGGGTTTCTACAGGTTTTGTACCCAAAGAACATCTCAGACCACAACCCAGTCGGTTTGTGCCTAATCGGGAAAGAGGAGGCGCAAGGTATTTCAAATGGTTCGAGTATCTCGCCGATGACAAGGATTATGTGAAGGAAATTGAACGGGAATGTGGGAAAGCCAGCGGTGATAATATCAGCCATATGCTGCAGCTCTGCAAATCGATATCCAAACAATGGGTGACTAATTTGAATAAAGTGAAGGAGAACTCAGTTAGCGCTTTGGAAAAAAAGGTGCTCAGAGCTGGAACGGGAACTGTTGAGTGGTAATAATGTTGACAAAAACAGAACCAAGTTAATTTTGAATAAAACGAAACTGTGGGAGGCAGATAGAAGGGAAGAGCGGGAGTGGATACAGAAGTCCAGACTCAAACGGGCGGTGGAGGGGGATCGGAACTCGAAATTTTTTCATATCTGTGCCTCTACTAGAAGATGTAAAAACCATATTAGTAGTATTAAAGTTGGGGAAGATTACTTCAGTAAGCCAGCTGATATCAGAAAAGCGATCGAGAATCATTTTAAGAATATCTACAATTGGCAGAATACGGTTCCAGTTGATATGTCTAGTTGGGACTTAAGAAGGATTAGTGCGGAGGAGGCTTCCAGGATCGAAAGACCCTTTACCATAGAGGAAATCTGGGCAGCGTTGTCCTCTGTCGGTTCGTCCAAAGCTCCAGGCCCGGATGGTTTCAATATGGGCTTTTTGAAGAAATTTTGGAACAGTCTTAAAGAAGGAATACTGAAGTTTTTCGAGGAGTTTCATAAGGGTCAGGTTCAAGACTTTGCTTTTAATCACTCTTTTATTGTCTTAATTCCCAAAAAATAGAACCCGATTACTGTCGATGATTACAGGCCGATAAGCCTTGTGGGTTGCGTCTACAAGTTGTTAGCCAAAGTCCTTGCGTTGCATCTGGGCGAGGTTGCTGATAAGTTAATTGGTGAAAACCAATTTGCGTTCAGCACTGGAAAACAGTTGATCGACTGCTCTTTGATTGCTAACGAGGCTATTGACTATATGAGGAAAAGAGGGTTAGAGGGTGTGGTGCTCAAACTAGACTTTAATAAAGCGTATGATACAGTAGACTGGGAGTTCCTAATGAATATTATGAGAAGAATGTGGTTCGGATCACTGTGGTGTTCCTGGATTTTCACATGTCTATCTACCGCTTACATCTCTGTGCTGGTTAACGGAATACCAACAGCGCCGTTCACAATCGGTCGTGGGTTAAGGCAAGGATGCCCGATGTCACTGATGCTGTTTAATCTTGCTGCTGAAGGACTTAGCGTCCTGCTCCATAAGGCCTCGGTGTCGGGATTATTTCAAGGTTTCGAGATCGGACATCAATGCTTGAACTTGTCCCATATTCAATATGCGGACGACCTCATTATCTTCAGTGGTGCAGGGGAAAACCAGATCAGAAACATTTTCAGAATACTTAAAGGGTATGAAATTGCGGCGGGGCTGAAGCTAAATCGCCGAAAATCAAAGATTATCAGTATTAATGCAAAGACTGAGTATTTAAGCCGGTTGGCCACTCAGTTAAATTACCAGGTTGAATCTCTGCCTTGTAAATACTTGGGTCTTCCTTTGGGTGAGCCGAAGAATAGTCTGAAGATTTGGTCCCCAATAGTCGATAATTTTAAGAAGAAGCTAGGCGGATGGAAATCTAAATGGCTATCGTTGGGGGGCAAAATTACGCTCATTAAAGCAGTCTTGTCAAGTCTGCCAGTGTTTTACATGTCTCTCTTCTCCATGCCGAAGACTGTAAATAAGTTACTCACCAGCCTCATTTCCATGTTTCTATGGGGATCTTTGGACTCAAACGCTATTCACTGGATTAGCAAAGAGGTAATATGGAGGCCAAAGAGCTGCGGTGGGCTGGGTTTGGTTAATTTTGCGGACAGAAACAGAGCAATGCTGGAGAAATGGCTATGGAGATTCGGAGTTGAACAATCTAGCTTAGGGCGAAGGGTCATCAACGCTAAGTACATGGAGAAGGAAGATGCACTGATTCCGAGGAATACTTCGGCTGGAAGAAAATCTTGGGTGTGGAGGAACATTGTGGCACCACTGGATAAGCCGGATAGTATCTTGGCACAGAATCTGCAGCTACTGGTTGGGAATAGAACTAACATACAGTTTTGGTCGGACATTTGGGTAGGTTCCGAAGCTCTTAAAGATTCTTTCCCCAGAATTTACAATTTGGCAGTGGAGAAAACGGGAACTATTGCGAGTTTCGGCAGGGTCGTTAATGATATATGGGTCTGGGATATCCGCCTTCGCAGAGAGCTTTTCGATTGGGAAAAGGAGGTTTGGAATGAGTTTCTATCAGCTCTGGGTCGTGGAAGTCCAGGAAGATTTCAGAGGGATGGGAT
Organism: Hibiscus trionum; assembly: GCA_030270665.1. NCBI lineage: Eukaryota > Viridiplantae > Streptophyta > Magnoliopsida > Malvales > Malvaceae > Hibiscus > Hibiscus trionum. Next base: position 34,502,076 of record BSYR01000005.1, read on the forward strand.
TCGATGGAAAGGCGCTGCAAATGGTATGTATAGTGTTAAAAGTTACTGCGATACTGTTAATGCTTGTAATAATGAGGTAGATGATGTGTGGGCGCTTGTGTGGTCTAACTTCGCTCCACCAAAGGTTCAAGCTTTCATGTGGAGAATGATTCATGAAAGGCTCCCGACAAAAGACGAACTTGCTAAAAGAGGTGCGGGTGACCCCCAAAATCGGGTATGTCCTCTTTGCCTTAAAGATATAGAAACAGTGAATCATATTTTTTGTGCTTGTGAGGTGAGTTGGAGAATTTGGACTAGATGGCTGCATAGCTGGGGCGTTTTGTTTGTTATGCCAGGAAAGGCGAGAATGTTAGTGTTAGCTTGGGCCGATATTAAGGTGCCCTCCCTTACGGCTGAAATCTGGGTTGCAAGCTTGTTCACCATTTGCTGGTCGATTTGGTTGTTTAGAAATGAAAAAATCTTTAAAGGCTGCAAAATCGATGAAAACTTTTTATACAATAAAATTCTTGCTCGAATAGGTTGGTGGTGCAAGATTAGATGGCCTGGGGCCTCAATGTCATCGGATATTGTTCTTCAGGACCCCATGCTGTTGCGGGGAGTTAAGTCGAGGAGGAAGGGCGTGCAGATCTCGAAGTGGAAGCACCCCCCGGTCAATTTTCTGAAGTTCAACGTGGATGGGGTTGTGGCTGGAGGGTTCGGAAACACAGGCATAGGAGGTATTTTGAGGGATTGGAACAACAAAAGTATCGCGCTGTTCTCAAAGTGTGTTGGAAACCTGGATGCCACCTCTGCAGAATTGCTTGCAATCAAGGAGGCCATCTGTTTGTTCAAGAGAGTAAAGAACGCTGGGACTTGCTCACTGATCATTGAAACTGACTCTGCCTTGTGCGTTAATTGGTTGAGCAAGCCTTTTTTAGTCCCGAAAGTTTTCGAAGGAATGGTTAAGGAGTGCCTCAGCCTATGCTCGAATATGTCTTGGTCTATCCAATGGGCGCCCAGAGAAGCTAACCTTACAGCGGACAAGCTGGCCAAGAGTGGGCTAGAACGTCAAAACCCTTTGGTCTGGGAACTGTAAGGCTGCTATCAGTGCAGGCAGCATTCGTTTGCATGGGATCTAGTCTAAAGGGTTTGTTTCGCTTTGGTTTTGAGTTTTGTGTCCCGGGGTCTTTGTATTGTATGTGTTCCCTTTAAATATGTGTTATACATTAGCAAGTCGCACTCTTTTTCCTCCAAACTAGGATTAGGGAGGTTTTTTAACGAGGCTCTTGCTAATGTCTTATATAATAAATAAAGTATAACTTTCAAAAACAACTTATTTCAATTTGAATTAATTGAGACAAATTTTTTTAAAAAGAAATCTTTAATTGATCATCGACTGAATATTTAGATGATACTAATTAATCGAAATAAATTTTAATTTATTTTTTTATACAAATACTATTATCCAACTTATTAGTTGATTAATCAATATCAAATACTACATAAGTCGAGTGAATCTCCCAACTAAATTCAGTTCGACTTTAGTATACGTAAAAAAATAGATATTGATGTAAGCCGAATATGCCAAATTAATAAGTAGAAAGTCATGGAAATGAATTATTTATAAAAGAATCGGTATGATAACATACTTTTTATGTTGGGAATCATGATTGCACACAGAATTAGATAAAAAGAAAAGTTATCATAGTTCTGATTTTGATTATGTTATTGGTTATATAAAGATAGATTCTTATTTAGTTGATGGTTATTTGTCGATGTAATATGGTATGAGTAGCGAAGCAATTTGCTTAATAATTTGATTCGCTCATCACTTTTTTTTACCCCGTAAAACGTCTCATTTAGATCGAGACAGTAAATTTAGGTAAGTTTTTGGATTTTGATGTTATGCTAATCTTAATGGAATTGCATGCTTTTCTTTGCACAATTGTTTGAAATTTTAGTGGACTAATCTCCTTTTCGTCTCTCTTTTTATGCATTGTATTTGTAATATTTTTCATTGTGGTTAATAAAATCCAGATGTCACTGTTAAAAGAAAAGTTACTATAATTTTTGTTTTCAATAAACGGCCATTGTTGAATTCAACAAGTTGTCTTAGTAAAAAAACGGATAATATTTATCTTAAAAGATTCGAATTCAATCATTTTGTCAATAAAATATGTATACATTATCAAAAAAATTAAAAATATGTATAAACAAATACTAACTTATAATCACCTTTAGACTATTAAAAATAAAATAAACGGCTATTGTTTTGGAGATCCCTACCGATCTCAGAAGTTCTGCTTCTATTTGAGTTTCACTATTCATCATATATGTCAAATCTATCCAAATAAAAATTTCATACCTCTTTTCAGTGCCCCTATATATATCTTAACACTAAAAAATATTAAAAAATTAAATTTCAAGCCCTAATCCTAAATTTAAATTTTAAACCCTACACCTTATACCCTAAAAAACACACAATACCCTAAATTCCTTAAACCCTAATCTTAAACTCTAAACTTAAACCTAATTTTGAGTGTGAGAGCATAAATAGGGGCACCGAAAAAAGACAAGATTTTCGCTCATTCTACACACGTATATGAATTATGATGTATGCTACAGCCTATAAACAAAGTGTCATTTTCTGCAAATTATATAATGAGCACGACTTACTACATCAACCATGATCCCATCCAAGAAAAATTACGCACTTTACTATTTTTTCTCCATCATTTTTTCAATTAATGAATCTTCATTATTTTTTTCCCAAGTCATTTAAAAAATAATTTTTTAAAAATTATTATATTACTATATTAATGACATAAAAAATAATGATAAATTAAATAACTTTTATTGAATAAGATAATGGTTGATGTGATAAATTAGACCATGATATATTTTCTAGTCATTTTCCTTATTATAAAATCTTATTTTGTTCAAATTCCAAAGTTAGAAAACGTCATCATTTAATCACGTGTACAAAACAATTTCGAAGAAAAAGAAAGGCATGGATAATTCCAAACAACTTTATTTCTTAAATAGATTAACGGTCCACTCTTGAATTGTTTCACAACATGAATATTTCGTGATAGAGACGAACCATGAAGAGACGATTTAGAATTTTATGTTAAGAGATATGAATTTTTAAGAAATTGTCTAAAAATTTATAGGTATTAAATTAAAATTTTAAAGGGGTAAAACTAGATGATTAATAAAAAATATAAATAAAAAAATAAAATTTAAAAGTTTTGAGATTAAAACCGTGCCGCAACCCTCTTTGATCCATCATAGAGTATATGGGCGGAGCCACTTTGGTTAGAGGGATGTCACATGACACCTCAAAAATTTTGGAGAATTTTTTTTATATAAATTTAATATAAAAAATAAAATTAATAAATTTTAAATGAATATTGACACTCTTTTAAAAAAACTGGCCCATTGTTTGTTTCTACATACTTAAAAAAAAAATTCATATTTTTTTATTTAAAATTTTAACATCTCAAACTAAATTTCCTGGCTCCGTCCCTGCACGAGTGCACCCATTTCTGATAGAATGCTAAAACTGACAATTTGTATTGTTCAATGTAATGAGCCGAGATTTCAAGCTGAATTCGATGGGCTCACTACAAAACACGCATTAGGAACATATTAATTAAGTAGTTTACATTTTTTATGTGATGCATGTAATTAAAAATTATCATATCTAATAATTAACATATACAAGGAGAGACTAAATTGGATTAAATTTGTTACTAACACCACCATGTGAGCCTCCATTGCATACTCTTGGACATGTGAACGATTATCAGTGACCACATGTTCATCATTCACGATCCCCGCGAATACACTCTGCGGGTTGTCACCAACAACTGCGTATAGATATGTAAACATGACATGTAAACGGTTACCAGTGACCACGCGTCTATCCCCACGAACGAATTTTGCGAGCTGTCATCAACAACCATGTGTTGGTACACGTGGTCTTATATGATGACAAACCAGCCTATGACATCATTTCATAGGACATCCAATTACGATGCCACGACAACCCTCTGTTGACACCTGCCCAAACGCTTATAAGAAGCCATGCAATAGAGAGCAAACGACACGACTTCTTCCATAATCTGACTAAAACCAAGAACTTTAGAGAGACGACGAAGGATCCTACATTACCACCATTATCGACCATACTTCGGCATTGTTCACTTTATCAATCAACAATTGGTGTGGTGAGCGTGAACTGAGCAAGTGACCTCCAGATTTCTCAAATTTTAGTTCAATTCTTACTTTAACAATCAGAAATGGTCGGACAACAACTAGACGAGATGGGCAAGAAGGAAATAGAAGACCTAAATGCAAATCTAGGCATGTGCTCCAATCTGACGGAACAAGTGACACCCCCAACATGCAACAATGGCAATAATGGCAACAATTGTAGGCACAACCTCCCCCATGGTTTACGAATGCAAGAGCGAATGTACACCAGACTAGTGGTGCTTCACCTTCAAAAGCCAACAACCAACAATTCATGGACATGCAAGAGAAGTTGAAGGATGTGGAGGAATCTATGTTACTTTCAAGGAGGCAATTTGAGCAACAATAAAAATTCAGAGAAGAACGAATGGAACGACAAAGAGTGGCCGTTGAAAGAAATGAAAGATTGATTCAGGAATTAACAAAAAAATGAGGGGTAAGACAGTCAAAGGCGTAAAGGAACAAGGGGAGAAAATCAAACGAAAGGTAATGTTTGTAATCGTGAATTTTAGAATTTGGGGGATTTTGAAGAAGATGAGGAAATTGAGGATTCTGATTATTATCCTATGGAGAATGATGCTCAACAAATGTTAAAGGAGAAAATGGAGTAGCTAGGGAGGAATTTCTAAAACATGCAAAGCTTTCAACAAATGGATTCATCCAGGTACTCTATGAGGTACAAAAGCGACCCTCTAGCTAGGAGCATTCTTGAGCATCATGTCACCACATCTTTCAAGTTTCCTAAGTTGTTGTATGATGGAAAAGGAATTCCCCAATACCATTTGTCTCACTTCTTGAACCATAAGAACTTATTTAGGGCCTCGAACCAAGTTAAATACAAAGCATTTTTGATGACTTTAAAAGATTCCGCTCAGGCTTGGTATCTCTAGTTACTTTCGCATTCAATACACAATTTTGATCAGTTGGCAGACCTTTTTATGAGTCTTTTTCTTGCAAATGAGGTGATGAAGAAATCTCCAACATACTTGGTGTCTTTATATAAGAGGCTGGATGAGCCATTAAGAGATTTTGTGAAGAGGTTTCATCATTCATGTAGCTATGATGCATACTAAAGTGGTTGTGGACGAGTTTGTTAGCAATGCCTTTATTAATGGAACCGCACATAAACATCTGAAATATAATTTGTTGGATAGATTGTTGGTAACATTGTCCACATTATATGAAAAGGTTCATCCCTATGTGGAAAACGAAGAGGCAAATAGAATGAGAACCCAGGCTCAAGGTTCACAGTTTACGTACATGTAATCTAACATTTGCACTTCTAGACGAGGTAGGTCTCCACTCCACAATAAGGCCGGAAGAGGAGAAAACTAGTACAAAGGGGGGGCAGCAATATTTTTAGCCTGATAGTCATGTCCAACAATATCGACAAGACAACAAGCGCGAGGAAAGATCTAGGGAGAGACCATCTAGATTTCGAACCTATCACCAGTTAACAAAATCACCTTCGTAGATTTTGAATCAAATTAAGCATACTGAAATTTGCAACCTCCATAACCAATCAGACCAAGCGAATGAAAGGAACAATCTAAAAAGAGGTGTAAGTTCCACAAAGAGCATGATCATTACAAAGATGTTGTGCTCACTTAAGGAATGTTATTGAATCTGTCGTTAGAAGGAGAAATTGGAGATATTTGTGATCTCCTCTCACAACAATCAACAGAGGCAGAGTAGAAATGACCAAAGGGCATTAGGATCAAGATCGTAGAATAGGGACAGAGATACTCAAGCGTCTAGGGGCACCAAAAAGATAAGGTATATGGATCCATGACGAGTGTCTTTTTTAGAATGAGAATAAGGAGCTTTGGATGAGGAAATCAACGAACCTATTGTTGTAACAACAATGATAGCCGACTTTGATGTTAGAAGAATTTTGGTTGACACAAGAAGTGTTGTGGAGGTGTTAAGCTGGAATACTTTCAAACAGATGAGAATTTTGGAGTCGGAGTTAAAGCCGGTGAGTCTATTGTATGGGTTCAACAATCAACCTATTGAGGTGAGAGACTATATTCAGTTGCAAGTTATTATGGGTGTGTAACACCCCTCTAAACTGTCCATAACTTTTTACTCACAACTTCAATTTAAGAGTTCTTTACCATTCTAGAAAGCTTATTCACACACCTTTACAACCATGTATAGAACATATTTTTACCATTTACTTATCAATACAATTTATTGTTTGAAAATAGAGGATTTTTAGTGACCTATTATGCCCACTGTTTTCAACTTGCAACTTTGGTGTACATTTAAACTACAATTCACTACACATTTAATTCTAAGTTTTTAACCAAATTTAAAGACATATTATAACATTATTTTGAAGTTCCATTAACCTCAAAAACAGGGCATTTAAGTCCCTTAATTATTACATTTTTCAGACTACTATAGTTTAACTTCTAAATGTTCTAGTTCATTTTAACCATTCATATAGATAAATTTTCCTTATGAATCTATATGTTTTTATTCATTTAAGGTATCCCCTGTTTCAAGAAAAAATTTCCAAAATTTTTGGATGACCAAATCAATCCTCAAATTTTATTTTTATTCAATATAGTTTACCTAGTTCCAGTTTTATTCTTTTCTGGGCAGTCAGATTGTAACTTAATTTCCAGCCACTTCTAGTATCATTTTCATGCTTCCAAGGCCTCTATCTTATATTATTTTTCATGCTCTACAACTTTATTCTACAACACTTTTTTCTAATTCTAACCCTAACTCATTCGAAATTTCAAATTAAAATAGAGCAGTGCACTGAACCTAATCTGGGCAGATTCAAACCTAAGTTCACGTTCATGCTTTAATTTCCAGAAATTCAACCAAAAATTCATAAACCCAGCATTTTAACAACATCTTAAATTAATTTTAAGCCTATTTTCAGCAACCATTCATAATCAAAATCATCAAAATAAACCCTAAATATCAAGAACAACATCAAATGACTAACAAACACTTAGTTGAGCTATGGAATCAGCATGCATGTATTTTTTCCTTTAATTTCCAGCAACCAAGCTCAATTTTCTCTCTCTTATTTCTTTTAATTTCGGTGGAATGCTTAAATGATGAAGATGAAGTATTGAAATAGTGGATTACACATGTATGGATGGAATAACGTGGTGGTCGGTTCTCTCCTAGCTAAGGGACACATGGTTCCTTCTTTAACCATGTAAAAATCCCACTTAATCTTATAATTAATCATATTTTAATGTATTATCAGCCCATTATACCAATATATATATATATATACTTATATACTTTAATTATTATTACTATCATGTATTATACATGTATATATATACTATATGTATATAGTTACATAGTCTCACCGAAACATACATACATACATATATATATATATATATATATATATATATATATATATATATATATATATATATATATGTACTCTAGTTTTCATTTCATATAACCCAATTCATATATTAGTTACCATTAAATCTTTATTATTCTAAGTTTACACATGAACTTACATATGTATAATTTTACATAATCTATCCACCGAATGTAATAACACATATATATGTTTCCTATTTATTTTCATTTCATTTAACTTATATATATAATTCATGTTATAGTTATGTTCAATGTGAATTAAGTGTGACATAGACTTTAATTTGATAGCTAATATTTCTTAATTCACTCTATTCTTTATTTAAGTGTAAAATGTTTACACTTTCCTTTTTATTTTCTCGTGTTTTTAACTAGGGTGGTTTTTAGGGTATTACAGGGTGGTAGTGGCAATAAAGTTACCCAAATCGCGAACTTTTTAGTCATAAACCACCCATCTACGTGTAGTGCCATTATTCTGAGACCATTAATGAAGAATGCAAAGATGGTCGCGACACCGTTTTGTTTGCAAGTCAAATTCCCCACACCAATAGGGGAGATCTATAAGCTGGCATATCAGAGGGTAGCGAGGCATTTTCACATTCTCTCTCTCCAATTGGCTCAGAGGCAACACGAACATGAGCATGAAGAGAACGAAACTATCTCGCGAATGGACGACCTAGAGTTGAACGTATTGAATAAAGCAATGATGAATTTAGAGAGCCTTGATGTCAAAGTAGAGGACAGATCTGGCAAGCCTGAGCTAGTGGATAAAATAGAGAATGTGGAGGTTTATTCTGGCAATCATTCAAAAATGACCAAGATATCGTCAGGCTTTGTATCACAAAAAGAAGTTGATAAAGTTGTTAAGGGCTAATGCGAATGTGTTTGCATGGTCTGTTGCAGACACACATGGCATAGATCTAAAGATAACCAAGCATTCGTTGCAAGTAGAACATAAACATAGGCCTATAAGACAAAGAAGAGAAAATTTTCTGAAGAAAATGTGAAGTATACGTAATGGTTATCTAATGTTATAATGGTGAAATAGTCAAGCAGAAAGTGGCGAATGTGTATTGATTTTACCAATCTCAACAAGGGAAGCCCCAAGGATAGTTTCCCCTCTCATCCATTCATAGGTTGGCATATGCCTCTACTAGACACACTTTCATGAGCTTCATGGATGCTTTTTTAGGGTACAATCAGATTTTGATGGCAACATAAGATATATAGATTATTGCCTTTGTCGTAGAGGATGTCATTTTCCGATACAAGGTGATGTCTTTCGAACTTAAGAACGCATGGGCAACATATCAACGTTTGTTTAACAAAATTTTTCAAAATCAAATTGGAAGGAATCTAAAGCAATATTTGGTTGACTTGTATGAAGTTTTTGACATTTTGAGATTGTATGGAATGATGTTGAACTTTGAAAAATGTGCATTTGGTGTAAGAGCATGCAAAATTCTTAGGTTTTAGTTTCAAAAAGAGGCATTGAAGCGACACTAGAAAGATCAAAGCCATCATAGACTTGGAGTCACCAACGAATACCAAAGATATTCAGAAGTTGAATGGAAGAATTGTAGCATTGAACATGTTTGTGTCTAGGCTGGCAGATATGTGTCTTCCTTTCTTCAGAGTTCTCAAGGGACCCTTTCAGTGGACAAATGACGGTTAGAAAGCCTTTTAACAATTAAAAGAGTATTTGATAAGTCCACCTACGCTAACTACACATATGGAATGAGATATTATGTACATGTACCTTGCAGCAACTAATGAGACGGTCGCGGCCATGCTGGTTAAAAAGGAGGATGACAATTATAACTCATTTTGCTAAGTTAGCAAGGTCCTTCAGCCGACGGAAAAGAGATATTCAAGGGCTGAAAAGGCAGTGTTCGCACTAATAGTAGCTGCAAGAAAGCTTTGCCATCATTTCCAGGCGCATCAAGTGATAGTATTATCATATCAACCTTTCAAAGAAATTTTGAGTAGGGTGGATATGCAAATTAGAGTGCTGACGTGGGAAGTTGAGCTTAGTGAGTTTGGAACTGATTACCAGCCAGGGAAAGCAATCAAGGCTCAAGTTTCAGCCGAATTGGATACCAAATTGACGCTTGATGGTGGGATATCATTGAAAATAGGAATCTATTACATTTTATTGGCATTGGAAACACATTATATTATGGCATGGTAACATCTCACAGTTTAATAAATCTTCCACTTTTTTGATAGGATGGTTAAGTCCTTCTTTATGGGAGTAGAAAAATGTTTTCTTACTTTTCGGTTGGATGAAAAGGGAAATGAGCTTTCTATTCAACACATTCATGCACACGAGACATGCTATGCGCGAATGCACTACCTGTTTACTTACTTTAGGGACTTGCTTGCTATCATCTCTGTCAGGGGCAATAAATGCAACGCTTCTGTTACACGAAAGCACCAAAAGTTGCACGCCCGTTAAAAATTTCAAAAATTCAAAACAACCATTTTCGTAAAGAAATATTTCCCTATATAAGGACATATTCCAAAGACTAGGTTCGCAAAGGACACTTTATATCTTACCCTCACTTGGGGGGCAAGTGTTACTACTGCCACCATGTGAACCATCATTACGGAACCCCAAACATGCAAATGATTATCAATGACCACATGATTATCACTCACGATCCCCACGAATTGTTATCAGTGACCATGCTTCCATCCCCACGAATGCATTCCGCGTGCTGTCATCAACAACCACGTGTTGGTACACATAATCTTATATGATGATAGACTAGCCTAGGACATCACTTCATAAGACATCCAATCATAATTCCACGACAACCCTCTGTTGACACCTTTCCAAACGCTTATAAGAAGCCATGCAATAGAGAGAAAATGACAAGACTTCTTCCATAGCCTGACTAAAACCAAGAATTCCAGAGAGACGACGAAGGATCCTTCATTACCACCATTCTCGACCATACTCAAGCATTGTTCATTTTACCAATCAACAAAATTATTACTAGATTCATGATGTTTTTCAAATAGTGATGCACTTTAGAGAAAGTATACTCATCGTATCAAGTAATAAAGTAAAGAGTTGAGTGTCAAACCCACGAGGCTTGGATCAATAACTACGAGGTTTTCGTACTTAGGAATGTGTTTGCAAGTATTGGTGAATGTTGGTTTAAGTAAAACTAATTTAACTAATCTAAAGATAGCTATGATAAAGACAAACAACTGCAGTGACTTAACAATTAATTATGGAGGTTGAGATTATTGCTAAGGATATATGCTTGATTACCTAGATCAATGATATAGCTTGGGCGATACATGTCTGCGTAAACCCTTAAGTTCTTCATCTATTTGAAATGATTTTTTGATGAACTTCTAACTCTCTCAATGCCTAGAAGTTATAAGATTGTAGTTAAGGTGATACATGTCTGCGTTAACCCTAACAACTTTATTATTTGTTTAAGAACTTTTTTAGTAGATAAAACCCTAAACTTATATCTAAGCCAGATTAAGACTAAGTTGATAGCTTATCCCCACTACTCATGTTTGTCTAACTTAACTTTCTCGAATATTAAGCCACATATCAATAGTTAACAGACCTCTCTCGAATAGCTCTTACAATTAACTACACATAAAGAACATGAATAGAATAGATGAAGATGAAAGCAACTAAAACATTAAAATAAATAATCAAAACATAAAAATCCTGGGATGCAATAATCCCAACTAAAGAGGTTTAGCTCATGTTTGAGTCTAAGAAACCATTATTAAAAGCATAAACTACGGTAATTTATCAAACAAGGAAAAGAAAGAAGCCGAGCGTCCTCGGCAAAACTCCCTCCGTGTCGTCCAACTGTGATGCAGGCCTCCTCTCCGTTAGCCTCTCCCAATGGCTTCATTCAATGAGGAGAATTGTCTAGCTTCGCCCTAGTGGTTCTCCGCAAGCTCGAACTAGGACAATCGTCTAAATCGTGTCCAATTCATATTTCTCATCCTGATTGTGAATTCGAACTGGCTTGGGATAATTCACTCCAAGCACCGGCACAACAAGCAACTACTCTGTCAAGTCCTTGGCTCCGTGAAGCACCAAAAGTTAATGCTAGATTTGAAGCAAATAGCACGGGAGCGACTCATGAGATTGGTAATAGCCCATATTTTCTCCCACAAATCTTGTAAATCTGATCCTAAAAAATCAACAAGCATATCCCCAGAATTTGAAACTTAAAGGAGTTAGCGCCTCTAGCTCACTTTATCCCCCTTATCCTATTGGGCCTCCAACGAGATTTTCTGATGGTTTTGATACCTAAATGGTTGCTGCTGAAGAAGACAACCCACTTGAAAATGCTGAGAGCCTTAAACATCTAAGGGTCTAACATCCTCTGCCTAGAAATATTGTCTCAACATATTTGAATGGCATTCATAATCAATTATCGGTAGGCCTTGTTAATCAGGCCAACCATCAGTAATGAAAATCCTAAGCTGGAATGTCCGTGGCTTGGGGAAGCTACGAGCTGTCAAACATCTCAGGAATAAGCTGAGAGATGTTCGTCCCCAAATTTTTTTTGTTATGGAAACAAAACTTTCTTAAAGAAAAATGTTACGTGTTGGTAGGAAATGTGGCTTTACTAATGGTTTTGACGTCAGTGCCAATGGTTCTAAGGGTGGTCTCTCCCTAGCATGGGCTCAAGACCTTTCAGTCTCTATTAGAAGTTTTTCCATGCACCATATTGATGCAGATGTTACTGATTTCGATTTGAATGTGACTTGGCGCTTGACTAGTTTTTATGGGAACCCGGTAGAAAGCCAACGTGAACTTTCACGGAATTTACTTCGCTCCTTGGGTACTGACCATAGTCTGTCATGGCTAACAATTAGTGAATTTAACGAAATCACCATTGCCTATGAGAAAAAGGGTGGGCGTGTTAAATCGAAACGAAAGATAGAAGCTTTTCATTTAGCTCTCTTAGACTATGATTTCTCATATTTGGGTTATTCTGGTCGATGTTATACTTGGGATAAAGGACGTCTACCAACCAATAATATTCGCCACGTCTTGATAGGAGGTCGCAAACCCAGCTTGGTGGATTTTTTCTCGAACTACTCTTTTTTAAATTTGTCACACTCTATCTCTGATCACTGTCCAATTCTGGTTACCACTTTTGCTGATGCTTCTAATAGAGCTCCTAGTTTCTCCTTTAGATTCAATGCGAATTAGGTGTTAGAACCTGAGTGTGAAGATGTTATTGTAACACTCGGGTTTGGGGGTCGGGTGAAATTAATACTAAAATAATGTTTTGGGTTTCCCTGTTTATCTTAAAAATTTAGTTTATGTATTGGATCAATTTTGGAATTTAATTAGAACCCTAAATCTCTTGGAATTTAAGGTTTTTGGTGATAGCCATTCATTAATGGCAAAAAGGTAATTATTTGGAACTTCTAAATGAATACCCTTTTATTTCAAATGATCTACTATTCATCATCTTCTTCTCTCCCCTCCCATTTCACTTTCAACGTCAAAAACCCCTCTTTTGCCTAGGTTACTATTCCATTTTCTTTCTTGCTCATTGTGGGAGATTTCTCAAAGGTAAACTCACTTTTGAATTGTCCTCATTGTTCTCTACAAGTCTATGGTTTTATTTTTCGTTTTAATCCATGATTTCTCATTTTGGAATTTTGAAAGTTTAGATTAAAAATGTTATCTTTGTTGTCTAAAACTTAAGCTTTTGATTTGTTGAGGTTAAATGAGTTATTTACAACCTAAAAGGTCCAACATAATTGATTTTTACAAGGTTTTGTGATGTTTCCCAAAATGGGGTTTTGGGGACGGTTTTGGAGGGTTTTAAGTTGAGTTTTGGGGGTGTTTTATGTGGAAATATGATGGCTGATGGTTAGACTATATGTAAGTGTTATTTTGGAGGCCTTTAGGAGTAATTTAAGTGTTGAAACATTGGAATTAGGGTGTGCTTAGGGGCTGCTCGGGAATGTGGATTTTGGGTTTGATTTTTTAGTTGAAATTATGTGTTTTGTGTTTGGTTTGTGATCTGGGTTGACTACATTGAAATGTGGACTGATTGAGATTGTTTTGATTGTGTTGGGATGATTTAGAAACGAGAAATTTGGTTGGTGAAGATTCGGGGACGAATCTGGAGATTTTGGAGTCTTGAGCTTGGTCTTCGGTCTTCTCTTGGGTAGCATCGGTGAGTAGAATTGTTAACCTTTGATTTATTGCTCGGAATGGAACCTTTGGGGGTTTGGGTGGGACCTTGAGGGTCCACTAAACCCGAGAGTAAGTCACTACTCCTATACTATCTTGTGCGTGAATGAATGACTATGTGTTGTGATTATTATGTGCATTCTTGAGTTGTTTATACAGCATCATGGTGTAGTCGTGTGAAAGTTGAGCCTCACGTGATGGTTGTCTAAACTACGGTGATGTGTAGTCCCACCGGTAGTGACTAGTAGGAAAGTATTTTGATGTGTAGTCCCATTGGAAAACTACTAGTCGATACGGTGATGTGTAGTCCCACCGTATGCGTATGTTGTTTGTGCATGTGCAAACCATGAGTAATTGTTGAGAAAGTCATTCGTGCATCCATTGTTTTGTTTCCGTCTGTGAAAAGTGTTTTAAAAACTGCATGTTGTTGAATTATAGAGCTTCTCTCACTAAACTAGTTAGCTTACGCTCTTTTTGTTTCCAACATGCAGATCGTTAGAGTTCGGGAGGCAAGCGGGCAAGGGAGGAGCTTTAGGAGTTCTCAAGCTAGCACAAGTATGATTTGCGTTTTGTAATAATGCCTAAACGATGGGGTATAGATTTGTAGGAGTTGGTGTCAAACTCCTTAGGTGATTTGTGTTGGTTGAGCATGTTGAATTATGGATGTGTTATGTTTCGTCTCGTGGATTATGGACCATGCCTATCTTGCTGCTGAATTATATGTGCCATTTGGCTTTTGAGCTTTCAAGCATGTCTAATTATACCATATTTATCCCCTATGTGAATGCCATGATGTATAGGTGTTGTTGTTCATCTAAATTGCTCTATATGCTTGATTTTGGTCGTGCAATGTTGTATGGATGCTTAAACGTGGTTAGGGGAGTCTTAAATTGCATCTAGAATCGAGTCTTGTGTTGTTTTGCTGAATTTAGAGGTCTTGCAGAGCAGGGCATATCGATACGCCTGAGGGCCGTATCGATATGGTTTGCCCTCCAGGACTCATATTTGGCTTGGTGTATCGATACACGGGGGCGTATCGGTATGCTCAAAGCTTAGTGGAAATCCGAGAAATTGGTGAGGCTTTAGCGTATCGATACGGGCTCTAAGCGTATCGGTACGGGTTTATCTCGTTGACCGAGAAGGGCGTATCGATACGCTCAAGGGCTGTATCGATACGGTCCTCCTGTGTTGACTGCAGGATGTTGACCTTGGTCAAGGCGTATCGATACCCTTGATTGGTGTATCGATACGGCCTGCTCAGTAAGTATAAAATGGACTGTTAACATGCTGTTTGGGGTTCGGTTGTGTATCATTCTGGATGTTTTCCGCTGTCGTGATCACTTAGGAAATAACATGCCTTTAGACAATATTAAATTAAAAGAAATTTTCTAGGGTTGCTAACTGAGGGGGAACCTTAAAGGATTTCGCTTCGGTTTTCCCCGTGTAGCCCACTCGGACCGGTCATCCGGCCAGACCGGGACGAGGGGGTTACAGTTATAAAATCTTTTTAGTCTACCAATCATGATGATTTACCATCTAAATTAATATTACTTGGTGATGCGTTGTCTAAATGGGACCGGGATAATAATCTCCATCGCAAAGTTCACAATCAAGCTCTTAAGGATAAACTTTCCAAGCTTTCAGCTCCAGATCCGGATGATGACACCCTTGCTGAATTATTAGAAGTGAAGTTATCTTTGAACATGAAAGTGGACAAAGAGGAATTGTATTGGGAACAATGTGCTCAAGTCAATTGGTCATAGCATGGTGATTGCAACACAACCTTTTTTCACAAATGGGCCTTTTTTGCATAAAGAAAAACATGGTGCATAAACTGCTTGATAGTGATGGTAATTGGCTCTCAGAAGAGAATCTGTTGGCTACGCATGCTATTGGGTTTTTTAGGATTTATTTATTGCTTCACGCACGACTAATAGGGACCAAATATTTTCTTCTATTCAGCCTTCTATCACCGATGACATGAAAAAGAATATATTAGCTACATTCACGGCTTCTGAAGTCTACCATGCGGTCTCTAGTATGGCCCCTCTCAAGGCTTCTAGTGATGATGGCATCCCTACTTTGTGCTATACCGACACATTGTTGGTGGGGAGGTCTTGTCCTTTTGCATTTCCATCTTGAATGATCAATCTTATTTGAGCCATATAAATCAGGAAAATATTGTGCTTATTCCCAAGGTGGATTCTCCTTCATCAATGAGCCATTTTAGGCCAATCAGCATATGTAATTTCATTTACAAAATTATAGCAAAGGCGATTGTTAATAGGCTTCGTGGTATTCGATATATCTGTATTAATCAAACGCGGGGTGCTTTTATTCTAGGAAGAAACATTACTTATAACGTTCTGATAGCTTACGAAGTGTTGTACGCCTTAAAAACTAAGAAACATGGTTTCTAAGGATCTTTTTCCTTTAAACTTGATATGAGTAAGGCATATGACCCTGTGGAGTGGTCTCACATTCGTGTTGTGGTGCTTTCCATGGGTTTTTCTCATAGATGGGTGTCTCTTATTAGGTTATGTGTTTCCACGGTCTCCTATTCAATTGTCTTCAATGGAGTATCGTATGCTTCTTTTAACCCTACCTGATGGCTATGTCAAGGGACCCCTTAAGCTCATACCTATTTTTATTCTGTAAGGAAGGCCTCTCATCAATTATGAATGCTGCTAGATCATCGGGTGCCCTCTCTGGTTGAAAGGTAGGGAGGTATAGTGTCCCTCTCACCTATATGTTCTTTGCAGACGATTGTATTCTTTTCGGGGATGCTTTTATTACTGGTGCTACCACTCTCAAGGATTTGTTATCTATGTATGAGGCGGCTTTCAGAAAACGAGTCAATTTTGATAAACCCCTTCTTTACTTTGGGGCCAATATGAATACTCAAGTTTGAGGTATGTTGGGTGGTCTTTTCGGTGTTCGTATTTTTTTGACAAATCTAGAAAATTACCTTGGCCTTCCGATTATGGTTGGTCGACATAGAAATAAGGCTTTTGCAGGACTTCGAGATATTTCGAATAAATATACTGGATGCTAGAGGTTATGATTTTTATCAATGAGAGGTAAAGATGTTTTTATTAAGTCAGTTTTACAAGCCATTCTAGTATATGGAATGCAATGTTTTTTATTCCCATTAGCTCTTTGCGATGATTTGGAAGCCATTTTTAGTAAGTTCTGGTGGAGTAATAACGATACAGGGAAATGGATTTACTGGGTCCGCTTGTAAGATTTATGTTTACCCAAATCTGTGGGTGGTATGGGATTTCGGGATCTAGCTAAATCTAACATTGCCATCCTTGCTAAACAAGGTTGGCGCATCATCTCTAATCCTAATTGTCTATTGAGCAGAGTTTTAAAAGGGTGCTACTTCCCTTATTCATCATTTATGGAATCTGAGTTAGGTTCTTACCCTTCATATACTTGGAGAAGTATCTGGTGTACCCGTGGTGTGATAGAGCAAGGCATTGGTTGGAAGGTTGGTAATGGTTCCTCGATTAATATTTGGAACGATTCTTGGATTCCAAGCACTGCAAATGGAAGAATCCAAATTGATGATATCAATATTATGTACACAAGGGTATCTGATCTTATTGATGAGCAAGGCATTAGTTGTTCCTCACACATCGGAGAGCTCTCTTTGCATTGTTCCTTGTCCACTTGCCTTGGGACTTCAGTATCCCTAGGAATGAATTGTTGGTGCATGTTATCCATGACATATGTCAATCTCCTCAATTGATCTTCTGCTTCTCTTAAGAGTACATTCATTCTGGCTATACTATCATCCATTGAATTTAGTAGCTCTTGACAAGGACTACATTGCCAAGGCATGTCTATTGCTACGACAAAATTGTTATGGTAATTTTTTTTTTTTGAGATTTGTTGTCATACCATGAAGGGTTTTGCTGCTGGTTCCATCTATGGTCCTTCATGTAGCCATATGCTCTAAGATTTGGAGGGTAATTTTCAAACACATGATGTTCTCCACAACAAGTGCAAAAGTTTTCCATAGTACATGCTTTTTGGGATTTTCTTGGTTGGTATAAGTAATCATCGAACAATGTAAGAAATTATTAAGTGGAATAATTCCTATCTTCCCATATAAATTCTCGAATAGATCGACTTTTATTTCCCCACATGTTGATGTCCCTTAACTTTGTTGCCCACACCAATTGCCAATCCCTGGCAACTGTGCCAAAAACTTGTTGCGTGTTTTGAGTGCCACACAAATGGTGCAAGTGAACACGTCGCAAGTAATAAATGATAAGTATCGAGTATCGTCTCCTTAGGGATTGGTTTAGACCACTTTGCTTAAGTTACTGTGATGTAAAAGAAATAGATTGAAAGTGATGTAAAAGAAACATATTGAAAGTGATGAATAATAAGTAAAATAAACTAAATAAATAGGAAGAAAGGAAAGAGTAATCGATTGAAGAGAGTAGGCCGGGTTATCGTGAGTAGTGGTATGATGTCTGAATTGATTGTCTGGGCAATTGATTGTTGAGGCAACTTGATTGTTGTGGCAATTGTTCAATTGCCGTAGCAACTGAGTTCCTTCCTTCAAAGCTCGACAAAGCATTCTTCAATGTCTCCTTGTTATCCTTAACCCGAAAAACTGGTTAATTGTACATGCATTGGTGATACATCCCTGCGTTAACCTTGGGTGAACAACAACCGATCTTAGCTCATTTCAGTCATTGAAATTTAAATCTTATCCCTAAGATGGATTAACCTCCAATAACGATTTGTTGAATGAAGATCATGTTCATTCATTTCTTGAATCTAACTCTCTCGATGTTAGATAAATGGATATCTCTCGAGATCCTCTCCCAATTCACTCAAGATAGAAAATTAAAGAACCAAGAATGAACAAACTTTGAATTCAATTGCAATCAAGAACCTAAACGATCTAATCGTTTATTAAAACCATAAACCCAAAATAACCCCAACCAATTTACATCAATTCATGGATGGGTTCAAAAGATATAAAAAGGAAAAATTCATAGCCATGGATCGCATGAAGAAGATGAAGGTGCGATTAGCCCCCCCTCTCTCTCCCAATTGACTCCCTCCTCCTTTAGGGCAGCTGGTAATCTCCTTATATAGACACGAAAAGCTCCAAGAGTCTTTAAGGAGATTTGATTTATTCCTTTTTCGTGAGGAGATACTCTAGGCTTTATTTCTTTATTTGAAGATATAGAAATAACTCAAGCTTTATTTCCTTATCTAAAGATATTGAAATAATTCAAGCTTTATTTCCTATCCTTAATTTCATATCATACCATTTAGGAGGAAATAAATCAAGGTTAATGGAACCAAGATTCTCTCAACTTAATCCTCAGCAGCTCACAAATTCTGACTTACCCTGGCAACCGCTCGGTAATCAGCTCGGCATGTCCTTCAGTATTCTCTTGAATTGCCACGACAATTTGCACTTGTCACCACAATCCTAATCTGAACATAATAAAACACACCAACAATGAATTTTCCATGAAAAACAACCAAAATGTAATACCAAGCTCAATAATGAAAGAAACTAGGAAACTATGCATGAATGCCTATCAATGCAACTAAAATGAACCTAAGTTTAACAATAATATGAGTAAAAAGGTATGGAAAAACATTACTTTTACACACTCATCAACCGTATTGATACGGTTGAGAGTCGTACCGATACTTGTTGACCATGTTGACTCAGTATCGATACGCCTTGACCCCATATCGATACCATTTTTGTTTCGAAATTTCAGTAGCCAAAATTCGTATCGATACGCCTAGGCCGTGTCGATACGCCTATTTTGATCAATGTTGATCTGACCAATTATGCAAGGCCGTATCGATACGCCATCAACCGTATCGATACGCCCTGCCCTGTAATGATAGATTTTTGTTGGTTTTTATTCGTTTTGGCTTACAAAACAATGTCCAAATGCAATGAAACTTTACACATAATATTTCAAGGCTATAAACTACTTGCATGCCAAATTTTAGGATCATTTGAATCTGTTTACTATGATTTCACCTTTTTAAGCCAAATATGACATTCACTTTTAACACAACCTAAGAGTCATTTTAGGGCCACACCATTTTACACATAACATTGGCAATATATATATATATATATATATATATATATATATATATATATATATATATATATATATATATATATATATATATATATATATATATATATGGGATGGGATCAAGTTACACTATGTAAAACTCATTTAGTTTTACACTAATCCATAGCCATTGGATGAGTGAAATGAATGGATGAGATTAAAAGTAGGATATGGAAAGATTATCACTTGGGAAAAAAAGTAAAGAGTTAATCTCATCCATTCATTTAACAAATCTAATGGCCATAAATTAGTGTAAAACTAGTTGAGTTTTACACAGTGTAACTTGATCCTAACCCTATATATATATATATATATTCAAAAATCCATAAGTGACTAGTTTAGCTACTTTGCCACCGTTCTAGGAGTATATAGGGAAAAATACTTT
Source organism: Hibiscus trionum (assembly GCA_030270665.1). NCBI lineage: Eukaryota > Viridiplantae > Streptophyta > Magnoliopsida > Malvales > Malvaceae > Hibiscus > Hibiscus trionum. The sequence continues at coordinate 34,522,411 of BSYR01000005.1, forward strand.
ACTCTAGCTTGCTTGTGACTTAACCAACTTTCGACTTCTCTGATCTCGATCCGATAACTCGATCAACCTGAAATGCATCAGATGAAATGCATTAGGCATACTTTGCCTAGTGAGGTAGTCATAAGCAATGTTAGTATCAATATTATGCATTTTCATCCTTACAATGTCAATGACTATACAATGAATCAATAATAACAATGCAGTGACCATGTTCAATAGCAATAGTATCGTATTTTAGCAATAACCCTTGGATCGATTACGGATAGTGGATACGCGAATTCCTACGCCTCGCCAAGTTAATGGGTGGTCTATTTTCTTCGCCTCACCAATATGACCAATATCATAAATCATCCATCTGGCTTGCCAAATCAATATAGGTCGTAGCCCTAGGATCGTAGTCCATCTGTACACTGAGCTCATAAATTCTATGGCATGCCAATTATATCCAATGTCCTTCGAATCCAAGGTTTGATGACAATATCATTTATCGATGTTCAATAACAATTAATATGTTCAATGTTTCCAGTATCCTTATCAACAAGCATTGTTCTAATATTCAATGTTCAATAACAATAACAATAACGGTGGCAATGTTCAATGATCTCAATGACACTATCAATGGCCGATGATTCATTTTCAATGTTTTGGTAATAATATCTATGTTAATAGAAATACACGATGATAATGACAATATCAATGTCTGATATTCAATGTTATACTTATTGATACTTACCACTGTATCCACTTAATGGTTCGATGCAACATCCCTTAGCAAATTGAGTAAAAAAAGATAAATTTGATAGAAATGAAATCGGCAAGGGTACCGAGCCCAATTCTGAGACTCTGACTACTCACCTCGATAATCCAAAGCTTTCAAGGCTCTCGGATAGCAATCGCCTTGTTCCTAGCTTTTGTTAGTGATGGTGGATGATCACTTTCCACTTCTTGAGCTAGGAAAATCATTAGGGAATTTATTAGATTTGATGATACGATATCAAAATCAATATAACGATATCAAAATCGATATCTAAGCTCAATTTAGACAATAACGATGAATTATCCATGGATAGAAAAAACCCTAACTTGATATTACACTAAATATTTTTATGGATATTAACAATTTCTTAAGGGAATAAACTTACCTGATTGATAGCAATGATTCAATACTAATATATCAAAGGAAAATTAAGCTTGAAACCAAGCTCCAATAGAGGTGCTAGCTTAGTTGAAGATGAAGATGATATCAAAGTGTTAGCTTTTTCTTTCGTTTTACCAGTTAAGTTTTCTTAAACCCATATGTTTGAATTGTGAGATTTCCTTCAAGTAAAGGAACTTTACCAGATTACCCCCTGTAGATGGTGCTTAATATTACAGAGGGACTAATTGCAAGGATAGTCCCTCAACTCTTGGTGTTCTATGATTTTTCCCTTAAACTCCCATTTTTTGCAGATTAGTCACTAAAAGTTCTCTAGGTGTTTAATTAAGGTCCTTAAATAATAATTCGACTCAATTAGAGTCCAATATCAATGTAATTAACCTCATAGAAACGGTTAAAACAAGATTTGGACCTTTTCAGTGTAGGGTTTCCATTCGCTGGAACCTAATTTCGACTAGACCGATTTTAGGGATGTTACAACTCTCCCCCTTAAGAAAATGCGTCCTCGAAATTTACATGAATCGAAAAGATGCGGATATTGCTTTCTCATTGTTTCCTTCGGTTCCCATGTAGCCTTTTTGACGGAATGGCTCCTCCAGAGCACTTTAACTAAAGATATAGACTTGTTGCAAAGCCTTTTGACTTCCATTGCAAGGATCTGAATTGGTTCCTCCTCATAGGATGGATTAGGTTGGATCTCGAGAGATTCTGGTTCAAGGATGTGCGAAGGATTAGATCGGTACTTTCAGAGCATTGATACATGGAACACATCATGGATTTTGCTCAATTTTGTTGGCAATAACAATCGTAGGCTACCAGGCCTACTCTTTCAATAACCTCGAAAGGTCCAATGAATCGGGGACTTAGTTTCCCTTTCTTGCCAAATCTTAGAACTTTTTTCCACAATGAAACTTTGAGGAAAGCTTTCTATCCCACTTCATATTGAATATCTCTTCGTTTAAGATCGACATAGGCCTTTTGTCGGTCAAAGGCAACTTTCAAGCGATCGTGGATGATGGTTACCTTTTCTTCGGTTTCTCGAAGTAGGTCAAGACCCAACATATTGCCTTCATCGAGTTCGGACTAATATAATGGTGCTATACAACGCCTACCATACAATGCCTCGTACGATGCCATCTAGATAGAAGCTTGATAGCTATTGTTTTAGGCAAATTCAATGAGGGGTAAAGATTTCGCCCATGATCCACCAAATTCGATAATACACGCTCGTAGCATGTCTTCCAAGATCTGGATTACCCTTTCTGATTGGCCATTAGAATAAGGGTGAAAGGCAGTATTAAGATTGACTCTCGTACCCAGAGCTTCTTGCAATGTTTTCCAGAATCAATAAGTGAACTGTGGATCTCGATCGGAGATGATAGATTGAGTTACTCTATGGAGTCGAATGACCTCCTTAATATACAAGTCAGCCAACTTTGGAAGACTGCAGTCCATTCTAACCGCTAAGAAATGTGTTGACTTGGTGAAACGGTCCACAATGACCCAAATGGCATCATGTTTAGCAGGAGTCAAAGGTAAACCACTGACAAAGTCCATAGTGATCTTCTCTCACTTCCATTGCAGTAGTTCAATGGGCTATAATAATCCAGTAGGAACACGATGCTCAACTTTAACCCGTTGACAAGTGAGACACTTGGATACGAAGTCAATTATGGCTTGCTTCAGGTCTGGCCACCAATATAATTCACGAAGGTCTTTGTACATCTTCACAGACCCTGGATGAATCAAAAATAAACTTGAATGGGCTTTCTTAAGAATATCGTCACGAAGTGATTCATCATTGGGCACATAGACTCGATCACGAAAGCATAGAAGTCCTTCAGAATTGGTTTTGAAGTCGGGATTATCTTGAAGCTTAGAGACAGTGGATTGGAGTTTGGGCTCTTAATTTTGCAATATCTTGATTCTCGAAACGATAGTAGACTGAACTTGAAGTCCAGCTACGAGACAATGATGCTTCCAAAGTCGGAAGTGAGCATTAATAGCTCGAGGGGCTAAAAAACAACGGTTTGCAATGAGTCAATTTGTTTTTCGGTGCTTAGGGTTTCACGTTTAATGACATTACTTACCAGGCGAAGGTTTGCAGTTGAGTGCATCAACTACAACATTGGCTTTGCCCAGAAGATAATCAATAACAAGATCGTAATCTTTAAGGAGTTTCATCCACCTCCGTTGCCGAAGATTTAACATCTTTTGAGTCAAAAGATACTTGAGGCTTTTATGATCAGTAAAGAGGTAAGACTTTTCTCCGTAGAGGTAGTGTCTCCAGATTTTCAACGCAAAAGCAACTGTAGATAATTTCAGATCATGAGTGGGATAATTCATCTCATGAGGTTTGAGTTGCCTCGAAGCATAGACAATGACTTTGCCTTCTTGCATTAATATACATCCTAACCCGAGATGTGATGCATCACTATAAACGGTGTAATATTTTCTAGACTCAAGTTGAGTGCATAAATGTTCTATATTTTAACCCCCATTTACCCATATTATTGAAGCACTGAAGCATGTTTAATTGCATTTTATGATAGATTTTACATAAACATCACAAATGGATAATATTGGACAGATGCTGCTGAATTTGGTTTATTCTTGCAGGCACCTTCCGTGGCAGCAATCTAAGGCAGCAGAGGATCAGAAGTTAGCTACAGAGCTAGAGCAAAGGAGTGAAGGAGACTGTCATTCACAACGCTGTCGTCACATCTGTCGTGACAAAAAAGACGACAATGAAGACCAATGGTGAAGAAAAAATGCAAAGTAGAATTCGACTGATAGAGCATTTTAAGCCTGATTTTCGTGGACCACTTGCATAACTGTCGGAGCCCAGAAGAACAAGGAAGGCCTGGTCCTAAGTTTGAGGAAAAAGTCAAAGCAAGAAGATAATGCGAATTAAAAGACATCTACTCAGAGATTTAGTCTTTAATAGAGTTGTACTTTAATTCAAACTTGTATTCTTGGCCAATAAGAAAACTCAAGACCAAGTCCTATATATATGCTTGTAATTCGACAAGGCAAAGAATATTTAGCTCCTAGCCGTCTTCCCCCAAAACCCTAATCGTTTCTCTCTCTCCACCATGTTCTAAACTTCCCCAGAGCAAAGGGTTGATCTTGTAACGTAGTTGTAAGGGTTGTATTGTTTTTAGGATTTTTTCTGTTCAATTCAATAAAAGCTTCAAGTTTATTTACTCTGGTTTCAACATCTCATAAGAGTTTCGGGAGAGCATTGTGAGGTTATCCATTTACTTAATATCGGGAGAGTTAAGTATGCGAAAGGAGTAAATACTAGTTTTCCAGTCTATGGTTAAACCATCTTGACCTAGAGATAGGTACAAGGTTAAGCAACTAAGGAAGAATTCACAAACATCGGTGTTCATCCTTCGATTCACGCCGGGAGGTATCATCAAAGACGTGTTCATCGACAGAACTTAGGCCTAGGGATAGGACAAGTCACAACAGAGATTCTTGCTGAACTTGAAATACAGAGTTGTTGATCGCTACCGCGACAACAATAGACCTCTGCCACGACAGATGTTACCGCGACAGACTCTACGACAGCCGCAATAGAAAGCCTTCGAACATTGCAATACCTGCACTACTGAGCAAATCAATACCAGCCTATTTTATCAAACTGAATTCATCTTTTACTTTAGTTTATTCTCAAGATCATTCAAAACAATTTATTAAATTTATTTCTTTCTTGTGCAGAGATTCCAGGATAAAAGTATTTCCAGTCCCCGTGAAGACGATATCCGATACTTAGTTTCACTTTATTACTTGCGACGTGTATACTTGCACCTACTTGCGATAGACTATTTTACACGCAACAAGATTTTGGCGCCGTTGCCGGGGACTGGAAACATACCTTTACCTTTAATTACTGCACATTTTGTTTTTATTTCTTTTCTAGTTGTTTTATTTTCCCGTGCGTTTCACAAGGTTTTTCTATTGCTTATACGCAGATCGAGACATGGCAAAGAACTTGAGTACGAATTAGACCCAGAAATCGATCGGACATACCATCTCAGGAACTAAGCCTGAATCTTAATAGAAAGAAACAACTATCTCAAGGAAAGGCTCGAAGCAATGGTGAACGAAAGATAACGCAATGGGGAAGATAACAACAACAACAACAACAACAACAACCCCAGGGTTGATGACGATCCTTTTATTGATGCCCAAAACAATCGGCAGCCGCCTGCTGCCCCAGCAGCATGACAGACACGCTGGGAGTTTATGGCCAATGATCATGTTGAACTGGAATCTACGCTGCCAAATGTGGAGGCTGAACATTTCGAACTGAAACCTGTGATGTTCAGCATGATAAACTCTGCCAGACAATTTGGTGGCTCTGCTACAGAGGATGCGCGTGAACATCTAAAAACCTTCCAGGAGATCTGTGGATCATTCAGACAACCAGGAATAACCCCGGAAGTACTGAGACTCCGGCTATTTCCTCATTCATTGAGGGATAGAGCAAAAACTTGGTGGAACAAGTTAACGTTGGGTTCAATAAGAACTTAGGCGGATCTCTGTCGTGAATTTCTTTCTCGTTTTAATCATTCTCTTTTATCTGAAAGATTGCATAACGAGATTGCTACTTTTCAACAGGAAGATGATGAACCAATGCATGAGGCGTGGGACCGATTTACAACTCTCTTACGAAACTCTCGATGTATGGATTCCCCGTATGGAATCAGGTTGTCAAATTCTATAATGCTGCCAATGCACACACTCGAATGAGGATAGACTCAGCAGCGAACGGCTTGTTACTAGAAAAGGAACCAGAAGACGCAATGCTGGTGCTGAAAAAGTTAGCAAAGAACGATGAACAGTTCTCCACAGCTCAAAGAGGAGGGAGACGAGGAGTATCTGTCAAGGAATATGAGTCTGACAACTCGGTAAAAACTCAAATTGCATACCTCACCAAGGTAGTTGAAAACCTGCAACAGAAGGAATCTATGGTTGCATTTTCTGCCGAGGAGGTGTGTGAAACTTGCAGTGGAAACCACAGTACAGATGAGTGTCCCTTAAAGATGGAAGAGGGAATGTATGTTGGAAATTATAACAAGAATAGAAGCTATGATTCCAACAACTACAACCCAAATTGGAGGAAGGACCCCAAATTTTCCTAGAGTAACCCAAACAATGCATTGAACCCTCCAGTCCAGAATAACCAGAACCAAGGGGGTCCTAGAATTCTGTCACGACAGCAACCACAGCAGCAGCTACAACAACAGCCAACAACCACAACAAGCATACTGGAACAGACCCTGGCAACCTTCATGTCTCAAACAGGAGCATATATGGCAAACATGGATCACTTTGTCAAGAAAATTGAATCCTTCATGGATAAAACAGAGATGAGAATGACAAACCATAAGGCAACCTTAAAATCCCTAGAGACACAAATGGGTCAGGTGTCACAGTTCATCAACACAAGGCAGAATGGAAGATTCCCTAGTGATACTGAGGTCACTAGAAAACTCACACATGAGCAGTGAAAGGCCATTACAACGAGGAGTGGGAAACAATTATAAAGGCCGATAATTAAAGAAACATCTAGTAAGGAATCGACCCTACAAACACCTGCCGAGAACACTGCCCCGATAGAAGTGAAACAGCCTGTTGTCGCCACCCTTGCCACGACAGCAGAAGAAATAGAGGAGCAGACAGAAGAAACTAAAGATTGTGAGCCTCCTCAGATCCGATTCCCATATGAAGAACGCCTCGAAGATTGCCGTACTCCACCCCTTTTTCCGCAAGGGTTGAAAAAAAAGAAACATGAGTACTATCTTAAGAAAATCTATGATGTTTTTAAGCAAGTACTCATCAACATTCAGTTGTTAGAAGCCATTAAGCAGATGTCTGGTTATGCAAAGTTCCTTAAAGATGCAATGTCTAGGAGATCCAGACTTGGGGAGTTTGAAACTGTGATGATGACAGAAGGATGCATGGCAATCCTACATAAGCATCCACCCCCAAAGAAGAAGGATCCCGTGAGTTTCATCATACCATGCATAATTAGTGATAAGTTTGTGGGTAAGGCACTTTGTGATCTTGGTGCTAGTATTAATCTAATGCCAAAATCTGTATTTCAGAAGCTAGGTAATGGACAAGCAAGACCCACAACAGTCATGCTGCAACTGGCAGACCGCTCTTACTTTCAGCCGGAAGGGAAGATTGAAGATATTTTGGTAAGAGTGGATAAGTTTATATTTCCTGCTAACTTTCTTGTGTTAGACTGTGAAGCAGATGAAAACGCACCAATCATCCTAGGGCGACCCTTCCTAGCCACATGAAGAATAGTGATCGATGTTGAGAAGGGAGAACTGACTATGAGAGTCAATGAACAGTAGATAAAGCTCAATGTTCTCCAAGCCATTAAATAAGCTGATGCAGAAGAAGAATGTAAGGCAATATTAGAAGTAATCATAGAACAATCCTGCATCAGATCAAGCTGTCACGACAGATAACTTGGTCACTGCCACCACAGTCACCTAGAAGATTATCACGACAACATTGACGACGGCAACTCCTCAGATAATGATGCATCTGAAACTGAAGGTCCTGAGGAGGTAAATTGGATAGGCACACGTCCAGGTAAGTTCTTTGAACCTTTGAACTATACCTCGAATGAACACGTAATTGAAAAGCCTTCCATTGACCAGCCACCTGTTTTAGATCTTAAACCCTTGCCAAGGCAACTTAAATGTGTTTTTCTTGGTCTCAATGATACGTTGCCCGTAATCATCTCTTCTAAGTTGATGCAGGAACATGAGCAGCAGCTGATCAGGATGCTACAACAGCAAAAGAAGGCGATTGGATGGACCATTGCCGACATCCAAGGCATCAGTTCGGCAATTTGTATGCATAAAATCCTCTTGAAGGATGACCATAAGCCGACGATTGATGCCCAGAGAAGACTAAATGAAGCTATGCGAGAGGTGGTACGAAAAGAGATCATCAAGTGGCTTGATGCTGGGATTATCTACGCCATCTCAGATAGCAAGTGGGTGAGCCCAGTGCAATGCGTACCCAAAAAGGGAAGCATAACGGTAGTAACCAACAAGGACAATGAGCTAATCCCAACCAGGACTGTGACCGGTTGGAGGGTTTGTATGGACTAACGGAAGCTTAATAATAAAGCTACCCGGAAGGACCACTTCCCCTTACCCTTTATTGATCAAATGTTAGATAAATTAGCGGGGAAGCCTTACTATTGTTTCCTTGATGGTTATTCAGGTTACAATCAAATCGCAATTGCACTGGAAGATCAGGAGAAAACAACCTTCACATGCCCATACGGAACATACGCCTTTCAAAGAATGTCATTTGGACTATGCAATGCACCAGCAACTTTCCAGCGGTGTATGATGGAAATATTCTCAGATATGGTGGAAGATTTCCTGGAGATCTTCATGGATGACTTTTCCGTCTTTTGAGATAGTTTCAGCGATTGCCTAGGCAATTTGAAGAAAGTTCTTGAAAGATGTGAGGAGGCCAACCTTGTATTGAACTGGGAAAATGCCACTTTATGGTGGATGAGGGCATAGTGCTGGGACTCAAGGTCTCCTGCCGTGGCATAGAAGTGGACAGAGCAAAAATAGAAGTTATTGAAAAATTGCCGCCACCCACAACAGTCAAGGGAATTAGAAGTTTCTTGGGACACGCAGGGTTTTATCGTAGATTCATTGCAAATTTTTCAAAAATCACTAAACCCCTGTGTCTTCTTTTGGAATAGAATAGGGCCTTTGATTTCAATACTGAATGTTCTGAAGCATTCAAGACACTGAAGGAGAAGCTGGTAACAGCCCCAATAGTGCAGCCACCAGACTAGAGTTTACCATTTAAGATCATGTGTGACGCCAGTGACTATGCTGTCGGGGCAACATTAGGGCAGCAGAAGGAGAAACTCTTCCGTGTTATATACTATGTCAGCAAGACTTTAAACGATGCCCAGATAAACTACACCACAACAGAGAAGGATTTGCTCGCAGTGGTGTTCACTTTTGACAAGTTCCGACCATACATACTTGGAACAAAAGTGGTGGTTCATACGGATCATTCAACACTGAAATATATGTTCACCAAGAAGGATGCAAAACCACGGTTGATACGTTGGATTCTGCTATTGCAAGAATTTGATATAGACATTAAGGACAAGAAGGGAACAGAAAACCAAGTAGCAGATCACTTGTCAAGACTGGAGGTGGGAAAGGACCAAGCTAAAGACAAGATCAACATACAGGAAACCATCCCAGACGAGTAGTTATTCACTGCCACCGGCACTGCCGTGACAGCCATGGCGGCAGGTAATCTTCTTGAAATCCCTTGGTATACTGACATAGTAAATTACATTGGGAGTGGTTTATTACCTCCTGAACTTAATTACCAAGCAAGGAAGAGGTTCCAAAATGATGCAAAACATTATTATTGGGACGAACCTCTTCTATTTAAGCATTGTGCAGATCATATCATCAGGAGATGCATACCACAGGAAGAACAGGAAGAAATACTCCACCACTTCCATGTTGCTCCTTATGGAGGACACTTTGGAGGAAACAAAACTGCTGCCAAAGTTCTGCAATTCGTTTTTTTTGCCTACACTGTTCAAAAATGCACAAACCTTTTACAAGCACTGTGACAAATGCCAAAGGACTGGAAACATCTCTAGAAGGCATGAGATGCCCCAGCAGAACATTCTTGAAGTCGAAATTTTTGATGTTTGGGGAATCGACTTCATGGGACCATTCCCAGCCTTTTGTGGGAATTTTTACATACTGTTGGCAGTAGACTACGTGTCCAAATGGGTAGAGGCTATCGCCACGCAAAAGAATGATGCCAAGACCGTGCAAAGATTTCTCCACAAACATATCTTCTCAAGGTTTGGTATCCCAAGGGCGATCATTAGTGATGAGGGTAGGCACTTTGACAACAGGGTAATTGCTAGTGCGCTGAAGAAATATGGAGTTACGCACAAGATCGCAACAACATATCACCCTCAAACCAATGAGCAAGCTGAAATCTCAAACAGAGAAGTGAAGAACATCTTGGAAAAAATGGTTAAACCAACTAGAAAGGACTGGTCTCTTCACCTGAATGATGCATTATGGGCCTACAGAACTGCATTTAAGACACCATTGGGAATGTCACCCTACCGCCTCATCTACGGAAAAACTCGCCACCTACCTGTCGAGATAGAACATAAGGCATATTGGGCTGAAATCTCAACAGGGTAATTGCTAGTGCGCTGAAGAAATATGGAGTTACGCACAAGATCGCAACAGCATATCACCCTCAAACCAATGGGCAAGCTGAAATCTCAAACAGAGAAGTGAAGAACATCTTGGAAAAAATGGTTAAACCAACTAGAAAGGTCTGGTCTCTTCACCTGAATGATGCATTATGGGCCTACAGAACTGCATTTAAGACACCATTGGGAATGTCACCCTACCGCCTCATCTACGGAAAAACTCGCCACCTACCTGTCGAGATAGAACATAAGGCATATTGGGTTATCAAGACAGTTAACATGGACTGGGACAAAGCAGGGCAGAAAAGGCTGCTGGACTTGAATGAAATTGAAGAAATTCGAGCCATGGCCTACGACAACGCCAGAATTTATAAAGACAAAATAAAGAAGTGGCACGACAGAAAACTGCTGCCACAACAATTCACTCCAGGGCAGAAGGTGTTGTTGTTCAACTCTAGGTTGAAGTTTTTCCCAGGAAAGCTAAAATCTAGATGGTCTGGACCCTTCCAAGTAGTCTAGGTTTTTTCTCATGGTGCCATCACAATCAGATCAATTAAGGATGGACACCAATTCAAAGTCAATGGACAAAGGCTAAAGCACTATCAGTGGACTGAAGCCCCAAAAGAGCAGGAAGTAGTTACTTTAGGAGATGCCCCTCAAGGCATCCCTAATTTAACTTAATTTTATTTTATTTTATTTTATTTATTTATTTATATTTTTGTTGTTTTAGGAAATAAGAATTTAATATTTTATTATTTTAGTTTTCAGGTAAATAATGGAAGCAGAGTAAGGAGAAAGAATGAACCAGCCCAGCACACTTACAACAGCCCAAGAAGACCAATGGTAACAAGGCTGTTGTGACAGCCGGTCACCAAGCTGTCGCGGCAGACGCGCAAAAACAGCCTGTCACCACGCTATCGCGACAAACACGGAAACGCGTAACAGACGCGCAATAGACACGGAAACGCGTAACAGACGCGCAATAGACATGGAAACGCGTAAGAAATGTGTCAGGAAACCGCGTGACAGTTGGCTCCGTTTTTCACGCCACCCGTTACAGCTTCAACGGGTAGAACTCCGTTCTATATAAACCACAAACTCCATTTCATTTTTCACCTCACTCTCTTCTCTCTACTTTCTTTCCAAGCATTTTTTTAGCTTTTCAATAATTTTCTTTCATTTCTACAGTTCCTTACAATGACAACAAGATCAACCAGAAGAAGTGATGCCTCCTCATCTGCCGCGGCAGTCTCTACTCCCAACCACAGCAGAATCCATAGGAGGTTTGCCTCGGCAGATTCAGAGAAGAGATACTATGACTCTTTTCAAAAACGAGAGATGTGGGAAGAAAGAGGCTTCACCCACACGAAGAAAACATGAGATCTAGGGCTCGAAAGGGTTCATATCCAAACAGATCGTGGCACTAAAGTTGCATATGTTCACAGCACAACCAGAGGAGATGAACGTTACACTCGTACGCGAGTTTTATGCTGCTGTCACATCCAAGGATGCCATGACAGTAACTGTTAGGGGTAAGGAAATCTCTCTTGAGCCAGCCTACATCAATACACTCTATGGCATATATGTGGGCAAAAAGAAAGATGCACACAACAGGTTTATCAACAGTCTGTCGCCGGCAGACTATGACGGCATCAAGGCAGACCTGACAAAAGAGGGCACCAACTAGAACGATGATCCAAAACACAAATGGACGGTGCGAAGAACCCAACTCACACCTGTTGCAAAGCTCTGGAACCACTTTGTAAAGAAGCGTCTCATGCCGACATCGCACAATACAACAGTGGACCGACAGAGGCTTGCTCTCGTACACTCCATCATTAACGAGAGGCAAATCAACGTAGGTAAATAAATCCTCGACGGCATCCATGAGTGTGCACTAAGAGGAACGGGTCCCCTCTTCTTCCTCTACCTTATCACATCCCTCTAACGAGCCCACAATGTGCCCGAAATTGATGAAGACGTGAAGATCCAGGGTAAAGGGTGGATGCAGCAGAACATCTACAGCTTGATGGAATTGAAGGTAGCCACCCCAATGGCTTATGTAGATCAATCTGCTGCAATAGATCCGACGACAGAACCAGACTCCAAAAGACCTATTGCAGCAGAGCCCGAGCTGACATAACCTGCACACCCAAAAGCCACCTCCTCCAACCAGATAATCCAACTGCTGAAGAAGATGGCGGCACGACAGCTGGGATTCATGGAATACGTGAGGGACTTCACCACTGCCACAGTAAACTTTATAAAAGTTGAGTTAAATTATCCAAACGTGCAGTTTCCCTCTTTTCAAGAAACTCTTATTGCGACCCCTACACCTGCTGCCAGCCCTAAGACGCCTACGCCGACTGCTGCCTCTACTACACCCTCTGCCACAGCCGAAGACAGCGATAGACGACCTGCCACCCCTCGAGGAACCAAAAGGAAAGGACCACTGCCAGAAATAGATCCCAAGTATTTCAAAGGTTTCTCCTCCTCCTCAGTCTGGCAGGATGACTCTGACTCCGAGCCCTCTGTCGTCCGGGAGATAGCCAAGGACTTCCCTCAGATGAAGAAGAAACGACTCGACATCAATGTTGAGGGACCCTGCCGTGACAGAGCAGACGCAGCAGCAGCAGCAGTTATAGCGAACTCGAGGTCCTGGACAAGGCCCCAAAAAACATACCTACTAGAGTCCAGCCACCTTGAAAGGACAAGAAAAAGGTAGCCTCACCATCTCCAACTCCAAATCCAACCTCTGCCACTAACGTAACTGCCCGCAGGCAGCTCCGCAATGACAGCAGTAGCAATGACAGCTCTTCAACTTAAGTTCTTTTACTCTTTTGTCGTCTTATTTTTACTTGATATTTGTGATGTTTTTGTTTTTGTTTGTGTCATACATTGAGGACAATGCAACCCTCGAGTTTAGGGGTAGGCAGTCCTCCTTTAATTAATGAACTTATTTTAATTTGTGTCTCAATTCGAGTTAATTTTTGTGTAAAAATTTTTTGGCTTAAGTCTTTGAACTGCACTTACCTGTCGCGGCACTCTCTGTCGTGACAGTGTCTTTAGGGTATTAGGAATTATCTAGAGCCTTACTATAGTTCTAAACTTTAAAAACACCTTTTTGACTTACATGATGTCTAGACTACTGTTAGTAGACTTAGAATAGGAAGCTTAACCACTTGAGTTAGAAACAAAAAAGAGAGAAAAAGAAAAACTTGAACTCAGTTGCCTCTAGAGGTGCCTAACACCGGTTCTAGGAAGATAGCTAGAGGTGCCCAAAATCGGCTCTAGTAGAAATGAGAAAATCTCTGTCTAAGTTAGAAAAAAACTAAAAGAGCCTAAGAATTGCCTCCAGTTAAAAATTAGTTTGAAATAAAACTCAAGTGAGTAGCATAACTGTTCTAGTTACTAAGTAGTCTAGGCACACATATATGTTCACAAAACCTGCACACACTTGTACGAGAATAATAGCATTGCCCCGGATAAGTCCATAAACACCTGAGAAGGTACTGCTCTTGATAGTGAAGGTGCTGTAGGTAATGGTAGTTCACTGAGTTAAGCCAAACCAAAAAGTTTCATTCTTAGTTAGGTTGCATTTGCTTGAGGACAAGCAATAACTTGAGTTTGGGGGTGTGTTGAGTGCATAAATGTTCTATATTTTAACCCCCCCCCATTTACCCATATTATTGAAGCACTCAAGCATGTTTAATTGCATTTTAGGATAGATTTTACATAAACATCACAAATGGATAATATTGCAAAGATGCTGCTGAATTTGGTTTATTCTTGCAGGTAACTGCCGTGGCAGCAATCCAAGGCAGCAGAGGATCAGAAGTTAGCTATAGAGTTGGAGCAAAAGAGTGAAGGAGACTGTCATTCACAATGTTGTCGTCACATATGCCGTGAAAGAAGAGACGACAGTGAAGACCAATGGTGAAGAAAAAAATGCAAAGTGGAGTTCGACTGATAGAGCATTTTAAACATGATTTTCGTGAACCACTTGCATAATTGTCAGAGCCCAGAAGCACAAGGAAGCTCTGGTCCTAAGTTTGAGGAAAAAGTCAAAGCAAGAAGATAAGGCAAATTAAAAGAAATCTACTCAAAGATTTAGTCTTTAATAGAGTTGTACTTTAATTCAAACTTGTATTCTTGGCTATTAAGAAAACTCAAGACCAAGGCCTATATATATGCTTGTAATTCGACAAGGCAAATGATATCTAGCTCCTAGCCGTCTTCCCCCAAAACCCTAGTCGTTTCTCTCTTCCCACCATGTTCTAAACTTCCCCTAGGGCAAAGGGTTGATCTTGTAACGTAGTTGTAAGGGTTGTATTGTTTTTAGGATTTTTTCTGTTCAATTCAATAAAAGCTTCAAGTTTATTTACTCTGGTTTCAACATCTCATAAGAGTTTCAGGAGAGCATTGTGAGGTTATCCATTTACTTAATATCGGGAGAGTTAAGTATACGAAAGGAGTAAATACTAGTTTTTCAATCTATGGTTAAACCATCTTGACCTAGGGATAGGTACAAGGTTAAGTAGCTAAGGAAGAATTCACAAACATCGGTGTTCATCCTTTGATTCACGCCGGGAGGTATCATCAAAGACGTGTTCATCGACAGAACTTGGGCCTATAAATAGGACAAGTCACAACAGGGATTCTTGCTAAACTTGAAGTACAGAGTTGTTGATCGCCGCCGCGACAACAACATACCTCTAACGCGATAGGTGCTGCAGCAACAGGCTCGACGACAGTCGCAACAGAAAGCCTTCGAACAGTGTAATACCTGTACTACTGAGCAAATCAATACCAGCCTATTTTATCTAACTGAATTCATCTTTTACTTTAGTTTATTCTCAAGATCATTCAAAACATTTTATTAAATTTCTTTCTTTCTTGTGCAGAGATTCCAGGATAAAAGTATTTGCAGTCCCTGTGGAGACGATATCTGATACTTAGTATCACTTTATTACTTGCGACATGTATACTTGCACCTACTTGCGATAGACTATTTTACACGCAACAACTCAGGTTGGGTTAGGACTGGTGCATGAGTTAACACTTGTTTCAACTGGTCAAAACTTCATTGTTGTTTATCGGCCCAAACAAAAGGAGCTTCCTTCCACAATAAATTAGTCAATGAGGCTGCTAATATAGAAAATCCTTTGACGAATCTCCTATAATAACCAGCAAGTCCAAGAAAACTTTTCACCTCACCAATATTCTTCGGTGGATGCTAATAAAGGATGACTTGAATTTTTTTCGGGTCTACTTGGATGCCCGAAGCTAATACATTGTGCCCAATGAAGGCAAATTCGGTAAGCCAAAACTCACATTTGGAATATTTGGCATACAACTGCTTCTCACAGAGAGTTTGAAGCACAATACGAAGATGATCATGGTGTTCTACAGGATTCTTGGAATAGATTAGGATATCATCAATGAATACCACCACGAATTTGTCAAGATAAGGTCTAAAAAACCGATTCATCAAGTCCATAAAAGCTGTCGATGCATTGGTTAGCCCAAAAAGCATCACCAAAAATTCGTAGTGACCATATCTTGTACGAAAAGTGACTTTAGGTACATCACAGTCTTTAACTCTCATTTGATAGTATCCAGACCTTAAATCAATCTTGGAAAACACAAAGGCATCTATGAGTTGATCGAACATGTCGTCTATCCTTGGCAATGGGTTCTTGTTCTTGATGGTTACCTTGTTCAACTGTCGATAGTCGATGCATATCGCATAGAACCATCCTTCTTCTTGACAAAGAGAACCGAAGCTCCCTAGGGTGAGGAACTCGGTTGAATAAATCATTTATCAAGTAAATCTTGAATATGGGCTTTCAAATCCTCCATCTCAATGGCTGCCATTCGATAGGGTGTGATGGAAACTAGGGCAGTTCCAGGCTGCACTTCGATATTAAACTCTACTTCATGGATTGGGGGTAAACCCAAAAGTTCATCAGGGAAAACATCAGGAAATTCACACACAATATCAATATCTGATACTCGAGGTTCTTCCTTGGCTTCTAGCGCCAAAGCATACAATAAAGGACTTTGAGAATTCATTGAGACAATGCTTTCCTTGCCAAGACCTCGAAGATATAATTTCCTCTTGCTATAATCTACCCAAGCTTGATGTTTACTAAGCCAATCTAAGCCTAGTATGGCATCAAATTCGTGGATCAGTAAGGCCAATAAGTCACCCGAAAATAGAATCCCTTGAATCATTAAAGGACAGTTCTTGCACATAAGGTTCACAGTGTAACAATCACTTAATGGATTTGTGATGGAAATTCTCGATACTATGGGTTCACTAGACATTCTATGCTTTCTAACTAGTTCAGTGCTTATAAATGAATGCGTAGAGCCAGGATCAATCAATGCGTACAAAGAATGAGAGTACAATTCAATGGTATATGCAATAACGTCAGGCTCATCATCATCCTCTCAGCTCCTCACATGATACATCTGAGCAAAAGCCTTTGATTCTTACCTATTGGATGGTTTTCCCAAGCCACTAGGTTTTCTTGTAGCTCCCAAGTCCCTTGCCTCGATCCCTTGCATTGAAAAGACTGAGCAGGGGAGGCGACAATTGTGATGTAGTTGTAGGCTTGGTAGCACCAAGAGGGTAATCACGAATGAAATGACCTTGTTCACCACAATAGAAGTATGCTCCAATTTGCTTACGAAACTGACCTGCTGGATGTCGTTTCTGACAATAGTTGCAAACTGAATTCTGTGTGTTTCGGTTGGAGCCCCCAATGCTTTAACTGAGCCTGCCTTGGCAAAAGATTGGGTCACCGTTTGAGGTTTCTCGATGTTCCCAGAACGGGAAGGCTGTGAGTATGTATTCTATTTAGGGCCTTGGTACTTGCCCTTCTTGTTCTACTTTAGAGGTCGAGAATTATCTCTAAACCTCTTCTTAGACTTACTGGATCCACTGACCCTTTGAGTCATCTGAGCGGCTTCAGTAGCTTTAACTCGATTCACTAAATCCTAGAAGTTGGTAATGCTCAAAGCGGTGAACATATGACGTAGCTCATTGCTAAGCCCAGCAATAAACATCCTGCATTTATCTTCCTCCTGTTTGATGTATTCTGCACCATAACGACAATTCTTGCAAAAGTCATGGATGTATTGCTCGATAGGTCGACCACCTTGCTTCAAATGGAGAAAGATGTTGCGCCTTTCTGCGAGGTAGTACTCACTAATGTACTTCTTTCAGCATTCGTGAAGAAAAAACTCCCAAGTGAATGTTTTTTAGGAACAGTAAGAATAGTGGTCTCCCACCACTGCAATGCTTCATCAATTAGCAATGCAAGGGCGCACTCCAGCTTGTGCTTGTCCGAACATTGTAGTTGTTTATTCAGAACCCTTAGTGTGTTATCCAGCTAGTAGTCTCAGGATTGTCATCATCCTGACCAGTGAAAGTGTAGGCTCGGAGTCATGCCAGCTTATCAATAGGTACCCGAGTATACTGGAAAACAGGTAGAGCAGGTTGCACAAGTGGTTCAGCTCTCATCGAGGTCAAGAATTGTTTGAACATGTCAGCCATGCTCTGATAACATTCTGCTTGTACATCAGGCAATACCGACTCAGCGTGTTGAGGTGGGGGATTTGGTGGATTCGGTGGGTCTCCCTCCTCACTTCCTCGCCATGAGTCGAGGAGCCGGTAGCATGCTCGTGTAAATGAGCCTCATTTGTCTCAGACATATCTATAACATAAAGAGATCGGATTAGTCGACAAGTCACAATATACAAAATATACAACTCCTAGGTGGCAAAGTAAAACAATAACAACGCAATAGAATTCAGTTTAGTCCTAGAATCGACTAAACTCTAGCTATGATGCCTCAAATGTAATACCCCCTACCCGGCCTGGTCAAGAACTAGGTCGGAGTATGCTACCGGTGAACCATTCAATGATCGGTGCATTAACTTTGAATTAAAGGCGACAAGATTGGACTTAACCTCCACTATTAAACAATACACAATTCCAAATAATCCCTTACGATCCTATAATTACTCAATTATGACCAATTCTAAACCTTTACAAGTTTAAAGGATCAAATTGTACTTTCAGCATTTTAATGGTTCTTTTCTAAAATTAGGCTTCTACAATGAAATTCATCATATGAACAATGGCCATGTAAATTTTCATGATATTCGGAGTTCATTTACCTTCCCAATTAGACAGTACAAGATTCGGTGACCATTTTGTGAACAATACAAAACTGCGATCTATGGCTTTTAACCGAATTAACTGTCATCATACCGATACACTTAAGGCCGTATCGGTACACTAAGCCTAATTTCCATTTTCTAGATTTGAAGGTGACAAGACCGTTTTGATACGGTTGAAATCCGTACCGATACTGGTTGACAATGTTAACTCGGTATCGATACGCCTTAACCCCGTATCGATACCATTTTTGTTTCCAAATTCTAGTAGCCAAAATCTGTACCCCTTTTGACCAAAGTTGACCTAACCAATTAAGCAAGGTCGTAACGATACGCCATCAACCGTATCGATACGCCCTATAATGATAGATTTTTGCTAGTTTTTATTCGATTTGACTTACCAAAAAATGTCCAAATGCAATGAAACTTTACCCACAATATTTCAAGGCTATAAACTACTTGCATGCCAAATTTTAGGATCATTTGAATCCGTTTACTATGATTTCACCTTTTTAAGCCAAATATGCCATTTTGGTCACTTTTAGCACAACCTAAGAGTCATTTTAGGGCCACACCATTTTACACATTATGCAATATATACATATTCAAAAAGCCATAAGTGACTAGTTTAGATACTTTGTCACCGTCCTAAGAGTATATATGGACAAAATACTTTACTCTAGCTTGCTTGTGACTTAACCAACTTTCGACTTCTCTTATTTCGATCCGATAACTCAATCAACCTGAAATGCATGAGATGAAATGCATTAGGCATACTTTGCCTAGTGAGGTAGTCATAAGCAATGTTAGTATCAATATTATGCATTTTCATCCTTACAATGTCAATGACTATACAATGAATCAATAATAACAATGCAGTGACCATGTTCAATAGCAATAGTATCGTATTTTAGCAATAACCCTTAGATCGATTCCGGATAGTGGATACGCGAATTCCTACGCCTCGCCAAGTTAATGGATGGTCTATTTCCTCCGCCTTACCAATATGGCCAATATCATAAATCATCCATCCGCCTCGCCAAATCAATATAGGTCGTATCCCTAGGACCGTAGTCCACATGTACACTAAGCTCATGAATTCTATGGCATGCCAATTGTATCCAATGTCCTTCGAATTCAAGGTCAGGTGACAATATTATTTAGCAATGTTCAATAACAATAACAATGTTCAATGTTTCCATTATCCTTATCAACAAGCAGTGTTCTAATGTTCAATAAAAATAACAATAATGGTGGCAATGTTCAATGATCTCAATGACACTATCAATGGTCGATGATTCATTTTCAATGTTTCGGCAACACATAGCAATGCACGATGACAATGACAATATCAATGTCCGATATTCAATGTTATACTTACCAATATATCCACTTAATGGTTCGATGCAACATCCCTTAGCAAATTGAGTAAACAATGATAAATTTGATAGCAATGAAATCTTGAAGGGCACCAAGCCCAATCCCGAGACTCCGACTACACTCACCTCGATAATCTGAAGCTTTCAAGTCTCTCGGATAGCAATCCCCTTGTTCATAGCTTTTGTTTGTGATGGTGGATGATCACTTTCCACTTCTTTAGCTAGGAAAATCAATAGAGAATTTATTAGATTTGATGATACGATATCGAAATCAATATAACGATATAAAAATCGATATCTACGCTCAATTTAGACAATAACGATGAATTATCCATGGATAGACAAAACCCTAACTTGAGATTACAGTTAATATTTCCATGGATATTAACAATTGCTTGAGGGAATAAACTTACTCGATTGATAGCAATGAGTCGATACTAATATAGCAAAGTAAAATTAAGCTTGAAACCAAGCTCCAATAGTGGTGCTAGCTTAGTTGAAGATGAAGATGATATCAAAGTGTTAACTTTTTCCTTCGTTTTACCGAGTAAGTTTCCTTAAACCCATATGTTTCAATTGTGAGATTTCCTTCAAGCGAAGGAACTTCACCAGATTACCCCACGTAGAGGGTGCTTAATATTATAGAGGGCCTAATTGTAAGATTAGTCCCTCAACTCTCGGTGTTCTATGATTTTTCCCTTAAACTCTCTATTTTTGTAATTTAGCTACTAAAAGTTCTCTAGGTGTTTAGGTGTTTAATTAAGGTTCTTAAATAATAATCCGACTCAATAGAGTCAGATATCAATGTAATTGACCTTATAAAAACGGTCAAAATAAGATTTAGACTTTTTCAATGTAGGGTTTTCGATCGTTGGAACCCCGAATTTAGGGATGTTACACACGGGAAGTTTTCTATTGGTATTATCTACCTCAAGTTATCACAATTTAGGTGGCCACTTGGTATTCCATAACTGATTCCTTCGTAATAGTTAGCATAGTTTTTTAATAGCTTTAGTCGTTATGTACATTATCTTTGAATAGCATGGAACTATTAGGGATGTGTAAAACATTTTATTCTGCAAGGGAATAGAAAAACGATTCCGCATTCACATTTTATTCTTCTGAATAGCATATCCTCAGCTAATGTGTAAAACATCAACACAAAGAAAATAGGAAAACAATTCTGCAAGGGAAATGACAAACCTTTGATTTTATTGACCAACCATTTGGCTCCTCCTTCAATACTGGTGGATAATGACCGATCAAAAGAGAGGGAAGATGATGTTAGCCTGAAGAATGTAAAAATACTTACGCAGAATATGACATATCCAGTATCCACTGATCTCACTGGTAGCGTAGTGCACCCTTGACCCTACTAGCAAGCTTTCAAGCAAATTTAACTCCATTTACATTATATATCACACAACTTTAACTACCAAAAATAATAATATTAGTTAATCTCATTATGCAAATGGATGACTGAATCGACGAGAAGAATTAAGAGGATAAGTAATGGTCTAAACAAAATTAAAGAAAACATGCAAAGAATGGAACCTAATTTTTCAAACTTGAGGAATAATGAAATTAAATGAGATTAAAGAACACTCACTCTGTCGTAAAGACTAGTTGACTCAACGAATGTATCATTTCTAACATAAACAAGACCCTGAAAGCAAAGGATCCATAAATTTTCAATGTTAAGAACAAGAAAAACTCCAGTCTAAAAAAGAATCATAAACCTGAGTGAAGGCATCGGGATCGTGAGGGAACTCGTTGACTATTTGGAAGTTGTAACTCTAAAGAGAATGATGGTGGGAGAATAGCTTATCTACATAACAGTCTATAACACACTTCTTCATTATTTGATATTCAATAAGAATGCAAGATGATCAACATAACACGACAAGATATTCATAGTGTAAGATATGGAATTTGTATACTGTTTGAGGATTGTATCAACATAACAGCCTTGCAGCATTTGGTGAAAACATGAAACAAGTCTATAACATACTTGTTCATTATGACATAATGCTTCTAAGATGAACAATATTGTGTTAAACAATACAAAAGACTGCATGTCTAGGGATGGCCAAATAACTAGAACCTGAACTGACTAGGTGTGCCACGATCCGACCCGGTCAGGATTTTAGTCTTGAATTTTGGGAATCGGGGCAGGGCAGGGCTGGTTATTTATAGTGTTGAGTCGGGGCCGGACGAGTATATGGTAGAAATTCTTCATCCCGCCCCGGAATATATTTAAATAAATATATAATTTTATTATATTTATAAAAATACCACTATATATAAAAAGTTCTATGGTTGTTAAGCTAATTTTTTTTGTTTGTGCTTATCGTAATTTTTTTAGATGTTGTTCACAAGTTTTAACATATCTGATTTTGACGGTCAATGGTTCAAGTTTATTTTTAAATATGTAATTTTTCATGTGGGTAATTTAAAATTATTTTTTATTTTTATATAGGTTTAAAGTCTTTTGAAACTAAATTTTGTGTCCATAATAGTAGATTGATCGAATCTAACTTTTATCGTCGTCGGAGATTAAGATTTTCTTTTCAGTTTTTTGGGTCGGTTCGGGGTCGGGTGTAAGAGTTGGTATATCAAGGCGGGCGTGTAAACTAATATTTTAATCCGGGGCGAAGTCGGGTTTAGGGGATTATAGATCGGGGCTGGGGCTGGGGCGGGGCGGCCAAAAAAACCGGCCTGCCGCATGCCCATCCATATGCATGTCTATCAAATTTCTAAGAAATTTGTTAAATACTAGATCTAAAGATACAGAATTTAGCACGCTACTGGATGTAAAACTAAATGTACTAAATCATATCCATAATATTTTTGAAAATGGAACAACATTTGCTATTATTTTTCCAGAACCCATTTCTGCATTAACAAGTCTAATACAATCTCCAATCAAGGATTCCAAAATCACTGAAAAAAGGCCAGTTCAGATGGATCTTCAAAAAGGCCAAAATTCTAAGAGATACGGGAAATGGACGGTGATAAAGAGAGATAAAAAGGAGTGAACCTCCAACAACATGACTCCTCCAACATTGACAAATTCATCCTTAAATTGGTCTGAGGGATCAAAATAACCAACAAAAATATTGTACCTGTTTAAGAATTACCTTTCCTTTCACTTCAAATGTGCAATGCTTGTTGGTGCAACCGTGCTTGAGCAGTTCAGGCCCGAGGGAGGACCGGGCGAGGGTGTTGTGACTGCGACAAAAAGAGAGCACGACGAGAGAATGCGCCAGCGACAGAGATGCACAATATTTATGGATTTTGCGGTTAAGTTGATTTGAGGATGGGGTGAGGAGTGTTTGAGAGTGAGTTATTGATCGTTAAAATAAAACAGAGATTTTTACATGTTGAAGCGTTTGTAAAGACAAACGCCACTAAAAACTACACATATTGTGGCGTTTGTGTCAAAACGTCACTAATAATGATGCCTATAGTGGCGTTTATGAATACACCCCACTAAAACGCATTTTTTTGCAGCATTTGTAAAGAAAAACGCCACTAAAAATCACATATGTTGTGGCGTTTATGCCAACACGCCACTAATAACTATACCTTTTGCGGTGTTTTATGGAAAAACACCACTAAAAACACTTTTTGCGGCGATTATGGCAAAATGCCACTGTATGTGACATTTATTGCAGCGTTTGTTCTAAAAACGTCACTAAACCAAGCTTGATGTAGTGAACCCCCTTGGTTTCTTTTTTTCAATTAATGATCAGCCACTTTGAATTCAAAAAAAAAATACATAATAAACACAAAATTTAAAAGTTTATAATACATAATCCAACATATAAAAATTAGTTATTTGAATTTTAGTTTTACAATAAAAATATTTAAATATATATATATATATATATATTTCGAATCTTGTATTAACAAATTAATACAATTATTCTTAAAAATTTTAAAACTTATAAGTACATAATACAAAAATAGAAAAAATTTAGAGATTTAGATTTAATTTTAGAATAAAAATATTAAAAAACCTAAAATAAAAATGTAATTTAAAACTAAAAAATAAATTTATTAAAAATACCTGGTTAATTACTCGGAGAAAACCTCAATTTTTTAACAACCCTAATACTGATACTTTATTTTTCAATGACAATGCAGAGCATTATATTTTAGCTAAAATTCTTTATGTGGGGTTAAGCAATTTTTTCAAATATAAAATAGAAAAACATAAATTGCAACGAAAAACGCAAAAAATCACATAGAATAATTAGAAATAACTATTTATGAATGATTTAAAACATAAAAATAGTCATAAAAAGCGTGAACTTTTATACTAGAACCACTTAATTGTTAATAACATAAATTATAGATTACCCCTTAATTACAATATGGTTTTTTAAAATATAATACTTTCAATGGATTCAAATTCTAACATGATGTAATACATCTCTATTTAATTAAAAATTAGAAAATCATAAAAAACACCGCAGAAGGATCGTCCCAGATTGAGCATTTGCAAATTCAGTGCCAGATTATACGGTTAATGAAACAGAGAGCAGTGGTCAACACCTCTATTACATCAGAAACCAAACATAAGAACACTATTACTTCAGCACTTGCTCTATTACATCTCTACTGCATCACCAATCCACAAAACATACTGCAAGGATCCATCAAAATTACTTAGAAGCGACAATTAACAACACTAAACTAGATCTTCGATTAATAGAGATACAATTTGGCAAAAGCATAGTGTCCATTAGAACAAACAAACATCACCCAGACTGAGAAGTTTTCCATTAGTAAACAACAGAAGCAAAAGCCGCCATCAGGTAACATAGACAAACAAGCAGCTGCCATCAACCTATCCTTTTATCTACTTAACAAGAGAACAAAAAACATACCCTAAAACCCCACAAGAATAGCATCATAGCAAGCGGGGCTTAGTATTTAAGCTCGCTCGCCCCTGATCCTACGAGCCAACTGAATGTCCTTGGGCATGATTGTAACGCGCTTGGCATGGATGGCACACAGGTTGGTGTCTTCGAAAAGACCCACAAGGTATGCCTCTGCAGCTTCCTGGAGTGCCAACACAGCGTGGCTCTGGAAACGCAAATCAGTCTGCAAAACGAATCCAGAAAAATATTGTAAAACAATCAAGCAAAGAATATCCAGTTTACAAGGAAAACAATATATCAAGAAACCCAATTTGTACCTTGAAGTCCTGGGCAATTTCACGGACAAGCCTCTGGAAGGGCAGTTTCCTGATAAGAAGTTCAGTACTCTTCTGATACTTACGAATTTCACTGCAATCAAAGAATATGTAAGGTCAACAAGCCCATATAATGAGAGAACCACAACAATTAACACCAATATCATTAGAATGTTAAGGGAAAGAAGACTAACCGAAGAGCAACAGTTCCAGGACGATAACGGTGGGGCTTCTTCACACCACCGGTGGTTGGGGCAGACTTACGGGCAGCCTGATAGAAAACAACACATTCAGAAGATAATAAACAAAAGAAACATAAAATTGGGTAAAATAATATTATATCAATTGAAGGGGGGGGAAAAAGCAACCTTAGTTGCGAGCTGCTTCCTAGGAGCCTTTCCTCCAGTTGACTTACGTGCAGTTTGCTTGGTACGGGCCATCTCTGCAAATACATGAAATACTTTCAATTTTGATAAAACATTTTATCTAAGTTTTCTCATCCTCCCAAAAATAAGACGGTGAAGTCAGATCCCCATTAGAACCGATCACAAAATAAACCCTAATTCTCCAATGAGATGGTCTAAAACCCTAAAATCTTGAAAATACTCCAAGGGGATTTCGAGAACCCAAGAAAATTTCCCTACTTCTAAATTCAAAATCTTATAAAATAGTTTCCATCCCAATTGACAATGTAAAAGAAACTATAAAACCCTAAATTTAATATTATACATCATATGAAAAAGAAGAGAAAGGAACGAACCCTAATATTTGTAGCTTTCTGCAAGGGTGGAATTCGGAATGAATGCGATGGTGAAAATTTTAGAGATGAAGCCCTTAAGAGGTCTTTATAGAAGACTAGGAGATTGGCTACCTAAAGTACATCCAACGGTTACCAATATTATCTGTGTGTTTCTTTTGTACGAAATCTGACGGTCCAAACTGCCAAAGCTTGTGTTTTCTCTTCCTAAATGGACGGTCAGGATTTATCTGTAGGGCGATGACGCGGATTGTCAGAGGTGAGTAATTGATCCTCATTGGTTGCAGGAAAATGCTTTTTAGATCTAATAAAGGGGTATATTAGTAATTGTAAAAAAGTATATTATAGACAAATGAAACTTGCCGGGGGAAAAAAAAATCAAAATTTGAGGATTATTTAGGGCGAAAAGGCTTTTATTTAAAAAAATTGGGAAATGGTCCATACCAAAAATTGTTTACGAAAATAATCATTTTCTACGGACTAGTCGTTGATAGTAGGGATGGGCACGGGGCGGGACGGGCCAGTTTTTTGGCGCTCCTAATCTCATTCCGATATGCTAACTTTTAAATTCGACCTTGAACCAACTCGACCCGAAAATTTTAAAAAAAAATCTCTGACGACGATAAAAGTTAAATCCGATCAATACACCATTACGGCCACAAAATTTAGTTTCAAAAGACTTTGAACCTATATAAAAATAAAATAAAAATTAATTTTAAATTACTCACATGAAAAATTACATATTTAAAAAATAAACTTAAACCATTGACCGCCTGAATCAGATATGTTAAAACTTGAACAACATCTAAAAAAATTTACGATAACCACAAACAAACAAAATTAGCTTAACAATCACAAAAGTGTTTATATATAGTGATATTTTTGTAAATATAATAAATATATATATATATATATATATATATACATGGCAGGGCGGGGCGGGGAATTTCTAGCATATACTCGAGCTCACCCCTCCCCGACTCAACACTATAAATGCCCAGCCTCGATCCTCGAATTCAAGACTAAAAACATGATCGGATCGGGGCATATCGGGTCGATTCGGGTTTAGGTTATTTGGCCATCCCTAGCTGATAGATGTCGGTGACTTTTAGTCATTTTTCATTTTAGGATTAAAATAAAACAAAATAAAATTGGAGGGATTAAACTGAAAATTTTAAAAATGGACATAAAATAATTTTCATTGTGTAGTTATATTGCATTCGGAAATGATTTAATCTTATTGCAGTCTAAAATATTACATTTTGGTCATGTAGGAAACATATAGAGACATAATTGAAAGAAAATTAAAATTATAAGTACCGAAATGAAAATTTTCAAAATAAAGTAAGAGAATATATATATATATATATATATATATATATATATATATATATATATATATATATACACGTAATTTTAAGCATGGCATGTTAAAAACATCGAAGATAATAGTTAAAAAATTTGATAACAAGCTAAAAAATGATATTTCTCGAGATGAAAATGACAACACACGTCTACATCTCCTTGCAAGTATGTAGACCAAGAAAAGTTATGGATTAAAAAATCGTCTATATAAAATATTTGTACACAAAGTTATGATCTTATAAAATTCGTACACCTTATAATTGAAAAAAAAAATTAAATGACTTACTTTAATTGCCTCTCTTGAAAATATGAGTTTTGTGAGAAGTTTTCAAAACTTTCATTTTAAATGCTGTAATTTTATTTTAGTTATAAAATGAAAAAAATAAAAAATATCCCAAATTCGTCGACTGCTGTCCTGTCATTGACTCCCCTCACCATATGACAGTTATCGCCACATGAACACAATTCCCCTTAATACTACAAAAAATGATTATTTGTTCTAAATATTTTTCGGTATGGACTATTTTCCAAAAAAATAAAATAATAAATTTTCGTTAAATAAGCCAAAATTTGAGGAGATTTTATCATTTTTCTAATAATTAAATTCATTTATTAGAACTTGGAAGAAATAATAGCCTCTTATTTCATTTTTTATAAAATATTCCTAACCATCATCTATTATCATTGCTATTATTATAAAAAAACGATATAATATTCGTTTACATTAGTGTAAACTTGATTGTTTTATGGAGTACATCTTTATAAAATTTTTATGATTAATCTTTTAGTAATACAACTGTTTAGTTTTATATTTTATTCACTTTAATTATGTATGTCAAATTTTAAGCAAATTAAAAGTAATTATTTTTTTTATAAAGTATCAATCATTAAAACATTCGATTATAAATAGTTTTTTTTAAAATATTAGAATTGGATTGCTTTAGGGAAATGATGAGAGCGATGATACAAGCCTCGTTAAAAAACCTCCCTAAGCCTATATAAAGAAAAAAGAGTGCATTGTATCAATGCTATTACATATCAAAGACAAAAGGTAAACAAAAAGCAAGATCCTACCCTATAACCACATCCTACTTACAAGTTACACCAATAAAAGTACACAACCCAATACAATTCCAAGTACCTCAACTAACCATCTGTATAATATTCTATAAAATTAGTATTTCGTACAATTCCTTTTTTTTATCAGAGAATCAACCAGCGTATTATATTCTCTATGATTAAAATATCATATCAGCATAATATAGACCTCAAAATTATTTAAAAAATTAATATTTTAAAAAGACTTAATGCACATTTTGCCCTTTAACGTTACATGTTTTCTCAACTTTCCCCTCAACGTATTTTTGGGCTCTTTTGCCCCTACAGTTTGTGTCGTTACCCATATTGTCCCAAAAAGCTAACATTGTTAAAAAAATCTATCCTAACCAATCAAAACACGCCATGTCACCCAATTATTTTTTTCTTATTTTCCGGTTTAATATATAAAAGAATTAAAAATAAAATAATAAAAAATAAAATAATATTAATATATTTTTTTAATAAACCCATCTTCCCCAACCTCCCATTTCCTTATAGGCTTAATGCTGATATGATGTTATTTTAATCATTACAAAAACATTATGGATTAAAACTTTAGTTAATCATTTTTTAATAAACACACTTTTTACTAAAACTTGTATCCGAGTTAAAACAATTGTAGACATTTGTATAAAATATACGTTTTTATCCTATAAGATGAAGTGTGTCAAATTCTAAAAAACTTTGACCGGATGCCTTTATTATTTTTTAAACAAATAATTGATATGCCCAAATAAATAGATATACAAAGAATATCTCACAATGCTGGTGGAAGCATAACTAGAATCATTTTCAGGATCTTTATATCGCAAATTATATTAACATATACGCAAAATACCATTTTTGGCATGCTTCCAATGGAGTTTAGGATTTCTTGATGGTTTGATAAACTTCCACATTTGACTTCTGTTTTCCATCCACTACTACATAAAAGCCTGAAACGAAAGAATCAGAATTCTAGAAAATTTGCTTACATTCAAAAACTCCTTACAATTCACCCTGGCATTAATATCACATGATTCATAAGGGGATGATGTGCAAAGCTGCACCAAATATGGAGATACTTCAACATTCACAAATAGAGAAACAACTCTTTTACAGTCCCCATCCATGGCAGCAAATGGCCCGTGCGGTGTACCAAGGTTTTGTAGAAAGTAACACGAGCTATATTTGCCATGGAGTAAACGGTGATATTTCATCAAGAATGTCAAATCCATATGCTTGCAAAGGCTTCTTCCAGTGCCCTCTTCTTGCTCAACTCTATACTCCATCCTCCTGCTCTTCCACCTCTTTCTGCTCGGAGCCTCATCATCTCCTCATCATCAAGAGCATAACCGTGCATATCCATCCCGCTGGCAAGTGGAACCGGTTGTGGTGCCATGCCTGTTGGTCGTGGTTGCCCTCCAGCAACTGTTGGTGCATATTGACCTTGTGCACCGGCTGAGAACCCTGCTTGCGAGCTCTGGCATAGAGCCAGTTTAAGTAAACAACCAATCAACTTACATCATGTTACATGTTGGATGGACGAAGAAAAGAGTCTAAAACCAATAGAATATAAGAAGTTGAACACTCCATCTGTCAAAATATCCAATTACTATTTTGACAAAATAAAGTCCCATTAATTTTGCTTTTGGAGAGCTGCAGAACATTATTTGAGAAATATATAAGGTAAGATGCATCCAGTCCAACAATATCTAAATTAGAACTTGAAGTAAAAGAAATCAAAATGGACTAAAAATTATTTCGGGGAAATGTCGAAATAAATTTTTAAATTATAGTAGCTGGAAATGTCCAAATCTAAACAAGCAGATTTCTATAAAGATATCAAATACGTGAACACTAAGGTTAATCAAAATAAACTTCCACAGGTACATATTTTCTCTTCTTTCCAGTAATGGGAAACAACAAAATAAATAAATTCCTGAAAGGAAAAAACCGAGCCGACAAAATTATCAAATATACCGCCATCATCTATCTATAGTGTCAAACATTTGAACCTGCTATTACTCTTCTTTTGTGTTCGAATGAAATGGCTATTAATCATTTTTCCGGTAGCAACATGAAAGAGATTAACTGCGAAATCTTTAACTACTGAGATTGAGCGAGGCAGTGTTCTAACATGACAAGACCAAACTTGTAAATGATCAACTATTGATGCATGCTTTAATTTAGAAACAGCACCCAACAACTAATGATAAATGTCTAAAAAAGCAAAGATAATAGGATTTTCTCACCACATCAGTATCGGCCTGTGGAGGAAGTCCCTTGCTTGCTGCCATTGCTGCAGCTAAATCTTCAGCCTGTTCATCAAAACAGCTTATATTATTAACTCATAAAGCAACTTTTTCCCATGAAATGATTTGTAAATAAAAGAAAGAGTTAGATGATACCGTTACGAGCCTCATTCTCCACGGAGGAAACCAAAGAAAAAAAAATACAAAAGGGGTTACTAAAAGGTACCTTCCGAGCGTGATTGATCATAATCAGATCAGCATTTTCTCGCTGATACTTGCTGATTTGTTCTTCAATAGCTTGAACATCAATTCCTTCAATCAATTTAAAAACTGCCCAAAACCCCCACAAATTAGATTGTTTAACCCCCCAAAAAAAACACAAATAGTTTGGGATGTGGAATAAAGCAGAACTTACTCATATCTTCCACTTCTTCCAAGTAATCATTGTATTCTCTCAGTGATGGGAAATCCTCTTCTCTTTTATTGTATCTATTCAAAACAAAAAATCCCATTAAAAAGAGAGAAGAAGATCAATAAACTTTCTGAAAATTGGATAGCAATGGAGAGAGCAAGAGAAACAGAGGAATTACATGTTGTTTATTCTTCTACGAATTTGCATCTCCTTGCTGTGGGGATTGGAACTCGGAGCTACCATGGTTTTCGTGTTTTGGGATTTAGTTTTTGTTCCTGCTTGGCTTGGACGATTCGGATTTGCAAAAGTGGTAAATGACTGTTGAGCGAGATCGATCGGAGCCCTTCTAAATTGCAAGTAATTTGGGTCTGCCGGCAACCATTACTTCAGCTACTGCAAAACCAGACTGAAACAAAGCAAAAACAGCGATGAAGTTGAGTGACAGGAGATTTTAGGCCGGAAAAGAGTACCAGGGATTTCGATAAAACGAAAACTTATTTTCGTGGGGAATTTTAGGATACATGAAGAAAGCCAGCAGTGGAGACTAGGCCTAATGCACAGCCCAACTTATGGCCCATTTCCCTTCCTACTTTCAGACTCCACTAGGGGTATTCGGCTAACCTACTCAACTAGCTAAAATTTATTAATTGATTTTTACCCTTAATCAAACCGATTGTTTTAGTGAAAAAATAAACCGAACTAAATTAACCGAAAAAAAGAGATCTAGATTTTAGTTCTAAACATAGCTATGGAGATCCAGTAGTATTGAAAAACCAAAGCTTTTACTAAAAAAATAAATCATAATTTTATTTTAAAGTGTAGACTCTGAATCAGTAAATCTTACTGATTAAATTCAAATATAACACTAAATGTAGATAAGAAACAAAGCTAAGAAATTCTAACCAAACATTCATTAAAAAAGAATCTAACAAGCTAAAGCTATCCAAACAGCGAAACCGATAAATATATAAATATCAAACTTTGTTTAACGCGAAAAAAAAAAAAACCCAACTTAGATCTGAATAAAAATCACAAGAGGACTACAGAAAACTCGGCTGAGAGAGAAGAGAAGCCGGTTTAATACACTTTTTTCTCTAAATTTTATAGTTTATTTTGACCACTTTTGTTACTCATATTATCTCTTACTCTTAAAAAAAATTTATCTTGACCAATCAGAACGTGTAACATCATTTTTATTTATTTTTAAATTTTAAAATAAAATAAAAATAAATAAAATAAAATAAATATATTAAAAATACCCGAAAGATCCTCATCTTCGTCCCCATTTCACTAAATCCCTCCGATCATCCTCCCCCTTCCGATCATCATCACTGCAAAACAACCCATTCACAACACCATCTAACTCCCCAATGCTTCTAAATGAAAAAAAAAGCTTTGTTCTCTGGTTTTGCCAATCTTCAAAGGCAGCGCCCCCCCCCCCCCCAATATTTTCGTTGATTTCGTACTTCTATATAGATATATACTTTTATTTATTTTTTTACAATCATCCCAATTGCCCAAAAAGCAATCTCGGAAAAACCGAGAACAAAGCATTCCAAAAAATTTTAATTTTTGTCGGAGATCGTGCCAATGAGCGACGCAGAAGACGCCACTCGTCGCCAAAATGCGATTACCGAGTATAGGAAGAAACTCCTTCAACACCAAGAGTACGAATTCAGAGTTCGAGCAGGTTTCCTCACATCTCATCTCATAATCGCCATCATCTAATCCAATTTCGGACCATTTTCTCGATTTACGTTTTATTTTAATTTGAATCATTGTTTCGCTACTTTGTTGCCGACTTTAGCAATTTGTGTTTTATTCTAAGGTAAACTACACCGGTAGTCACTAAACTTTTAGGGTACTTTTAATAAGGTCACCGAACTTTTAAAACTTTCATTACAGTCACCTAATTTTTAATTCGCTTTCAATAAGGTCACTGCAGTCAACCACCGTTAAAAAAGCTGACGTGACATGTTAAATGTAAGAGTAAAATACACTGTTAGTCACTGAACTTTTAAGAGGCTTTCAATATGGTCACCGAACTTTTAAAAATTTCATTACTATCACTCAACTTTTAATTCGCTTTCATTACCGTTAAAAAACTGATGTGACATGTTAAGTTTAAAAATAAACATTTTCCCACCATATTTTCTCTCCCCTCTTATTTTCTTCCATCTAAATATGTCTCTTTCTTCCATATGAATCAAATTGTAATTTTTTGGTGAAGGTCGTTACTTCTCTAGTAACACATCAAGGAAAATATTAATGTATCTAGACATGCATGCGACATGTGTGAGAACAAGCAAAATATTGGGAGACATCCGATGATGGAATGATAAAGAAATAACTAAAATTTTACTCATAAAAATCATCTTTATGCTTTAGGCCCGACATTTACTGAGTCATGCACTGGATAATGAGGAGTTCAAAGGAAAATATTAATGTATCTAAAAGATAGACATGTTTGGATGGAAAAAAATAAGACATGGAGATAAAATAGGGTGGGAAAAAGTTTATTTTTAAACTTAACATGTCACATCAGCTTTTTTTAACGGTAATGAAAGCGAATTAAAAGTTGAGTGATGGTAATGAAAGTTTTAAAAGTTCGGTGACCATATTGAAAGCCTCTTAAAAGTTCAGTGACTAACGGTGTATTTTACCCTTACATTTAACATGCCACGTCAGCTTTTTTAACGGTGGTTGACGGCAGTGACCTTATTGAAAGCGAATTAAAAGTTGGGTGACTGTAATGAAAGTTTTAAAAGTTTGGTGACCTTATTGAAAGCGCCCTAAAAGTTCGGTGACTACCAGTGTAGTTGACCCTTTATTCTAATAGAAAACTTAAGCATTTAGGGCTTTCCTTTAGTACTAGGGTTTGCTAGAGGCGTGGAGATAGGGGTGATTGGGGAAGAAGATGATAAGAGGATGAATATGAGGGTATTTTGAGTATTTTAATATATTTTTTATTTTACTTATTTTATTTTAAAATTTAAAAATAAATAAAAAATGACATGAAGTATTTTGATTGGTCAAGATCTGTAAGAGACAATATGAGTAACGTCGAAAACGTTAGGGAAAAAAGTGGTCAAAATAAATTTTAAAAGTCAAGTTGAAAAAACAAGTAAAGTTTAGGTAAAAAAAGTGTAATAAGCCTAAATATTATATAAGTCAAATTATTTTATGAGTAAATAATACTACAAATAATATTAATATATATAAATAATATAAAATATATATAATATATTATTTACGTATATGTCGATATATACAAACAAAAATATATTATTCTTATATTCTAAGTTGCACAGATACAGATACGGGGACAGATACGGGTACGGGGACGGGACAAAAAATGGTAATTTTCAAAATTAGAGGGTACGGGTACGGCGAGGGTACAACAAATATAAAATAAAATTTAATATATATAATGAAAAATATTAAAATTTATAATACAATATGGACTAAAATTATAATTGTATTAAACAATAATTATAATTGTAGTTATTTAAATTCACTTCTAATAATTTTAAATTACTTTTTAACACTTAGATTAAAAGATTACTAAAATTAAATGACTAAATTGAACGAAAATTTAACTTTACATTCTAAATAAAGAGAAAATGAATGACTAAAATAATAAAATTAAAAGATGACATGGCTGAAATATATATTTATCCATTCCTATTTAAAGCTTGAGTGATTAAACATTAAAACAGGTTACAAATACAATACACAACTAATATCCCACATCCTTAAGATACAAGCAAGGAGAGAAAGCAGCCTATAAATAGGCATTTATCAGATAGAACAAGGAAGCAATCTAGTCTTGGCCTTTTGGCTGAGATTAAGTTTTAAGTTTATAGTTTTTAGGTGGAGTGTTTAATTTAGTAGTTTTTTAAGGATAATTTTTTAATTTAATTATACTTAAGCTTTTTAAGTTTGGATAAGTTTAATGGTTTTTAAAACATTCTTCACAAAGAAGATGAAGGTTTTATTTTCCATTTTTTTTAAGTAAATATATTCGGATACGTCCCTGAGTACGTCCCCAATAAGCGTTGACCGTACCCAATATAAGTTTGACCGTCCTCGGTAAAATTGGGACGCCCCGGGACGTCCCCCAGCCGTCCCCGCATCATCCCCGTCTTGGGGACGTATTGGGTACGCAGGACGCCACCTTAGGGCCGTCCCCGTGCTTCATAGACTTATATTTTTATATATTATTTAAAAAATCCTAAACCCTATAATCTATAAGGAAAATTAGTTTTGAGCAGTACCACATTGTACAAGTTTGATCAGAGAAGCACACAGAAGAGCTTGGAAAACACATGAGGGCGGCTGCTCCATGGAGGTAGAGAAGAGACTCAAGGAATTAGGGAGTGGTTTTGTGCGGCTCGAGGGTTAACTGATACAAGGGTGTTGTTGAAGAAATCAACTTTCCTCGTTCATTCACGGATCTAGGATAATAGCACGTATTTTCTCTGCAATAAAAACAAACCTAGATTTTTATATAGGTGTCAAAAATAAAGAAAATAAGAAAATAAATCAGA
The DNA here is from genome assembly GCA_030270665.1 of Hibiscus trionum. NCBI lineage: Eukaryota > Viridiplantae > Streptophyta > Magnoliopsida > Malvales > Malvaceae > Hibiscus > Hibiscus trionum. Next base: position 34,558,029 of record BSYR01000005.1, read on the forward strand.
AATGAGAAAAAGAAGAAAATTGCTGAAATAATTTAAGGATGAAGATGATATCTTCAAACATTCAACAATAGCAGCAACATTCTTGGACTTGACACGACGAACTCGAAAGAACCTGCATAATCTGTTATGCAAACCCGAATCGAATCTGTTCTTCGTAGTCGATAGATGAACAAATTCCAAGGAAGAACTCGAACAATCTGTTGAACGAACCCGAACCTTATCTTGAATTTATTCGAATAAAGTACTTGGACCCGTCAATTATCTAACAATTGGGAACCCGAAGTATCAAGGAAAAATAGTTCTAAAAAGAACTAAAATTGAGATAAAATCTCACAAATTTTCATTCATCAAAAGTCTTGTGTTTTTTTTCAAATGAACATGCATTACATATTTATAGTAGATGAAAATAAAAAAAATAATAATAAAAAGAACACTAAATTCAGCATGGGCGGCATCTTGATCCCATTTCCAGCCGTGTATTTGGAATTTGAGGGGCTGCAAATTGGATGGCAATTCAATTGAAATTCAATTCAAAGTGGGGCAGCAGCTTTTGATTTATTAAATCCAATTCTTCAAGTGGTGGCAAGTGGAGCATGGCGGCACTTTGAGCATGGGTTGAAGATTGAATTTAAAATTCAATGGCAGGTGATTGGTGGCAAATGGCAGCAGACTCGAATTTTCCTTTATTTTCAACCTTTCCAGCGTGTTTAATATTCAATTCAATGGCAGCAATTTGAGTTTTTCACGTGTGGTTACACACCAATTAGGAGCATGGGTCGGCAACCTTGGGCTGCACAGTCCTTAAGAAAATAAACATTATTCCAAACATTATTAAATCATATGATATACGTATTCTAATATACCTAATAAATTATAAAACCTAACCATGTCACATATCAATATGAAACACATTAAAAGGCTTACTATCTAAAACACAAACATTATCAAATGATTCTGAAATGTTAGCACAAGTAAGGAAAAGAGCTTCCCTGAAACGTTGCGCCCTAGATCGCGTAATTGGTCCTAACGGTAAGACTTCCGGATCAACATCAAGTGTAGGTGAAGATGTGCTCACATCATCCCCCCCTTCTTGAAAAGGATTTGTCCTCAAATCTGTAGAATCACAAGGGTTTAAGTCAGAAACATTAAATGTGGCACTTTCATTGTATTCTCCGGGTAGATCTAACTTGTAGGCGTTGTCATTCACTTTCTCCAACACCTGAAAAGGACCATCTCCTCGCGGTAACAGCTTGGACCGCCTTTGGGCTGGAAATCTTTCCTTTCGGAAATGAACCCAAACCCAGTCTCCAACTTCGAAGGTGACTCGCTTTCTTCCCTTGTTTGCTTGCTTTTCATATTGCTGAGTCCTTCGCTCAAGATTCTCCTTTACTTGCTGATGCAACTTCTTGACATATTCTGCTTTCGCTTGACCGTCCCTGTTCGTCACCTGTTCCTGTGGCAGAGGTAACAAATCTAGAGGCGTAATGGGGTTAAAACCATAAACAACCTCAAATGGTGACATCTTAGTAGCAGAATGAATGGCATGATTATATGCAAATTCAACATGTGGCAAACAATCCTCCCAAGTTCTAATGTTCTTTTTAATGATGGAACGAAGTAAAGTAGATAAAACACGATTAACAACCTCAGTTTGTCCATCAGTTTGGGGATGTCAAGTAGTAGAAAACATAAGTTTCGTACCTAGTTTGCTCCAAAGAGTCCTCCAGAAGTGACTCAAAAACTTTACATCCCTGTCAGAAACAATTGACCTAGGAATACCATGCAAACGAACAATTTCTCTAAAGAACAAGTTAGCCACATTAACAGCATCATCAGTCTTATGGCATGCAATGAAATGTGCCATCTTAGAGAACCTATCAACCACAACAAATACACTATCTCTACCATTTCTAGTTCGAGGCAATCCCAAAATAAAATCCATCGAAATATCAGTCCAAGGGGAATCAGGGATAGGTAGAGGTAAGTACATACCATGTGGTGAAACCTTCGACTTTGCCTTCCTACATGTCACACAACGTTCACAATACCTTTCAACGTCCCTGCGCATCTTTGGCCAAAACAGATGCTCTTTTAATGTATGTAACGTTTTAGTGACACCAAAATGACCCATTAATCCACCTTCATGTGCCTCACGAATCAGAATATCACGCATCGAACCCTGTGGAATGCAAATCCTGTTTTCCTTGAAAAGATAGCCATCATGCCTGTAAAACTTTCCATCTGCACCTTTCGAACAAGCATTAAACTTATCTCTAAAATCATGATCATCAGGGTATAAATCACGAATATATGCAAAACCAATCAGATGTGAATCAAGATAACTCAAAAGTGCATACCTACGTGACAATGCATCAGCAACGACATTTTCTTTCCCTTTCTTGTAATGAATGACATAAGGAAAAGATTCTAAGAATTCAACCCACTTAGCATGTCGTTTATTCAATTTATGCTGACCTGTGATGTAACGTAAAGCCTCGTGGTCGGTGTGGATCACAAACTCCTTAGGCAACAAATAATGCTGCCATGTCTCCAATGACCGAATCAGTGCATACATCTCTTTATCATAAACCGGATAATTTAATGTAGCACCACTCAATTTCTCGCTAAAGTAAGCAACATGTTTCTTTTCCTGCATCAAAACAGCACCTATACCAATTCCAGAAGCATCACATTCGATTTCAAACATTTTATCAAAATCAGGTAATGCTAACACAGGTGCTCTAGTCAAACAATCTTTAATTTTCAAAAAGGCATCTTCTTGTTCCTTACCCCAAGAGAAGCTAGAATTCTTCTTAATAATACCAGTTAAGGGGGCGGTAATGTAACTGAAATTAGGAACAAACCGTCGATAAAAACTTGCTAAACCATGAAACGATCTAACCTGAGTAATCGATGTCGGTCGTGGCCATTCCTGAATTGCCTTTATCTTCTCAGGATCAACTTCAACTCCCTGAGAACTAACAATGTAACCAAGAAATGTGAGTTTGTTAGTACAAAATACACACTTCTCCATGTTACCAAACAATCTTTCTTCTCGCAAAACCTGCAAAACAGCTTGCAAATGTCCTACATGATCCTGTAAAGACTTGCTATAGATCAAGATATCATCAAAGTATACAACACAGAATTTACCAATGAAAGATCGCAGAACATGATTCATCAAACGCATAAAAGTACTAGGTGCATTAGTTAAACCAAAAGACATTACTAACCATTCGTACAAACCTAGCTTTGTCTTGAAGGCTGTTTTCCACTCATCGCCTTCTCGCATGCGGATCTGATGATAGCCGCTCCTTAAGTCAATTTTGGAGAAGATGACGGCTCCGCAAAGCTCGTCCAACATGTCATCAAGTCTTGGAATGGGATGACGATACTTAATTGTGATCTGGTTCACCGCTCGACAATCTACGCACATCCTCCAAGAACCATCTTTCTTCGGTACTAACAGCACCGGAACAACACACGGACTCAAGCTCTCTCGAGTGTAACCCTTGTCCATTAATTCAGTAACTTGGCGTTGAAGCTCTTTAGTCTCTTCAGGGTTGGTTCGATAAGCTGGCCGGTTCAGAATAGTAGCACCTGGAATAAAATCAATCTGGTGTTCTATGCCACGAAGAGGTGGCAATCCCTTTGGTGTTTCAGCTGGAAACACGTCCTCAAACTCCTGCAAAAGTGTCAAAATCGGTGAAGGTAGATCAGTAGGAAAATCTGTCAATAAACAATAATCTTTAAACATCAAAATAAGAACAGATTGTTGAGAGGAAAGACATTTCCTGATTTCGCTACTGCTCGCATACACGGACATCTTCTTCTTCTCTTTTGCAGTCTCTTTACTCTTTTTCAAGCTTGCCTGATCTTCAAACACTTGACTCGGTGTCAAAGGAGCCAAAGTGATCTTCTTACCTGTATGCATAAAAGAGTAACGGTTTGTATAACCATCATGCATTACCTTCTTGTCATATTGCCAAGGGCGTCCCAAAAGAAGGTGAGTAGCATCCATCGTCACAACATCACAACGGACCTCGTCCTTGTAGTTTCCAATTGAAAATGGTATAATAGCCTGTCTGGTCACTTTAAGCTCGCCACCATCATTCAACCATTGTAACTTATACGGATGAGGATGCTTTGTCGTCTTCAGACCTAACCTGTCAACCATCACTGAACTGGCAACATTAGTACAACTACCGCTATCAATAATCACAACACATACCTTGTCTTGCACCTTGCATCGTGTGTGAAAGATATTCTCGCGCTGTAGATCATCTGTTACCTGTTGCACATTCAGACTTCTTTTAATAACCAAAAGTTCCATTACCTTACCAGATTCAGGAACCTCTAGGTCGGTCTCGTCTTCCTCTTCAGTAGGGACATTATGCACTTCCTCCTCGAAATCTGACTCAATCTCACCATCATCTCGCATCAACATAACCCTCCGGTTAGGACATTGACTAGCAACATGTCCTCTTCCAAGGCACTTGAAACACTGGATATCTCGCGATCGTTCTTTTACCACCACTTGCTGTTTGCCACGCCCATTATCAGCAACGGGAGGCTTTGGTGTGCTGGATTCGCCTTGCTCTCGAATCCGAAGTGGCGTTTGCGGTGCTTGTTTCCTGGAATTGTTAGGAGTATATAACGGATTTGAAAAAGGTTTAAAGGAAAGGTTACCTCGATTTGAAGACTTCCTGCGCTGCTGTCGTTCAATCTTTATTGCCATCTATACCATGTCATCAACCTCGACATAATGCTGTAATTCAACAGCGTTGGCAATCTCGATGTTCAACCCTGCTAGAAAACGTGCCATGGTAGCTTCTCGATCTTCCTCGATATTTGCACGCATCATAGCCATTTCCATATCCTTGAAATAATCCTCAACGCTCATATTTCCCTGTTTCAAATTTTGCAACTTTTGAAACAAATCACGATGATAGTGAATAGGAACAAACCTTTTACGCATTAGTCGCTTCATCTCGACCCATGTTACAACTGGATCATCACCAGTACGTCTACGACTAAGCAGTAACTGGTCCCACCATATCAAGGCATAATCAACAAACTCTGTTGCTACTAATCGAACCTTCTTTTGCTGCGAGTAATTATAACACTCAAAAATGTGCTCCACTTTGCTTTCCCAAGCCAAGTATGCATCAGGATCTGAGCGTCCCTGAAAAGAAGGAATAGCAATCTTAATGTTAGTCAAATTATCGTCTACCTGTTGCACACGTCCTTGTCTAGGAATATGCTGCCTCGGTGACCGTTCGTCTTCATTTTCGTTTAATACATCGTTAACAGAGTTGGATCCTCCGTCAAACCTATCCATCCTCGACTGTAATGGCTCTAAGGCGGTAGCCACTACTCGTTGCATCATTCTCTCTAAGGCTTGCATTTGAGGAATCAGTGGACCCTGTTCAACCGTGTGGTCATCGGAACCTGACATAATTAACAACAACAAAAAAACAAACAAACAAACTGGTTAAAGGTTAAAAAAAAATAGTCCTCACCAATCACACAGCAAAAATCCTCACTAGTCACTCCAAAGAAGTTGCACTCAAGAAAATAAGGAATTAACACTCGGCACTCGTGTTTCACTCGGGAGAATACTCGAATGGCTCTTTTTGTCTCCCCTTCTGTTCTCACACGCTCTGTTTGCCTTTTCCCTCGATCTCTCGTATTTAGTTCTTTAAAGGAACTGATTCCGATGTTCAGATTCTTCAAGTGTTGTCAAATTAAAATAACGGGTGACAGGTGAATATTGTTAGAACAAAGATAAGGGTTAGGAGAAAAGAGAAATAAATAATAATAATAAAAATGAAAGTTGAGAATTGGGCTGAAATAAAAAAAAATTAACAATATGAAATGAAAGAAAGGATGCTAAAAGAACAAGAATTTAGCAACTTACGCAGTAGAAATGCTTACCACCATCTTATCTCCGGAACAAACAAGAAAAGTTGATTTCGGGTGATTACAAAGCATTTCAAGGTAAGATAGATACATTCTTCAACATATCCAAGCTTTTCAACAATGTTATTTTTTTTTTATTCTACACAACTCATCACTCTTTTTTTTGTTTTCCTTTTTTTTTGAATTTTCGTATATATATATATATATATAATTCTGAATTTTTTTTTTGACTTTTGGATAGATATATATATATATATATATATTTGTCTGGTAGTGCAGAAGATGCTATAATCCGACCAAAGCTCTGATTACCATATGATACAAGGGTGTTGTTGAAGAAATCAACTTTCCTCGTTCATTCACGGATCTAGGATAATAGCACGTATTTTCTCTGCAATAGAAACAAACCTAGATTTTTATATAGGTGTCAAAAATAAAGAAAATAAGAAAATAAATCAGAAATGAGAAAAAGAAGAAAATTGCTGAAATAATTTAAGGATGAAGATGATATCTTCAAACATTCAACAATAGCAGCAACGTTCTTGGACTTGACACGACGAACTCGAAAGAACCTGCATAATCTGTTATGCAAACCCGAATCGAATCTGTTCTTCGTAGTCGATAGATGAACAAATTCCAAGGAAGAACTCGAACAATCTGTTGAACGAACCCGAACCTTATCTTGAATTTATTCGAATAAAGTACTTGGACCCGTCAATTATCTAACAATTGGGAACCCGAAGTATCAAGGAAAAATAGTTCTAAAAAGAACTAAAATTGAGATAAAATCTCACAAATTTTCATTCATCAAAAGTCTTGTGTTTTTTTTCAAATGAACATGCATTACATATTTATAGTAGATGAAAATAAAAAAAATAATAATAAAAAGAACACTAAATTCAGCATGGGCGGCATCTTGATCCCATTTCCAACCGTGTATTTGGAATTTGAGGGGCTGCAAATTGGATGGCAATTCAATTGAAATTCAATTCAAAGTGGGGCAGCAGCTTTTGATTTATTAAATCCAATTCTTCAAGTGGTGGCAAGTGGAGCATGGCGGCACTTTGAGCATGGGTTGAAGATTGAATTTAAAATTCAGTGGCAGGTGATTGGTGGCAAATGGCAGCAGACTCGAATTTTCCTTTATTTTCAACCTTTCCAGCGTGTTTAATATTCAATTCAATGGCAGCAATTTGAGTTTTTCACGTGTGGTTACACACCAATTAGGAGCATGGGTCGGCAACCTTGGGCTGCACAGTCCTTAAGAAAATAAACATTATTCCAAACATTATTAAATCATATGATATACGTATTCTAATATACCTAATAAATTATAAAACCTAACCATGTCACATATCAATATGAAACACATTAAAAGGCTTACTATCTAAAACACAAACATTATCAAATGATTCTGAAATGTTAGCACAAGTAAGGAAAATAGCTTCCCTGAAACGTTGCGCCCTAGATCGCGTAATTGGTCCTAACGGTAAGACTTCCGGATCAACATCAAGTGTAGGTGAAGATGTGCTCACATCATTAACGACGGAGATGGCTGCCGATTGGAGCGGTGGACAGATTCATGGAAGAATGGCGGCGAAAGTTTGAACGAGGGCTCTAGGGTTTTGGGAGGTCTCTCTTTTGGAGAAGAAGATAGTATCCATTTTTAATAATATATAAATATATGTATATCAATTAAAATAGTCTATAAGAAAAAGTAAAAACAATTATGATTCCTAGTTTAAAAAAAATCGGTCAATTTAATGGATTGATAAAAACAAATATACGTAATTTATGGGATTGGCAAATGGCACTAGCCTTTTTAATTTTTTCCAAAATATCGACATGTATTCCAAATATTTACAGATAAGTTACCATAACTTTCAAATTTTGTAAGTTAGTCCAAAATTTCTGATTTTCAGGTTTTTAATAAATTAGAAAATTAGAATGCATCACAACATCATTGGAACCGAACCACTATAATAAAATTCTTTCAAGTTTCAATCACATTCTCATACTGGTTGAACGCATCGCAACATCTTTCTTTCTCCCTTTCGAACAAAGCAACCTCGACCAAAACCCTTTTCTTTACTTATTCTTCTGGTTCTTAACATCTTCATCACGCATGAGTAGAGGTGACAAATCGGTCATTCAGTTCGGGTCATTTCGGTTATTTCAAGTCTGATATCATTCGGTTCGGTTTTATTTTAGGTTTGTTGTGATACAAGTCATTTCGGGTCGGTTAATATCGAATCGGTTATTTTCGGTTTGGTTGATTTTGGTTCGGGTCAATGAGAGATCGGTCGGTTTTAATCGAATTTTTAGGTCGGTCAGTTTTTTATACCCTATATATAGCTTTATAAAACCAATATATTTGACTTTTGGGTGGGTTGTGCGGCTGTTCATATCTCATCTTTCTTTATTTCTATTTATATCTTTTCTTTATTTCGGGTTGGCTTCGGTTCGAGTGAAAATTGGTTCGGATCCATTTCGATTTAGCTAAAATTCGGGTCGGTTTCGGTCGGGTCGGTTTATTTCAGGTTTCGGATCAAATTTCAAGTCATCAAGTTGGGGTTAATTTCGGGTCTCAGGTCAAGTTTGCCAAGTCTACCCATGACCCACCTTTCTTAGTACAACCGTAATTGATCTACTCTTCTTCAAACCATAATTCGGGTCGGTTTCGATCGGATCAGTCATGTCGATTTCGGTCGGATCAGTTTATTTTGAGTTTCGAGTTAATTTTAGGTCTCGGTTCGAGTAATTCAGTTCAGGTCTCGGGTCAAATTTGACAAATCTACCCATGACCCACCTTTCTTGGCACAACCGCAATTGATCTACTCTTCTTCAAACCATAATTATAACCAACTTTCATCGCGAAAGACGAAGACCCGACCAGGGGCAGGAGCTTGTGGGGACCTAGGGGCCATGACGCCTTAAAATTTTGGAAAATTAGATTTTGACCATTGAAATTTTAAATTTTTTTGATTTGGTCCCCGCAAAAATTTTAAAAATTCAAATTAAACTTTAAAATTTTGAATATTTTTAATTAAATTCACTATTATAATTTTTAAAAAGTTTTCATTAGATCTCTTGAAATTATTAAAAATTTTAGTTTGACCCTCAATTTTTTTTTTAAAAATTTCATTGCATGCTTTCAAATCTTTAAAATTTTTAAACTAACCCCTCAAACTCTTTCACCAAGTTCCGCCATTGGACCTGACGGCTCCAATCACCAGGAACCGTTTCGCAGTCAATTAATTGGAACTATGGTAGCAAGCAATGGAGTTTCGTATAATTAGCTAAACAATTTTTTTTGTGATGAGTCAAAGCGTGTTTTATTTTGTTAGAGGATTTAACGATAATTTGACTAAAATGAAAACACTTATAAGATAAAGTGATCAATTGTGTAATATATCATTAAAACCATAAGGGTTTAATACACAATAACACAAATGACTAAAATGAACGAATTCTGTAAGAGAAATGATTAAATTAAAAAAATTAATCAAAACAAACTAGTGAGTTAAGTGACAATCTAGATAGTTTACCTTGCATTAATTATTTATTCTCAATATATATCAATTATTCACAATTGAGTAGAGAGCTCTCTCTTGTCTTCTTCATCTCTTTCTCTTTGTGTTGAGTTGATCAAACATTGCAATTGGTCAAGAGAGGTGAATTGACAATTAAAAATTTGAAAGGCGAGAAATTGATGAACAAAAAATTGCACAAGAGATTTATAATGGTTCAAGTTCTCCAATAAACTCTACCTCCACTACCTTAGCTCCTACTAAGGATTTTCAACTAATCCACTATTGATTCTTCCCCTTTTCTTGGATGAGGAGGGAACCTTATAAAGAAATTAAGCTTTCTACCCAAAGCTTAATTTGAAACACACTTTACAATTGAAAAAATGGTAAACCTTACAAATTCCTATCAAAGGATGAATTATTTACCGAAATATAATTTAGGGTTAACTACTGGAATAGTCACTTATGTTTTCCCCAGTACAGAGTTGGTCATCGATTTTGAAAAACGACCAGTAAGGTCACTTACGTTTTCGGGGTGTAAACTTTTGGTCACCCAACCGTTTGCTGCCGTTAAACACTGACGGATTGCTGACCTGGCAACGAAAAATAAGAGTAAATTACTGCAATGACCATTAAAGTTTATCACATGTACATTTTTGCTCCCCAATTTAAAAAAAATAAACATTATAGTCACTAATAAAAATGTTTCTTTATAATTTCACCCTTAAATTTTTAAAAATTCATTTTTCAACCCTAAAACTTTACAATCAATTAGTACAATAATATTATAGCTTAGATGAAAAATAGGTGCCCAAAGTATACCCTTTTTAAACTTAGGTGCCCAAATTGCTCATATTTAATAACTAAACTTTCAAATTGCTCCTATTTTTTCACTCTGATTTTTTTTATTATTATAACATGTCATTTTTATTATTTTTAAATTAAAAATAAATTTAAAATAAAATTATTTTTATTATTATTAAATTTAAAATATTTTAAAAAATATTAGTTTTTAAAATAATTTAGGTGTCTAAAGTATTTTTTTTGTAAAATTGGTGCCCAAAGTTTCTATAGGTACAATTTTAGGTGCCTGATTATTAAATGAGTGTTAAAAATTGTCAACCAATCGGTGCTTGACACGTGGCATTAATTTTATTTTTTAATGGAAAATACTCAGAATTTTCAAATTATTATAAAATCTCAAAATTTTACAAACTTCACAAAACAATCCTTAAATCCCTAAAAATTCCCAAACTTACATCGTCGACTACCGCCGCTTCCGCCGCCAATTGTCTTCGCTGACCGCACCCACTTGGTCGCCGGGCCAAGGCGACAATTTTCCCTAACACGATGTCGCCAGAAACGCCTAACGGTATGCAGCCGAACGTCAAACGCGAACGTCGATTTCGTGTTTGACGTTTGGTTGCACGCCGTTGGGCGTTTCTGACGACGCTATGTTGGGAAAAATGATCGCATTGGTCCGACGACCAAGTGAGTGCGGTCAACGACGACAACTGGCGGCGGAAGCGTCGACAATCGACGGTGAAAGTTTGGGAATTTTTAGGGATTTAGAGACTGTTTTGTGAAGCTTGTCAAATTTTGAGATTTTATAATAATTTGAAAGTTCTAAGTATTTTCCATTAAAAATTAATAAAATTAATGTCACGTGTCAAGTACCGATTGGTTGTCAATTTTTCTAACACTCATTTAACAGCCGGACACCTGAAATTGTAATTATGGTAAATTTGGTCACCTATTTTTACAAAAAATACTTTAAACACCTGAATTATTTTAAGAAGTAATATTTTTTAAAAAATATTTTAAATTTAATAATAATAAAAATGATTTTATTTTATTTTAAAATTATTTTTAATTTAACAATAATAAAAAATGACATGTCATGTTACAATAATATTAAAAACAATCCAGAGTGAAAAAAATAGGAGCAATTTGAAAGTTTAGTTATTAAATAGGAGCAATTTGAGCACCTAAAATTAAAAAGGGTATACTTTGAGCACCTATATTTCATTTAAGCCTTTATAATATTATTATACTAATTGATTGTAAAGTTTTAGGGTTGAAAAATTAATTTTTAAAAATCCAAGGGTGAAATTATAAAGAAACAATTTCATTAGCGACTATAATGTTTATTTTTTAAAATTGGGGAGCAAAAATGTACATGAGATAAACTTTAATGGCCATTATAGTAATTTACCCTTATTTTTTCATTGCCAGGTCAATAATCCGTCAGTGTTTAACGACAACAAACAAATGAGTGACCAAAAGTTTACGCCCCGAAAACGTAAGTGACCTTACTGGTCGTTTTTCAAAATCAGTGACCAACTCTGTACTGAGGGAAAACATAATTGACTATTCCAATAGTTAACCCTATAATTTATCACTCCCCAAACTCACATTACAAATAAGAATGGAACACTTAATAGAGTTGGGTACAAGGATTTGACAATAAAAGACACAAGGGTTTGGATTTGATGCTTGGATGATTCTTGAAGGTTCAATAGTTGTTGTTGGTGCTCAAAATGCTTGCTTTTATACCTTCTCATTGATTTCTAGCCGTTTGGGTGGTTGGAAACATAATTATAGCCGTTGGGACTTCATCTTCCCACCATTTATGCTGTTCTGCAACTACCCGTACCGAAACGACATCACATGTATCGAAATGGGGCAAAAACAGAAAGAGTCGTTTGGGGCATTTAAGAGACCATATCGAAACGATCGTGGTCGTTCCGATACTGAAAGAGCTCGTTTCGAAACGGGACAAGACTGTATCGAAACATTTTGAAACTGTGAAAACTCGTATCGAAACACACCTAAAGTGTATCGATACGCTTAACTAATTTTCAATAAAACAGTTATGACAAAGCAACAGTCATATTTTTAAACAAACATTCAAAACTCGTATCGAAATGATCGAGACCGTTTCGATACGCCCGTATCGATACAAGTTCTCTTGTTTCGAGCCCACACTTTACAATTTCAAATCGTTTCGAAACACTTAAGGGGTGTATCGAAACGGTTAGTCGAAAATCACTACTTTGGCTTGGAAAACACAGAAAAATTTATGGGAACTTGAGTTTTGACTTAAACATTTTACTTGTCAATTTTTGGGAAGTTTGAGAACTTAAAAAATTATCTTCTTTTCAAATTGGTCCTTAAAATATTTGTTATATCAAAAATCAAAGTTTTGGTTTTACAATCTCCCCCTTTTTGATATAACAAAACTAAATATAAAATTTTAAGTTTTGAGAACTTTGTAAAACTTACTCCCCCTCAATTTAAGATAGGTTTTTAAAATTAAGTTGCAAAGTTTCAAAATTGGCTCTACTTCTCCCCCTTTTTGTTAGATCAAAACTGGCATAATTCAATGAGAAATAAAAAAGGGCAATAATAGTATACCAAAGCAAACAACATAATATATTAAGTCCATAAATCTAAATCAAAGAACATAAATCCAAACTTAATACCTAAAAGCATAACATAGGAAAAAACATAGTTCAAAAGCTAAACGGTGCATAAAAAGAAAACTAGATAATATGATATGATATGAGATGCAAACTAGTCTAGGGATCCATATCACCACCATCCTCATCATCCTCATCATCTCCATGATCTCCATCTTCGTCTTTATCTTCCTCTTGGCTTCTCCTAAAGTGTTTCCATTCTCCATAGAAACCGGTAAAGGAGAGATCCATCAAAGCCTGTTGAGTCTCAAGGGAAGAGAGACAATTTTCCACATTAAGAACATGTTCCTCCAAAGCAGTGAAACATGTGTTGATAGCGGCAAATCTGAAAAAGATGTCAGTTCGCAAGCCGGTGAATTGCGTATTGAGATAGGTCATAAGAGCATCATTGTTTTGAGGAGCAATGAGAGCTTGAGGTGGAAGATCAATTGGAGGATCTCTTGCCCCTCTATCCACACAAAACCACTCACCTAGACCATAGCGAAACCCGGACCTTAGGAGAGTACTTTCATCGAGCTTTTTCTTGAGAGACTCCGGATAGTCACAAGAACAATCAATACTGGACTTGAAGAAAAGGTAGCTCAATGCAGTCCCATAGGTAAAAGATTGGATGAAGTCGAAACCACGATGCCTAACTAAATGTACCATCTCGGCAAACATGATCTTCACGAGGTTCGGTCGCTTTTCTTGACGGAAGCATTCTAGCCAAAAGTTGTCAACTTGGCGGATGTGAGCAAACTTGCCCCTGGAAGGACGGAACCACCAAGAGATTATGAGATGCAAGAAACGATCATGAACATCTAAGGAGAGAACTGACCAATGCCTTCATCGACAAGGCCTAGGAAATTGACCAAAGTCGATGGCTCTATTCGGATTTTCCCCCATAAGAAAGGACTTAATGACAATGACTTGGGAATGGTCTTGGTTACTCACTAACCGGGCATTTGCATAAAATAGCAAAACAAGGTTACGGTAAAGAATGTCGGGTATAGTTATGAAAAATAAAAAAAAACCCCAACGCTATAAAAGAGGTAGATATTTGAAATAAAAGCGTTCAGAGTCAAGGAAAGTCATAGCAACCATATGCTCACGACGAATGATGGTGTCTTGGTAGAGCTTGAATTTGGTTCGAGCTTCATTATTTTTGAGACTCTTTGTGAAAAGAAGAGCTAAGTTTGGATGAGAAGAACCGTCAACAACAGCTTTAGATCCTTCGCCCGTCTCTTCAGTCTTTCGCTTCTTGTGAGCCATTTAAAAGCCTAAAAACGTTTTAAGCAAGCAAATAATGTATGCATTAAAATTCATATTCAATCCAATGGATATCCTATAATCAAGGTTTAAATATATACAATATATGTAATAGTTTTTAAGAAGATAATTTGAAAAACTGAGATGAAAAAAATATTTGATTAAAATTTTTTATATTCAAATAAAAAAATTGAGTTTTGAAGAAACTTTGAAACCCATAGTGTAAATATGTAATATATACAAGAAAAACAATTTTAAACCACATAATTCAAACGAAAATTGAAATGAAAAAAGAAAAATACTTGATTTGGGATTTTGGAGGAATAAATGAATGTAGATGCACAAACTTGATGAATCTTGCTTAGATTGAAGTTGAAGACTAAAAACCCTCAAGATTTGAGTGAAAAATGTTTAGGATTGATGGGCATTTAAAGGAAAAATTAGGGTTAGGGTTTTAAGAAGTTTAGGTTTGATAAAACGTTGTTTTAAAGATGGAAACCCTTTAAATAGAGGCTTTTCCGGATACGCGTTTCGATACAAGAAGAGTCATATCGAAACAGGCGTATCGAAACGAATTCGACCGTTCTGAAACCATATGACCGTTTCGATACAGGTTTGACTGTATCGATTCCCACAAAGATGCCCGTATCGAAACATATGAAGGGTGTTTCGATACTGATTGTTCCAGAACCAAAACGTTTCGAAACTCTTTTGTTCGTTTCGATACAGTTTGGTTCAATGATCTCCTTTTAATGTAGCTCGCATCGAAACTGGGGTACCTGTTTCGATACACATATGCCAGAATGTATAGTTTGGGCACAAAGTTGCAGAAAAATCAATTCAAAATGCATGAGCAAGATGAATGAGTAAAGACTATAGGCAAAAAACATTTACATACCCCTAGCTACAAGCATAGAAGCAAAATAATGCAAATTAACACATGCATGAATATCAACTAATTTCAAGCAAGATTTTTACCATTTGGGACCTAAAAGAGTCAAGAAAGTCTAGTTAAACATAACTCTATCCTAAGGGTCCAAAACGCTCTTTATCTAAAGGTTTGGTGAAAATATCCGCTAATTGGTTTAAGGTGTCAACATATTCCAGAAATACATCATTTTTCACAACACGATCTCTAATAAAATGATGTCTAATTTCTATGTGTTTAGTTCTAGAGTGTTGGATGAGATTCTTAGTGAGACAAATGGCACTAGTGTTGTCACACTTAAGGGGTATGGTGTCTACTTGGATACCATAATCTAAGAGTTGTTGTTTCATCCAAAGGACTTGAGCACAACAACTCCCTAAGGATATGTACTCCGCTTCGATGGTAGATAAGGCTACACTATTTTGTTTCTTAGAGAACCAAGATACATACATACTACCTAAAAATTGACATGTTCCGGAGGTACTTTTCCTCTCTATTTTGCATCCCCCATAATCCACATCCAAAAAGGCATGAAGGTTAAAGGAAGAATCCTTAGGATACAAAGGCCTAAGTTAGGTGTGTCTCTAAGGTATCTAAAAATTCTCTTTATGGCTACTAAGTGTGATTCTCTAGGACTAGCTTGAAACCTAGCACACAAGCAAACACTGAATACAATATCCGATCTACTTGCGGTAAGGTAAAGCAAAGAACCTATCATAGATCTATAAAGCTTAGAATCAACACACTTACCTCCTTCATCTTTGTCAAGCTTTAAAAAAGAGCTCATAGGAGTGGCTTGAGGTTTCACATTCTCCAAGCCAAACTTCTTGGGCATGTCATTCACGTACTTTGCTTGATTGATGAAGGTTCCATCCTTCCTTTGCTTGATTTGGAGCCCCAAAAAGAATGAGAGCTCTCCCATCATGCCCATTTCAAACTCACCTTGCATTAGCTTAGAAAATTCTTTGCAATAACACTCATTAGTAGAACCAAAAATAATATCATCAACATAAATTTGTACTACTAAGATGTTATTACAATATCTTTTTGTGAAAAGTGTAGTATCCACCTTGCACTTTTCAAAACCTTTTTCAATAAAAAAGTTTGAAAGCTTTTCATACCAAGCTCTAAGAGCTTGTTTTAAACCATAAAGAGCTTTGGTTAGTTTAAAAACATGATTTGGAAATTTAGGATCCTCAAAACCCGGTGGTTGTTCAACATACACTTCTTCATTTGTAAAACCATTTAGAAAATCACTTTTTACATCCATTTGAAAAAGCTTGAAATCACGGTAACATGCAAATGCAAGAAGCATCCTAATAGCTTCCATTCTAGCAACGGGTGTATAAGTTTCATCAAAATCAATTCCCTCTTTTTGAGTGTAACCTTGAGCAACAAGCCTAACCTTGTTTCTCACTATGTTACCACTCTCATCTAGTTTATTCCTAAAAACCCATTTAGTTCCTATGGTAGATTGATTACTAGGCCTTTCAACTAATGTCCATACTTTACTTCTCTCAAATTGATTAAGTTCTTCTTGCATAGCCAATATCTAAAAATCATATTTTAATGCTTCATTGATATTCTTAGGCTCTATGCATGAAATAAATGCAACATAGTTCATTAGTTTGAGAGAGGATCTAGCAGTTGCCCCTTTTGATGGATCACCCAAGATTTCATCACCTTTGACATAGTTGAACTCCCTTGGGTATGTCACCTCCTTTTTCCCAAGAGTCAAATCTTTCAAGGCTTCAAGAGGTGGATCTTGTGCATCTTCTTCTTTGGTTGAAAGCTCATCCACCTTTGATGTTTGTCCTCTATCAATGGCTTCAATGATCCTTACATCATCATCATCATCACAAGAATCCTTCATTGGAAGGAGGTTATCATCGAAAACATGTATAGACTCTTCAACAACTAAAGTTCTTTTTATTAAATACTCAGTAGGCTTTAGAGTTTAAGGAATAACCCAAAAATATTGCTTCGTCACTTTTAGCATCAAATTTACCTAAGTTGTCTTTTTCCATTATTCAAAACAAAACATTTACAACCAAAAGAGTGGAAATAGCTAATGTTAGGCGTTTTGGATTTTAAATTCTCATAAGGTGTTTTCTTTAAAATAGGCCTAATCATTACTCTATTTATAATGTAACAAGCTGTATTAGTGGTTTCCGCCTAAAAATACTTAGGTAAGTTATTTTCACAAAGTATAGTCCTAGCCATTTCTTCTAAAATTATATTTTCCTCTCAACTACTCCATTTTATTGAGGAGTACGGCGAGCTTAAAATTATGGCTAATACCATTTTCGTTACAAAAATCTTCAAAACCTATATTTTGAAATTCGGTTCCATGATCACTTCTAATGTGTGAAATTTTATGATCAAGATAATTTTGGGTAATTTTTTTCAAAAGTAATAAAATTTTCTAAAGCCTCATCCTTAGTTCTTAAGAATAGAAATCAAGTGTATCTAGAAAAGTCATCTACCTAAACAAATGCATATGAATTACCACCCAAGCTCACAGTTCTAATAGGCCCAAATAAATCCATGTGTACTAGTTGTAATACCCTACTAGTCGAAACATCATTAATGGGTTTAAATGAGGTTCTCTTTTGTTTACCCTTAGCACAAACATCACATATTTTATCTAATGAAAATTTTAGTTTGGGTAAACCTCTAACTAGATTTTGGGAAGCTAATCATGCATGGGATGAATGTATGTCATCTAAATGCACCATGTAGATATTTCCTATCCTATGCCCTATGAGCATCAATTGATTTGTTTTAATGTTCATTATTTTGCAACCATTTTTATCAAAGAGAACATTAAAACCTTTATTACATAATTGACTAATGCTCAATAAATTATGCTTAAGACCGTTGACATATAATACATTTTCAATAAAAATAAAAGAGTGATTACCAATGGAGCCAATTCCTTCAATGTGGCCTTCGGAGTTATCACCGAAAGTCACTACTCCACCACTCTTTGGCTTGAATTCCATGAATCTACTCTTGTCACCAGTTATATGTCTTGAGCATCCACTATCAAGGTACCATGATTTTTTACATGAAACTTTGGTCTTGTAGCAATGCTCCCCCTACAAACAAAGAAATCATGCTTTGGTTTTTGGTACCCAAATCATTTTAGGTCCATGTGTGTTAGCTTTTAAAACCTTGGTTCCCCTAGGAATCCAAGAAGCAATCACATTCACATTATTAGAAACAATGAGTTCCTTGGGAACCCAAACACTCCTAATTCTTTTATTTTTAGATTGCTTTGAAAAATTTATTTGTTTAGGATAAAAAGATTTTCTTTTTACATCCAAACAATGATGTGAGCACGATTATGCCACCCAACGATGCAATTTCAAACTTTCAGGGAAATTTACTTTTTTACTTGTTACATACTGATGTGTAACATTTCTTATACTTATACTACTTATTAGTGTGTTCGAGTATGTATATAATATGCTATGTGTGTTTTAACTTAGTTTGATATAACTTATGGTGTGTCTATATTTGTTTGTGAGTTAATAAATAAGGTTGCAAGTGTTTATGACTTGTATTAGTGTTTCCATTAAGTTTACACTACTTTGATGGAAGTTTGTTACCTTTTGACATAGGTACGTAGGAGGACACTAGCTCAAGTGAGCATATGCAGCTCATCTCAAGCTCAAGTGAGTGTATGTAGCTCATCTTCAGCTCACCAGAGTGTATGCAGCTCGGCCCCAGCTCAAGAGAGTGTAACCAGCTCACTTTCAGCTCAGGAGAGTGTAACCAGCTCACTTTCAGTTCATGAGAGTGTGATCAGCTCATCCTCAGCTCAAGTCAGCTCAGAGGCTTAGCTCCCAGCTCAATTCAACTCCTAACACTCTTAGCTAGCTCATTTCAGCTCAGCTTGATTCCCTTCAGCTCAACTTCAGCTCCACTAGCTCATCTTTAGATGACAAGTATAGAAGTAGCTAAAAAGCATCCTACATGTCGAGGAGTGTACCAGTGCACGCGTGGCAGCCTATGTGGCATCCGAGTATTTAACTTGCACACGTGGCAGCCTTGACACACGTGTGTGCAAGTTTGTCCGAAAATCAGCCCATTCCACTCTCAAATGTGCGGCAAACTTGAAGATAAGAACAAA
The DNA here is from genome assembly GCA_030270665.1 of Hibiscus trionum. Taxonomy (NCBI): domain Eukaryota; kingdom Viridiplantae; phylum Streptophyta; class Magnoliopsida; order Malvales; family Malvaceae; genus Hibiscus; species Hibiscus trionum. Next base: position 34,577,277 of record BSYR01000005.1, read on the forward strand.
GGAAGTTTGTGTTTGAAATTCAAACATATAAATCACATATTAAATCATGTGATTTTCTTGTGTTTTAGGCTCCCTACACCTTTCAAACTTGTGGCTGCAAATTGATTCCACCGAAAAGGAGTTATTTCCATTCAAATTTAATTTTTAAACTCCTTTAATTTCAGCCACACAAGTAAATTCGGCCACCACCTTTATTTTCCTATATATATATGTGCTTAAAACAATGCAAGAATGTTAGACATTTTGGCAATAAAATTATTTGAGAGAGTTTCTCTCGGTTCTTTTTAGAACTATCTTTTGACATTTCAAACTGAGTTTTGTTGTGTCAAATATTACTTGATACTTCGTGTTCCTAGATCGCTATCTAGTGGGTCCAAGTTCGTTGACGAAGAACATATTCGATTCGGCCACCACCCTTGTGTTTTTATTGCAGAGAAATGCTTGCTACAATCCTAGATCCGTTTACAAACAATGAACATTGTTTCTCAAGTAACGCACACCTTTATCAAATTTCCTTTCTCAAAATTATTTCTCCCAATAGTAATAGAGGTTTTAAGATTATCCACTTCCTTGGTGTGATATTCTTGAAAACCGAAAAGAAGTTTTTCTAAATCAAAAGTTTTCTTTTTGAGATCATTTGAAAGATTCATCAAATATAAAACCTTATTTCCCAATTCATAGTTAGTTTTTGAGAGAGACTCATTTTGATTTTTCAAATCGGAAATGTTTTTCTTATTACTTAAAATTGTCTCTTTATATTTTTCAACTAACTCATCATAGACCTCTTGTAACTCATCATATGCATCATGAAGCTCATCATAGGTAAAATCGAAATTAGATGAGTTGAGGTTTACCTTTGGATCATCATCAATGGCCATGAGGCAAAAGTTAGCCACTTCCTCCTCCTCCTCCTCGGATGATTTCTCGTCACTCCAAGTTTCCACTTGAGCTTTAAGCTTGTTCTTCTTCCCAAAACTCTTCTTTTTCAATTGAGAGCACTCGGATCGGATATGGCCGTATTTCTTGCACTCATAACAAATGATTTGGTCATTATCTTCTTCTTTACTTTTGTTCTTGAAGTCCCATTTTCTATTGAATTTTCTCCCTCAGTTGGACTTCATGAAACGAGTGAATCGTTTGGCCAACATGGCCATCTCCTCATCTTCACCCTCACTAGAATCGCTATCATGGTAAGAAGCTTTAAGTGTGATTCCAATCTTCTTTTTCTCAACTTTCTTCTTCTCAACCTTCTTCTCCCCCATCTTATTTTCTTCTTAGCTTCCCTTTTTCATGATCTCATGGGTAAGTAGAGATCCAACAAGAGCATCGAGCTTGAGAGTCTTTAAATCTCTAGCTTCAATGATGGCCGTTTTCTTGCTATCCCAAGATTCCGGAAGAGAGTACAATAGCTTCCTCACTAGCTTATCTTCGGGAATGATTTCACCGAAACCCTTTAATCCATTGACGATGACCGAGAATCGATCAAACATCTTGTAGACACTTTCATCGGGATCCATCTTGACGTTTTCATAGCTTAGATTGAGTAGCCCGATCTTTTTCTCTTTGACATCGCTAGTTCCCTTATATGTTGTCTTGAGGGTATCCCAAACTTCCTTGGCGCTCTCAATTGAAGACACCTTTGAGTAGATATCCAGATAAAGAGCACAAAAGATAATATGCAAGGCTTTATCATTGACTTGCATCCTTCTTCTATCATATTCGATCATTTCAACTTTAACCTTTGGGACAAGTCTTTCTTCACCATCTCTCTTCATAGGAATGTATTTCTTCAACTACATCCCATACCATGTAGTCGGTGGATTTGATGAAGAGTCGCATCCGATTCTTCCAATATGGGTAGTTATCCCCATTGAAGAATGGTGGTTTGGTGGTGGATTGAGACTCATAGAGGTTGGAAATGGAGGTGGATGGCATTTCTTTGACTTGTTGTTGATCAAAACCCTACAAAAATAGACTTAAGAGGGTGATAATCCTTCCAATGAGTGTGACTCTGATACTAATTGTTGAGTTGATCAAGCAATGCAATTGGCCAAGAGGGGGTGAATTGTCAATTAAAAACTTGAAAGGAGAGAAATGGATGAACAAAAAATTGCACAAGAGATTTATAGTGGTTCAAGTTCTCCAATGAACTCTACCTCCACTACCTTAGCTCCCACTAAGGATTTTCAACCAATCCAATATTGATTCTTCCCCTTTTTTTGGATGAGGAGGAAACCTTACAAAGAAATTAAGCTTTCTACCCAAAGTTTAATTTGAAACACTCTTTACAATTGAGAAAATGATAAACCTTACAAATTCCTCTCAAAGAATGAATTGTTTACCCAAATACTATTTATCACTCCCCAAACTCACAATACAAATAAGAATGGAACACTTAATAGAGTTGGGTACAACACTTAATAGAGTTGGGTACAAGGATTTGACAATAAAAGGCACAAGGGTTTAGATTTGATGCTTGGATGATTCTTGAAGGTTCAATAGTTGTTGCTGGTGCTCAAAATGCTTGCTTTATACCTTCTCATTGATTTCTAGCCGTTTGGGTGGTTGAAAACATAATTATAGCCGTTGGGACTTCATCTTCCCACCATTAATGCTTTTCTGCAACTACCCGTATCAAAACGACATCACCTGTATCGAAACAGGGCAAAAATAGAAAGAGCCATTGGAGGCATTTAAGAGACCGTATCAAAACGATCGTGGTCGTTCCGATAATGAAAGAGCCCATTTCGAAATGGGACAAGACCATATCGAAACATTTTGAAACTCGTATTTTCAATAAAACGATTATGACTAATTTTCAATAAAACGGTTATGACAAAGCAACGATCATATTTTTAAACAAACTTTCAAAACTCATATCGAAACGATCGAGACCGTTTCGATATGCCCGTATCGGTACAAGTTCTCTCGTTTCGAGCCCACACTTAACAGTTTCAAATCGTTTCGAAACACCTAAGGGGTGTATCGAAACGATTAGTCGATAATCACTGTTTTGGCTTGGAAAACACTTAGAAAAATTTATGGGAACTTGAGTTTTGACTTAAACATTTTTCTTGTCAATTTTGGGAAGTTTGAGAACTTAAAAATTTATCTTCTTTTCGAATTGGTCCTTGAAATATTTGTTATATCAAAATCAAAGTTCTGGTTTTACACCTTGGATCGCCTTGAAGGTTCTTAATCTGGTTTTCTCTTTGATTCATGATTACATATCTTTGTGTGCTTCGATCTTGGTTTGTTTTGAGGCTGCTGTTTGAGTTTCTCTCCTTTTTTCTTGCTATTTTCCCTTCGTTCAAAGCATGTTTTCTTTCTTTTTCTGGTGTGTTTGCCTTTCTTTCTTTTCCTATGATTCTCCTTGTTAAGTTGGTATGAATCCTAAAGAAGGTTCTAATAACCTTAATGATAGCTTCGATGGGATGGATTCCTTAGAGCTAGAATCGGACGACAATATTAATGCTACCATTATGTCACTCTCGCTGGTTGGTAAGATCATTTCTGATAGAAGTATTAAATTCTCAACTCTGTGTGCCATTTTAAATCGTGCTTGGCCCATAAAAGGAGAGTTTGAGAGTCATGATTTGGGTAACAATTATGCTCTGTTTGTATTCAAATATGAAAAACAAAAGCAAGACTGGTCGGTTCAAGATAAGCATATTGTTCTAAGAGACTAGCTTTTGGATGATACGATTGGGGAATTAGATTTTTCCCTTTCAAAATTTTGGGTTCAGATTTACAAACTCCTCATGGCGTTGATCAATGAAAAGAATGATGCCAAAATAGGGAGCATTTTCCCACGATACTTGGAGTCTAATATCAACAACAATGAGAAGGTGAAATGGGATGGCTTCCTTAAAATCAAAGTGGCTTTGCGAGTTGACGACCCCCTTAAGACTGGTTTCAACCTTAGGAGAGGTATTAATGATCATTTTCTGGTTTCTTTTAAGTATGAAAGAATGCTAGAGTTTTGCTACTCTTGTGGTCGTATGGGGCATCCGGCCAAGGAAAGTGGCTTTAAAGATGAAAAGTTCAAGAAATCGGGTCTCTATGGACCATGGCTGAGAGCTCCATCCTCAAAAAATCTACTGTGGCCTCTAGTTCTCAATGACTTTCTCCAGCTTCAGGCATCTGAGACGACAACAACAAGATCCCATGGAGGCGCGCGAGTAACCTCGCTATTGAGGAACATCAATTTGATCCTTTACTCAACAAAAAAAGCCAGTTTCAATCAACCTTGGTGTTTCAGAAAAGAAGACGTCAAATCGTACAAGGTTTAGGGTTGACTCTCCTTTGGCCTCTGGAACTTCGAGCTAACCTAGGACTAATCAAAATATTTTGACAGTGGGTCATAATAATCTTTGTCTTATTCCCTATGTCTCTACTCTTGAGAAAAGCTTTTCGTCTTATCCTCCTACGAAAAAGAATGTTTCCTCTTTTAGCTTTAATGTAAACCATGCTGGTCATAAGCTCAGTCCTAACCCAAAAGAGATGTTGCGTGTAAAACCTAATTTGATTTTGATATAACAAATTTGCCTATGGACTTATTTGCAAATATAAATAAATTTTTAAGTATTTCAAAGTCTCACAAAATTAACAAGCATTTGAACCAAAATTGATTTTAAGTCAAAATGTTCAAACTAAACAATTTGTTCTAAGTAATTTTCAAGCCAAATTAAACAGTTACGCTAAGGCGTATCGATACGCTCTACTCGTATCGATATGGTTAACCCCATATTGATAAAATTTTTGAACTGAGTTTATTTTTAAGGAATAGCGTACCGATACAGTTATCCCCGTATCGATATGGTTTTGTTTGATTCGATAAATCTTTGCATTTAATAATATAGCCATTTCTTGTCAGTTATGAAATCAACAAATTTTCATACGGCCGTTAAACCGTATCGATACTCCCTTATAGCGTATCGATACAATTTTTGCTTAACTTTCACTCATATTTCCAATGAGCAATATCTGTATCAATACGTGTTGGATTTTTAGGCGCGCTCGAATCGATCACCGAAACCGTCAAGGAGGGTTGTAATTGCTTGGTGGTTGAATTGGCTAAAACCGAAAGAAAGGTAGACAATTTGCACGATGATTTTAGAGTGGTTCGACTACTTCAACCGAGTCTACATCCACTACCTTAGCACACCACTAAGGATTTCCCAATTCACTCAACAATGAATTCTTCCTTTTGAGGACAAAGGGTAACCTTACAACCCTATCTTTTCAATGGCTAAGATAGAACCACTCTAGTTTTTCTCTCAAGGCTAAACTAGAACCTCTCCTTTTACAAGGGTAGAAAGTTGTAAACAAATATACCTCACAAGGTGGGTGTTTACGAGAGTTGAGCTCACAAGAGTGTAAAGAATAAGAACAATGAAAAACAAAAACACTCTCTATACAATATTTACAAGAGAAATAAGGAAGATAAAGACTTAAACGCTATTTCTCTTGATCATGAATCTTGGATCTTGTCTCTTCTGGTTTCTTGATGCTTGGAGGCTTTATTTATAGTCCCAATTGAGTTTGTAGCCGTTTATGGCCGTTGGGATCAAAATATAGCCGTTTGAAGACTTTAATTCCATCCAAAATGCAATTCAGCTGCTACCCGTTTCGGAACGCCTCACGCCCGTTTCGGAACGCCCTCTTTATAGAGATAGCCGTTGCAGCCTATCGGGGTACCCGTTTCGGAACACCCTGTATCCGTTTCGGAACGCGTTTCGGAACGCCTTAGCCCTGTTTCGAAACGCCTGCATTTTGAATATTATTTGGGAAAGAGCCGTTGGGGTTTATAGCCGTTAGGGTCGTTGCCACGTAGGCGTATCGAAACGGCCTATACCGTTTCGGAACGCTTGGCCCGTTTCGATACGTGTATCGAAACGTTTTGCCACTGGAATCCCCCTGTTTCGAAACGCCCTATGGTGTTTCGAAACGGCCTATGGTTTTTGTGAAATTTGGCCTTTTAAACACATTTAAAAACCTCTTTAAAAACATTTTAAAGCCATTCCAAATTTGGCTACTGCCCTGACAAGTTTTGAGACCTTTGTTTAAGGTTTCGAAACTTTACTCTAAAAACATGTATTTTGGACATTTTGGTACTTTCAAAAGAGTAGTTCGATATAGGTATTCAATCGAACTCTTTTAAAACATTTTGTCAAGTTTTAAAGACTTTTGAATTATCTTTGAAGTCTTTAAACAAGTCTTAAAACATTTTTCACATAATTGTTATATCAAAATATTTCTCAACAATCTCCCCCTTTTTGATATAACAAATTATTTTGAAAAATTGTTCTTGACAAAAAGCTCCCCCTTAATTTTTCACTTAATTCTCCCCCTTTTGTTATATTAAAAAATAATTCAACTCTTTATAGTATATAATAACAATGGGGTTTATGACCATTGTGGTCAATATTACGTGGGAGTATTAAAATGTCAAAACATGTAAAATTCTTTTGAAAACTTCCCTAAACATAATTTCAAGTTGTTTGGATTTTTGGAAATGATTTAAATTTTTTTTAAATTAGTCCAAAACATTTTTCAATTATTATATCAAAACATTAGTTCTTCAATCTCCCCCTTTTTGATATAATAAAACCATCTTGAAAAATTATATCAGTCCAAAACATTTTTCAATTATTATATCAAAACATTAGTTCTTCAATCTCCCCCTTTTTGATATAATAAAACCAACTTGAAAAATTGTTTGGGATTCTCCCCCTTCAAGTTTAAAACGTTTAAAAATGTGAATAAGAGATGAAAATCTGAAAAGTAAGTAGCTCCCTCTTATTCATTGAAAAATCAATTTTTCAAACCAATTTCTCCCCCTTTTTGTTATATCAAAAAGAATTTAAAATGACATTTAAGTTCAAGATAACATAGGAGGCAAAAAAAATTTTGACACTTAAAATTTTTGGTTTAAAAAAAATTGGCTCCCCCTTACTCAAAGCATCATAAAATGTTAGTCCAACATTTATGAATATCTAGTTGAATAAAAAAAAATAAATCAAATAAAATCAAAAACAACTAGAAATTTTTACCAACACTTGAATTCAAGGGAGGATGTGAAGCCTTCCTTCTTCAAGTGTTCTTCCTTGTGTGCATGGAGCTTCCCCTCAATTTTTGACTTGTTGATCATTCTCCATCACACCTAGCAAAAGACAATCAAGTAATTTTTGGTATCCAAATTGATTTGGATCCATAGACGTTAGTAGCACAAAATTTAGTCCCCTTAGGAATCCATTTTTCAATTTCATCCTTTTTAGTTGAAGTGGTTAGTCCTTTTGGGACCCAAACACTTCTAAAACATTTTCCATTTAAAAATTTAGGGGCACTAGATTGTCTTACATAAAAAAATTTGATTTTCCAAAATTATTTTTCTTTTCAAGCTCTTTGGAAATCAAATCTTTTTCCTTTTTGAGATCATCGATTTCTTTTTGATGATCTCTTTCCATTGTTTGAATCAAGTTTTGTAAATCTAAAACTTTAAGCTCAAAACTTGACACTTAAGAGATTGAATTTCACCATTGAATCAAATCAATTTAAAACACGTGAAATTCAATTTATCCAAGACTTTAAAACTTTATGCAAACATATGAATGAAACCATTTGACTCATATGCATAAAATTTTTCAAATAATGTCATGCTTGTTTAGATATTTGAATAAAAGCTCAAATGCATGAACATTAGTCAAACAGAAATTAGATAACCAAAAAAAATAATAAAAGCATTAAGCTTAGAGGTTACCTATCTTCTTCACTTGTGTGACTAGAGCATATAAAATTCTTGCTTTTCTTGCCTTTGCTCCAACACACCTATAAGAGACATTTACTTCGATTTTGGTATCCAAATTGCTTTGGATCCATTAACATTAATTTCAATGTCTCTAGTTCCCTTAGGAACCCATACTTGTCTAATCCTATAAGTTTTTCTTTTCTTTATAGGACAAGTATGCAACGAATGACCATGATAATGGCAATGTGAGCATTTTGCCATTACGGGATGAGATGAATTATTAGAAATGATTTCTTTTTCTTTTGTTAAGCTTTCAAGCTTAACTTTTAAATCAAAATTTTCTTTTTCTAAAACATCTTTACTTGTTTTTGAAAATTCTAAATCATTTTTCAAAATTTCATTTTGATTTTCAAAGTCCATTTTTGTTTTTAAAAGAAAATCATTTTCAGTTTCGAGTTTTGAAATCATTTTCCTGAATTTGGAATTCATGGTCTCAAATTCCAAATATAATTCATTAAAAGCATCTTGTAACTCATCAAAAGAATGTAAATTTAATTCATCTGAGTTAGAAGATACCTCGGGCTCATCGAGAGCCAAAACACCATTCACCTTAGGTGTTGAAGGGAGGATTGCACATGATGAAGCATCATCTTTCTTCTTTTCTTTCCCATAGAATTTCTCAAGCTTCTCCCAAATTTCTTTGGCACTTTTGGATGGGGAGACCTTCTTGGAAATCTCTTCACTTAGGGCACAGAGAAGAATGTGCATAGCCTTTGCATTGAGATGGTCCTTTTTTGTGTCTTCGACACTCCTTTTCTTCTTCTTTTTAGGAGCTTCCGAATGTACACTTATGATAATCTTCCAAATGTCAAGGTTGAATCCTTGGATGAAATATTTCATAATGTTGCTCCATTGGAAGTAACCTTCTCCTTTGAAGAGAGGAGGACACATGATAGAGCGGCCTTCTTCAAATGAAATCATTGTAGAACCGCTTGCCATTTTCTTGTACGGTGGACTACGAGCGTTGGATCTTTGCTCCTGGATGTTAGTCCTTCGATGGAGACGAGGCTCTGATACCAATTGTTGGATTTTTAGGCGCGCTCGAATCGATCACCGAAACCGTCAAGGAGGGTTGTAATTGCTTGGTGGTTGAATTGGCTAAAACCGAAAGAAAGGTAGACAATTTGCACGATGATTTTAGAGTGGTTCGACTACTTCAACCGAGTCTACATCCACTACCTTAGCACACCACTAAGGATTTCCCAATTCACTCAACAATGAATTCTTCCTTTTGAGGACAAAGGGTAACCTTACAACCCTATCTTTTCAATGGCTAAGATAGAACCACTCTAGTTTTTCTCTCAAGGCTAAACTAGAACCTCTCCTTTTACAAGGGTAGAAAGTTGTAAACAAATATACCTCACAAGGTGGGTGTTTACGAGAGTTGAGCTCACAAGAGTGTAAAGAATAAGAACAATGAAAAACAAAAACACTCTCTATACAATATTTACAAGAGAAATAAGGAAGATAAAGACTTAAACGCTATTTCTCTTGATCATGAATCTTGGATCTTGTCTCTTCTGGTTTCTTGATGCTTGGAGGCTTTATTTATAGTCCCAATTGAGTTTGTAGCCGTTTATGGCCGTTGGGATCAAAATATAGCCGTTTGAAGACTTTAATTCCATCCAAAATGCAATTCAGCTGCTACCCGTTTCGGAACGCCTCACGCCCGTTTCGGAACGCCCTCTTTATAGAGATAGCCGTTGCAGCCTGTCGGGGTACCCGTTTCGGAACACCCTGTATCCGTTTCGGAACGCGTTTCGGAACGCCTTAGCCCTGTTTCGAAACGCCTGCATTTTGAATATTATTTGGGAAAGAGCCGTTGGGGTTTATAGCCGTTAGGGTCGTTGCCACGTAGGCGTATCGAAACGGCCTATACCGTTTCGGAACGCTTGGCCCGTTTCGATACGTGTATCGAAACGTTTTGCCACTGGAATCCCCCTGTTTCGAAACGCCCTATGGTGTTTCGAAACGGCCTATGGTTTTTGTGAAATTTGGCCTTTTAAACACATTTAAAAACCTCTTTAAAAACATTTTAAAGCCATTCCAAATTTGGCTACTGCCCTGACAAGTTTTGAGACCTTTGTTTAAGGTTTCGAAACTTTACTCTAAAAACATGTATTTTGGACATTTTGGTACTTTCAAAAGAGTAGTTCGATATAGGTATTCAATCGAACTCTTTTAAAACATTTTGTCAAGTTTTAAAGACTTTTGAATTATCTTTGAAGTCTTTAAACAAGTCTTAAAACATTTTTCACATAATTGTTATATCAAAATATTTCTCAACAATACGTTCTTTGAGTATCGATACACCCCTTATTTTACACTATAACCGTACCGATTCGCCTATACGCGTATTGATACGCCCCTCTTAAATGTACACAACATCTCTTTCTGTTTTGAGATATGTATCGATATAGTTGTTCGTGTACTGATATGGTAGGTTGCAAAAGTGCATTTATTGCGGGAAAAATGGAGCCCAATAGCTCTATTGATGATCTTAACCACCATAACGGTTAGAAATCAATGCAAGGGTATAAAAGCAAGCCTCCCAAGCTACAACAACAACTATTGAACCTATTTGCAACAATCCAAGCATATATCCAAACCCTTGAACTTAAAGAGTCAAAATTTTGTAACCCCACTTGTGTAATTTTCATTGTATCATTTTCTTTCAAGTTTGGGGAATGATTACTTGTAATTGGGCAATATATCAACCTTGTGAGAGGTATTTTTTAAATTTTCATTCCTTATTTGTATCGAGAGAGTCTTAGTTAATCTTTGGGTAGAAAGATTAACCGATTTGTAAAGGTTACCTCCTAAGCCTAGAAAAGGGGACGAATATCTAGTGGATATTGTTCAAAATCCTTAGTGGGAGCTAAGGTAGTGGATGTAGAGTGTTGCATGCAAAAGTGATGCGCAAATTGCGTACAAGTATACACAGTGCCAAGTTATAGTATTTAAGATATCGTTTCCATAGGGATTGTGAAAACCTTTCGGAGTTCACTTTTCTACACAAGTAAAATAAAAACAAAAATATTAAGAGTTGGTTTTGATTAAGACTAAGACTAAAGCAAGTAAAGTAAATTGAGATGTCAGAGTGAGAGAATGAGCCAGAATTGGATGTTGCATAGTGTGGAAAATTGATGTACTGTCTCGGTACAGTTTTGCTGATCAACTTAACAATTTTAGCCACCGCCTACAAGAATGCCTCGGCAGGCGCCCACCTCGGCAGAGTTGTGTGAGATTGCCTGGACAGTTTAGCGATGATTCAAGGTTCGGCAAGGATCTCTTCTATGACTCCCTCTTCTCCTGAAGCTTGAAGTACTATTAGAGAACACGTCTTGGATGATACCTCCCGGCGTGAATCTAAGGGCGAACACCAACCGATTATGGATCCTCTTTTAACAGCTGAACTTCTTAACTCATCCCTAAGCTGAAGTAGCTTTACCCTATGGTTGGACAAAACTGTGTTTACTCGTTTCGTGAGTTCAACTCTCCCGATATTGAACAAATGGATTGAAGCCCTCTTCTCTCCAATAAAGATTGCGAAAATGAAGAACCAAGAGTAAACAAACCTTGAATTTTATTGCAAAATTGAAATCCTAAACGAATACAACAAGACTCTCACAACTACTACGCAACCAACCCTTAGCCCTAAGGAAGGTTTAGAATATGATGGGTTTGGACGACAATAGGGTTTCGACAAGAAGGAGTTTCTCTCTAATCTCAATTGTGTTCTCTCTTTCAAGTCGATTACATATATATAGGGGAAGAGCGCAGGCCTAAGTCGGTTTAGGGTAGGAATACTAGTTAGAATACAATTACAACTCATTAAAAGATCATTAAATCTTCCTAAATTCCCGTTTGACTTTTCCAACTTGACTTTGACCTTGGTTTTCTTTGTCTGCTGGTCTCCTATGCACGTGCATGTGGTCTCTAAAAATCAGGCTTGATGAGCTCTTTCTATCGCATACCACTTTGCATTTTTCCATTCTTCCATAAATTGCTACCTCGGCGGCAAGTATTGACTGCCTCGGTGGGGGTATGGACTGGTGTGCTGGGGTTGGCACAGCTCTACATTCTTGTTCTTTCCTCCTCGATCGGCTCTCCTGATGCTCCAACAACTTCCTCCTACAGCTCTCAGCTTTATCTTCATCTGCCCTCTTTGCTGCCTCGGCGACATCTGCCTGGGCGGGTACCTACGCATAGGGAGAAAACACTATTGAGCACTATCATATATATATAATCAACTAAATTCATCAAATAAGGCAGATTGTCTAATCTATGCTATTTTGTGTATGTTACCTAATAAATGCAACCTAAACTACACTTAAGAACAAAAATAATTGAGCTAAACTAGGGTATAAATATATGACTTTTGCACACTTAACACACCCCCAAACTCAAACTATTGCTTTTCCTCAAGAAATGCAATCTAATAATAACATGCCAAAACTTAAAATCATATGCAAACTAAGTCGAGAAAGCATCTTGAGCAACCTTTACATACCGTGTAGATTTACGCCTACTTAGCAACCCTTTGAATAACAAGAGATTTACCCGAAACCGAACTATGTATCTCGTGAGTGTGTGTGTTCCTTGTGATAAGCATGATTCTTCGGCTTCTAAGTAAACCTTCAATAAACATAAGCGATTTACCCAGAACTGACTCTGCCTGGACAACACGACGACGGGGGGTTCTTGCCATTCTTTAGTTGGGCTTTTTGGTGTGCGAGAGAGTTGTGAGAGCTTGAACAAAAGAACTGCAGAAGAAAAAGAAATAGTTCTGAAAGCAAAAGAAATCTTGTGAAACAATAAGCAAGAGGGAGTAAAGAAGAGTGAATAGTAAAAAAATGAGGGGGTTTAAATAAAGAAAGAGTGCTGCCGTTTCGTCTACCGAGGCAGATATTGCCCGGGCAGATAACCGTTGGAACAGAACGGGCTTCTACGAATGGCTAGTCTGCAACGGCTTGTTCTGGCGGGAAACAACGTCTATCTGCCATGTCAGGCTTGGCGGGCGGGCTTGTAATGGTTTATGGATTTGGGCTTTTTTTTCTTTTCCCTTCACTTGTGCTATTATTTCTCCTAAAAAAGCTGAAATAAAAAAATTATTAGAGAATAAGCAAATATGAAAATTAAATCTAATTCCTAAGAACTGAAAATGCAAGAAATTAAAATATAAATCCTAAAACATAAAATAAAATAAATTAAAGAAAATTTAAGTTATGTTGGGAATGCATCTGGATGCATTTCCCAACACAAGCACTTCCTGGGCTGCTGCAGCATCTGCTTCACCCTCTACTAGGGCGGATCTTTGTGTTTCTCTTGATCATTGTTATTTCCAGGTTCCCGCCCGGGTGGTTGTGGCTGGAGTGCTCTATCTTAATGCTGGGTTTGATGTCTGCTGAATCTTGGATGTCCTGACTTTGTTCATTGTCTTCAGCTTTCTTCAAGTGTTGCAGGACATTTAGTTTAATTTCTCGGTCATCCATCTTCATAGTAAGCTCCCCATTCTCCATATCTATTAGGGTTTTACTTGTGGCTAGGAATGGTCTTCCCAGGATGACGGGTGCTTTATCGTCTTCTTTACAGTCCAGAATTAAGAAATCTGATGGGAAGATAAGATTGCCTACTCTTAATAGGATGTCTTTGATCTTTCCTTCTGGTTGCACGTAAGAGTGATCAACTAACTGGAGCATGACGGTGGTGGGTCTAGCGTTTTCGATTCCCAATTTTTCAAACACCGCATTGGGCATCACACTGATGCTTTCCCCAAGTTCGCATAAGACCTTCCCTTCATATTGGCACCCAATAGCGCATGGAATGAGGAAACTGCCTGGATCTCTTAGTTTGGGCAGTGTTTTTCTGTACAACATGGCCATGCATTCTTTCGTCATGGCTATCATTTCAAACTCCCTAATTCTTTTCCGTTTGGAAACCATATCTTTCAGAAACTTTGTATAGTTAGGAATTTGTTGTATGGCTTCCACCAGGGGTATGTTGATGTGCACTTTGTTGAGAATGTCCAGAAAATTTTTGAACTGGTGATCATGCTTCTGGTGTTTCAACTGTTGTGGGACAGGTGCACGTACTTCTTGTTTCTCGGGAACACCTCTAGGGGCTGCCGCGGCGGATGGTTCTGCGTCTACCACGACGGGTTTGCTTGCTTCCATCTGGGCAACTGATTTGATGGCCTTACACTGCTCATAAGTAGGTTTCCTCGCGACTTCAATATCGCTGGGCAATCCTCCCATAGGTCTGGTGTTCAAGACTTGAGCAAATTGTCCCACTTGAGTTTCTAGTGACTTTAAAGTTGCTTCACGATTCTACTTTCTCATCTCGGTCATGTCCATGTAGGCTTCAGTTTTCTTAACAAATAAATCCATATTGGACATATATGTACCTGTCTGAGTCATGAAGGCACTTAGAGTCTGCTCCAAGGCATTGGGTGCTGCATGTTGCATCAGCTGCTGCCGCGACATCGTCTGCTGAAATCTTTGCGATTGATTTGTCTGAGCAGCTGGATTCAGATCATTGTTGGTGTTACTCCATGAAAAGTTAGGGTGCCTCTTCCAACCAGAGTTGTAGGTGCTCGATGTAGGGTTGTTGTTTCTGTTGAAGTTTCCTACAAAGCAGCTAGTCTCTATCCCTTGTTGGCACTCAGATAAGTCATGGTCTCCCCCACATTGGTCGCAAAAGACTTCGATTGCTTTGACTTGCTGTGTATTGTTCTACCCTTGCATCACTTCTACCATCTTCGTCAACCGAGCGACTTGTGCTATGAGTGCATCTGATGTTCCTAGCTCGTTTGCTGTGGCCTGCCTTCTTATGCCGCCTTGGCGGGCATTAGGAAACTGATAGTCATTTTTGGCCATCCTGTTTAGAATTTGAATTGCTTCGGCGGGTTCTTTGTCGAGTAATGTACCTTTGGTAGAGGAATCCATCATCATCCTTGTTGGTGTATTCACACCGTTGTAAAATATAGATACGAGTGTCCATTCTGGAAATCTGTGGGAGGGGCATTTATTCAACAATTCACAGTATCTCTCCCATGCCTCGTACATTGGTTCATCATCTGCCTGTCGAAACTTAGTGATGTCAGTTCGCAGTTTATTGGTCAAATTGACATGATTAAATCGGGCTAAGAAATCTCTGCATAATTCTGTCCAATATTCAATGGACTCCGATGGTAGGCTATTAAACTAAATCTTTGCCCTATCCCTCAGTGAATAGGGAAATAATCTGAGACGAAGGACGTCCGGATGAACTCGATGGATTTTGAAGGACTTGCAGATGTCCAGGAAAGACTTCATGTGCTGGCGGGCATCTTCAGTGGCGGAACTTCCAAACTGTCCAACCGTATTCAACATGTTGAACATGATGGGTTTGAGCTCGAAGTGGTCCGCTTCTATTTCTTGATCGATCATGCTAGAGTTCAGTCTTCTAAGATCTTCCTTCAGGTAGTCTCTTACTAACCGCCGAGCGGCAGGAGGTTGCCTACCATTGCCCGACGCGACATTGTCGCTTGGGGGTGGTGGTGGAAGGTTCTGGATGTTTTCTGGATCAGCTATGGTTTTTTTTTTCATTTGTCTTAATCTACGTGCAGTACGTTCTAGCTCTGGATTGTATTCTCGCAAGGGTGATTTCCGGTTGGCTCTGGTCATAAACCAAAGAAAACCAGGGGGTTAAACAAAAAAAAAACAAAAACTGCAGAAAAATAAAAACAAAAAGTTGTACGCCAATCCCCGGCAACAACGCCAAAAACTTGTTGCGTGCAAAAGTGGTGCGCAAATTGCGTGCAAGTATACACGGTGCCAAGTTATAGTATTTAAGATATCGTCTCCACAGGGATTGTGACAACATTTTGGAGTTCACTTTTCTGCACAAGTAAAATAAAAACACAAATATTAGGAGTTGGTTTTGATTAAGACTAAGACTAAAGCAAGTAAAGTAAATTGAGATGTCAGAGTGAGAGAATGGGCCGATATTAGATGTTTCGTAGTGTGGAGAATTGATGTAATGTCTCGGCACAATTTTGCGAATCAACTTAACAACTTCAACCACCGGCCACAAGAATGCCTTGGCAGGCGCCCGCCTCGGCAGAGTTGTGTGAGATTGTCTGGGCAGTTAAGCGATGATTCAAGGTTCGGCAAGGCTCCCTTCTATGACTCCCTTTTCTCTTGAAGCTTGAAGTACTGTTGGCGAACATGTCTTGGATGATACCTCCCGACGTGAATCTAAGGTCGAACACCAACCGATTATAGATCCTCTTTTAGCCACTGAACTTCTTAACTTCCTAAGCCGAATTAGCTTTTCCCTATGGTTGGATAAAACCGTGTTTACTCGTTTGGTGAGTTCAACTCTCCCGATATTGAACAAATGGATTGAAGCCCTCTTCTCTCCCAATAAAGATTACGACAATAAAGAACCAAGAGTAAACAAACCTTGAATTTTATTGCAAAACTGAAATCCTAAACGAATACAACAAGACTCTCACAACTACTACGCAACCAACCCTTAGCCCTAGGTAAGGTTTAGAACATGGTGGGTTTGGACGACCCTAGGGTTTCGACAAGAAAGAGTTTCTCTCTAATCTCAATTGTGTTCTCTTCTTTAAGTCGATTACATATATATAGGGGAGGAGCCTAGGCCTAAGTCGATTTAGGGTAGGAATACTAGTTAGAATACAATTACAACTCATTAAAAGATCATTAAATCTTCCTAGATTCCCATTTGACTTTTTCTAACTTGACTTTGACCTTGGCTTTTCTTTGTCTGCTGGGCTCCAATGCACGTGCAAGTGGTCTCTAAAAATTGGGCTTGATGAGCTCTTT
Source organism: Hibiscus trionum (assembly GCA_030270665.1). Taxonomy (NCBI): domain Eukaryota; kingdom Viridiplantae; phylum Streptophyta; class Magnoliopsida; order Malvales; family Malvaceae; genus Hibiscus; species Hibiscus trionum. Next base: position 34,593,924 of record BSYR01000005.1, read on the forward strand.
CTATTTCATACCACTTTGCATTTTTCCATTCTTCCTTGAAATGTTGCCTCGGCGGCAAGTAGTTGACTGCCTCGGCGGGGGTATGGACTGGTGTGCAGGGGTTGGCACAGCTCTACACTCTGGTTCTTTCCTCATCGATCGGCTCTCCTGATGCTCCAACAACTTCCTCCTTCAGCTCCCAGCTTTCTCTTCATCTGCCCTCTTTGCTGCCTCGGCGGCATCTGCCTGGGTGGGTACCTACGCTCAGGGAGAAAACGCTCTTGAGCAGTATCATATATATAAAATCAACTAAATTCATCAAATAAGGCAGATTGTCTAATAAATGCAACCTAAACTACACTTAAGAACGACAATAATTGAGCTAAACTAGGGTATAAATATAAGACTTTTTTTCACACTTAACATAGATTTTGTTCGAAGCCTGAACCACTATAAATTGCCTTGTCTTTAATTTTCACATTTTCAATTTGCTCTCATCCACTTTAAAAAGCCAATTCACCCCCTCTTGGCCGATTTCAATTCGATTAATCAACTCAACAATTGGTATCAAAGCCTAACTCTTTGAGGGACTCACATCCACAAGAGGAGATCCTAGAAGAAGATCAATCGACCACAAATCAAGCCATGAAGTGTACCTTCAGCCAAAACCTTTTCGAGTTACAATCGATCACCAAGCCGCCTTATTTCAATGAGGATAACTATCCTTATTGGAAGAATAGAATGAGGCTCTTTATCAAGTCAAATGACTACGTCCTTTGGGATGTGGTGGAAGATGGACCAACCATTCCTATGAAGAAAGATGAGGAAGGAAGGCTAATTCTAAAGACAAGAGCGGAGATGAATGATGAAGATTGTAGGAGGCTTCAAGTGAATGACAAGGCTCTTCACATCATCTTTTGTGCACTTGGACCCGACATGTACACAAAGATGTCATTTTGCACAAGCTCAAAAGAATTATGAGACAAGCTAGAGACTACCTACGAGGGTGACAACGATGTAAAGGAGACCAAGATTGGGATCTTTAATTTGAGTTACGAGAACTTCAAGATGGAGCCGGATTAGAGCGTCTCCAAAATATTTGATTGGTTCTCCGTAATAGTTGTAGGGCGTGTAGGTGTTCCCTTTTTGTGGGAGCACAAGTGCACACTCCTGTCAAGTTATAGTATATAAGATGTCGAATCCCACGAGGATTGGGCAGCTTGTCTCGTTCTTTAGTTCCTACACAAAGGTAAAGTAAAAATACAAGTGAATAATTGGTTGAGATCGAAAAGTAAATAAAAACACATGTAAAAGAGAAGATGAATCGGGTTGATAGAGCAGGCAGGGTTATGCTACCACTTAGTGTGAAAACTGCGTTGAATTAGGTATGAGTTATCCTTTGCTACCATGATATGTTGCCTCGGCGGGCGGCAAACTACGACCCTTTCACGCGGTCGCAGCAGGTCACTGCCACTGCAGTGGTGTGTACTGTCTCGACAGGTGGAATGGAAATACGACATGGTGTCAAGTCTGGCAGATACTCCAAGTTCGGCAGGATAGTTGACAGTGATCTCTCCTATTTCTAGGTTAGGATGCTCGAGATTGATAACTTGAGGACTACTATGGAACCAAGTCAATCAACTCGGTTAGAGATCCCTTTTAGCCGCTGAAACTTGTGGACTAGTGTGGAGCCAAGTTAGTCACGCCTCCCGTTGTAACCGTACTTAACCCTTTCGCGAGCCTTGCACTTTCGTGTCCGACAAATAGATTCTCTCAAACGACTGGCGTGGAATGATTGAAAGAATGAAGAACAATGGATTAAGTAAACTTGGAATATTTTATTGAAGAAATAACTCAAAAAACCTAAAACAACCGTTTCACTCTAGTTACAACATAACCCTAACCCAATGGAGATTTAGAACATGGCGGCAGAGAAGAGCACAAGTAAAGTCTATAGAAAACCTAGGATGATTTAAACTAGAAGTACAATGGGTATTTATAGACTCAAAACTAGGTCAAGTCCTCCTTGAAGTAGAAGTCCTCTAAAGTAGCTTTTCTTCTTTAATGTAGCTTTAAATGCCGACTTCTTTGCTTGGAATATGGACTCTTCCTCGTTTTCCTTAACCCGCAAGTAAGCTTGGGAATTTCGCTTCGGCAGCCCTAGCCGATGCTACAGACGTCGGAAAATCATGTGAATGCTGGCGATAGAATCAGGAGTTTTAGCTCTACAAATCGCGCTCCGGTTCTCCAAACTTCCATAGTCAGCTGTCGCGGGCAGCAAGGTTGGCAACAGCTTTACTCGGCAGGTGCTCGGCAACAACTTATCTTTAGCTGGAACTGCTTTAGTACAGCTCTTGGGTTTGCTTCTCAGCGTTGTGTCCTCCATTCTTCTGCTCCCTCGTTTAGCTGTTAGTACCTACAAGCAAGAATACACTAGAACAATATCTCTTGTTCACCAAATAAATGATAAGTTATAAAAGCAAGGTAGAACAATGAAACACTGTAAAATGCTATGCATGAACCTACTCATGCCTAAAATGAGCTGGAAAACAATAATAATAAGAGTTGTAAAGTGCATGAAATATAGGACTTTTGGGCACTTTACAATAGTAAATTGTCTCAAGGGCTTCGGTGAGATCATTCCCGAAGACAAACTAGTCCGTCAGCTTCTTTACTCTCTTCCCGAATCATGGGATGGGAAGAGAACCACAACCATTGAGGCCAAGAATTTGAAGACATTGAAGCTCAATGAGTTGGTGGGATATCTCGTTACTCATGAGATCATAAAGCAAGGAAGGGAAGAAGAAAAGAAGAGAGAAAAGAAAAGAGTGAAGAAGCAAGAGGTAGAAAAGAAGAAGCAAGGAATTGCTCTCAAGAGGAAAGCAATTCTAGTGAGGATGAATTTGAGGAATTGGCTATGATAGCCAAAAGATTCTCTCGGTTCATGAAGTCCAACCGAGGAAGAAAGTTTTAAAGAATAAGAGACTTCAAGAACAAGAACAAAGAAGAGAAGAATGATCAACTCATTTGTTATGAGTGAAGAAGTCAGGGCAGATAAGATCGAATTGCACTCAACTAAAGAAGAAGGGCTTCGATAAAAAGAAAAAGCTCAAAGCCCACGTTGCTACTTGGAGCGATGAAGAGGAGCACGAAGTGGCTAATCTTTGCCTCATGGCTATTGATGATGATCCTAAGGTAAACCCTAACTCATCTACTTTTGATTTCATATTTGATGAACTTCAAGATGCATATGATGAGTTGCAAGAGATTTACGATTAGTTGGTGGAAAAGTACAAGGAATCGATTTTGAAAAACAAGAAAATGATTTCTGATTTGAAAACTTAAAACGTTTCCCTTTTTACAACCAACTCGGAAAATGAAAAGAAGATTTTGGTTTTACAAGATGATCTAAAATATTTTCAAAATGGAAATGCTAATTTAAAAAATCTTCTTTCCAAAGTTCAAGATGATCACCATAAAGTAGTGAATGAGCTTAAGGCTTCTCTTAATGTAGTTGCGAAATGAGATTTTGAAAAAACAAGTTCTTCAAAACCCAACTATGTGAAGAAATACTTTAATGGCTACAAACAAAGAAACTCTCAAAGGCATCATAAAGGTAAAATAGTTACAAATGTATGGGTTCCTAAGGAACTAGTAGTTTCTAATAATATTCATGTTATTGCTTCTTGGATTCCGAAGAGAACCATGTATTTGGGAGCTAACTCACATGGACGTAAAATGATTTGGGTACCAAAAGTCAAGAACTAATATTTGTTTGTATGGGGAGCATTGCTACAAGGCCAAAGCTTCAATTCAAAACACTTAGTACCTTGATAGTGGATGCTCAAGACACAAGACCGACAACAAGAGTAGATTCATGGAGCTAAAGCCAAAGAGTGGTGACATTTGGTGACAACTCCAAAGGCCACATTGAGGGTATTGGTTCCATTGGTAATCTCTCTTCTATTCTCATTGAAGATGTTTTATATGTCAATGGTTTAATGCATAATTTGTTGAACATTAGTCAATTGTGTGATAAGGGTTTTAATGTTCTTTTTGATGTTAATGGTTGCAAAATTGTGAACATTAAAACAAATAAAATAATGCTCATTGGTCATCGTATAGGTAACATATGCATGGTGCATTTAGATGACATTCATACATCCTGTAACACCCTGGTTTTGGGCCTAGATGTTTTGGACATCGGATCGGACCAGTCAGAAACGGTTCGAATCGTATTAGGTGGTTTAGGGAAATCAAGGATCGGTAAAGGATAAAAATATGACAAAAATTGCTAAAATCCTCTAAAATCATGTTTAAGAGGTTGGTCAAATCGATTTTATAAAAAGAGTTTTGGAAGTGGTACATTTTGGGTAGTGACCAAAATGTAAAGTTTATAAACTGTGGAAAATTGTAAATTTTAAAGAGGAGTCAAAAATCTTAGAATCTTTAGGGAGCTAATGAGGCAATTACACCTTCCTTAAATTTACATGTGTTTTAAATGAATTATTTTTAATTGATTAAAATGGATTTTTAATTATATTAATTAGTTAAATGGTTATTTGAGAGAAATCTTTTTACGTAACTAACTTTCAATCCTCATTTCAGCCAAATACTTTTCTAAAAGACTTTTCTCCAGATTTCTTTTCTCTAAAACACTCTCTCTTTAGTTCTCATCATTTTCTAAAAATTCTCTTCAAGATTTGTGAAGGAAAATCTTGTCAATCTTTAAGGAAGGCAAGGATTGAAGGTAAATCCCGTTCTCAACCTTCAATCTAGGTTCTTTATTGAAATTCCCAAGATCTTTGGCTCCTAATTGTTGTTTTTGGCTGAGTTTTGATTATAGTTTTGATTTAATATCAAAATCTTGCAAATTAGTGGTTTAAATCTTGATTTTCGGAGTGTTGTTGATGAGCTCTATTTTGGATTGATTTTAATTGAGTTTTGAGTTGATTATTATGTTGAAAAAGAGTTTTGATAATATAGATCCCGAAATCCTTGAGATCCTTGAGTTTCTTGATGGTTGTAGTTGGGTTTTTGAAATGGTTTGATGGTGTTATGCTTGCTGGAGGTATAAGGAAGGGTTTATGTTGTTTTTAGATGTGTTTTGATGTTTAATAATGGTTGGACGTGATGTATGTTGGCTGGGCTTGGTTTAGGAAGCAATCGATTGAGTTTTCGGTTATTTCGGATGGGTAAATTGGTGTAGTTTTGGTGAGCAATGAGTTTGTGTTTAGTTTCTGGTGTTGAAATGCATTTTAATGCATTTGGATCTCTGCTTTGATTCTCTTAAAATAGGGGATCTTGATTCGGAAGCAAGTGAAGCATTTTTGGATGCTTTAGAGGGGTGATCTTCGCGTCGGCGAGCGAGGTTTCGCGTATCGGTGAGTGGAAATGGATTTTCAAGCTTTGTAACGCTTTGAGCGTGGTGTTGGGAGCTTAGTGTAAGTTTGAAACACTTAGCTAAGCTCAAGAGTAAGTAAATTGAAAGTCTCTCTTGGAATGCGCTATGTTTTTGTTGGAAATACACTTGAATTAAATGTGGATTGACTACTGTTTTAAAGCATGTTTTGAGCATTAATGATGCTTGTTTTTAATGACATTTTGTTAAAGATGCACATGGTAAGTGATCCTTGGATTTATGTGATTAATGCATTTGGTTTAGGTATGTTTATGCTTGTGAAAATGGCGTTGTGATTTATGCTTGTAAAACAATGAAATAATGATGTTAATGATTATATTGGCAAGTGATGAAAATGGTTTTGTGTTACTTTAATCGGATAAAGTTAGCCGGCTATAGGATTGGGTGCACCGTGAATAAAGTCACCTTGGATGTCGAGGGGTTGTGATTGTGCCGTAAACTCCATCCAAGTACACTAACGATTGAGGCTAAGATCACAACGGTGGATGGTTTAATCCCGTGTGTGAGTCTTGTGGTATGTGTCCCGTACTCTCGTTAGTGGAATTATATAACTACCAATGAGTGATGTTGTGGGGTTGTGATTTTGCCATTTATCTCCATCACGGGTGTTGAGGGGTTGTGATTGTGCCATATATCTCCACCTTGTGTAGTTCGGTAGTGTGTATGAAGCGTGTGGGACAACGCTTGTAATCCGCGTATCCGATTGTGTCCATTGTGTTGGGTTTGATATGGATTGTTAATGATCACTTGCAAGACAATATAATGATGTTGAGAAATGAATTAAGCATGTGATGCTTGGGAAATATGCTAGAATGCATGTGATGCTTGGTTTATGCACGAGCAAAAGATTTTGCTGTTATTTTAATGATGCTATGAGCATGTGGTTTTAAAAGTGCATTGATGCTTTAAAGAGCATGTTTTAAAGGAAGGCATATGTTGACAAATGATGATGTTTTGGTTTTACAAAAGGCATTAATGAATGTTTGATTTTTAGCGATCCTCACTAAGCTTTATGCTTACGCTCATTTGTTTCATCAATGTAGAGAATTGAGCATTAGAGGCAGCAAGAAAGCAAGGGGGAAATCCAAGTATTTGGCTAAGAAATGTATGTGGTTTTACTTTAGTGTAATAAGAGGCAATGGGTGAGATTTCTACTCTTGGTTTGTTGGGTGATGTTAAACCCTTTATGTATGTTTTGTTTATGTTTTTGGACTTGTAAATGGTATTTAATTGGGTTGTGGCCTTGCTTATGGTATTTTGAATATGCTATGGTTTATATTTTAAAGCATGCTTGAGTAGCTAAAGCCTCACCTTGAATTGCCATGCTTGATGCTTGTGTTATGCTGTTTGTTGATGCTCATATGATTGGTAAGTTGATTATAGCATGTATGGATGTTTTAAGCATGTTTCGATGTTGTTAAATGTGTTTAAATGGCTGTTGAAAGTGCAAGTATGGTATGTGTATCGATACTCAGGGAGGAGTATCGATACACTAAGGCCAAATTCATGCTTTTCAGCTTAGGTGTACCGATACGATTTACCCGCGTATCGATAAGCCTATGCAAAAGATTGAAGGCCGTATCGATATGGACTTGGGCGTATCGATACCTTTTCCCCAAAACTTGCTTCTGTCAACCCGCGTATCGATACGGGTTGAGGTGTACCGATACGAGGTCGTTAATTTCAGTTAATGGAATCTTTTTAAGTTCTGAATTGTTGCATCTTGGTCCCTAAATGTTGTATGTTCAATTGGATGAGTTTAGATGATCCGTTTGAGCTGAAGTTTGGCATGTTTGCAATATACATGACTAATTAAAGATTCGTAACTTTAAAATCTGAAAAGTCCCTATATTTTCAAGAAATTACAATTTAGTCCCTAAAAGTCAAATGTATGCAATTGAACCCCTAATCGAACTCTGATCGTTGTGCCGTTTTCGCCTAATTGCTTTGATGAACATATAGGATAATAATGTGCATCTAGAGAATATAAAAAGAAAAAAAGAGGGTCGTAATCGAGATTGACTTTAACGAGTTGACTTTAGTTTTTCCCGTGTAATCTTCTTAGTTCGAGTCGGGCGTCTAGGCCGAGCTAATGGGGTTACATTTGTTGGTATCAGAGCCAGGTTTCGAAAGAAATGGGAATGATGGTCAGTGAAATTGGTATGTTTTGATATTCGTTTCAAGGTTAAATGGCATGTTGTTTAAAAAAGCATGTTTTTGATCGAATGTTGGTGTTCATACCATACTTGGTTGTTATGAATCATATGTGAGTTAGATATGATCATATGCTGATGATGTGAAGCACGATGATTATGATATGCTATTGTATGCTATGTTATGCTTGATGGAAATCGGGGTGCCCATTACCTTAATACACTAGTTAAATGTTTTTTGAACTTGGATCCTTGCTTAAGGCTGGACTAAATTATGGTTTGATTTGTTTTTGTTGTTATGCTTTGTTAAAAGTAGCACAATGGGTCCGAGGAGAGAGCTTAGGTCGAATACGATTGTGCCTGCGGCTGAGCAGGGCAATCAGGGTAACCAAGGGGCTGAGGTTCCTCTTGGTGGGAACTTACCTCCTCCGCTACCACATGGGGGTGGAGAGCCGGAGCAACAGGGACAGGCTGGTCCAGTTTTGGGTGATCTAGCGCCGCTGGTTGAGGTGATCACCAGAGCATTTCAGGCTATGGTAGCCGGAGCGCAGGTTCAGACCCCTGCAGCTGGGTAGGTGGGTTTGCCTTTGGAAAGGCTGAGGAGTTTGGGAGCTGTTGAGTTCCATGGAATGTCTCCTGAGGCGTCGGAAGCCTGGTTAGCTAGTACGATCCGTATCATGGATCAGATGGGATGTAACGATGTGCACAAGCTGGGATGCGCAGTTTCTTTGCTCTAGGGTGACGCTTATAGTTGGTGGACGACTATCACCGCTGGAATGGAACCCAATGAGGTAGATTGGGAGTTTTTCAGAAGTTCTTTTAAGAGGAAGTATCTTGGTGTGAGATACTTGGATGAGAAGAAGCACGAATTCATGTCGCTTGTTCAGGGAAATCTTTCTATGGCTGAGTACGAGGTCCAGTTTGTACATCTAAGCTAGTATGCGCCTGAGTTGATGCCGAGTGAGAGGCATCGTTGTGATCACTTCTGATATGGGCTGGTGCAGGAAGTAAAGACCTATATGTTGGCTACAGACTACACGGATTTTGATGTGCTTGTATGCCAAGCTAAGGACATCGAGCATAACTTGGGTCTGACATCTCACGGAGGTGATTCTGGCTCTGGAAAGAGAGCAGCTGAGTATAGTCCAGGAGGTGGACAGAACAAAAGAGGCCGTGATAGGAGACATCATCCTGATGCAAGGCGAGGTGCTCCAGAACGGGGTGGTAAGGATCAGGGAGGCCGAGTGAGGTCTGAGCAGAACATGTGCTGGACATGTGGATCGAGGGACCATCTGAGGCGAGATTGTTTCTGTGCAGCTAGAGAGGCACAGGCTCCTGTTTTGGTAACATGGAATTCTTGCTGGAACAATGGTTCAGCAGATCATATGAGGCGTGAGTGTCCTCTGTTGGCTGGAGGAGGCCAGGGTCGTGCACCTGCTGTGGTTGCACCTTAGAGAGGCCGTGGGCGCGGCCGAGGAGATTTTTAGAGGAGAGACGAGGGTCAGCATGGTGTCGGTCATGTTGTAGCAGTTCGACCTGAGGGAGGCGGACCTACGAGGGTCTATGCTCAGCGCGAGGAGCGCAACGACACTGATGTTATCGCATGTACCTTTGTTCTACAGTCTTTATCATTGTTGGCTTTGATTGATTCTGGATCCACGCATTCTTATATATTGAGTGAGCATGCGTATTTGCTTCATATACCTGTTGAGTTACTTGAAGTAGGAATGCAAGTGACTTGTTCTTTTGGTGAGACTGTAGTCACTAGGGAGTTGTATCGGAGGTGTCCCTTATCTATTGAGGGTCATGTTTTTCTTGTGGATTTGATGGAGTTACCCTTTCATGGATTTGATGTGATCCTCGGTATGGATTGGTTGTCTGAGCATAGAGCAGTGGTTGACTTTGATGTTAAGCGAGTCACCTTAAAGCTTGCTGATGATTATGAAGTGGTGATAGAAGGCGAGAATGTGAAATTCTTGTCTAATGTGGTTTCGGCTATGGAAGCAAGCCGTATGCTAAGGATGGGTTGTGATGCTTATCTTGCTTATGTGATGAATACTGGTACAAAGAATGTACGGGTGCAGGACATCAGAACCGTTTGCGATTTTCTGGGTGTCTTTCCGGAAGAATTGCCGGAGTTGCCGCCAAACAGAGAAGTAGAGTTTGGTATCAAGTTATATGAGAATACGACTATGGTGTCCATTGCTCCTTATCGCATGGCACCTAAAAAGCTAAAAGAGTTGAAGACGCAACTACAGGAGTTGCTTGATCGAGGGTTCATCTGGCCGAGTGTATCACCTTGGGGTGCGCCAGTGCTGTTTGTAAAGAAGAAATATGGGACGATGCATATGTGCATAGATTATCGGCAGCTGAACAAGTTGGCGATCAAGAACAAGTACCCCTTGCCAATGATTGATGATCTATTTGATCAGTTTCAAGGAGCTTCAGTGTTTTCTAAGATATACTTGAGGTCAGGGTATTACCAGTTAAAGGTGAAAGATGTGGACGTACCTAAGATGACTTTTCGGACGAGGTACGAACATTATGAGTTCTTAGTGACGCCGTTTGGTTTAACCAACGCACCTGCTGCTTTCATGGACATGATGAATCATGTGTTCCATGAGTTCTTGGATCAGTTCGTGGTAGTGTTCATCGATGACATCCTCGTGTACTCTCGTACCGAAGAGGATCATGATATACACCTAAGAATAGTTTTGCAAGTGTTGTTGGAGAACCAACTGTATGCTAAGCTGAGCAAGTGTGAATTTTGGCTTAGAGAAGTGGTTTTCCTTGGACATGTTGTATCACCTGGGGGTATCCGTGTTGATCCTCATAAGGTAGAGGCAGTGATGAGTTGGATGGTGCCTTAGTCAGTGACAGAAGTCTGAAGTTTTCTTGGCTTGGCTAGATATTACTGTAGGTTTGTCGAGGGTTTCTAGAAAATTGCTGCACCTTTGACCAAGTTGTTGCAGAAGAATGTTCACTTTGAGTGGACAAATACGAGGCAACAAGATTTTGAGAAGCTGAAGGAAGCTTTGACACAAGCTCTTGTCCTGATTAAACCTGAGTCTGGTAGGGAGTTTGTAGTCTATAGTGATGCGTCTATTGTTGGTTTAGGCTGTGTGTTGATACAGAAGGGTAAGGTAGTGGCGTATGCATCTAGGCAGTTGAAGGTGCATGAGCGTAACTACCCTACTCACGATCTTGAGCTTGCGGCTGTTATGTTTGCCTTGAAGATTTGGAGGCATTATTTGTATGGCGAGAAGTGTGTGGTGTTCACAGATCATAAGAGTTTAAAGTATCTTCTGTCTTAAAAGGAGTTGAATCTTAGGCAACGTCGTTGGGTGGAGTTCCTTAAGGATTATGATCTGTCGATCGAGTATCATCCGAGAAAGGCCAATGTTGTGGCTGATGCTTTGAGCAGGAAAGTGGCTGTGGAGTTGAGGATAATGTTTGCTCGCTTGAGCATATCGCGTGATGGTGGTCTTGTTGCTGAATTGCGAGTGAAGCCATCTCTGATCCAATTGATCAAGGATAAGCAGTTTCTTGATGATTCTCTTGTCCCTCACGTTCAGGATATTGCGGATGGTAAGCCTTCAGAATTCAATTTTAATGATGATGGTGTTCTGTGTTTTGGGAGTCGGATAGTGGTGCCGAGTGATGTTGAGTTGAGGCGCACTATTCTGACTGAAGCTCATAGTAGTCCTTTTGCTATGCATCCTGGTAGTACAAAGATGTATCGTGATTTGAAGGATGAGTACTACTGGGTGGGGTTGAAAAAGGATGTTGCCGAGTTTGTTAGCAAGTGCATGGTGTGTCAGCGAGTGAAGGCTGAACATTAGGTACCTTCTGGGTTGTTGCAACCCTTGAGAATCCCATAATGGAAATGGGAAAGGATTGCCATGGATTTTGTGTCACCATCAAAGAAGAATTCTATTTGGGTGATTGTTGATCGCCTTACGAAGTGTGCACATTTCTTGCATGTGCATACTACGTATACCTTGGATAAGCTGGCAGAGCTGTATATCGCTGAGATTGTGCGGTTGCATGAAGTGCCGAAATCTATAGTGTCGGGTAGAGATCTGAGGCTCACGTTGAGGTTTTGGGAATGTTTGCATCAGGCTCTGGGTACAAAGTTGAATTTCAGTACTTCTTATCATCCTCAAACAGATGGACAATCAACGTGTTATCCAGGTGCTTGAGGATATGTTGAGATGCTGCGTTATTGATTTTCAGGGTTCTTGGGAGAATCACTTGCTGTTGGTTGAGTTTTCTTACAACAATAGTTACCAGGAAAGTATCCAAATGGCTCCATACGAGGCTTTGTATGGGACAAAGTGTAGAACCCCTCTTTGTTGGGCAGAAGCTGGGCAAAAGTTGATTTCAATGCCAGCTATGTTGAAAGGGACCACCGAGAAGGTGAAACTCATTTGTGAGCGTTTGAAGGCAGCATCGAATCAGCAAAAGTCTTACGCAGATCTGAAGCGTAAAGAGATTGAGTTCGCGGTTGGCGAACGTGTGTTCTTGTAGGTATCACCTTGGAAGAAGGTGATGAGATTTGGGCATAAGGGTAATCTTAGCTCGAGGTTTGTTGGACCATATGAGGTTGTGGAGCGTATTGGTCCTGTGGCTTATCGGTTGAGGTTGCCTCCCGAGTTGGAAAGGATTCATGACTTGTTTCATGTTTCGATGTTGTGGAGGTATAGATCGGATCCTTCACATGTGATGCCTGTTGAATCCGGATTTGTCTTATGACGAGGAACCGGTGAAGGTCCTGGATTCAAGCAGTAAAGTTCTTCGTGGCAAGACGATAGAGCTTGTGAAGGTGTTGTGGCGACACCGAGGAGTTGAGGAGGCCACTTGGGAAAGTAAGGTGGACATGTTATAGTAGTTTCCGCACCTTTTTCCTTCAGGTAAAATTTCGAGGATGAAATTTCCTAAGTGAGGGAGAGTTGTAATGCCCTGGTTTTGGGCCTAGGTGTTTTGGACATCGGATCGGACCAGTCAGAAATTGTTCGAATCAGATTAGGTGGTTTAGGGAAATCAAGGATCGGGAAAGGATAAAAATATGAAAAAATTTTCTAAAATCCTATAAAATCATATTTAAGAGGTTGGTCAAATCGATTTTACAAAAAGAGTTTTGGAAGTGGTACATTTTGGGTAGTGACCAAAATGTAAAGTTTTAAAACTGTGGAAAATTGTAAATTTCAAAGAGGAGTAAAAAAATCTTAGAATCTTTAGGGAGCTATGCGGCAATTACACCTTCCTTAAATTGACATGTGTTTTAAATGAATTATTTTTAATTGATTAAAATGGATTTTTAATTATATTAATTAGTTAAATGGTTATTTGAGAAAAATCTTTTTACGTAACTAACTTTCAATCCTCATTTCAGCCAAACACTTTTCTAAAAGACTTTTCTCCAGATTTCTTTTCTCTCAAACACTCTCTCTTTAGTTCTCATCATTTTCTAAGGATTCTCTTCAAGATTTTCAAGATTTGTGAAGGAAAAACTTGTCAATCTTTAAGGAAGGCAAGGATTGGAGGTAAATCCCATTCTCAACCTTCAATCTAGGTTCTTTATTGAAATTTCCAAGATCTTTGGCTCCTAATTGTTGTTTTTGGTTGAGTTTTGATTATAGTTTTGATTTAATTCAAAATCTTGCAAATTAGTGGTTTAAATCTTGATTTTTGGAGCGTTGTTGATGAGCTCTATTTTAGATTGATTTTAATTGAGTTTTAAGTTAATTATTATGTTGAAAAAGAGTTTTAATAATATAGATTCTGAAATCCTTGAGATCCTTGAGTTTCTTGATGGTTGTAGTTGGGTTTTTGAGGAGGTTTGATGGTGTTATGCTTGCTGGAGGTATAAGGAAGGGTTTATGTTGTTTTTAGATGTGTTTTGATGTTTAATAATGGTTGGAAGTGATTTATGTTGGCTAGACTTGGTTTAGGAAGCAATCGATTGAGTTTTCAGTTGTTTCGAATGGGTAAATTGGTGTAGTTTTGGTGAGCAACGAGTTTGTGTTTAGTTGCTGGTGTTGAAATGCATTTTAATGCATTTGGATCTCTGTTTTGATGCTCTAAAAATAGAGGATCTTGATCCGGAAGCGAGGGAAGCATTTTTGGAGGCTTTGGAGGGGTGATCTTCGCGTCGGCGAGCGAGATTTTGCGTATCGGTGAGTGGAAATAGATTTTCCGGCTTTGTAACGCTTTGAGCGTGGTGTTGGGAGCTTAGTGTAAGTTTGAAACACTTAGCTAAGCTCAAGAGTAAGTAAATCGAAAGTTTCTCTCAGAATGTGCTATGTTTTTGTTGGAAATACACTTGAATTAAATGTGGATTGACTACTATTTTAAAGCATGTTTTGAGCATTGATGATGCTGGATTTTAATGCCATTTTGTTAAGGATGCACATGGTAAGTGATCATTGGATTTATGTGATTAATGCATTTGGTTTAAGCATGTTTATGCTTGTGAAAATGGCGTTGTGATTTATGCTTGTAAAACAATGAAAAAATGATGTTAATGATTATATTGGCAAGTGATGAAAATGGTTTTTGGTTACTTTAATCGGATATAGTTATCCAGCTATAGGATTGGGTGCACCATGAATAAAGTCGCCTTGGATGTCGAGGGGTTGTGATTGTGTCGTAAACTCCGTCCAAGTACCCCAACGATTGAGGCTATGATCACAATGATGGATGGTTTAATCTCGTGCGTGAGTCTTGTGGTATGTGTCCCGTACTCTCGTTAGTGGAATTATACAACTACCAATGAGTGATGTTGAGGGGTTGTGATTGTGCCATTTATCTCCATCACGGGAGTTGAGGGGTTGTGATTGTGCCATATATCTCCACCTTGTGTAGTCCGGTAGTGTGTATGAAGCGTGTGGGATAACGCTTGTAATCCGCGTATCCGATTGTGTGAATTGTTTTGGTTTTGATATGGATTGTTAATGATCACTTGCAAGCCAATATAATGATGTTGAGAAATTAATTAAGCATGTGATGCTTGGGAAATATGCTAGAATGCATGTGATGCTTGGTTTAAGCATGAGCAAAGGATTTTGCTCTTATTTTAATGATGCTATGAGCATGTGGTTTTAAAAGTGCATTGATGCTTTAAAGAACATGTTTTAAAGGAAGGCATATGTTGACAAAATTGGAATCTTTTTAAGTTCTGAATTGATGCATCTTGGTCCCTGAATGTTGTATGTTCAATTGGATGAGTTTGGATGATCCGTTTGAGCTGAAATTTTGCATGTTGGCATGATACATGACTAATTAAGGCTTGGTAACTTTAAAATCTGAAAAGTTCATATATTTTCTAGAAATTACAATTTAGTCCCTAAAAGTCAAATGTATGCAATTGTACCCCTAATCGAACTCTGATTGCTGTGCCGTTTTCGCCTAACGTGCTGCTGAACATATAGGATAATAATGTGCATCTAGAGATGATAAAAAGAAAAAAAAAGACGGTCGTTAATCGAGGTTGACTTTAACGAGTTGACTTTGGTTTTCCCCGTGTAATCTTCTTAGTTCGGGTCAGTCGTCCATGCCGGGCTAAGGGGTTACACATCCCATGCATGTTTAGTTGCTCAAAATGAAAATGATGCATGATTATGGAATAGGAAACTATGACATGCTAGCATAAGTGTTTTAGAGAAATTTGTTTCCCAAAATCTAGTTAGAGGTTTACCTAAGCTAAAATTTTCCTTAGATAAAATTTGTTGTGCTTGTGCTAAGGGTAAACAAAAACGAACTTCACTTAAATCCATTAATAATGTTTCAACTAGTAGGGTATTACAATTGATCCATGTGGATCTCTTTGGGCCTATTAGGACAACTAGTTGTGGTGGAAAATCATATGCCTATGTTTTAGTTGATGACTTCTCTAGATACACTTGGGTTCTCTTTTTAAGTATAAAGGATGCTACTTTAGAAAAATTCATCACATTTCCAAAAATTAATCAAAATGAGCTTGGTCAGAGCATTTCTCATATTAGAAGTGACCATAGAACGGAATTTCAAAATCTAGGTTTTGAGGATTTTTGTAACACTAATGGTATTAGCCATAATTTTTCTGCACCTCGCACTCCTCAACAAAATGGGGTAGTTGAGAGGAAAAACCGTACTTTAGAAGAAATGGCTAGAACCATGCTTTGTGAAAACAATTTACCTAAGTATTTTTGGGCGGAAGCCACTTGTTATATCATAATCGAGTAACGATTAGGCCAATTTTAAAGAAAACTCCTTATAAGATTTTAAAATGAAAGAAGCCTGACATTAGCTATTTTCATCCTTTTGGATGCAAGTGTTTTGTTTTAAACAATGTAAAAGATCATTTAAGTAAATTTAATGCAAAAAGTGATGAAGCTATTTTCTTAGGTTATTCTTTAAACTCTAAAGCCTATCGAATTTTTAACAAAAGAACCTTAGCTGTATAAGAGTCTATACATGTGGTTTTTGATGATAACCTCCTTCCGAGGAAGGATTCTTGTGATAATGATGATGTAGGGATCATTGAAGCCAATGATGGTGGACAATCATCAAAGGTGGATGAGGTTCCAACCAAAGAAGAAGAAGCACAAGATCCTCTCATAGAATCCTTGAAGGATATGAATCTTTGTGAAAAGGAAGTGAGTTACACAAGTAACTCAACTATGTCAAAGATGATGAAATCTTGGGTGATCCATCCAATGGGGTAACCACTAGATTCTCTCTTAGATTGCTTAATAATGTTGCATTCATTTTATGCATTGAGCCTAAAAATATCAAAGAAGCATTAAAAAGATGATTTTTGGATATTGACCATGCAAGAAGAGCTTAATCAATTTGAGAGGAGTAAAGTTTGGACTTTAGTTGATAGGCCTAGTAATAAGTCTACTATAGGAACTAAATGGGTCATTAGAAACAAACTAGAAGAGAGTGGTAACATAGTGAGGAACAAAGCTAGACTTGTTTCTCAAGGTTATACTCAAGAAGAGGGAATCAATTTTGATGAAACCTATGCACCTGTAGCTAGAATGGAAGCAATTAGGATACTTCTTGCATTTGCATGTTATCATGAATTAAAGCTTTTTCAAATGGATGTTAAAAGTGCATTTTTAAATGGTTTTATTAAGGAAGAAGTGTATGTTGAACAACCACCCGATTTTGAAGATCCAATTTTTCCAAACCATGTTTTTAAATTAATTAAAGCTTTATATGGTTTGAAACAAGCTCTTAGAGCTTGGTATAAAAGGCTTTCAAACTTTTTGGTTGAAAAAGGTTTTGAAAAAGACAAGGTAGACACTACACGTTTCATTAAAAGAAATGGCAATGACATCTTAGTAGTACAAATTTATATTGATGGTATAATATTTGGTTCTACTAATGAGTTTATTTGCCAAGAATTTTCTAAGCTAATGCAAGGTGAGTTTGAGATGAGCATGATGGGTGAGCTCTTATTCTTCTTGGGGCTCCAAATCAAGAAAAGGAAGGATGACCTCTTCATCAATCAAGCTAAGTACATGAAGGATATGCTCAAGAAGTTTGGCTTGGAGAATGTGAAGCCTCAAGCCACTCCAATGAACTCATCAATTAAGCTTGATAAAGACGAAGGAGGTAAGTGTGTTGATTCTAAGCTTTATCGTTCAATGATTGGTTTTTTGCTTTACCTTACCATAAGTAGACCCGCCATTATGTTTAGTGTTTGCTTGTGTGCTAGGTTCCAAGCTAGTCCTAGAGAACCACACATTGTAGCCATTAAGAGAATCTTTAGATACCTTAGAGATACACCTTTTTAGGCCTTTGGTATCCTAGAGACTCTTCCTTTAACCTACATTCTTATTCCGATGCGGATTATATAGGTTGTAAGATAGATAGAAAAAGTACCTCCGACACTTGCCAATTCCTAGGTAGTATGCTCATTTCTTGGTTCTCTAAGAAACAAAATAGTGTAGCTCTATCTACCATCGAAGCGGAATATATATCGGCCGAAAGTTGTTGTGCTCAAGTCCTTTGGATGAAGCAAAAACTTCTAGACTATGGAATTGATGTAGGTACCATACCCCTTAAGTGTGACACTAAGAATCCCATCCAACATTCTAGAACCAAGCACATAGAGATAAGACATCATTTCATTAGAGATCATGTCTTAAAGAATGATGTTGTTCTAGAGTATGTTGATACCTCAAACCATCTAGCGGATAATTTTACAAAACCATTAGAAAAAGAGCGTTTTTGGACTCTTAGGAGAGATTTAGGTCTAACTAGCCTATCTTGACCTTTTAGAGCCCTTAAGTGTAAAACATTTGCTTGAATTTGAATGATGATCATGTTTATGTAATTTTGCTTCTTGATGCATCTATGCTTGTTGCTAGGGGAGTATATATCTCTTTTGGTCCATAAACTTTGCTCATTCATCATGCACATTCATTTAGGATCGATTAAAATTCGATTTCTGACCTCTGATCTGCTGAAAAATGCATTTATGGCAAAATGGTATCGATACGGGTTGCTAAATGGGCTTCGATACAATCTTAACTATATCGATATGATCACGCGTATCGATATGGTATGAAAACTGTAACGATACGGTGGATCGATACACCTCGTCAGCGTATCGATAGGTATGCCGTTGGAGCTTTAAACGAGCATTAAAAGAGGGTTTCACTTTAATTAAAACTCAAATATCTTTTTCTCTCAAACCCTAAGCCGACTTTCACTATAAAAACCCTTCTAATCTCTTTGATTTTTCACATCAAACTCAAAATCTCTTGAGGGTTTTTACTCTACATATCAAGGCTAAACTTTGCTATCAATTTGGTGCATTCTTCATCCTTCATTCATCCAATTTCATAACTTAAGGTATAAAACCCCTTTTCTTTTCTTTTTAATTTTCTTTACTAATTTCAATCAATTTTTGTATACATAATATATTTATAGTATGGGTTTTAAAGTTTTTGTAAAAACTCTTTGAAATCTGATTTTTTTATTCGAATATAAAAAAATATACCGTATATTTTTGTACATTGTTTTTTCAAAATTCTTTTTACCAAAATTTAGTTTTATACTTGTATATATTTTTTAAACTATAAAATATTGTGTTTTTCTCAATACCTTGAATTATTGGAATATTTATTGGATCGAATGTGATGATAATTGCATACATTATTTTTGAATTGTTTTGATGTTTTCAGGTTATCATGGGGGTTAAAAAGAGACCAAAAAAAGAATTACCTTCTAGTTCATCAAATCCCAATCCGGAAAATGAGGGTATTACTAAACCGAACCTTGGTTTTATTATCCAACATAGTTTTCAATCACCCTCTACTTTAGCCCATTACAAACAATATCAAGCCTTTTCAATTCGGGATGAGAGAATTGTTTCAATCCCTTTTTTAAACTCAAAACATTTTAAATTCAAATATTTTGGGTTGTTGCAACAATGTAAATTCATGACTTTTTAAAGTATACCCCTAATTTTATATCAAAATCCAGTTTTAATTTTCTATGCTAATGTCCGTTGCATTCATGATCAAGCAAGGGAACATGTAATTTCCATTGAATATGATCTCGTGGGGAAGAAATTTTAAAGTGATCAAACCGTTTATGCAATGTTTTTGGTTTTGAAAATTTGGGGATGTATGATGAACATTCTTTGGGACATTCTCAACTTGGCTCCATAACCGTTCTTGACGCCCATGATCGTATCCTTCATCTTATCATCTTATAACCCCTCATCCCGGGCTAGACGACAGACCGGTTCCAAACGTTCAAGAACGGGGGCTCCAATAAGCAAGCATTTGGGACTAAAACATAACGTTCAAGAACCTTCGAAGATGCCAATTACGAAACGTGAGCTCCAGTTTAAATGCAAGACCATGCCGTTCTGATACGGTCCACCTTGTTTCGGAACGGGGGTCTACAGTGACAAAATGTTTCAGAACTTGTTTCGAAACAGGGGTTCTTAGTGGCAAACCGTATCGAAAAGAGTTCCGAAATAGGGGCTCACAGTGCCAAATCGTATCGAAACGACACCACCCCCATTCCGATACGAGTATCCCTGGAGCTACAACCGTTCCGAAACTACCTCAAGCGTTTCGAAATGCCTGCACACAGTGTGACCCAAAAACATGTTTTAGCATCCTCAAACATCCTCAAACTTACCCCGAAAACTCAAAGATCACAAAATAACAATCATACAAACAATCTAGAGGCAACACATCCTACAAAAGAGCATGATTAAACATACAAGCATGTATAACAAGTCTATCTAGCCAAAAGAAACATGTAGCTACATGATCATCACATATAACAAGGTTTACAACCCTTCAACACAAAAACATGAGCATTCAACAACATAAAGCCAACATCTGAGTCTAACATACGCACCTACAACACTTAGCATCCCCATTGCCATCTATTACATTATTCAAAGAAAACCATACTTGAGCAGCAACACACACTCTTGGGTGCCCGTTCTTTGCTCCTTGCTCTCTTCCACACTAATAATCTGCATTGTCGGAAATGAGAGCGTAAGCTTGAAAGCTTAGCGATGGAGCTCAAAAACAAATATCGACAATGCAGGGTCCAAAGCATGGTATCCATAAATCATCAACAAGGCATGCATTAACACCAACATAACAACATAGCCAACCGCTACAAGAATGCATGAACATGGCATCAAGCCAACCGCTACAAGAATGCATGAACATGGCATCTTACCTTATGTTATGCTTATCATAGATGTAACAGAACATCTTACTACATTAACCACACATAAACAAGGTATATTGACAACTATATAGCTTACTCGGATATGCGGATAGCTTCCATTGGGATTTTCGCCCAGCATACTCAAACAACAATATTACCTTCCGGTGGGATTTCACACATCACCATTTTCTTTTACGGATGAGATTCCACTCATCATCACACATTTATACTTTTCGTTGGAATGTTACTTCACCGTACTCCACCTTGATGACTTCACATCACCAAGGCCATGCGCGAATTTGACTCATACTGTGTTCACACTCATCCTAATGATCGATCATTTATATCCGGTAACGTAACTAGTGCCAACATACTAAACGAGAACTCACCATGATTTCACAAATCACGCAACACCACATACAAATCACCATCATGCAACATAGATACGTCATAACATGCATAATAGGACACTTATAACACAAGACCACATTTATGCACATTTAACAAGAATACATAAGATTGATCAAGGGATTAAGCTACCAACTTAATCCCACATTAGATTATCCTACCAAGCACAATCTAGCACCTTAAAAACATACTTTGAACCAATTTAAAACCATTGAAAACAGTTCACTCACCAAACACCCCCAAAACAAGCCAAGAATGTCGATCAAGCCTCCAAGTTTCCCGAAATTGAGCCTGAAGCTTCTCCAACGTTTTCCCTTGCTTCTAATCAACCAAAAACAACGTATTACACATCAAAACATCCACAAAAATCACTGCCACAAATCAGATTACAACTCAAGACGATTTCACTACATTTCCAAGCCAAGAACTAACTCAAACTCTTCATTTTCGGATTTGAACACAACCCAGCAATTACCCATCAATTTCATCATCCAAAACATCACTAAACATGTTCAAAACAACCCAAAAGCATAACCATACCATCAGCTCAATTTTCCCTCACAATACTACCTAAAAAACACAAGATTTCTACCCTTAAACTCACCCACAAATACCCATTTCAGGATTTCATTAAAGCTTCACAATTTTAATATATGTTACACTTAAAAGCAAGACTATAACATATTTAGGCTTTACAAATAAAAAACTCAATAAAAACCCAACAAAGTTTCCACCTTTGATTTAAAATTTGAACACATGAACAACTAAAAAATGAAGTTATGAAAATCTAAAACCATGGAAATGTTAAGGATGAAGAGTTAAAGTCAAAAACATCATTACCTTGATATAAACTCTTGAAAACGCTGAGGAAGAAGATGGAACAGTAGTTTGGGTTGGGGAGGGGTTTTTGTCGTGGGTTTTATGTTTCAAGAGGAAGAAGATGATAGTTTTCAAAACATGCTTTTACTTGTTTTATTTCATTTATTAGAAAATTCTCCGTTTACCCTTAATGAAAACACATGGCCTTTTTAATTCAAAACCAATCCCATTTTATTTAAACCAAGCCCAACGACCCGAACCCAATTTAACTCACCTAACACCCGACCCCTAAACCCGGGTGTTACAACTCTCCCCCATTTAAGGAAATTTCCTCCCCGAAATTACCTGACAGAAAGAGATACGAAAACTACCTCTCCATATCCTCCTTTCTCTCCCAAGTGGCCTCTTCTACACCTCGGTGTTGCCACTTCACTTTGACCAACTCAATCTTTCTACCACGCAACACTTTGCTATATGATGCCAAGATCTCAACTAGTTCTTCATCGTACGTCAAGTCCGAGTTCAACTTAATCTCTTCCACAAGCATAACGTGCGGCAGATCTGATCTATACTTTCGAAGCATCGAAACATGGAACACATTGTGAAACTTCTCTAACTCGGATGACAAATGTAACTGATAAGCAAATGGACCGATTCGCTTCACAATCTCACACGACCCAATATATCTCGGACTCAATTTCCCTTTTCTGCCAAACCTCATAACTTTCTTCCACGGAGAGACTTTCAAGAACACTCTATCTCCCACGGCATACTCAACTTCTTTCCTCTTCAAATCGGCATAGGATTTATGTCTATCCGAAGCTGCCTTCAAATGATCATAGATTAACTTTACCTTATCAGTGGTCCCTTAAGCATATCCGACATCGGTAACAACTTCTGACCTGCTTCGGCCCTACAAATCGGAGTTCTACGTTTTCTACCATACAGAGCCTCATACGGAGCCATCTGAATGCTCGATTGATAACTGTTATTGTATGCGAACTCGACCAACGACAAGTGTTTCTCCTAAGTACCCTGAAAGTTAATAATGCAACAACGCAACATGTCCTCCAAAATCTGTATAACCCTCTCTGACTGACCATCTGACTGACCATCTGACTGAGGATGATACGACGTACTGAAATTCAATCGGGTACCTAAAGCACTATGCAAACATTCCCAAAACATGGCTGTAAATCTCGGATCTCTATCAGACACAATCGACTTTGGCAAACCATGCAATCTCACAATCTCACTGATGTATAAATCGGCGAACTTATCTATGGAGTAAGTCGTATGAAAAACTATAAAGTGAGCACACTTTGTGAAGTGGTCAACTATAACCTAAACTGATTTCTTCTTCGAAGGAGTCATAGGCAAACCTAAAACGAAGTCCATGGTGATATTTTCCCACTTCCATTCCGGAATCCTCAACGGTTGCAACAAACCTGATGTTCTGCCTTAACTCTTTGGCATACCATACACTTACTCACAAAATCGGCTATGTCTTTCTTCAAACCAACCCAGTAGTATTCATTCTTCAGATCACGATACATCTTTGTACTACCAGGATGCATAGCGAACGGGCTACTGTGTGCTTCAGTCAAGATAGTACGTCTCAAATCACTATCATCCGACACAACTATTCTGTCTCTGAAACACAAGACCCCATCAACACTGAAACTGTTGTCCGATGGTTTACCCTCGGTTATATCTTGCACGTGAGGTGCCAAAGATCTATCTAACAATTGTTTTTCTCTAATCAACTGGCCTAAGGTAGGTCTAACCTGAAGCTCGGCCACTAGACCACCATCACCGGACAAGCTCAAACTAGCAAACATGGCTTTCAACTCAACAACTACCTTTCTACTCAAAGCATCTGCCACTACATTGGCTTTACCCGGATGTTACTCAATCGTGAGATCGTAGTCCTTAAGTAACTCTAGCCACCTACGCTATCTAAGGTTCAACTCTCTTTGTGTCATTATATACTTCAGACTCTTGTGATTCGTATACACTGTGCATTTCTCATCATACAAATAATGTCTTCAGATCTTCAAGGCAAACAAAACTTCGGCTAGTTGTATGTTGTGTGTCGGATAATTGTGCTCATGATTCTTTAACTGCCTCGAGGCATAAGCTACAACTCTTCCGTCTTGCATGAGCACACAACCTAATCCTACATATGAAGCATCACTGTAGATCATATAGTCTTTCCCCGACTCTGGCTGAATCAAAATCGGTGCATCTTTCAAAGCTTCCTTCAGTTTCTCAAAGGCTTGCTGTCTCGCATCTGACCACTCAAACTGAACATTCTTCTGAAGCAATTTTGTCAAAAAAGCTGCTATCTTCGAGAACCCATTCACAAACCTCGTATAATAACCTGAAAAGCCTAGGAAACTACGAATCTCTGTCACAGACTTTGGTTGCCTCCACTCAACAATGACTCCTATCTTCTTTGGATCAACTCTAATCCCCTCACCTGATACTACATGCCCTAGGAAACCCTACACCCTCAGCTCTCGCCTCACCGCCCTCTTGACGAGGAGGAGAAGGAGAGGGGAGCCTCCGTCTCTACAACCGGCTCAACTTCAGGAGTTGCTGCCCGTGGTTCCGGATGAACCACCCTAGGCTTGCCTCTAGGTCTCATCTTACGTCAAGCAAGATATCAACTACAAACAAAATAAACACACAAGGATTGAGTTAGCAAAGACAAGGGTCCAAGGTGCTTAAGTATTCCTTTACTTAAAATCTTTTCCTATAAGGTAATAGTAGCAATGGGAACTCAACAACTACGCCTCAACACAACAACCATACTAACACATGCTTTCGAACATCGTGTAAGCAAGCGAACATAACAAAAGCATTCACCGTATGACATACACTGAGGTATAGCAACATAACACTTCAAACTTACCTTACTTACCTTCTCGAGGTCGTGGAATCCTCAGGCTCTGATACCAACAATTGTAACCCCCTTGTTCTGGGCTAGCCGACAAACCGGTCCAAACGGGTTACATGGGGAAAATCAGGGCGAAACTCGCTAAGGCCTCACTTCGATTAGCAACCCTAAAAATTTTCATTTAATTATCTTGTCTAATATTACATTTAGTCCTATGTGCGGAAGCGGCAACGAAAGACTATAATGAAACAACCCGAGTAGAACATAAGGAAACTTAAATTTACAGAGTGACTTGTTAGTCCAATTTCATGCATACGAAGCAAAACCATTCATTAAAGAGACATATGAACTCAGTAAGGAAGCAAGCATTTGGGACTAAAACGTAACGTTCAAGAACCTTCGAAGATTCCAATTAGCCAATTTACTTGCATGCATTTCGAAACAAGCTTACCCATTCTGAAACGCGGGCTCCAGTTTAAAAGCAAGACCAAGCTGTTCCTATACGATCCACCTTGTTCCGGAATAGGCGTCTACAGTGACAAAACGTTTCGGAACGTGTTCCAAAACAAGGGTTCTTATTGGCAAACTGTATCGAAACGGGTTCCGAAACGGGGGCTCACAGTGTCAAAACGTATCGAAACAACACCACCCCCATTCCGATACGAGTATCCCTGGAGCTACAACCGTTCCGAAACTACCTCAAGCGTTTCGAAACGTCTGCACACAGAGTGACCCGAAAATAGGTTTTAGCATCCTCAAACTTGCCCCGAAAACTCAAAGATCACAAAACAACAATCGTACAAATAATCTAGAGGCAACACATCCTACAAAAAAAGCATGATTAAACATACAAGCATGCATAATGAGTCTATCTAGCCAAAAGTAACATGTAGCAACATGAGCATCACATATAACAAGGTTTACAACCCTTCAACACAAAAACATGAGCATTCAATAACATAAAGCCAACATAGGAGTCTAACATACGCTTCTACAACACTTAGCATCCCCATTGCCATCTATTACATTATTCAAAGAAAACCATACTTGAGCAGCAACACACACTCTTGGGTGCCCCTTCCTTGCTCCTTGCTATCTTCTACACTAATAATCTGCATTGTCGGAAATGAGAGCGTAAGCTTGAAAGCTTAGTGATGGAGCTCAAAAACAAATATCGACAATGCATGGTCCAAAGCATGGTATCCATAAATCATCAACAAGGCATGCATTAACACCAATATAACAACATAGCCAACCGCTACAAGAATGCATGAACATGGCATCAAGCCAACCGCTACAAGAATGCATGAACATGGCATCTTACCTCATGTTATGCTTAGCATAGATGTAACAGAACATCTTACAACATTAACCACACATAAACAAGGTATATTGGCAACTACATAGCTTACTCGAATATGCAGATAGCTTCCATTGGGATTTTCGCCCAACATACTCAAACAACAATATTACCTTCCGGTGGGATTTCACACATCACCGTTTTCTTTTACGGATGGGATTCAACTCATCATCACACATATATACTTTCCGGTGGAATGTTACTTCACCGTACTCCACCTTGATGACTTCACATCACCAAGGCCACGCGCGAATTTGACTCTTACCGTGTGCACACTCATCCTAATGATCGATCATTTATATCCGGTAACATATCTAGTGCCAACATACTAAACGAGAACTCTCCATGATTTCACAAATCACGCAACACCACATACAAATCATCATCATGCAACATAGATACATCATAACATGCATAATAGGACACTTATCATACAAGACTACATTTATGCACATTTAACAAGAATATATAAGATTGATCAAAGGATTAAGCTACCAACTTAATCCCACATTAGATTGGCCTACCAAGCACAATCTAGCACCTCAACAATATACTTTGAACCAATTTAAAACCATTGAAAACAGTCCACTCACCAAATACCCCCAAAACAAGCCAAGAATGTCGATCAAGCCTCCAAGTTTCCTGGAATTGAGCCCGAAGCTTCTCCAATGTTTTCCCTTGCTTCTAATCAACCAAAAATAGCATATTACACATCAAAACATCCACAAAAATCACTGCCACAAATAAGATTACTACTCAAGATGATTTCACTACATTTCCAAGCCAAGAACTAACCCAAACTCTTCATTTTTGGACTTGAACACAACCCAGCAATTACCCATCAATTTCATCATCCAAAACATCACTAAACATGTTCAAAACAACCCCCAAGCATAACCATACCATCAGCCCAGCTTTCCCTCACAATAGTACCTCAAAAACTCAAGATTTCTAACCTTAAACTCACCCACAAATACCCATTTCGGGATTTCATTAAAACTTCTCCATTTTAATATATCTTACACTTAAAAGCAAGACTATAACAAATTTAGGCTTTACAAATCAAAAACTCAATAAAAACCCAACAAACTTTCCACCTTTGATTTAAAAATTTGAACATATGAACAACTCAAAAATGAAGTTTATGAAAATCTAAAACCATGGAAATGTTAAGGATGAAGAGGAGAATTCAAAAACATCATTACCTTGATATAAACTCTTGAAAACGCTGAGGAAGAAGATGGAACAGTAGTTTGGGTTGGGGAGGGGTTTTTGTCGTGGGTTTTGTGTTTCAAGAGGAAGAAGATGATAGTTTTCAAAACATGCTTTTAATTGTTTGATTTCATTTATTAGAAAATCCCCCTTTTACCCTTAATGAAAACATATGGCCTTTTTAATTCAAAACCAAGCACATTTTATTTAAACCAAGCCCAACAACCCGAACCCAATTTAACTCACCTAACACCCGACCCCTAAATCCGGGTGTTACACATCTCTTGGTGGCTTTGCCCTTCTGGTGGCAAATTCTCTACTATCCGCCAAGTGGATGCTTTTTGACTTCGTTTTTTTTGTGAGAGTAAGCGCCCAAACCTTTGTCAAATTATGTTTGCCGACTTGGTCTATCTTGTTCAACAACGTCACACCGATCAAGTCAAGTCTTTCTTTTATGACACGACTTTGAGTTTCTTGTTCCATTCCTTGGATATTGATTGTTCGCATGATGCCGCTGAGCCTCTTGGAAAACTGATCGATGAACTCTCTTATACTCGTGCTTACTTTGAATACATTGACCATGAATAGGTTCGTGTTAATCAGCCTCCTTCTCAAGAAGATCAACCTCCTCCGGTAGCTCCACAAGGTCCACAAGTCAACCAAGCTCAATCTTCCATGGATGGACTCATGGCGTATCTAAATGAGCAATTTACATCCTTAGGGACTAATATTGCTTCTTTAGATACAAACATGAATGCGGGATTTGAGGCTATTAATACATACTTTACCTCGTTGGAAGATCGAGTCAAGGCCATTGAGCAATAACAAGCCTCCGTGGATGTCTCTCTCACTACCATCCATGGTTCTTGGCTTAATGCTCGGAACTCTCAAGCCAATCACAATAATGATGATGAAGAGGACGAGGACGAAGACGATGGGTACGAGTAGTTTTTGAGCATCTCATTACATATCATATTATTTAGGATTTTTATTTTTTTATGCACCTATGTTCTATGTTTAAGAACCCTATGCTTTGATTTATGTTTGTTTTTAGGATTTAAGTTTTGATTTTAAGTTTGAAGTTATTTGAACTTATATTGCTTTGGATATTAATTTGAAGTTTAATGATATTATGTTGCGTTGATTATGCTTTACTTTGTGCTTTATTGTTCTATATCTTGTCTATGTCCTTGTTATATGCATTGATTTTGATATAACAAAAAGGAGAAGAAGTGTAAAAACATAAATTTATACAAACTTTTGAAAACCAATCTTAAATTAAGGGGGAGTAAACTTTTCAAACTTTTGAAATACTTAAAAATTTACTTTGGTTTTTTTTTATATCAAAAAGGGGGAGATTGTAAAACCTAATTTGATTTTGATATATCAAATTTGCTTAAGGACTTATTTGCAAATATAAATAAAAATTTAAGTATTTCAAAGTCTCACAAAATTGACAAGCATTTGAACCAAAACTTATTTTAAGTGAAAATGTACAAACCAAACAATTTGTTCTAAGTATTTTTCAAGCCAAATTAAATAGTTACGCTAAGGTGTATCGATACGCTCTACTCGTATCGATACAGTTTTATGTTACTGGAATTTCAATCACCTAAAGTGTACCGATACGGTTAACCTCGTATCGTTACGGTTTTTGAACTGAGTTTATTTTTAAGGCATAACGTACCGTTATAGTTGTCCCCTTATCGATAAAGTTTGGTTTAATTCGATAAATCTTTGCATTTAATAATATAGTCGTTGCTTGTTAGTTATGAAATCAGCAAATTTTCAAACGATCGTTGAACCGTATCGATACACTTTTTGCTTAACTTTCACTCAGATTTCCAGTGAGCAAAATTCGTATCGATACGGGTTTTGAGTATTGATAGGGTTTTTGAGTATTGATACGCCCCTTATTTTACACTATAATTGTACCGATATGCCTATACGCGTATCGATATGCCCCTCTTAAATGTACACATTAGCTCTTTCTGTTTTGAGACAGGTATCGATACGGTTGTTCGTGTACCGATACGGTAGGTTGCAGAAGTGCATTTATTGCGTGAAAAATGGAGCCCAATGGCTCTATTGATGATCTCAACCACCATAATGGCTAGAAATCAATGCAAGGGTATAAAAACAAGCCTCCCAAGCTAAAACAACAATTATTGAACCTATTTGTAACAATCCAAGCATTTATCCAAACCCTTGAGCTTAAAGAGTCAAATTTTTGTAACCCGCACTTGTGTAATTTTCATTGTATCATTTTCTTTCAAGTTTGAGGAGTGATTACTTGTAATTGATCAATATATCAACCTTGTGATAGGTATTTTCATATTGTCATTCCTTCTTTGTATTGAAGAGTCTTAGTAAATCTTTGGGTTTAAATATTAACCGATTTGTAAAGGTTACCTCCCAAGCCTAAAAAAGGGGACGAATATCTAGTGGATATTGTTCAAAATCCTTAGTGGGAGCTAAGGTAGTGGATGTAGAGCTTGTTCGAAGCTTGAACCACTATAAATTGCCTTGTCTTTATTTTCACACTTTCTGTAACGCCATGGTTTTAGGCCTAGATGTTTTAGACATCGGACCAGACCTGTTGAGAATGGTTCGAATCACATAAGGTGATTTAAGGTAATCAAGGATCGAGATAGGATAAAAATGTGGTAAAAATTGCTAAAATCCTCTAAAACTATGTTTAAGAGGTTGGTCAAATCAATTTTACAAAAAGAGTTTTAGAAATGGGGCATTTTGAGTAGTGACCAAATTGTAAAGTTTCAAAACTATGGAAAATGTGATTTTTAAAGGAGAAGCCAAACTCTTAGAATCTTTAGGGGGCTTTATGTCAATTTAACCTTTCCTTAATATGACATGTGTTTAAAATTGCTTTTAATTAAATAGCTTTAATTGGTTTTTATTTTAATTAATTAAAATGAGTTGTTAATGTGAGATTCCACCACGTAACTACCATCTACTCCTCATTTTCAGCCAAACACTAATTTCAATCATTTCTCTCCAAAATTCTTTTATCCCAAACACTCTCTTAATATTTCCTAATCAATTTTCAAGAAACCCTTTCAAGTTTTTCAAGGTTTTGCAAAGGAAAACTTGTCATTCATTGAGGAAAGCAAGGATTGGAGGTAAATCCCGTTCACAACCTCTAATCAAAGTTCTTTATTGAAATTCCCAAGATCTTTGGCTTCTAATTTATGTTTTTGGTTGAGTTTTCATTATAGTTTTGATTGGAGATCAAAATCTTGTAAAAATATGATTGAAATCTTAATTTTCGGACTTGTTTTGTTAAGATCTATTTTGGATTGATTTTAATTGAGTTTTGAGTTGGTTAATATGTTGAAATGAAGTTTTGATAACATAGATCCCGAAATCCTTGAGATCCTTGAGTTTCTTGTTAGCTTTGAGTGAGTTTTTGAGGTGAAATGGTGGAATCTTGCTTTCTGGAGGTATAAGGATGGGTTAGGTTGTTTATTAGATGTGTTTTGATGTTTATAATGGATTAGAAGTGATGTATGTTGGCTGGGTTTGGTTTAGGAAGCAATCGATTGAGTTTTCAGTTGTTTCGGATGGGTAAATTGGAGTAGTTTGGGTGATCAACGAGTTTGTGAATTGTTGTTGGTGTTGAAATGCATTAATGCATTTAGATCTCTGTTTTGGTGTTGTGAAAAAAGGGGATCTTGATCCGGGAGCAATCGAGGCGTTGTTGGAGGCTTCGGAAGAGTAATTTTCGTGTCGACGAGCAAGGCTTCACGTATCGGTGAGTGGAAATGGATTTTCCATCTTTATAACGCTTTGAGCATGGTCTTGGGAGCTTAGTGTAAGTTTGAAACGCTTAGCTAAGCTCAAGAGTAAGTGATTCGAAAGTCTCTCTCGGAAATGTGCTATGTTTTGATGAAAATGCACTTGAGTTAATTATGGTTTTGATCACTGTTTTAAAGCATGTTTTAAGCATGGTTAATGCTGGATTTTAATGCCATTGTGTTAAGGATGCACTAGGTAAGTGATCCTTGGATTTATGTGATAAATGCATATGATGTTAAGCATGGTTATGCTTGTGGTAATGGCATTGTATTTATGCTTGTAAAACAATGGATTATAGATGTTAAATGATTATATTGGCAAGTGATGAAAGTGGTTTTTGGTTATTGTAATCGGATATAGTTAGCCTGCTATAGGATTGGGTGCACCGTGAATAAAGTCACCTTGGATGTCGAGGGGTTGTTATTGTGCCATAATCTCCATCCAAGTACCCTAACGATTGAGGCCAAGATCACAACGGTGGATGGTTTAGTCCCGTGTGTGAATCTTGTGGTATGTGTCCCATACTCTCGTTAGTGGAATTATACAACTACCGATGAGTGATGTTCAGGGGGTGTGATTGTGCCATTAATCTCCATCACGGGTGTTGAGGGGTTGTGATTGTGCCATGCATCTCCAGCTTGTGTAATCCGGTAGTATGTATGAAGCGTGTGGGACAACGCTTGTAATCTGAGTATCCGGTTGTGTCTTTTGAGTTGGTTATGTTTTGGTTTGAGAAATGATCACTTGTAAGCCAATATAATGATGATGACTAATGGTTAAGCATGAGATGCTTGTGATTATGCTAGAATGCATATAATGCTTGGTAAAGCAAGAACAAAGGTTTATTTGTTGTTTTAAAATGATGCATAAGAGCATGTGTTTTAGAAAGTGCAATGATGTCTTGAAAGGGCATGTTTTATGTAAAAGCATGTATGGAAAATAGTGTTATGCCATTTGTGTGGATTGCATTGATGAATGTTGTTTAACGATCCAGGACAGAGGCCTGAAATGGACATAAGGTTTCGGAACGGGTAAGAATGTTTCAGAATGTTTTTGCTACTGGAAAGGGGTGTTTCGATACGGGTTTCGAAACACACCCGAGTATGAAAACGGTCAACCTGGTTTCGAAACGACCATTTCGGTACATGGCCTTGTGTTTCGAAACACCCGACCGTTGGAGTTGAATTTGAATTGTTTCAGGTTTCTGTTTCTTACATTTTGGTCCCTGGGTCTTGACTGCTTAATTAAATGAGTTTGGATGATCCGTTTAAGGTGAAATTTGACATGCTGGCTTAGTATATGGTTAATTTTGATTCGGTAACCTTATAATTTGTTTAGTCCTTATAATTTTGAAAAGTTACATATTAGTCCCTAAAAGACCATCGTATGCAATTGAACCTCTAATTGAACTCCGTTCACTGTGCCGCTTCCGCTAAAATGTTTTGCTATTCACATAGGTTAATATTGTGCATCTAGAAAATTTAAAAAAAGGGTCGTCAATCAAGGTTGACTTTCACAAGTTGGCTTTGGTTTTCCCCATATAATCTTCTTCATTCGGGTCGGACGTCTAGGCCGGGCTAAGGGGGTTATATTTGTTGGTATCAGAGCCAGGTTACGAAAAAATTTGGAATGTTGGTATGTGAAATTGATACGTGTTGATGTATGTTGTTTGAAAAGCATGCAATTGGTTTAATTTTGAAGCTTATGCCATGCTTGATTGATGTGAAATGCATGTGAAATGAATATGATCGTATGATAATGATGCAATGTTGTTATGTGCAGATTTTGGATGATGGAAAGCTGTTGAGCGTGATGTGTCATTATATGCTATGCTATTTTGAGGGAAATCGGGGTGCCCATTGCCTTATTACACTAATCAAATGCTTTTGTAAACTTGGATCCTTGCTTGAAGCTGGCCTAAATGGTTTGATTTGTTTTTGTTGTTATACTTTTTTTAAAATAGCACCATGGGTCCGAGAAGAGAGCTGAGGTCGAATACAATAGTGCCTCAGGGCGACCAGGGTGAGCAAGAGGCTGATGTCCCTCATGGTGGAAATCTACCTCCTCCGCCACCACCTAGAGGTGGGGAGCAGGTGCAGTAAGGACCTGCTGGTCCGGGTTTGGGTGATCTGACGCCGTTGGTTCAGGCAATCACCGGGGCGTTTCAGGCTGCTGTTTCCGGAGCGCATGTACAAGCCCTTGTAGCTGGGCAGACGAGCTTACCATTGGAGAGGTTGAGGAGCCTAGGAGCTGTGGAGTTCTTCAAAATGTCTCCTGATGCGTATGAGGCCTGTCTAGCGAGTACGATCCGTATCATGGATCAAATGGGATGCAACAATGTGCGCAAGCTGGGATGCGCAGTTTCCTGGTTGCAAGGTGATGCTTACAGCTGGTGGACGACTACCACTACTGGTTTTGGAACCCAACAAGGTGGATTGAGAGTTTTTCAGAGGTGCCTTCAAGAAGAAGTATCTGGGGGTGGGATACTTGGATGAGAAGAAACGTGAGTTTATGTCGCTAGTTCAGGGCAATCTTTTTGTGGCTGAGTACGAGGTCCAGTTCGTACGCCTGAGCCAGTATGCTCATGAGCTGATACCTAGTGAGAGGCACTGATGTGATCGCTTCCGGTACGAGCTGGTACAGGAAGTCAAGACGTATATGTTAGCTGCGGATTATACCGACTTCGATGTGCTTGTGTTTCGAGCCAAAAACATCGAACAGAATTTGGGTTTGTCGTCTCGGGGTGTTGGTTCTAGCTCTGGGAAGAGAGCATCTGAGTATAGTTCCGGTGGTGGATGGAACAAAAGAGGTCGAGATAGGAGACATCAGCCTGAGGGGAGGCGAGGTGTTCCGGGTCGAGGTGGTCAGGTTCAGGGAGGCCGAGTGAGGTCTGAGCAGAACACATGCTGGACATGTGGGTCGAGGGACCATCTGAGGCAAGATTGTTCTTGAGCAGCTAGAGAGGTTCAGGCTCCTGTTGTGGTGACAGGGAATTCATGTTGGAATTGTGGCTCGGTAGATCACATGAGGTGGGATTGTCCTTTATTGGCTGGTAGAGGCCAAGGACGTGCACCTACTATGGCTGCACCTCAGAGAGGCCGTGGGCACGACCGAGGGAACTTCCAGAGGATAGAAGAGGGTCAGAGAGACGTTGCTCATGTGGTTGCAGTTCAGCCTGAGGGAGGCGGTCCTGCCAGGGTTTATGCTCAGCGCGAGGAACGCAATGATACCGATGTTACCGCATGTACCTTTGCTCTTCAGTATTTATCATTGCTGGCTTTGATTGATTCTGGATCTACGCATTCTTATATCTTGAGTGAGCATGCATATTTGCTTGATATACCTGTTGAGTTATTTAAAGTAGGAATGCAAGTGACTAGTTCTTTTGGTGAAACTGTAGTCACTAGGAAGTTGTATAGGAGATGCCCTTTATCTGTACAAGGACATGTTTTTCTTGTGGATTTGATGGAGTTACCCTTCTACGGTTTTGATGTAATCCTTGGCATAGATTGGTTGACGGAGCATATAGCTGTTGTTGACTTTGATGTCAAACGGGTTACCTTAAAGCTGGCCGATGATTATGAAGTAGTGGTAGTAGGCGAGAATGTGAAATTCTTGTCGAATGTGATTTCGGTTTTGGAAGTAAACCGTATGATGAGGTTGGGTTGTGAGGCTTGTCTTTCCTATGTAATGAATCTTGGCACTAAGGATGTGCGTGTGCAGGATATCCGAACCGCTCACGATTTTCCGGGTGTCTTTCTGAAAGGATTGCCTGGGTTGCCACCAAACAGGGAAGTTGAGTTTGGTATCGAGTTGTACGAGAATACAACTCTGGTGTCCATTGATCTTTATCGCATGGCACCTAAAGAGCTAAAAGAGTTGAAAATGCAACTGCAAGAGTTGTTGGATCGAGGGTTCATCCGGTCGAGTGTGTCACCTTGGGGTGCACCTGTCTTGTTTGTTCATAAGAAAGATGGGACAATGCGGATGTGCATAGATTATCGGCAACTGAACAAGTTGACGATCAAGAACAAGTATCCCTTGCCTAGAATTGATGATCTCTTTAATCAGTTTCGGGGAGCCTCAGTGTTTTCTAAGATAGATTTGAGGTTAGGATATTACCAGTTGAAGGTGAAGGATATGGACGTACCTAAGACAGCTTTTCAGACAAGGTACGAGCATTACGAGTTCTTAGTGATGCCGTTTGGTTTGACTAACGCGCCTGCAGCTTTCATGGACATGATGAATCGTGTATTCCATGAATTCTTGGATCAATTTGTGGTGTTGTTCATCGATGATATCCTTGTGTACTCGCATACCGAGGAGGATCATGATAGACACTTGAGAATCATTTTACAAGCGTTGTTGGAAAATCAGTTGTATGTCAAGCTAAGTAAGTGTGAGTCTTGGCTTAGGGAGGTGGTCTTCCTTGGACATGTTGTGTCAGCTGAGGGTATTCGCGTTGATCCGCACAAAGTAGAGGCTGTGATGAGTTGGAAGGTGCCTAAGTCGGTAACAGAGGTACAGAGTTTCCTTAGTCTAGCTGGGTATTACCGTAGGTTTATCGAGGGTTTCTCGAAGATAGCTGCACCTTTGACCAAGTTGTTGCAAAAGAATGTTCGTTTTGAGTAAATACATGTGAGGCAGCAAGCTTTTGAAAGGCTGAAGGAAGCTTTGACGCAAGCTCCTATTATAATTCAGCTTGAGTCTGGTAAGGAGTTCGTGGTCTATAGTGATGTGTCCATTGTTGGTTTGGGCTGCGTGTTGATGCAGGAAGGTAAGGTGGTAGCTTATGCATCTAGGCAGTTGAAGGTGCATGAGCGTAACTACCCTACTCATGATCTTGAGCTCGCGGCTGTTGTGTTTGCCTTGAAAATCTGGAGGCATTACCTGTATGGTGAGAAGTGTGTTGTGTTCACGGATCATAAGAGTTTGAAGTATTTCATGTCTCAAAAGGATTTAAATCTTAGGCAACATCGTTGGGTGGAGTTGCTTAAGGATTATGATCTGACGATCGAGTACCACCCGGGCAAGGCTAATGTTGTAGCCGATGCTTTGAGCACGAAAGTGGTTGTGGAGTTGAGGGCGATGTTTGCTCGCTTGAGCATACCGTGTGATGGTGGTCTTATTGCGTAATTGTAAGTGAAACCATCTTTGATTCAGATTATCAAACACAAGCAGTTGCTTGATGATTCCCTTGTTTCGCATGTTCAGGACATTGCGGAGGGTAGGCCTTCGGATTTTAGCTTTAACGATGACGGTGTTTTGTGCTTTGGGAGTCGAATAGTGGTGCCAGATGATGTTGAGTTGAGGCGCACTATTCTGACGGAAGTTCATAGTAGTCCTTTTGCTATGCATCTTGGTAGTACAAAGATGTATCGTGATTTGAAAGATGAGTACTACTGGGTGGGATTGAAAAAGGATGTGGCTGAATTTGTTAGTAAGTGCATGGGGTGTCAGCGAGTGAAGGCTGAGCATCAGGTTCCTTCTGGGTTGTTGCAACCTTTGAGAATTCCAGAATGGAAGTGGGAAAGAATTACCATGGATTTTGTGTCTGGATTGCCATTGTCTCCGTCAAAGAAGAATTCGGTTTGGGTGATTGTTGATCATCTTACGAAGTGTGCACATTTTCATCCTGTGCATACTACGTATACGTGGGATAAGCTGGCTGAGCTGTACATTGCTGAGATTGTGCAGTTGCACGGTGTGCCAAATTCTATAGTGTCGGATAGGGATCCGAGGTTTATAGAACGATTCTGGGAATGTTTGCATCAAGCCTTGGAACACGGTCGAATTTTAGTACTTCATATCATCCTCAGACGGATGGACAGTCGAAACGTGTGATCCAAGTGCTTGAGGACATGTTGAGATGCTGTGTGATAGATTTTCAGGGTTCTTGGGAGAAGCACTTGCCGTTGGCTGAGTTTGCATATAATAACAGTTATCAGACAAGTATTCAAATGGCTCCATACGAGGGTTTGTATGGGAGAAGATGTAGAACCCCTCTCTGTTGGGCAGAAGCTGGGAAAAAGTTGATTTCGATGCCAGCTATGCTAAAGGGAACCACCGAGAAGGTGAAGCTCATTTGTGAGCGTTTGAAGGCAGTATCGGATAGGCAAAAGTCTTACGCGGACCTGAAGTGTAAGGAGATTGAGTTCGCGGTTGGAGAACGTGTGTTTTTGAAAGTATTGCCTTGGAAGAAGGTGATGAGATTTGGGTGTAAGGGTAAGCTTAGCCCAAGGTTTATTGGACCTTACGAGATTGTGGAGCATATTGGTCATGTGGCATATTGGTTGAGATTGCCTTCGGAGCTAGAAAAGATACATGATGTGTTCCATATCTCTATGTTGCGGAGGTACAGATCGAATCCTTCGCATGTGATACCTGTTGAGGAGATAGAGTTGAATCCGGATCTGTCATATGATGAGGAACCAGTGAGGGTTCTGGATGTGAGCAGTAAAGTTCTTTGTGGTAAGACGATAGAGCTTGTGAAGGTGTTGTGGCGACACCGAGGAGTTGAGGAGGCCACGTGGGAAAGCAAAGCGGACATTCTGAAGCAGTTTCCGCACCTTTTTCCTTCAGGTAAAATTTCGAGGACGAAATTTCCTAAGTGGGGGAGAGTTGTAATGCACTGGTTTTGGGCCTAGATGTTTTAGATATCGGATCAGACCGGTCGAGAACGGTTCGAATCACGTAATGTGATTTAAGGTAATCAAGGATCGGGATAGGACACAAATATGGTAAAAATTGCTAAAATCCTCTAAAAATATGTTTAAGAGGTTGGTCAAATCAATTTTACAAAAAGAGTTTTGGAAATGAGACATTTTGAGTAGTGACCAAATTGTAAAGTTTCAAAACTATGGGAAATGTGATTTTTAAGGGAGAAGCCAAACTCTTAGAATCTTTAGGGGGCTTTATGGCAATTTAACCTTTCCTTAATATGACATGTGTTTAAAATGGCTTTTAATTAAATAGCTTTAATTGGTTTTTATTTTAATTAATTAAAATGGGTAGTTAATGTGAGATTCCATCACGTAACTACCATTTACTCCTCATTTTCAGCCAAACACTAATTTCAACCATTTCTCTCCAAAATTCTTTTCTCTCAAACACTCTCTTAATATTTCCTAATCAATTTTCAAGAAATCCTTTCATGTTTTTCAAGGTTTTGCTGAGGAAAACTTGTCATTCATCGAGGAAAGCAAGGATTGGAGGTAAATCTCATTCTCAACCTCTAATCAAAGTTCTTTATTGAAATTCCAAAGATCTTTGGCTTCTAAATTATGTTTTTGGTTGAGTTTTCATTATAGTTTTGATTGGAGATCAAAATCTTGTAAAAATATGGTTGAAATCTTAATTTTCGGACTTGTTTTGTTAAGCTCTATTTTGGATTGATTTTAATTGAGTTTTGAGTTGGTTAATATGTTG
This sequence comes from Hibiscus trionum, assembly GCA_030270665.1. NCBI lineage: Eukaryota > Viridiplantae > Streptophyta > Magnoliopsida > Malvales > Malvaceae > Hibiscus > Hibiscus trionum. The sequence goes on from BSYR01000005.1 coordinate 34,632,125, forward strand.
AAATGAAGTTTTGATAACATAGATCTCGAAATCCTTGAGATCCTTGAGTTTCTTGTTAGCTTTGAGTGAGTTTTTTAGGTAAAATGGTGGAACCTTGCTTGCTGGAGGTATAAGGATGGGTTAGGTTGTTTATTAGATGTGTTTTGATGTTTATAATGGATTGGAAGTGATGTATGTTCGCTGGGTTTGGTTTAGGAAGCAATCGATTGAGTTTTCAGTTGTTTCAGATGGTTAAATTGGAGTAGTTTGGGTGAGCAACGAGTTTGTGAATTGTTGCTAGTGTTGAAATGCATTTTAATGCATTTACATCTCTGTTTTGGTGTTGTGAAAACAAGGGATCTTGATCCGGGAGCAATCAAGGCGTTGTTGGAGGCTCCGGAAGAGTAATTTTCGTGTCAGCGAGCAAGGCTTTGCGTATCGGTGAGTGGAAATGGATTTTCCATCTTTATAACGCTTTGAGCATGGTCTTGAGAGCTTAGTGTAACTTTGAAACACTTAGCTAATCTAAAGAGTAAGTGATTCGAAAGTCTCTCTCGGAAATGTGCTATGTTTTGATGAAAATGCACTTGAGTTAATTATGGTTTTGATCATTGTTTTAAAACATGTTTTAAGCATGGTTAATGCTGGATTTTAATGCCATTGTGTTAAGGATGCACTAGGTAAGTGGTCCTTGGTTTTATGTGACAAATGCATATGATGTTAAGCATGGTTATGCTTCTGGTAATGACATTGTATTTATGCTTGTAAAACTGTGGATTATTAATGTTAAATGATTATATTGGCAAGTGATGAAAGTTGTTTTTGGTTATTGAAATCGGATATAGTTAGCCTGCTATAGGATTGGGTGCACCGTGAATAAAGTCACCTTGGATGTCGATGGGTTGTGATTGTGCCGTAATCTCCATCCAAGTACCCTAACGATTGAGGCTAATATCACAACGATGGATGGTTTAGTCCCGTGTGTGAATCTTGTGGTATGTGTCCCATACTCTCGTTAGTGGAATTATACAACTACCGGTGAGTGATGTTGAGGGGTTGTGATTGTGCCATTAATCTCCATCACGGGTGTTGAGGGGTTGTGATTGTGCCATGTATCTCCACCTTGTGTAATCCGGTAGTATGTATGAAGCGTGTGGGACAACGCTTGTAATCCGCGTATCCGATTGTGTCTTTTGAGTTGGTTATGTTTTGGTTTGAGAAATGATCACTTGTAAGCCAATATAATGATGATGAATAATGGTTAATCATGAGATGCTTGTGATTATGCTAGAATGCATGTAATGCTTGGTAAAGCATGAGCAAAGGTTTATTTGCTGTTTTAAAATGATGCATAAGAGCATGTGTTTTAGAAAGTGCAATGATGTCTTGAAAGGGCATGTTTTATATAAAAGCATGTGTGGAAAATAGTGTTATGCCATTTGTGTGGAATGCATTGATGAATGTTGTTTAGCGATCCTCACTAAGCTTTGTGCTTACGCTCATTTGTTTCATCAATGCAGAGATTTAGGTATTCGAGGCAACGAGTAAGCAAGGGGAATCCAAGCACTTTGGTCTGGCAAAGTATGTGGTTTTTCTTTGGTGTAATAAGAGGCAATGGGTGGGATGATTATTACTTTGTTCATTTTTGGTTTGGTATTTTTGAGTTTTAATAGGCCTTTAAAGTTTGATTGATGCATGATTGTGGCTTTTAGCTTTTGTTTGGTTTTTAAGACTTTGAAGCATGCATATAGAACCAATTCTTGCTTGAATGATTCTATGTATTAGCTCGTACTTTGCATTGTTGATCTTTGATGCCTAAACATGCTGTATGTATGATGTGGTATGAATTGGAATGTTTTCGGGGGTATTTATGAGTGAAAAACCAGCAAAATCTGCTGTTGCAGGGCAAGGCGTATCAGAACGCCCTTACCTATTTCGGAACAGAGGCCTGAAATGGCCATAAGGTTTCGGAACGGGTAGGAACGTTTCAGAATATTTTTGCTACTGGAAAGAGGTGTTTCGATACGGGTTTCGGAACGCACCCAAGTATCGAAATGGTAAACCTGGTTTTGAAACGACCGTTTCGGTACATGGCCTTGTGTTTCGAAACACCCGACCGTTGGAGTTGAATTTGAATTGTTTCAGTTTTCTGTTTCTTACATTTTGGTCCCTGGGTCTTGAGTGCTTAATTAAATGAGTTTGGATGATCCGTTTAAGGTGAAATTTGACATGCTGGCTTAGTATATGGTTAATTTTGATTCGATAACCTTATAATTTATTTAGTCCTTATAATTTTGAAAAGTTACATATTAGTCCCTAAAAGACCATCGTATGCAATTGAACCTCTAATTGAACTCCGTTCACTGTGCCGCTTCCGCTAAAATGTTTTGCTATTCACATAGGTTAATATTGTGCATCTAGAAAAGTTAAAAAAGGGCCGTCAATCAACGTTGACTTTCACGAGTTGGCTTTGGTTTTCCCCGTGTAATCTTCTTAATTCGGGTCAGACGTCTAGGCCGGGCTAAGGGGGTTACCCTTTCAATTTGCTCCCTTCCACTTTAAAAAGTCAATCCACCCCCTTTTGTCCAATTTTGATTCGATTGATCCACTCAACAATGCACTTTATCTTTAACTGGAGAGACCATCAACCTTCCAAATCGTTGGCTTGTCCTTGGAAGGAGGAGCTCCTTGTTGAAGGACTGTCTGACATGAATATTTCCTCCTTAAACAAAAGAAAAAGGGATCTCGATGACCCCCTTTTATTCCATACTTCTAAACAAGAGAGCTTAGTGTCACGCCCCGCCAGGTCGCGACACAACCAACCGAGGGGCACACCCGCCAAGGTGCACCGAGCAGCACCGAGGTGTGCCACCCAGGTGCGCAACGCGCGCCCACAGAGCTTCGTCCAAGGGCACTCGGGCCAACAAGGAGGAAATGAGGTGCCTTAGAGATTTTAAGGCCAAGGTTGATCCCAAAGAAGGATCTAGAACGACCCGGGATGCTCCAAACGTTTCCACACCTATCCAAGGGGTTCCAGAAGCTTCCACAACCATCTAGGCTCACCCGGAGGAACCTAGAAGGCTCGAGACTAGTCGGGAAGGCTTGAGACAAGTCAAGACATCTCCGAAACAATCTAGAATACTTTAGATAAGGGTAGAACTATAAGGAGCACCCTAGAATATTCTAGAATACCTTAGAATATGGTAGAGCTTTTAGACCATTTAGGATATAACTAGATATGTATAGAATTATCTAGATATGTCTAGGACCCTTAGATATTTTTGGAGGCAACTTTGTAGCCGTTGGATCAAAATGATCCTGACCGTCCGTTGAGGAGGTTGGTGCCTATAAATAGGGCTACCTCCCTCATTTTTAAAGCATCCAAGTAGTCATTCACACAAACTCTTGTAAAGCTTCCGTTGTGCAATACAAGGTCCTTTCCTTGTAAATACGTCTTGCTCCTTCATTTTGCCATAGCGTTGCGACATTAAGGCTTACTAGCATCGTGCCGAGAGTGCTAGTGCCGCACGGATTTGAGCCTGAAAGAATAAGTCCGTGACAGTTGGTATCAGAGCAAGTTCCGATCGCTCGGGAGCATGGCCAAGACCAGCAAAACTCAAGCCGCTAGCCCGTCCGAGACCGAGGTCACGCACGACCAAGGTGGGCAAGAAGTAAGGGCTGATCCTGTCGAGACAAGGCCTCGTGCCAAGTCCAAAGACCTACTCTCTAGCTTGGAGTCGCGCTTGACTCGCGTGGAGGAAGGCGTATCGAGCATGGGTGCCCAAGTGGACGACCTTCATGAGCGGATTGAAGGCCTTGAGGTGGAGGATGCCGAGATCCACACAGCCGTGAGGGCAATGAAGATCAAGCTAGAGGAGTCCCTGCGCGCGGAAATGGGTGAAGTACGCGATGCACTCTTGGGAAAGCTGACCAAGGTACGTGAGTCTTTCCAACATGAACTTATCAACGTGTATGCTCAACTAGAGTCATTGCAAGGAGACCTTGCCTTGTGCAAACGTGCTATGGCAGCCGGGCCAAGCACCACCGTGGAGGCTAGAAGGGTGGAGGTGCCCAAGCCTCAAACCTTTTCAGGGACACGCAATGCCAAAGAAGTCGACAACTTCTTGTATGGCTTGGAGCAATATTTAGAAGCCGTTGGCATCAGGGAGGATGCCTCCAAGATCCAGACCGCAACCTTATACCTCACCGACACCACCATGCTTTGGTGGAGAAGAAGGCGTCTCGATGTCGAGAGAGGTACGTGCACCATTACTACCTTCAATGACTTTAAAAGGGAGCTCAAAAGGCAATTCTATCCGGAGAATGCTGAGGATGAGGCACGAGCTCGCCTACGAAGGCTCAAGCAAACAGGGAGCATCCAAGACTATGTCAAGGAGTTCACAAGCTTGGTGCTCGAGATCCCCGATCTCTCAGAGAAGGACTCACTCTTCAACTTCACCGATGGTCTCCAAAGTTGGGCCAAGGCCGAGCTACGACGAAGGGGAGTACAAACCCTCGCCGACGCCATTGTCGTGGCCGAGAGCCTCATTGACTACCCAAGCCATAAGGAGTCCTACAACGAGCCGAGGGACAAGAAGAGTGGCCACTTCAATGGTGGAAGAGATAGGAGCCCACGTAAAGAGAGTCACAAGGACGAGGACACACCGAAGCACAAAGGCTCGTCCTCATGGAGGGACAAGGACCGAGGTAGGCCTAAAGACTCTCAAGGTGCCAAGAGATCACCGCCTAGTAGTTGCTACATCTGTGATGGCGACCATTGGGTTCGGGAGTGCCCACAACGCCGAGCCCTTAGTGCAATCCTAGCCAAGCATCAAGAGGAAAGTGATGCCGACGAAGGTAGTGATGCCGAAGGGGGCCAAGGTGCACAAATGGGATCGCTACAGCTCTTGAATGGAATCCAGTCCGCCCCAAAGACCCAAGCCAAAGGGTTGCTATTCGTGGACGTCACCATCAATGGAAAAGCATCGAGGGCTATGCTCGACACAGGTGCGTCCCATAACTTTGTCTCTTTAGAGGAAGCAAAGAGGCTTGGTCTTAGCATCGTGAAAGGGGGAGGATCCGTCAAGGCCGTAAACTCTGCCGCTCAACCCATCCATGGGTTTGTTCGAGGAGTCAAGACCGTCATTGGGACATGGTCAGGCCGCATGGACTTCTCGATTGTGCCGCTAGATGACTACCCGATCATCCTAGGGATCGAGTTCTTTGAACAAGCCAAGGCAATCCCGATGCCGTTTGCCAACAGTCTATGCATCACCGAGGGTGCACCATCGTGTGTGGTACCAACAATAAGGGCCACCAAGCCAGGGACAAGAGTAGTCTCAGCACTTCAGCTCAACAAGGCCGTCCGAAGGGCCAAGCCGTCCAAGGGACTAAACGAAGACAAAGGGGTGACCGTGTCTAGGAAGGCCACCAAGCATGTTCAAGGGGAGAACGTCGCTTCCAAGACCACCGAGGGTCAAGGTTCAAAGGGAAGGTCTTCCAACAATGCCGACAAGCCGAGGGCAAAGGCAAGGCGAGCTAGGAGTCGAGGGAAGCGCTCCAGCAACACCCCTGTTCCACGAAGACGCGACGAGGGCGTCGCGAGATCGGGTGGGGGAGGATGTCACGCCCTGCAAGGTCGCGACACAACCAACCGAGGGGCACACCCGCAGGGTGCACCGAGCAGCACCGAGGTGTGCCACCCAGGTGCGCAACGCGCGCCCACAGAGCTTCGTCCAAGGGCACTCGGGCCAACAAGGAGGAAATGAGGTGCCTTAGAGATTTTAAGGCCAAGGTTGATCCCAAAGAAGGATCTAGAACGACCTGGGATGCTCCAAACGTTTCCACACCTATCCAAGGGGTTCCAGAAGCTTCCACAACCATCTAGGCTCACCCGGAGGAACCTAGAAGGCTCGAGACTAGTCGGGAAGGCTTGAGACAAGTCAAGACATCTCCGGAACAATCTAGAATACTTTAGATAAGGGTAGAACTATAAGGAGCACCCTAGAATATTCTAGAATACCTTAGAATATGGTAGAGCTTTTAGACCATTTGGGATATAACTAGATATGTATAGAATTATCTAGATATGTCTAGGACCCTTAGATATTTTTGGAGGTAACTTTGTAGCCGTTGGATCAAAATGATCCTGACCGTCCGTTGAGGAGGTTGGTGCCTATAAATAGGGCTACCTCCCTCATTTGTAAAGCATCCAAGTAGTCATTCACACAAACTCTTGTAAAGCTTCCGTTGTGCAATACAAGGTCCTTTCCTTGTAAATCCGTCTTGCTCCTTCGTTTTGCGATAGCGTTGCAACATTAAGGCTTACTAGCATCGTGCCGAGAGTGCTAGTGCCGCACGGATTTGAGCCTGAAAGAATAAGTCCGTGACATTAGGGATGAAATCTTAGAAGGTATCGTTGAACTTGAACCGGGGGTTTGGAAATCTCTTAGCTCTGGATTAATTGAAAATAAAGACGTTGTTAATTTTGTTTTCTCTCCTAGATTTGATGATGGACCTTCTATGATTATCTCTAGGGTTAAAAAACAATGCAAAGGAAAAGCCAACGGTCTCTGACGTCTCAGTGGGATTAAACAAGCTTCAAGGGAGAAATATGCAATGGAGCTTCAACGTAAATTTCATGTTGAAACTGGTCTTTTGGAATTTGGAAGGGACCCATTTGGTAAACAAATCATTAACATTCCGACGTTCGACTCTTCTCCCTATTTGATTTTATCTGAGATTGAGGAGATCACATGCGATGAAGATGCCAATTTTTCTAGTTTACTCTATGGTTGTTTTAGGGTTCGCGCTCTTTTGTTGTTTTGGAACCCTTGCTTCCTTTTCGTTTGTATGTCTCTGTTTCATTTGCTAATGAATCTTGTTTCTTTAAAAAAAACATTCATAATTGAGTTGGCTCAGCTTATAACGGCTTGGAGATGAATTTTTACTCTTATTTTTTGATCTTAAAAGATGTGTGGTTGGAGTCAGCGTATCATGCTATTCAATATTCACTACTAGGGTGTGCGTGTTCGATCGAGTTGAGTAGAGTAAAAAAAAAATTGAGTTATTCGAGTTGACGCGTCATATTTTTCAACTCAAACTTCATTTGAAATTTTTTCGATTCGAGTTGAGTTTATGAAATTTGAGTCGAGTCGATTTTTCGAGTTCATATACAAATTTAATTGTAATTATTTATCATGTTATAGTACAATTTTATTTCAATTTAAACGAGTTTCTCTAATCATATAAGATATGTATATATATATATGACATATGATCCGTTTTCATAGTGTAAAACTCTTTAAGTTTTACACATTTTTTGGACCGTTGGATGAGTGAAACGAATGGATGAGATTAACAGTAAATATGTGAAGATTATCACTTAAAAAAAGAGTAAGGAGTTAATCTGAGCCATTCATTCCCCCATCTAACGATCCAGAAAACGTGTAAAACTTAAAGAGTTTTACATTGTGTAAGTTGATCCTCTCTCTCTCTCTCTCTCATATATATATATATCTTCATATATTTTTCATGTGTGGCATATACTTCTTCATATTTTTGTATATTGGTGTATATATGAAAAATTGAGGAACTTGAGTCAAACTTAAAAATCAATCCACTAATTACTAAAAATTTCGAGTTATTCGAATTTCCATTTTCCAACTCAAAATTTATTTGAAATTTTTTCGAGTCAAATCGAGTTTTGTTCACCCCTATTCACTACTAGTGTCTCGTGGTCGGTTAATCTCCTACCATATAGGCTTTGCTTGGTAGAGAGGAAAGAAAATTGAGGTGATGGAAAAATGAAATGATGTAAAATATATTTTTTCTTTCCATCAGTGTGCTTGGTTGAGAGGACGGAAAACTAGAAAGAAAATTTTTTCTTACCTCTCTATTGCTTGGTACAATGAAAAAGTGAGAAGAAAGACAATTAAGCTTTGGAAATTATAATTTATTTTTAATTTTTATAATTTAGTAAAATATTTTTAATTTGATTATTTTTATTCAATTTAGTCTCTAATTTTTTTATTTAATCTAAAAATGAACCATATTTGTGTTATAATTTTAATAAGGGTAAACTACACAAAATACCACTCAACTTTACTCTTTGACTCGAACATACCACTGAACTATAATTTGATACTATTATACCACTAAACTTAACTTTTGGCTTCAATGTAAGCACTCGACCGTTAACTTATAACGGGCCGTTAAATCCAAAATAACGTCGTTTTAGTTTCGTTGTTTTGGAGCCTAAGATAGGCCAAAAATACGTCGTTTTGTTAGTAAAGAAAATAAAAAACATTGCATTTTAAGAAGCTTGAACCCAAGAACTTTAAGATGAAAGGCTTACACCAAACCATCAAGCCAACTTAAATACTTAATATCATTCTAACGAAAATAATATATAAATAATACCGCATATGAACTTAATTTCATTTATCTCGTGATATAATTTTATAATATTTATAATATAATTTTATAAATTTATTAACTTTATAAATAAATATTATTTATAATATATATATATTAATAGATATAATATATATAATTAAACCCTAAACCATATATTAATTAAAACTTCAAACCCTAAACCATACATATAAATAAATCATAAACCCTAAACCATGTATATAAATATATTAAATTTATAAATAAATATAATATATATAACTAAACCCTAAACCCCAAAACCCAAACCTTAAACCATATACATAAAAAATCTTAAACCCTAACTCCCTAAATAATATATGTAACTAAACCCTAAACCTAAACCCTATATTACAAATCCTAATATATATTATAAATAATATTTCAATTTTAGGATTTTGGGTTTGGAATTTATGATTTAATTATGTTTAGGGTTGTTGTCAGTAAATTTTCACCTCAACTTTAAATAATCTGAAAAAAAGAAAAAATAGAAAAAAATCCTTTTCCCTTTAAATAATAAAAGGCTCACCTTTTTTTAAATTAAATAAAATACAACAAAAACCCACTTTTAAAAGCTTATTTCTTTGAAGCCCAGTTCAAAAGAAAAAAAAAAGAACAAAGCCCATTTAAAAAAATACAAGCCCATCTTTTAAAAAGAAAAAAAGAAAAAATCTGTTTTTATTAATTAATAAAGGTAGAAAATAAATGTTGTAGGAAAAAATGAAAAAAAGAATAAATGTGATAAAAAACAGCAAAGAAAATAGCCAAAAAACAACAAAAAATAATAATATAAAAAAGACAAAATGGAGGAACCAGTGCGCGTCACGCGCCAACGCGTGGGCTACACGCGCGAAGGCTAGTTCCCAAAAAACCCTCTGTCGGTATCGGTCGGTTTGTCTCGCCGCCGCCAACCTAATGTCACCAAACCCGGTTGCCGCCGCCGCTTGTGCTCGTCGGAATTTGCAAAAAATCGAGACAAAAGGTCAAACCCTAGGCTCGAATCAAGGGGAAAATTCAGCTTCGATATCGAACCAAATCAGATAAGGATTGAGGGGTTTTACCGAGAATCAAGTTCTTGATCTGATTTTGGCCCCAATTTAGGGATTAAACGCGGATATTTGCTTGATTTGCAAGCTCAAGTTGTGTATAAAAACCCCCTTCCTCTCCATTGTTCAACACACCAATTTGAAGTGAAAATACAATTGGGAAAAAAACAAAAAAGCTTAGGAAAAAATCCGAAAAATTCTCTAAATTTTTTTCAAGACTTGCTTGAAATTTTGAGTTGAAGTTCGAGTTTGGAAGCAATTTTCGGGAGGCAATTAGGAGCATTTCAAGAAGTCCGGATTTGAGTTCTTCGTTCTTCATTTCGGTAAAATTTCTATCTTTCCTTTCAATTTTTATTTTGATTTTTTATGCTTGTTCTTGGTTGAATTTTTGTGTTTGTATTTGTGTTTTTGTAGATTTTAGGTTGTGTTCTTGAGGTCGGGAAATTGTTTCACGATTCCGGTAACGTTTTCATTTTAAATTTCCGTTTTAACTTTGGTTTTATCTTAAAAAATTTTGCATGCTTAAAAATTTTGTTAGGATTGTTTTGATCTTTAGAAATGTAGAAACAAAATTTTAAAAGTATTTAAATAAAAATGAAAGAATAAAATGAGTAAATGTGGTTTAATTGAAAAAACTAAAAGTTAGGGATTAGTTAGGGAAAAACAATAATGCATGGGTGAAAATAATAAAGGGGCTTGATTTCTAAAAAAAAATATAAAAAAGGTTTCTTTCTTGATTTTTTTAGTTTTAATAATAAATGGGTTAAGTGTTTTTTTAGAAAGTAAAAAAATAAATAAGATGTTTTTTTAGAAAAAGAAGTAAGTAATAAAAGTTTGTTTTTTTCTTCAAGAAAACAAAATAAAAAGGGTTTTAAAATAAAAGTTTAGGGTTTTAGGAAGAAAGAAATTTTCAAGAAAAGCTTTAAAGGAAATCTTCTAAAAAATAAAGTTTATTTCAGAAAAGGTCATTTTAAAAGGAAAACTTAAAAAATGAAAAAAAGTTTTTAAAAGATAAATTCTTTTTTTGAAATAAAAAATATAAAAATGCGAAAAACATAAAAGTGGAAAAAGGTAAAAAAATGAAAAGGGTCTTGGCTTTCTTTTAAAAATAAAAAAAAGATAAAAAGAAATAAAAGGTTTTTTAGGAAATAATAAAAAGAGAAAAAACTCAAAACACTAAAAGGTTGCTTGCTTGTTTTAGAAATATTTTTAAAACTTAGGGCTATGTTCTAAAGCTTAGATAAAGACATGTTTTTGTTGAAAATGTTCTTCACAACAAATAAAATACACTTAAGCATACTCAAATTTTAAATTAGGAATAAAAGACTTAGAAGTTTTTATGGTTTTTAAATAATCGAACTTAGAGAATGAATAAAATGCTCAACCCACTAAATTTCCATGTTGTGTTGTAAAAGTGAAAATAATTTAATGCGGTGTCTTATCAAACGGGAATGACATGTTAGCACAAGAAATGTTGGCGGTGATTAAAGTTCATCCCCGGGAGATAAGGCCATCAAAATAGACTAATATTCATTAAATGGACAAGTAAAGTCAAACCTTTGTGAACTTGCAAATTCCAGTTTTGAAAATGATTTTTAAATCAATTAGGTACCAATTTTGGGCATCGTGGGGGTGCTAACCCTTCCCCACGCGTAACCGACCCCCGAACCTGTTTTCTAATTTTTCACAGACCAAAACCGTTGTTTTATTAAAACAAAACGTTTTACTAAAATAAACCTGATTTAAAAGAGATCCAATCACACTTTTTTCAAAAAAAATTGTTGGCGAATCCGTGTTTTTAAAAGTTTTTACCAAAAAGTCGAAGCCTCCCTAAAAAGGTGGCTGCGACAACTTGGCGACTCCGTTGGGGACATGTTTTTGTTTTTAAAATAAAAACAAAAGAGGGTCAGGCCACAAATTGGTTTTAAATGGTTTTCAAAAAAGTTTTTTTGAGCTTTGTCTCGTTCGTTTAAGTGGGGGGAAATACGCTTTGCTCATGTAAGAATATTGATTCTTCGTATGAGCCTAGCAAGTACCTTTGAGACTCATTATCTTGTCTTCGTAAGGATATTGATTCTTCGAGAAGGCATCGGTGGTGAGTCCTTCTAAGTTGAGCTCGATTCGTTTGAAGCCTATAATGGGTGAGAATCGAGGGTCATGCTACCCTTAGTAGGGGACAACAAGGACAACTCGGGTACCTTTTTAGAATCAAACCAAGTTTGAGAATTTAGTGCCTACCCCTAATAGAGCTATGCGGAAAGCCTATGGTGTTGAGTCGTAGGAATAATCCGTAGAGACATGTCATGAAATGTTGGAATGTCGGCCCAGAATTATCGTGCATTTAATTTGTTTGTGACTATTTTATTTCTTTTTCCTTTCTTTATTAAATTCCTTATCTTGTTTATTTTGCATGCACATCATTCCATATTTAGAAGGGGTTGATTCTAGAAAATTGTTCAATTATGAATGGAAAGCTCTTAAAAAGGAGGAGAACCAAGCACATGACAGTGTTGGCAACTGAAGCTGCAGCTCTTCGTCAGTATATCAAGCCCATTGGAGAAGTTGGACCAAGGCTCATGTGGCTAGTTGAAAAAATCAAGGAGTTAGGTGTTCAAGCAAAAAAATATTTGTAATGCAAAAAAAGAGAAAGAAAAAGATGTAATAAAAGCTTTCGTATTCAATAAAGAGTTTCCTTTCATGAGCATATTTTTAATGGAATTAATGACTCTTCGAATGCATTCATGCATTTGCATTGTTTTGTTTGCTTTGTTGTTTGCCTTTGTGAATTCATTTATGCATACATTCATTCATATAAAAAACTAACTTAATATAAAAAACAACAGAATATCCAAAATTGCTAAGACAACCCATAATTACGATACACGAGCCATGAACTCTGAGGAAAGGTTCACAACTTTGGAGGCGAACCAAAAGAACATTCAAGATAAGTTAGAGAAAATGGAGGTCGACCTGAAACAACAAGTTGAGGCAATTCATCAAAAGACAATCAGTTCAATAGTTGTTATGCTAGGATTCAAGGACCCGGATGCGGTTGAAGAAGGAGGAAACACTACTACCATACCATGATTTCCATGAATGACCTTTAAGAGGGAGCTGTTGTTAAGGCCAAAACACCCATCCATGTAGCTGAATCTTCCACTCATGTTCCAAATGGGGAGGCCAACAAATACGAGGTGCCCGACCTTGATGAAATTGCTGATAAGATTCGAATTGAGAAGAAGTGGGAAGATAAGTACGAAAAGTTAGAAGGGATGATCAAATCCTTCTAAGACGGAGCTACCCATGGTGGAATGGGTGCCAAGGATCTGAGCTTGGTAACTGATTTAGTCGCACCACCAAAACTTAAGATCCCAGACTTTGAGAAATATAATGGGACCACATGCCCATCAGCACATCTTACTATGTATTGTAGAAAGATGTTAATGTACCTCAACAATGAGAAGCTGCTCATTCATTGCTTCCAAGACAGTCTAGTAGGCTTCGCTGCACGTTGGTATTCACAATTAAGTCGGGTGAACATCAAATCATAGAAGAATTTGTCTAGAACTTTCAGTGAACAATACAAGCATATTTCAGAAATTGTTCCAACTCGTTTGGTCTTGCAAGGGGTGGAGCAAAAGCACCATGAGAGCTTCCGACAATACACTCAAAGGTGGGGCATGTAGCGGCACAAGTGCAGCCACTGTTGCTAGAAAATGAGATCACTCCAATGTTCCTGGAAACTCTAAAGGGTCCTTTTTACGATCGCATGATCAACCATGTTACGAAGAACTTTACGGACATGCTAATGAATGGTGAACTGATCCTAGCAGCCATGGAGAGCGGAAAGTTGGACAATGAGGAAACGAAGAAGACATATAAGAAGAGAGATAACAATGAAGTTAATGCTACGAATGTCTACAATCCCAGTTATTCAACAGGTCTGGTGTTCAACAAGCCCAACACCTTCAAAAAACGCTACACCTCAGCTCCAACTGGTTGCAAATGCCCCCAAAAAAGAGCGAAGATATCAAGGAAACTCGAGACCCTACTTTCCTCCCATCCCAACGACTTATGCAGAGTTGTTCACTGAGTTGGTCAAATCACAGATGGTGTTGCCAAGATATGTCCCTCCATTCTCACCTCTTTATCCATCGTGGTACGACGAGAAGGCCCAATGTGAATATCATGCAGGAGTGAGGGGGCATACCATTGAGAATTGCAACGTATTCAAAAAGTTGGTGGATGATTTAAGGAAATCAGGCATGTTATCATTCGAAACTTCAGAAGAAAAGGGAAATCTATTGCCAAACCGCCAAAAGAACATAATAAATGCCATCATAGAGGAAGAAGCCCATGCCAACAAGAAACACGTTTCCGAGGTTAAGGCATCCATGAAATGGGTATGGACCCAGATAGTCAAAGTCGGGGTGATAGAATGGAGATTTGAAGAAAAAACGATTGAAGGATTGTATTGTGAATACCAACAGCAGGAGGGTCATGAAATTGAAAATTGCTTGGAGTTTAAGCAGTTAGTAGATACAAAGATTGACTGCAAAGAGTTAGAATTTTATGTGCAGAAAGAATAGGGGATGGAAGTCTGTGCATCAGAGGAATCATCCTCTAAAAAAGATCTACACATGAATGAAGCCTTTGGTGATCAAGACCAAGGTAAGGGTTAGTGAACCAGCTAGGAGTGTGACTCCACGATTGATTGTGAAAGCACCAGCCCCATTTCCCTATAAGGACAGTAAACAAGTCCCTTGGAACTATGCTTGTGCAGTAATGGATTTGAGAAGATCGACAATTGAAGAAGGAGGAAAAGAAGAACCTGTTAATGAAGTAGGTCTTTTCACAAGAATTGGAAGACTTTATTCGGCACCAGAAATTGAAGGTAGAGATGCAACACAGAGAAAGGCTGCTAATCAGCAAGATAAGGAAGGGGAAAAAGACTTCTTCTAAGAGAAAACACCAGTGATTCTTGAACCAGTGAAAGAATCGGAGGCTCAAGAGTTTCTAAAAATACTTAAGCCCGAATTTCTATTCTATCATTGCTATTGAGTTCCGAGGGTCATCGGGATGCTTTGTTGAATGTGTTAAACAAGACATTTGTGTCAAAGGAGATCACGACTAACAAGATGGACACGTTGGTCAATAATATTGCAGTTAATAACTTCATATCATTCAGTGACGAAGAAATATGCGTGGAGGGAAGAAGATCGTGCAAGCCTCTCCACATTTCTACAAGATGCAAAGGATACATGCTACCAGAAGTTCTCATTGACAACTGATCAGCTTTGAATGTTATCCCTTTGGCAACGTTGAAAAAGTTGCCTATTGATATCTCCCACATGAGAGCTTATCAAAATACATTACGGGACTTCGACGAGACCCAAAGGGATGTGTTAGGAAAGATTGAAGTTCCTATACAGATTGGGCCATGAACAATTGAGGTAGATTTCGTGGTTATGGATATAAACCCTAGTTATAGCTGCTTGCTCGGGCGCCCGTGGATTCATACAACGGGTGCAATACCTTCTACTCTTCATCATAAATTGAAGTTTGTTATTGATGGACAATTAATCACGGTTGGTGCAGAAGAAGAAATTGTTGCATCAGTGATCACTGATACGCCATACATTAAAGTAGATGAGGGGGCACTTAAGTGTCATTTCAGAACATTGGAGTTAGTCAATGCAACTTTCGTCACTAAAGGGAGTAAAGTGTCGGAACCAGAGCTGCCAAGTTGCACGAAGATGCAAGTGAAGAAAACACTTGGAAAAGGAGCCAAGGTTGGATTGGGATTTTGAAGAAACCATCAGGGAAGGCTTTACCCAGTGGAGATCCCAATAAAAGACCGGTTCGGTTTGGGCTTCAAGCCCACCAAATGGCAAAGAAAAGCAGAATTCAAAAAGCAACAAGAGAGAAGGAAGTCGAGGTTGAGTGGAGAAGAAGTTTAGTGGGAGCCAATGACGTACCCACCTTTAAGTGACACTTTCAGGGCTGAAGAGCTCCTAGACCCTAATGCCCGCTTCGACAAGGAGGAGAAAGGAAAAGATGAATTATGCGAGGTTTTTGAGATTTTGAGCATTAAGGCCATCACAGACAAGGAAGAAGGAGAAAATAAATTTCTGTCCAAGATTTTCCCCTGTGCTGAACAGAAGAACTGGACCGCGAAAGTAGTCCCTGAAGTTTTTAAGACTGCCTCAGAGTAATTCTCAAAACCAACTCTTTTACCCTTAGGCCCTAGGGTAATTAGAGATCTTATGTAAAAAGGGTCTATGTCAAAACCCTGATTCAGATTTCAATAAAAGATGAATCCCCCCCCAATTATATCATGTGGCAAACTAACTTTCTTTCGAATCACCAAAAAAACCAAAAAACCCAAAAGCAAAAACAAACCCTTAAAAACATACCAAATCATGTCATTTCATTCATTCTTTCTTTCTTGGTATATATTTTTAGTCTCTTTTATTTGCAGGTTTTTAAATATCAATGGTTCAAATGACTCCGAATTAGATTCCAAAGTTAATTTTGAATTACCATTATATTTAGAGGAAGTTGAGAGTACTAATGATGAAGAAGAGTATGACTTGTCTGATGATCTACTTAGAATGGTAGAAGGGGAGGAAAAGCAAATTCTGCCCCACAAAGAAGAATTAGAGGTTTTGAATCTTGAAACTGAAGAAGAGATGCGTGAAGTAAAGATCGATATCACTATCTCATTTGAGACACGACATCGTTTGATTGAGCTTCTACAAGAATATAAAGACATCTTTGCCTGGTCATATCAGGATATGCATGGTCTCGATACAGATATTGGCATGCATATGCTTCCTATAAGAGAAGGGTGGGAGCCAGTAAAGAAAAAGCTTAGAAGAATGAAGGCTGATACACTCTTGAAAATCAGAGACGACGTCAAGAAGCAATACAATGTAGGATTCCTCGAGGTAGCTAAATATCCAGAATGGGTGGCAAACATCGTCCCAGTGCCTAAGAAGGATGAAAAAGTAAGAATGTGCGTCGACTACATGGATCTTAATAAAGCAAACACCAAAGACAATTTTTTGCTTCCACATATCGACACCTTGGTCGACAATACAGTTTAATCATGCCAAGTGCACATTTGGGGTAACTTCTGGGAAATTGATCCAAACAAGATAAAGCCATACAAGAGCTTCTACCACCCCAAACTCAGAAGCAAGTTCGAGGGTTCTTGGGAAAGTTGAATTACTGTAAAGTGTCCACAAGTCCTATATTTCATGCACATATGATCTCATATTATTGCTATTTTTGAGTTCATTTTAGGCATAATTAGGATCATGCATTGCATTTTACAGTATTTCTTTACTTTGCCTTGCTTTTATTGATTATCTTTTATTTGGTGAAGAAGAGATACTATTTTAGTGTATTTTTGGTTTTAGGTACTAACGACAGAAGAGTAAAGGATGCGAAGCTGAGGCAGCGAACCATGGAGCTGTATTGAAGTAGTTCCAGACAGAAGCAGTAGCCTGCCAAGTAGCTGTCAAGTGATGCCGTTGCGGACCTTGCTGCCCACAGCAACAAACTATAGACGTGGATAATTGGAGTGCGATTCGTAGAGCCAAAACCCCTGATTCTATCGATGCCGACCACTTGATTTTCCGACGTCTGTAGCAGCGGGTAGAGCCACCGAAGCGAAATCTCAAGATTGCTTGCAGGCTAAGGCAAACGTGATAAAATCCACATTCAACTCAAAGAAGTTGGAGTTTAAAGTCACATTAAATGTGAAAAGCTACTTTTGAGGACTTCTACTTCAAGAAGGACTAGACCTAGCTATTTTTCTATAAATACTCATTGTACTCCTAGTTCAAATCATCTTGGGTTTTCTCTAGACATAGTTAGGGTTTTCTGCCGCTGCCATGTTCTAAACTTCTCTTTGGTTTGGGGTTATGTTGTAAATTAGTTGTGAAAACGGTTGTTTAGGTTTAAAGTTTGTTTTCAATAAAATATTCCAAGTTTGCTTAATTCATGTTCTTCACTTCTTCAATTAGTTCCAAAAGTCCAGTTGAAGAAATCCATTTTTCGGGCACGAAAATGTCAAACTCACGAAAGAATTAAGTACGGTCTCATCATGTCGAGGTGTTGACTAATTCGGCTTAGACAAAATTTCGGGTTTCAACGACTAAGAGGAGCAACCAAACGTCGACTTCCCGTGTTAGGTTTAAGCTGAGATTGCTAGGTATTGCCTACATCACGTGGTGACAGAATCCTTGCCTAGACACAGGAAGGATCACTTCAGAATTGCTCTGCCGAACTTGGAGTATCTGTGTAACCCCCTATTTTGACCTAAGGGTTTATAACAAATTGAAATTGACGATTTGGAAACTTTCCCCTCAAGTAAGGTTATTTATGAAAAACCGTGCCGAAACTATTATTCAATCATAATAATTAACCTTTAATGTTTCATAATAAAACAAGCATGCTAAAAATAGTTTATCAAATCCCAAAAATAATAAATGTCCAAAGTCCACTTTTACAACCAAATCTGAAAATGCTTAAATAAATAAATATAAGTCTAGAACAAAACGTACTGATAAATAGTATCAAATAATGTTCGAACGAGATCCTCCAAGTACCGAAACCTAAGTCTGGAAATCTGAAACAGATACAAAGGGGGAGTCAGATATAAAGCTCAGTGTGTCTCTAAAGTGCATAACATAAGTCAATCCAACAGTCAAACAACGTATCAAGAATTTACAGATATTCCGAAGTATTACAAGCAAAGCATACAAATATCATAACATGACATGCACCCAACTACATCACCGTCCGAAGAGTGAGGTTCCCCTGAACCACTCTACACCTCAACACCATGTCCGAAGCAGAACTCATCCCGAAAGATGGAACTACTGATCCGAAGCGAAGTTCGACCCGAAGGATGAAGTCGCTGAGCTTCCTCCGTACAATATCCCAACCCAATGATATGACATGTAATCCGATTTCAGAGTCCGAATGCAATCTTGTTAAATAACTAAGATGCATGTACATAATAATCCGATTCTGATATGTGTTACATAACATGATCATAGCATCCGAGTCATACATTATTTATCAGATAACAGAGCAGAATAGAATACAGTCGAGTTATGCAATATTTATCAGATAACAGAACAGAATAACATACAAAATATTTCTCAATCAACCGAGCAGGATAACACAGAATATTTCTCATACAGATCACGAAATCAGGCAACACATACATGTAGCACAGATAGAGAACACACCTTAGGCAGCTAAATAGTCAACGTCGATAGTGACGTCTCCCACGCTCAGCCCTAGCGGTAGGTCGAACAGAATCAGCTCCTAAAAACAAAGAACACTATATAAGACTTTCTACTATGCCACATTCGAATAATTACGCTTAACGGAAATCTTACTTGCAGATCTCGAAGAATGTGCCACCGGAGGTCTGCCTGGCGGAGGAGGAGGTAAAAACTCGGGGTCAGAGTCCACGTCACCTGAACACAAAACAACCGAGTCAAATTCTGATGCAACATCTTACAAAAATCTGAGCTCAACAAATAAACTTGATCCAAAAGGCATTTCGGGTTCGAATTTGATGGAACGGACAGCGGCAACGGAACCGGAACGTCAAAAATCATAAAGGTGGACTCAGCCGAAAAAGTCAACCAAAAGTCAACGCTGACATCATCATTGACTGCGATGACGTCATTATTGATTGCATCAGCACTGCAACAGCAGATGACATCATCGTTGCATCAGCAATGCAATAGCGGATGACATCATTGTTACATCAGCCCACTGGTCCGGTTCGGTTCAGCCCAGCCGTCCGGTTCACCAACACAACCGGCCCGGTTCAGATCCAACAGCCACCCAAATCAACTTTCAAACCTAACCCTAATTTAACAACCCTAACACCACACCCCCGGCGGCGCCTGACTACCCACGACGCGACCCCAACGACGGCCACGACCCCCGACAGCGGCCAATAGCAACCCCAAAGCCAAACAGATCCCCGACCACGTCACTCACCAACCCGAGACAGCAGCGGCGTTCACAGAGGACGGCGGCGCGACAAAAAGCGAGAGGTCGAAGCTTTTGGCCTCTCCGTTCCGGCGATAGGAGACGGCGAACGAGACACCCAACGACGGTTTTGATCGGACGGCCACGGTGAACACACCGACGACCTTGAAACGTTGAACGAACAAAGCTAGCCCCTTGATCGGAGCTTCGATGGAAACAAAACGGGGATGGGGGTTTTAATATTTTAATATTTTCCTTTTGTTTTTGAGAGAACCGAGAGAGAGAGAGAGAGAGAGAGAGAGAGAGAGAGAGAGGTGTGCGGCGCAAAACACAAGTCTGATACAAAAGGAGTGTTTACCCTAGACAAATGGGTAAATTACAGAAGAAGGGTCCCTGTTTTTGCCCGCCTAACAATTTAACCACCAAACTTATAATTTAATCAATTTGGTCCCCATTTTAGATTAGGTTAAATTCCGATTTTCCCCCAAATTCTAGGGTTTCCAATTAG
Organism: Hibiscus trionum; assembly: GCA_030270665.1. Lineage (NCBI taxonomy): Eukaryota > Viridiplantae > Streptophyta > Magnoliopsida > Malvales > Malvaceae > Hibiscus > Hibiscus trionum. Next base: position 34,652,117 of record BSYR01000005.1, read on the forward strand.
GGATTTTACGATTTAGGTTTTACAAATTGGGGCTAAATTGGGGTGTTACAACTCTCCCCCCGTAAAAAGAAATTTCAGCCTCGAAATTTACCTGGAGCAAACAAATGCGGATACTGAGCTTTGATGACAGCTTTGGGCTCCCAGGTAGCCTCATCATGACTGCGACCACGCCACAAGACTTTGACCATCTTAATGGTCTTCCTTCTGAGAACTTTCTTATCCTGAGCAAGAATCTCGATAGGCTCCTCCTCAAAACGCAAATCAGGACGAATCTCAATCTCCTCCACAGGAAAAACATGAGACGGATCAGCATGATAGCGTCTCAACACAGAAACATGGAAAACATCATGAATACGCTGAAGCTCTATTGGTAACTCGAGCTGATAAGCAACAGATCCAACCCGACGAAGAGTCCGGTAAGGACCAATATATCAAGGACTCAGCTTGCCCTTCCGACCAAACTGAAGTACCTTCCTCCAAGGAGATACTTTCAGGAAAACCTCATCACCGACCTCAAACTCAAGATCGTGACATCTCAAGTCAGCATAGGTCTTCTTTCTGTCAAAAGCAACCTTAAGCCGGTCTCGAATCAATCTGACTGTCTGCTCAGCCTCACGGACTAGGTTTGGTCCCAACAATCTATGCTCATTAAGTTCAGTCCATCTAATCGGTGACCTACACCTACGCCCATACAGAGCCTCATACGGTGCCATCTTGATACTATCCTGGTAGTTGTTATTTTATGCAAACTCTACGAGCGGCAAGAAATCCTCCCAACTACCACTATAATCAAGAACACAACCTCTCAACATGTCCTCAAGAATCTGAATCACACGCTCGGACTGCCCGCCAGTCTGCGGATGATAAGATGTACTGAAGTTCAACCGGGTACCCAGAGCAGAGTGAAGTGCCTTCCAGAACTTCGCTGTAAACCTCGGATCACGATCAGAAATAATCGATAGCGGTACCCCATGAAGTCGAACGATCTCAGAAATATAGAGCCGAACCAACTTATTCAAAGGATAGTTGACTCGAACCGGAATGAAATGAGCAAACTTAGTCAAACGGTCCACTATAACCCAGACGGAGTCCTTCTTGGACGGAGTCATCGGAAGACCACTGACAAAATCCATAGTCACACGCTCCTATTTCCACTGAGGAATCTTGATGTGCTGAAGCAACCCAGATGGACGCTGATGCTCTGCCTTGACTCTCTGACAAGTCATACACTTAGACACAAATCCGACAACATCCCGTTTAAGACCTTTCCACCAGTACCTCTGACGAAGGTTCTTATACATCTTATCACCACCAGGATGCATAGAATAGAGGCTATCATGTGCCTCGCGAAGAATAACATGTTTCAACCCAGATTTCCTCGGAATACAGTACCGACCTCGGAAACACAAAACACCATCCTGATCAATAGTATAATCCACAGATGTACCCTCAGAAACCTCTCTCATACGATGCATAAGAAAAGGATCCGTAGGCTGCTCAGCTCGAATATCAGATATAAGCGTAGGAATGACCCGAAGTTCTGCCATCAAACTACCATCCTCAAACAAACTCATCCGAGCAAACAAGGTCCTCAAATCTGAGATAGCATTACGACTCAAGGCGTCGGCAACCACGTTCGTCTTTCCCGGGTGATACTCTATCTCACAGTCATAATCCTTGAGAAGCTCCAACCAGCGACGTTGTCTCATATTCAACTCTTTCTACGTAAGGAGGTATTTTAGACTCTTGTGATCGGTGAAGATATAGCACTTCTCTCCGTAGAGATAGTGTCTCCAGATTTTCAGAGCAAAGATCACAGCAGCAAGCTCCAAATCATGGGTGGGGTAGTTACACTCATGCACTTTCAACTGACGAGATGCATAGGCCACTACCTTCCCCTCCTGCATCAGAATACATCCCAATCATGTGTCAGAGGCATCACTATATACCATATAGGCCTTCCCAGGCTCAGGCTGAATCAGAACCGGTGCTTCAGTCAACACGGTCTTAAGTTTCTCAAAACTGGTCTGTTGAGCCTCAGTCCAGACAAAAGGAATATCCTTCCTCAGAAGTTTAGTTAGAGGAGCTGCAGTAATCGAGAAACCTTCTACAAACCTCCGATAGTAACCAGCTAACCCAAGAAGCTTCGAATCTCAGGAACATTCTTGGGCTGCTTCCAACCCAAAATAGCCTCAATCTTCTTTGGATCAACCTGAATACCATTAGCAGAAACCACGTGTCCCAAGAAGGTAACCTCGGTCAACCAGAATTCACATTTACTGAACTTTGCATACAACTTCTTTTCACACAAAGTCTGTAGAACAACCCGGAGATGTTCCTCATGTTCCGCCTCAGATTTAGAATAAACCAGTATGTCGTCAATGAAAAAAACCACGAACTGGTCCAGATAGGGTTGAAACACCCTATTCATCATATCTATAAAGGCTGCAGGGCATTAGTCAATCCAAACGGCATCACCAGAAACTCGTAATGACCATAACGAGTCCGAAAAGCGGTCTTGAACACATCAGAATCCTTAACCTTGAGTTGGTAATAACCTAATTCAGGTCTATCATAGAAAACACTGTAGCTCCCCGGAACTGATCAAACAAGTCACCAATACGAGGAAGTGGGTACCTGTTCTTGATCGTCAGCTTGTTCAGCTTCCGATAATCAATACAAAGCCGAAGTGATCCGTCCTTCTTCTTCACAAACAAAACAGGGGCTCCCCAAGGAGAAACACTAGGTCGGATGAAACCCCTATCCAACAATTCCTGCAACTGAATCTTCAATTCTTTAAGCTCTTTCGGAGCCATCCTGTAAGGAGCCATAGAGACAGGAGCTGTACCCGGATATACATCTATGCCAAACTCAACCTCGTCACGTTTTGGCGGTACCCCTGGCAATTCCTCCGGAAAAACATCTGGAAAATCCCTAACCACCGGGATCTTATCCAAACCAGAATCTGACTGCCTCGAGTCAAGAATATAAGCAGGATAGGCAGTAGCCCCATGTCGAATCATCTTTTCTGCTTTGAGAGCCGAAACAACATTGGTCATATAACCTCTACGCTCTCCAACCATAATCACCTCGCACCCATAAGAGGTTTTCAGAGTCGCCCTTTTCTTTTCACAATCCAAACGGACTCGATGAGCGGATAACCAGTCCATTCCGAGAATAAGGTCGAACTCTCTAAAAGGTAACTCCATCAAATCAGCGAAGAATATTTTCCCTTGAATCTCCAAAGGGCAATTCTTGTACACCTTAGAAACCTTGACATGATCACCCACTGGACTATAAACGGAAACCGCATTCCCAGTATTCTCAACCGGAATTTCAAGTCCCCCAGATACCGAACTCGCAACATATGAATGGGTAGAACCAATATCTAATAAAGCAAAATACGGAATAGAGTGGATAGAAAATGTACCAGAAATAACATCTGGCTCATCACGATCCTCATGTCTCCTGGTAGCATAAACCAAACCTGGCTGTCTTACCCCGGATCCAGCTGATCCTCCACTCTGAGCTGGCCTACCTCTACCAGCAGAAACTGTAAAATCGAGTCTACCTCGACCTCTACCCCTAACAGGAGTCTGTACTGATGCCTGTGACGGGCTCGTCATATGAGCTGACGGAGGTGCATGCGGACAATCTCTGAAAATATGATCGAAAGACCCACATCGAAAACAAGCCCCAGACTGTCTCCTACACTCCCCAGAATGCCATTTCTTGCAGAAAGAACACTGCGGTGGCCCCCGTGTGCTAGTCGATCCTCCAACACTAGAAGTCGGAACAGCAGTGGTCACTGGTCTGGCTCTGGAATAACTCTGATAGTCACTCTCATCTCTTGCCCTCTTCCTGGTCTGGTTACCCTGACTATACTGAACTGTCGCGGTCGACTGCCTCTTACCCCGATCCATACCATGAGACTCAGCTTGCCTCAACTCTGCCTCATTGTGTTCTGCAGTCCTAGCTCGCAAGGTAATATCCTTGTACTCTTTGTCCAAATGCAAAGACACACCAGTCTTGATCGAAGGTCGCAGACCCTTTAGAAACCAGCTGCACTTCTCTTCCTTTGTAGTAACTAACCCAGGGACGTACTGTACCAGCCTCAGAAGCTCAATCTCATACTGATTCACGGTCATGTCATTTTGCTTCAGATTTATAAAGTCCTCTCGACACTTGGCTAGATACTCTGCTCCGACATATCTGTCTCGGAAAGCCTGACGAAAATGATCCCAAGTGATCTGACTAGTAGAAATAACGGTCTTCTCAGCCTCCCACCAGTTCAGGGCTTCACCCTTGAATAAAGATACAGCAGCTCTTAATTTTCTGTCAGCAGGGTAGTCCATCTCATCAAATAACTGCTGTAATTTCTTCAGCCAATACTCTACGTCAGCCGGATCTGCAGCCGTCTTACCATCAAACATCGACATCCCAGCAGACAAAAACTCAGCAGATATGGGTCTCCTAGAACCCTGTCGAAGATACTCAAGTAGCTCCAAATGCACTGCAGCAACATCAACTCCAGCAGTCTCACTGTTACCGGCTGCACGGGGACCATCACTCTGAGTCTGCTGATCAGGGTGATTGGTCTGTTGACCACTCGTATGAACCTCATGTTTCTTCTCAGCCTGCTCATGTTGTGGGTCCTCCTGATGTGGTGGCGAATGCTCAGGAGGATTAACGTCACTCGTATTAGCAGCGGTACGACCTCGTCCACAGCCTCGACCTTGGCTGGCCGTAGCTCTAGTACTCCTACGGGGTGGCATAGTAGTCTATCTACAAAAGAAGAGTCCTAAAGTCAAAATTGGTATTTGGAGACTTTAATTAAAACATATATTACTTCTTAAAAATCCGGACATTTATCTGACAATCTCGTAGTTTCCGAAAACATTATTATGCATGCAAAATTTTGAAAACTTTATAATCAAATTTTTATCGAGCCTCACAGGCTGAGGGGTGTAACCTAAGCTCTGATACCACTAAATGTAACCCCCTATTTTGACCTAAGGGTTTACAACAAATTGAAATTGATGATTTGGAAACTTTCCCCTCAAATAAGGTTATTTATGAAAAACCGTGCCGAAACTATTATTCAATCATAATAATTAACCTTTAATGTTTCATAATAAAACAAGCATGCTAAAAATAGTTTATCAAATCCCAAAAATAATAAATGTCCAAAGTCCACTTTTACAACCAAATCTGAAAATGCTTAAATAAATAAATATAAGTCTAGAACAAAACGTACTGATAAATAGTATCAAATAATGTTCGAACGAGATCCTCCAAGTACCGAAACCTAAGTCTGGAAATCTGAAACATATACTAAGGGGGAGTCAGCTATAAAACTCAGTGTGTCTCTAAAGTGCATAACAGAAGTCAATCCAACAGTCAAACAACGTATCAAGAATTTACAGATATTCCGAAGTATTACAAGCAAAGCATACAGATATCATAACATGACATGCACCCAACTACATCACCGTCCGAAGAGTGAGGTTCCCCTGAACCACTCTACACCTCAACACCATGTCCGAAGCAGAACTCATCCCGAAAGATGGAACTACTGATCCGAAGCGAAGTTTAACCCGAAGGATGAAGTCGCTGAGCTTCCTCCGTACAATATCCCAACCCAATGATATGACATGTAATCCGATTTCAGAGTCCGAATGCAATCTTGTTAAATAACTAAGATGCATGTACATAATAATCCGATTCTGATATGTGTTACATAACATGATTATAGCATCCGAGTCATACATTATTTATCAGATAACATAGCAGAATAGCATACAGTCGAGTCATGCAATATTTATCAGATAACAGAACAAAATAACATACAAAATATTTCTCAATCATCTGAGCATGATAACACAGAATATTTCTCATACAGATCACGAAATCAGGCAACACATACATGTAGCACAGACAGAGAACACACCTTAGGCAGCTAAATAGTCAACGTCGATAGTGACGTCTCCCACGCTCAGCCCTAGCGGTAGGTCGAACAGAATCAGCTCCTAAAAACAAAGAACACTATATAAGACTTTCTACTATGCCACATTCGAATAATTACGCTTAACAGAAATCTTACTAGCAGATCTCGAAGACTGTACCACCGGAGGTCTGCCTGGCGGAGGAGGAGGTAAAAACTAGGGGTCAGAGTCCACGTCACCTGAACACAAAACAACCGAGTAAAATTCTGATGCAACACCTTACAAAAATCTTATTTCAACAAATAAACTTGATCCAAAAGGCATTTCGGGTTCGAATTTGAAGAAACAGAAAGCGGCAACGGAACCTGAACGTCAAAAATCATAAAGGTGGACTCAGCCGAAAAAGTCAACCAAAAGTCAACGCTGACGTCATCATTGACTGCGATGACGTCATCATTGACTGCATCATCACTGCAACAGCAGATGCCATCATCGTTGCATCAGCACTACAATAGCGGATGACATCATCGTTGCATCAGCCCACTGGTCCGGTTCGGTTCAGCCCAGCCGTCCGGTTCAACAACACAACCGGTCCGGTTCAGATCCAACAGCCACCCAAATCAACTTTCAAACATAACCATAATTTAACAACCCTAACACCACACCCCCGGCGGCGCCCGACTACCCACGACGCGACCCCAACGACGGCTACGACCCCCGACAGCGGCCAACAGCAACCCCAAAGCCAATCAGAACCCCGACCACGTCACTCACCAACCCGAGACGGCAGCGGCGCTCACAGAGGACGGCGGCGCGACAAAAAGCAAGAGGTCGAAGCTTTCGGCCTCTCCGTTCCGGCGATAGGAGACGGCGAATGAGACACCCAACGATGGTTTTGATCGGACGGCCACGGTGAACACACCGACGACCTTGAAACGTTGAACGAACAAAGCTAGCCCCTTGTTCGGAGCTTCGACGAAAACAAAACGGGGATGGGGGTTTTAATATTTTAATATTTTCCTTTTGTTTTTGAGAGAACCGAGAGAGAGAGAGAGAGAGAGAGAGAGAGAGGTGTGCGGCGCAAAACACAAGTCTGATACAAAAGGAGTGTTTACCCTAGACAAATGGGTAAATTACAGAAGAAGGGTCCCTGTTTTTGCCCGCCTAACAATTTAACCACCAAACTTATAATTTAATCAATTTGGTCCCCATTTTAGATTAGGTTAAATTCCGATTTTCCCCCAAATTCTAGGGTTTCCAATTGGGGATTTTACGATTTAGGTTTTACAAATTGGGGCTAAATTGGGGTGTTACAATCTGTCATACTTGTCGCTAGAACTTCTCTCCATCCCACCTGCCGAGACAGCGAAAGTTGCAAGAGCAGAGTTCCGCCGTGGCAGCGAAAGTTGCTGCAGCCGCAATCCGCCTTTACCCGCTGAGGCAGCATATCGTGGCAGCGCAAAACAACTTGACCTTTTCAACGCAGTTTCACACTAAGCAATAGCATAACCCTGCCCACTCTATCAACCTGATCACTTCTTTTATTACATGTGTTTTAATTTACTTTTCTTCTCAACAATCACTTTACTTGTGCAATTTACTTTTCCTTGTGCAGGAACGGCAATTCGAAACAAGTTTGTCCAATCCTCGTGGGATTCGACATATTTTATACTATAACTTGGCAGGAGTATGCACTTGAACTCTTATAAAAAGGGAACACCTACACGCCCTACAAGTTTTTGGCACCGTTTCCGGGGATTGGTAACAACGAATTTCATTTTTAATTTATGCTCTTATCTTTATTTTATTTTATTTTATTTTCATTTATAATCAAAAAAGAAAAAAGGAAAGAATTTTATAGTTGCCTTTGCTAGTGCATGACCAGGGCATACCCAAAAGGAGAACTCCTCTTTTACGACGATATCGAGCGTCAAGCAAGACAACTTAAGAAGGAGATCAGGGTAGTCCTAGCGAAAAACAAAGAAGACAAGGGAAAAGCGAAGATAAACATGGTAAACGAGGACCCAGCCAACGGTGCCGTGAACGACAGGGACGGGCTGCAAGACTTGCCGCCCAGAGGTCCGCAAGATCTACCACGGCAGGACCCCCCTCTTCCACCCAGGCCGCCCCAGATTCGAACCACTAGAGACTATCTCGAACATGACTTCCCAGGGTTCGATCCAACAGTAACGGAACCTTATATAGTGGCGGACCACTTCTAGCTGAAGCATGTCATGTTTAACATGATCAACACATTAGGGCACTTTGGAGGGAATGCCACAGAAGATGCTCGGCAGCATTTGAGAGGATTCCTGGATATCTGCAGAGCTTTTAAAATACACGGAGTTAATCAAGAGGTCCTGAGGCTGATGTTATTTCCCTATTCACTAAGGGATAGGGCGAAACAATGGTTGAACAATTAGCTGGCAGGATCGTTCAACACATGGATAGAACAGTGCAAGGATTTCCTGGACCGATTCAGCCCGTCTAATGTCACTGACAGACTACAGAACGAGATAACATCCTTCAGGAAAGTGGATGATGAGCCAATGTACGAAGCATGGGAGCGGTACAAACATATGTTGAATAATTGCCCGCTGCATGGTCTTTCGGCTCGGACACATGTATCAATATTCTACAACGGGGTGAACTACCCAACACAGATGATGATTGATGCCTCAGCCAATGGGATCATCCTTGACAGACCACCAGAGGAAGCACTGAGGCTTCTAAACCAGGCCGCCAAAATGATTACAAGTATCCAACAGCCCACCGAGGCGGCATAAGGCGGCCAACCACTGTGAACGAGGTAGAAGCCTCAGAATTTGTCAATGTCCCCCTTGACACACTGATAGAGCTGGTCATGAAAATGGTGCAACCTGCTGGAAAAATCCATGAGGTAAAGGCTGTAGAACCGTTTTGTGGCGAGTGTGGGGGCAACCACGATTCCTCTGACTGCACTGCATCTGCCAACTATATGGGAGGATATGAGAGGAATAGAAGACCCTCCTAGAACACTTACAACCCTGGATGGAAGAACCATCCCAACTTCTCCTAGAGCAACCTAAAGACTGCTGCAAACCCACAACAACTACAGGGAGGCTACCAACAGAACCAGCCCAGACAACAGATTCAACAACTACAAAACAATAATTCACTAGAAGCAACCCTTCACACTTTCATGACTAGAACTAGTGATTTTATTGTCCGTACTAATAAATTCATTGATAAAACTGAGTCTTTTATGGACAGGACAGAGATGAGGATGAAAAACCAGGAGGCTGCTATAAAAAAACCTGTAGACCAAATTTGGGCAGTTCACAGAAATCTATAGCAGTCGGACAATGGGAATAGCATCCAGCATCTCAAAGGCAGCACCCAAACCCACTTACGAACAATGCAAGGCCATATCTACAAGAAGTTGGAAGCAGTTGGATGAACCAAGGGTGGAAAAACAGCCAGAGACTCAGTCAGACCAGAAGGAACAACCCATTGCAGCAGGACCAACACCAGCTGCCCCAACAGCTGAACGGGATATTGGCCCTAAAGCAGATGATCCTCCCCAGATTAGATTCAAATGCAAGGAATGCATAGAGGACATCCACCTGCCAGCACCTTTCCCCCAAAGGCTTAAGCAACAAAATCAAGAGCACCAGTTTAGAAGGTTCCTGGACATTCTAAACCAGGTGCACATCAACATACCTATAATAGAAGCCATTCAAAGTATGCCCAACTATGCCAAACATCCCAGGGACATGGTTTCTAAAAAGAAGAGGATTGGGGAGTTCGAGATAGTGGCTGTCACAGAAAAATATATGGCCATGTTGCACAACAAGCTGCCGCCCAAGCAGACAGACCTGGGCAGCTTTGTTATCCCATGCAGGATAGGCAACAAGCACCAAATGAAAGCCATATGCGACTTGGGAGCCAACATCAACCTTATGCCCAAGGCAGTCTTTGATAAGCTAGGAATTGGGCCAGCCAAACCTACCTTCGTCATGCTAAAACTTGTTGATCATTCATTTGTACAACCGGAGGGTAAAATCGAAGACATCCTAGTGAAGGTGGGCAACCTGATCCTTCCTGCTGACTTCCTCATCTTAGACTGCAAGGCCGATGAAAAAGCCCCTATAATTATTGGGCGACCGTTCTTGGCCACGGGTAGAACGCTAATAGATGTGGAACTTGGGGAGTTGACCATGAGGGTAGATGACCAGAGCATCAAGATGAATGTGCTACAACCCTAAAAAAAGGAAAGGAAGGATGCCCAGATGCAAGAGCTACCATCATCAGTATAGAAATAGGCCAGGGCAGCAGCTGTCGTGACAGACCAAGGGGCAGGCTAAAGGAACCAGCAGCACAGAACCTAAAGGAACATGAGGACCCACCTAAGGAGAGGACGGACATACTTGGACGAAAAGCCAAACACAAAACCCTTAGGAAGTGGTTATGTTAGGGAGATGCACCTCACAACATAACCTACTTTTCATTTTATTTTTATTTTTTATTTTTATGCATTAGGATTAGAGTTTAATTTTTTAGATTAGTTATCAGATTTTTATTTTTCAGAAGTTATTTAATTACTTTTATTTTTGTCTTTATTTTTATTTTAGGTCTAAGAATAAAAGAGCCAGACCAAGAAGAAGGCCCAGCAAAGAGCCCGCCAACCATGCCTCCGAGATAGCACATGGCAGCCCAACGCAGCAACGTGTAACGACTAGTTGGCCGCCAACGGCTCTGAAAATAACGGGCAAATATCCTGTAACGTGCGCAGAACAACTAGACCGTTGGGCATTTATTGCCGCTACGGCACCTCTTGGAAACCTCTATTTAAACCCCCCTCACTCAATTCATTTACCTTACTTTCACTTCCTTGCTATCTTCTTCTTACTTCCACAACTCTCTAATTATTTTTCTTTCAAAGTTTCAGTTACTTTAACCATTTCACATGGCATCCGCATCACAACCCAAACCCACTTACAAGAGATTCTGCTCCAGGGAAGACAGGGAAAGATACAGAGATCAGTTCTCTAAGAAAAACGTATGGGAGGAGCAAGGCTTCCACTATTCAAGGGAGACAGGCAATCTCGGCTTAGAGCCTGCCCTGTTCGAGACCATCCACAACAAGGGGTGGGAGATGTTCGCACGGGAGCCAGAGATAGCCAACATCACCGTGGTTAGGGAGTTTTATGCCCACCATCCCCGCCCAGGGCCGCCATTTGTTTATGTCTGCGGAGAGCCGATCAAGCTGAATGCTGCTATCATCAACAAATACTATGGCCTGGATATGCACGACAACCCTCATGAGGAGTGGAGGCAGTCACTGATGGCTGCCAACTATGAGAAAATCAAGGCCAAACTCTACAGGCCCAACACGCCCTGGTTACCAGGCAAGCATGTAGGATCTGTCCAACGCCACCACCTGCTGCCCAAGGAAATGTTGTGGAACACATTTGTAAAGAGGCGTATGCTGCTCACCTCCCACAACTCTACCATTGATCGGCCGCGCCTAGCACTCATTCATAGCATTCTATTGAACCGACCAATAAATGTTGGAGAAATCATATGCACAGAGAACCACAATTGCTTCAAAAAGACAAAGGGCAGGTTGTACTTCTTGTCCCTCATCACAGGCCTTTCCGCTAACTTTGGTGTTCCAGCAGACCCTAAAGATGAGTTGATGATTACCAAAGAAGGGTGGACCAGACAGGTCCGCCTGCAGATGATGCAGGCCCTAAAGAAAAAGCCCATAACGCCCAGCTAGCCTTCTGCCGCTTAGCCCGATACTCCAGCTGCCCCCGGTAGTACTGAAGCTACCCCAGACAATGAAGTCCTTACACTGCTGCAAACACTTATAGACAGCACAAAGCGCATAGAGCAACAGCAGCAGCTGAGCTTCATGAAATTCGTGAGGGAAGTCCAAGAAGCCTTTATGGCTTATCTCCTACATAAATTCCCTGATGACGGACCCATCTTGCCTCCATTCCCTGCAGAGCTTGCAGCAGCAGCCCCAACACAAGGAACGCCATCCGCCGCCGCTACCCGCACTACCGCCAGCCAGGTGCCCTCTCCGACGCACTACAAAACTTACTCAGCCACCTCCGCATCGGACACAGTGGCAGACTCCCCCGAGAGCCATCAGCAGCACCATTCACTGGCTTGCACAGTAGCGACAGTGTCAAACACTTCCTCATTAGAGGAGATTGAGCAGCAACCGCCGGAGCAAGAAACAACAGTGGTAGCAGCATCAGCAGCCTTCCCAATGGCAATTGTCCCTCCGACAGCACCCACGAAAGAAGGCACTAGGAAGAGGAAGCGGCACATCATAGTCGCCGAGCCTGTGGACTTCGAGACAGAGTCAGAAGAGAGCGAAGCACCTCCAGCCGCTCCCCCTGCCGAACCTTAAGAAGAGCCTCAGCATACGCCGAAAAGAGTACAGCCGCCGTGGTAAGCAAAAACCTCACCTGCTAAGGCTGCCGCCAAGACTTCTGCCAGCCGTCGCTTCATCATCCACACCTCTTCCTCTTCCTCAGCATAAAAGACTCAAGCATCCCCTCAACCCTCAGCCAATTTTTAGTTTCTTCTTTTCTTTATTTTGTCTTTTTCTGTTTTATTTTCTTTATCTCTTGTGTTTATTTTTCTGTTTTTCTGTTCTATTTTGTGCATTGAGGGCAATGGCCATCTCGATTTTTGGGGGGATAACTCTCGCATCTTTTGTATAGGCATACTTAGGAGCATATAAGTTGCATTGTACTTGCCTTAGTAATAATCAGAACATAAAAAATTCTTATAACTTGTGCCTATGATAGGATTAGCCGATTGATTTATTTTCACACCAAATTAAAATTGAACTTAATATGGGAAAAACATGAAAAATGACTTAGAATATTTTTTTGCCAAAACCGTCATAACACCTCTCTTACTTGGTGAATGTGTTAGAATATCTGATGAACACTGTATGTTTATTTTTAGAATTCTTTGCAAGTTCTAACAATGATTGCAGGTAGCCACCGACACAGGCAAAAGAAGCAGAAAAATACAGCACTACCACATCAGTAGAAGTAAAAACAAAGAACATTGTTGTTTTACCCTAGAGGTGCCCGCAACGGGCTCTAGGAAGAATCATGTGCGAGGACACTCCGCTACTATCAAAGTCCATGAATCTGAAAGCTTTAAAGTGACAGACAAATTAGCATGAGTGAATGAAAGTCTTCACGGGATGACTCTACTCCAAGGGTTCGGGGTTTTGTAGTTTGCTCTTATCTTAATCTCATACCTAGAAGAGTCGTTGTGATAAGCTGAAGCCCTCATTGCCATGATTAAAATATTGTGCTTAAAATGCGCTGCCTCGGCAGCAACCTTATAAATTGTAACAACATCTTCAATATTTATTTATTCTGTATATTCAGCATGTATATAGTCTTGCACACACTGCACTGGCATGAGAAATTAATTCTGAGTTATTTTCGTGCTTAATTCCCTTCACTAATTTAATATATGTGCCACGGCCTTGAGGTATGAAATCAAGTTGAAAAACTGGTTTTTCTTTCTAGTTATTATTAGAGCAAGTATGTTAGGTTGCATTGCTTGAGGATAAGCAATAGTTAGAGTTTGGGGGTGTGTAAAGTGTCCACAATTCCTATATTTCACGCACATACTATCTCATATTATTGTTGTTTTTTAGTTCATTTTAGGCATAATTAGGATCATGCATTGCATTTTACAGTATTTCTTTACTTTGCCTTGCTTGTATTGATTATCTTTTATTTGGTGAAGAAGAGATAAAGTTATAGTGTATTTTTGGTTTTAGGTACTAACGACAGAAGAGCCGAGGATGCGAGGCTGAGGCAGCGAACCATGGAGCTGTACTGAAGCAGTTCCAGACGGAAGCAGTAGCCCACCAAGTGCTGCCACCGCGGATCTTACTACCCACGACATCAAACTATAGAGATGGAGAATCGGAGTACGATTCGTAGAGCCAAAAACCCTGATTCTATTGATGCCGACCACTTGATTTCCGACGTCTATAGCAGCGGGTAGAGCCACCAAAGTGAAATCTCACGATTGCTTGCGGGCTAAGGCAAACGTGATGAAGTCCACATTCAAATCAAAGAAGTCGGAGTTTAAAGTCATATTAAATGTGAAAAGCTACTTTTGAGGACTTCTACTTCAAGAAGGACTAGACCTAGCTATTTGTCTATAAATACTCATTGTACTCCTAGTTCAAATCATCTTGGGTTTTCTCTAAACATAGTTAGGGTTTTCTGCCGCTGCCATGTTCTAAACTTCTCTTGGGTTTGGGGTTATGTTGTAAATTAGTTGTGAAAACGGTTGTTTAGGTTTAAAGTTTGTTTAAGTTTGCTTAATTCATGTTCTTCACTTCTTCAATTAGTTTCAAAAGTCCAGTTGAAGAAATCCATTTGTCGGGCACGTGAGTGTCAAACTCACAATAGAATTAAGTACGGTCTCATCATGTCGAGGTGTTGACTAATTCGACTTAGACATAAGTTCGAGTTTCAGCGGCTAAGAGGAGCAACCAAACATCGACTGCTTGTGTTAGGTTTACGCTGAGATTGCTAGGTATTGCCTACATCACGTGGTGACAGAATCCTTGCATAGACATAGGAAGGATCACTTCAGAATTGCTCTGCCGAACTTGGAGTATCTGCCAGACCTGCCGCCAGGACTTCTCTCCATCCCACCTACCGAGACAAGGAAAGTTGTAAGAGCAAAGTTCCATCGTGGCAGAAAAAGTTGCTGCAGCCGCAATCCGCCTTTACCTGCCGAGGCAGCATATCGTGGCAGCGCAAAACAACTTGACCTTTTCAACACAGTTTCACACTAAGCAGCATCATAACCATGCCTGCTCTATCAACCTGTTCACTTTTTTTATTACTTGTGTTTTAATTTACTTTTCTTCTCAACAATCACTTTACTTGGGCAATTTACTTTTTCTTTTGCAGGAATGACAATTCGAAACAAGTTTTCCAATCCTCGTGAGATTCGACATATTTTATATTATAACTTGGCAGGAGTGTGCACTTGCACTCTTACAAAAAGGGAACACCTACACGCCCTACAATTACTTAACCCAATTCATCTCCCAATTAACGAATAAATGTGATCCAATATTTAGGTTTCTTAGAAAGAACAACCTAGGGACATGGAATGAAGAATGCCAAGCAGCTTTAGAAAAGATCAAGAGGCAGTTAACCAACCCTCTAGTGTTAATTCCACCCGTTTCAGGAAAACCTTTAATACTATATCTAACAGTGTTTGAAAATTTAATGGGCTGCGTACTAGGGCAACATGACAAGACTGGAAGAAAGGAAAGGGTGATATATTATGTGAGCAAGAAGTTTACTGACTGTGAAGCAAGATATAATCCGATTGAAAAGGTATGTTGCGCTTTGGTATGGGCCACTAGAAGGCTTAGGCAGTATCTGTTGTACCATACCACATGGTTGATATCACGGTTAGATCCGTTAAAGTTTATGATGGAAGCTCTAGCCCTATCGGGAAGAATAGCGCGATGGCAGATGTTGCTCTCAGAATACGACATTCAGTATATAAACCAAAAAGCGGTGAAAGGAAGCGCCATAGCGGATTTTCTTACAAGTTGTGCACAAGACGATTATGAGGCATTAGACTTCAGCTTCTCCGATGAGGATTTAATGTGTATTATGGAAGATGAAGAGTCACCAACACAATCATAGGTCATGCATTTCGATGGTGCTGTAAGTGCTCTAGGACGAGGTATTGGGGCAGTTTTGGTTTCGCCGGAAGGAGATCTTTATCCTTTCACTCGTCGTTTGAAATTCTTCTGCACCAATAATATGGCAGAATACGAGGCATGCATATTGGGCCTAAGGGAAGCCATTGATAGAAAAATCTGAAAGTTGAAAGTCTGTGGGGATTCAACATTGATCATCTACCAAATACATGGCAAATGGGAAACAAAAGATGCAAAACTGATAGAGTATCACAGGCCGGTCCTTGAGTTATCTAAAGATTTCGATGTGATCACTCTTAAGCATCTCCCAAGAGAAGATAACCATATGGCTGATATGTTGGCTACTTTGGCCTCCATGTTTAGAGCAAGTGTGGGTTCTAAGATGATGCCCATCAAGTTACAAATGATTGAGTCCCCAACATATTGTTACAATGTAGAAGAAGAAGATAGTTTACCGTGGTACCATGATATCTTGCAGTACATAAAGCTTCAACAATACCCAACACAGGCTTCGGAAAATGAAAAGAAAATGATCAGGAAAATGGCATCGGGATACATCCTTGATAGAGAGATCCTTTACAAGTGAGGTCGAGACCAAGTGTTACTAAGATGTGTGGATGCAAAAGAAGCGCAATTGATTTTGGAAGAAGTCCATAAGGGATTTTGTGGAACCTACCCTAGTGGTTTCACTCTGGCAAGAAGAATTATGCGTTTCGGATATTACTGGTCAACGATGGAAGGGGATTGCATAAAATATTCCCGCAAATGCCACAAGTGCTAGGTTTACGCTGACAAGGTTCATGTGCCTCCCCAGTCTCTTCATGTCATGTCGACTCCATGGCCATTCTCTATGTAGGGCATAGATGTTATCGAACAAATTCATCCGAAAGTGTCAAATGGTCATCGCTTTATTTTGGTAGCTATTGATTACTTCACAAAGTGGGTGGAAGCGGCCTCATATGCAAATGCAACTAGGTCTACTATTTGCAACTTTTTAAGGAAGGAGATCATTTATCGATATGGACTACCTGAAAGCATAATCACTGATAATGCCTCTAACTTGAACAACTGAATGATTGCTGAGGTCTGTGGACAATTTAACATTAAACAACGCAACTCAGTAGTATACCACCCGAAGATGAACGGAGCAGTAGAAGCGACCAATAAGAATATTAAGAAGATAGTTGCAAAGATTACTGATACTTATAAAGATTTGCATGAAAAGTTACCGTTTTCTCTGTATGCATATCGAACAGTGGTACGAACATCCACTGGGGCAACTCCGTTCTCATTAGTAAATGGAGTTGAAGCTATGCTACCAATCGAGGTAGAGATACCATCGTTGCGTGTCTTGATGGAAGCCAAGTTAGATGAAGTAGAATGGGTTCATGCAAGATATGATCAATTGAACTTAATTGAGGAAAAGAGACTGAAAGTCGTGTGTCATGGTCAAATGTACCAAATGAGAATGATTAGGGCTTACGAAAAGAAGGTTCTCCCTATAGAATTCCAAGAAGGCGATCTGGTCTTAAAGAAGATGTTGCCAATTCAAAGTGATCCCCGAGGAAAATGGGCGCCTCATTGGGAGGGACCGTACATTGTGACAAAGGTTCTTTCCAGTGGAGCATTGATTTTGGCTGAGATGGATGGAAATGAGTTTCAAAACTCGATAAACTCTGATACTGTCAAGAAGTATTATGCCTAAAAAAGAAGAAAGAAAAAAAGGAAAAGAAGAAAAAAAATAAGAATGGAAAAAAGAAAGAAAAGGAGGGTTCTAAATGAAAACCCGCAAAGGGAGTTTTGAAACCAAAGGAGGGTTTGAGTTGAAAACCCGTAAAGGGCGGCTAAGATAATTTAACGGATTCCGGGGCTCCACAGATTATGTACTGTACTCAAGGTTTCCTCGACACTAGTGTCATTCAAGATTACTTATGGCGTTTGATAGGAGAAGTTTGGACTACTGATATTTGAATACTTGTTTCCCTTTCTTTTTATAAACCTTTTTGTGTTTGCCACAACATTAATAAAATTTGTCTCATGGACTTTTCTTTCTTTCTTGTTTCCTTTCCTATCATCATTAGCATATTGCTTTGAAATAATGATCAATGGTTTCACAATCATATACGTAACCCCCTTAGCCCGGCCTAGACGCCCGACCCGAACTACGAAGATTACACGGGGAAAACCAAAGTCAACCTGAAAGTCAACCTTGATTAACGACCCTTTTTTTCTTTTTATCTTATCTAGATGCACTTTATTAACCTATGCGATTAGCTAATCATTTCAGCGAAAGCGACACAACGAACGGAACTCAAACAGGGGTTCGATTGCATACCAACGACTTTGAGGGACTAAAATGTAAATTTCTAGAATTATAAGAACTAAACAAGTTTTAGTGTTACCAATCCGTAATTAATCATATAACATGCCATCTTGTCAAAATTTATCTCAAACGGATCACTCAAACTAATTTAATTAAGCAAATAAGACTCAGGGACCAAAATATATGAAACATAAACATGAAACAGTTCAAATTCAAACTTCAACGGTCAGGTGTTCCAAAAAGCAAAGCCTTGTATCGAAACGATCGTTTCGAATCCAGGTTGACCGTTTCGATACTCGGGTGCGTTCCGATACCCGTATCGAAACACCCTTTTCCAGTAGCAAAACTGTTTCGATACGTTCCTGCCCGTTCCGAAACCCCATGGCCATTCCAGGCCCCTGTTCCGAAACAGGCAAGGGCGTTCCGATACGTCTTGCCCTGCAACAGCAGATTTTGTTGGTTTTTCACATATTTTCATATCCGAATACATTCCAAAACATGCCACGACATAAATACAACATACTTATGCACCAAAGATCATCATTGCAAAGCATAAGCTAGAACATGGCATCATACATGCAAGCATAGGAACTATAAGCATGCTCCCTAGTCTTCCGAAACCAAACAAACCCAAAATAAGCATTTAAACATAAATCAATCCATAAAGGCCATTTACAATTCAAGGATAAACAACCAAACATGCTCAAAGGAGAAAGGAACATCCTCAACCATCCAAGAGTATAAATCCCACTCATTGCCTCTTATTAAACCAAAGTAAAGCCAAATACTTTGCTAAACCAAAATTCCTGGATTCCCTTGATTATGTGCTGCCTCAAACGCCTAATTCTCTGCATTGATGAAACAAATGAGCGTAAGCATAAAGCTTAGTGAGGATCGCTAAAAAACATTCATCAATGCATTCCACACAATTTGCAAAACCACCACTTTCAACATATGCCTTTACACGAAACATGTCCTTTCAAGACATCAATGCACTTTCCAAAAATATGATCATATGCATCATTCTAAAACAGCAAATAAACCTTTGCTCATGCTTACCAAGCATCTCATGCATTCTAGCATCATTTACAAGCATCTCATGCTTAAAATTTATCAGTTACAATGTATTGGCTCACAAATGATAATCCATAACCTTACCAAGAAAAGACTCAATCGGATACGCGGATTACAAGCGTTGTCCCACACGCATCATACACACTACCGGACTACACAAGGCTCACACACAAGAGCAACCCTCCATCGTTGTGACACCCGTGGTAGAGTATAACGGTACAATCACAACCCCTCAACACCACTCATCGGTAGTTGTATAATTCCACTAATGAGAGCACGAGACACATAACACAAGATCCACACACGGAATTAACATCCACCGTTGTGATCTTAACCTCAATCGTTAGGGTACTTGGATGGAGTATACGGTACACTCACAAACCCTCGACATCCAAGGCGACTTTATTCACGGTGCACCCAATCCTATAGTCGGCTAACTATATCCGATTAACACAACCAAAAACCATTTCCATCACTTGCCAATATAATCATTTAACCTCATTAATCCACTGTTTTACAAGCATAAACACAATGTCATTTCCACAAGCATAACATGCTTAACATCACATGCATTTATCACATGAAAACCAAGGATCACTTACGTAGTGCATCCTTAACATAATGACATTAAAATCTAGCATCATTCATGCTTAAATCATGCTTTAAAATAGTAATCAAATCCACACTTAACTCAAGTGCATTTTCATCAAACATAGCACATTATCGAGAGAGAGATTTCCGAATCACTTACTCTTGAGCTTAGCTAAGTGTATCAAACTTACACTAAGCTCCCAAGACCACGCTCAAAGCGTTATAAAGCAGGAAATTCCATTTCCACTCACCGATACGCGAAGCCTTGCTCGCTGACGCGAAAATTACTCTTCCGGAGCCTCCAACAACACCTCGTTTGCTTCCGGATCAAGATCCCATGTTTTCACATCATCAAAATAGAGATCTAAATGCATTAAAATGCATTCCAACACCAGTAACAATTCACAAACTCGTTGCTCACCCAAACCACACCAATTTACCCATCCAAAACAACCGAAAACTCAATCGATTGCTTCCTAAACCAAGCCCAGCCAACATACATCACTTCCAAACCATTATAAACATCAAAACACATCTAATAAACAACCTAACCAAACCTTATACCTCCAGCAAGCAAGATCCCACCATTTCACCTCAAAAACTCACTTAAAACCATTAAGAACTTCAAGAATCTCAAGGATTTCGGGATCTATGTTATCAACACTTCATTTCAACATAATAATCAACTTAGAACTCAATTAAAATCAATCCAAAACAGAGCTTAACACAACTAATCTGAAAATCAAGATTTCAACCACATTTTTACAAGATTTTGATCTCCAATCAAAACTATAATGAAAACTCAACCAAAAATAGTAATTAGAAGACAAATATCTTGGGAATTTCAATAAAGAACTTTGTTTAGAGGTTGAGAATAGGATTTACCTCCAATCCTTGCTTTCCTCAATGAATGACAAGTTTTCCTTAGCCAAATCTTGAAAAGCTTGAAAGGATTTCTTGAAAATTGATTAGGAAATGTTATGAGAGTGTTTGGGAGAAAAGAATTCTGGAGAGAAAAGAATGAAAATAGTATTTGGCTGAGAATGAAGAGAAAATGGTAGTTATGTAATATGATCTCACATTAACTACCCATTTAATTAATTAAAATAAAACTAATTAAAACTATTTAATTAAAAACCATTTAAAACACATGTCATATTAAGGAAAGGCTAAATTGCCATAAACCCCCTATAGATTCTAAGAATTTGGTTTCTTCTATAAAAATCACATTTTCCACAGTTTTGAAACTTTACAATTTGGTCACTACTCGAAATGTCCCATTTCTGAAACTCTTTTTGTAAAATTGACTTAACCAACCACTTAAACATATTTTTAGAGGATTTTAGCAATTTTACCACATTTTTACCCTCTCCCGATCCTTGATTCCCTTAAATCACTTTACGCGATTCGAACCGTTCTCGACCGGTCCGATCCGATGTCTAAAACATCTAGGCCCAAAACCAGGGCGTTACAATATATGCAAAAGATTTTTTAGCATTACTTTGAGAATGTTTTGGAAAGTACAAGGACTATGAAGTGTTCTATAATTATTGTTTGGGGGCATATGATGTTAAAATACTTGAAGTAAAGGTAAAGCCTTGTTGTAAAATTCTTAAAAATGAAGGAAAACCATATAAATCTCTGGACGCTTAAATAGTGTTTCTTAACCACCGCCCTTCCTTACATAATGATAAGAGCAGCCTTATAATGTCGAAACTTGACTTAGGAAGTTCATCCTTGAATATGGAAATATTGATAAAGAAGACAGATGAGGATTAAGTATCTCCAATAAAGTAAGAGCAAGATATAACGATAAAGTCAGTCAGCAAAAGATAAAAAATGAGGCAAAAGCCAGAGTTGTTCATAACTCATGGGTGAATTCTAGAGCAAAGGAGAGAGCCTTATCCCAAGGAATGGTGAATTCGAAACCGAAAAGCCAAGAAGAATTTAAAGAGAAGTGAAGCAAGCCGTCTTACCTACACAAGTTAGGAGAGAGTTCATGTTAATCGGGTTGGCCTCGATAACAAGAATTTCATCGAAATTAAGAAAACGATCTAAGCAAAAGAAGTTTTAAAAAGAAAAACTTATCATGCATTCATGTTTTAGACATCCCTAGGGGCATGCACATCATAATTGTATTGCATGTTGCATTTTGTTTTTAGAAGACATATTCAGATGAGAGTTTGCTTATTCATCCAAGCATAAGGAGGATGAAATTTTTTCAGAAGATTCACATATTCGTTCAGGCAAAAGGAGAATGGAGTTCGCTTAATCATCCAAGCATAAGGAGGATGAAGTTTTTCAGAAGATTCGCCTATCCGTTCAGGCATAAGGAGAATGAAGTTTGCTTATTCATCCAAGCATAGGGAGGATGAAGTTTTTCAGAAGACTCACCTATCCGTTCGGGCATATGGAGAATTGAGTTTGCTTATTCATCCAAGCATAGGGAGGATGAAGTTTTTCAGAAGACTCGCCTATCCATTCAAGCATAAGGAGAATGTAGCTTGCTTATTCATCCAAGTATAAGGAGGATGAAAGTTTTCAGAAGACTTTGCCTAATTGAGCATTTGTGAGGACAGAGCCCATCTCAGTTGTTTAGGCATTTTGGGAGAATAGAACCCAGCTTAGCTATTCGAGCATTAGGAGAATAGAACCAGCCTATCCGTTCGGGCATTTAGAGAATGGAACCCAGCTCAACTATTCGAGCATAAGGAGAATAGAACCAGCCTATCTATTCGGGCATTTGGAGAATGGAACCCAACTTAACTATTCGAGCATAAGGAGAATAGAACCAGTCTATCCGTTCGGGCATTTGGAGAATGGAGCTAATTTGGAAAATCGATGAAAATTTGTGCCTTTTGGTTTTTGCTTTATTTCTGTTGCACAGAGATAAGCAAAGAGGGGCAGCTGTTATCACTAAATTTTCACCTTAACTTTAACTAATCCGGAAAAAAAAATAAAAAATAGAAAAAAATCCTTTTTCCCTTTAAATAATAAAAGGCCCATCCTTTTTTTTAAATTAAATAAAATACAACAAAAACCCACTTTTAAAAGCTCATTTCTTTTAAGCCCATTTTAAAAGAAAAAAAAAGAACAAATCTCATTTTAAAAAATACAAGCCCATCTTTTAAAAACAAAAGAAAAGAAAAAATGTGTTTTTATAAATTAATAAAGGCAGAAAATAAATGTTGTAGGAAAAAAGGAAATAAAATGAAAAAAAAAAGAATAAATGTGATAAAAACCAGCAAAGAAAACAACAAAAAAAAGAAAATAATAATATAAAAAGTAAAAAAAAAAAGGGGGAACCAGCGTGCGTCAAGCGCCAACGCGCGGGCTGGTTCCCCAGCAAACCCTCTGCCAAGCGTTCAAGGTGGCCGGCCGGCGTCTACCGGCCACGACTGTCGTCGCCGTTGGTACCGAACGGTCCGCCTCGCTGACGCCGACAAAAGGTCAAACCCCAGGCTCGAATCAAGGGGAAGATTCAGCTTCGATATTGAACCAAATCAGATAAGGATTGAGGGGTTTTTCCGAGAATCAAGTTCTTGGTCTGATTTTGGCTTCAATTTGGGGATTAAACGCAGATATTTGCTTGATTTGCAAGCTCAAGTTGTGTATAAAAACCCCCTTCCTCTCCATTGTTCAACACACCAATTTGAAGTGAAAATACACTTGGGAAAAAACAAAAAAGCTTAGGAAAAATCCGAAAAATT
The DNA here is from genome assembly GCA_030270665.1 of Hibiscus trionum. NCBI lineage: Eukaryota > Viridiplantae > Streptophyta > Magnoliopsida > Malvales > Malvaceae > Hibiscus > Hibiscus trionum. The sequence goes on from BSYR01000005.1 coordinate 34,675,493, forward strand.
CTCTAAAATTTTTTCAAGAGTTGCTAGAAATTTTGAGTTGAAGTTCGAGTTTGGAAGCAAATTTCCGAAGGCAATTAGGAGCATTTGAAGAAGTCCGGATTCGAGTTCTTCGTTCGTCATTTCAGTAAAATTTCTATCTTTCCTTTCAATTTTTATTTTGATTTTTTATGCTTGTTCTTGTTGGAATTTTTGTGTTTGTGTTTGTGTTTTTGTGGATTTTAGGTTGTGTTCTTGAGGTCGGAAAATCGTTTCACGATTCCGGTAACGTTTTCGTTTTAAATTTCCCTTTTAATTTTGGTTTGATCTTAAAAAAATTGCATGCTTAAAAATGTTGTTAGGATTGTTTTGATCTTTAGAAATGTAGAAACAAATTTTTAAAAGTGTTTAAATAAAAATGCAAGAATAAAATGAGTAAATGCGGTTTAATTGAAAAAACTAAAAGTTAGGGATTAATTAGGGAAAAAACAATAATGCATGGGTGGAAAATAATAAAGGGGATTTATTTCTAAAAAATATAAAAAGGTTTCTTTCTTGAATTTTTTTAGTTTTAATAATAAATGGGTTAAGTGTTTTTTTAATAAGTAAAAAAATAAATAAGATGTTTTTTTAGAAAAAGAAGTAAGTAATAAAAGTTTTTTTTCAAGAAAATAAAATAAAAAGGGTTTTAAAATAAAAGTTTAGGGTTTTAGGAAGAAAGAAATTTTGAAGAAATGCTTTAAAGGAAATCTTCTAAAAAATAAATTTTATTTAAAAAAAATCATTTTAAAAGGAAAAGCTTAAAAATGAGAAAAATAAAAAAGAAGTTTTTAAAAGAGAAATTCTTTCTTTTGAAATAAAAAATATAAAAATGTGAAAAAAGGTAAAAAAGGGTAAAAAAAATATGACAAGGGTATTGGCTTTCTTTTAAAAATAAAAAAAAAAGATAAAAAGAAATAAAAGGTTTTTTTAGAAAATAATAAAAAGAGAAAAAACTCAAAAGAATAAAATGTTGCTTGCTTGTTTTAGAAATAGGTTTAAAACTTAGGGCTAGATTCTAAAGCTTAGATAGAGACATGTTTTGTTGAAAAATGTTCTTCACAAAAAATAAAATACACTTAAGCATACTTAAATTTTAAATTAGGAATAAAAGACTTAGACGTTTTTAGGGATTTTAAATAATCGAACTTAGAGAATGAATAAAATGCTCAGTGCACTAAATTTCCATGTTGTTTCAAAAAGTGAAAATAATTTAATGCGGTGTCTTATCAAACGAGAATGACGAGTTAGCGCCAGAAATGTTGGTGGTGATTAAAGTTCATCCCCCGGGCGATAAGGCCGTCAAAATAAACTAATATTCATTAAACGGACAAGTAAAGTCGAACCTTTGTGAACTTGTAAATTCCAGTTTTGAAAATGATTTTTAAACCAATTAGGTACCAATTTTGGGCGTCGTGGGGGTGCTAACCCTTCCCCACGCGTAACCGACCCCCGAACCTGTTTTTTAATTTTTTTTCGCAGACCAAAACCGTTGTTTTATTAAAACAAAACGTTTTACTAAAATAAACCTGATTTAAAAGTGATCCAATCACACTTTTTTCAAAAAGATTGGTGGCGAATCCGTGTTTTTTTAAAGTTTTTACCAAAAAGTCGAAGCCTCCCTAAAAAGGTGGTTCTGACAAGGGTTTATTGTTCAGGGTTTGTGTAACGCCCGAGTTTAGAGCTCGGGAGATAACCAAGTTTGGTTAAACCGGTTCGGGTTAGGCTAATCTTTGGAAAACATCTTTAATAAACAAATTTTAAAGCTTCTAAAGAAGAAAGGGTAAAAAGGGGATTTTGAAATTAAAGAAAAAGATTTTGAAAATATCATCATCTTCCCAAAAGTTCATTTCACGTTATCTACTTCCAAAAAAACTCATTTTCACTATTCCATTGGTTCCAACTATTCTTCACGCAAGCTTTCTAGGTAATTTTTTCTTTACTTTGATTTTCACTTATTTGACTTGTTCTCATTGAAATCTTTCTTCTAAACCTATTAAAATTCATTTTGGGTTTTGGGTTAGAAAATTGGGTATTTTCATTGATTTTCGTGGGTTTGGTTTTCCATGGTTATACATGTGCTTTAATCTAAGTTTTGAGTGGTTGAACATATTGGAATATTGGCTAAATATGGGAAAACCCGAAATGGGTCAAAAATGGGATTTTTTGGTTGAAACGGTAGTGTTTTTGGCTTGGCTTTGGGTTGATTTCAGGGCTGATGGTTCCTTAGCTGTTGGAGGATGTTTTTAGATGATTTTTGATGTATTTAGTTGTTTGAAATCAATGGATTCATCTTGAGGTTTTGTTAGGACAAATTTGGGTGAAGTTTGGGTTTGAATCAATGTGTTTTTGGTTGCAAGAAGTGGGATTCCGGGTTGTTGCTGGTTTACATGTTTAATAGCATCATAATGTACTATTTTGGGTTGCCTAAAAACAGAGGAAGTTGGATTGGGCACTTCGTACGCGAGACCGGGTAGTTTAGAGGCTTGAAAACTATGTTTCGACTATCGATTGGGTTGTACCGGTGAATGGAACTGTTTTCTAAGCCTTAACTTGGTTAAGGATGTGATTTGGGAGTTTAGATTGAGCTTGATAAGTCAATCTAAGCTCAAGAGTAAGTTTTAAGAATTTTAATCCCTATTTTCGATATTATCATTAATTCATTTGAATGATTTTCATAGTTCATGTTGCCTTGTATATCCGTGTGTTTCGCTTATGGTTGCCTTATTTGGTTTCCATGTTGGTTATGGTGGTGACCTTGAGAACACAAGGTAAGTGTTGGTTTGGTGCGTATTGACATGATAAATCTTGTTACCGGATATAGTTGGTCGACCAATAGGATGTGAGTGCACTCGAGGTTAAAGTCGCGTGTGGCCTTAGTGATGCTAGATTCCACTAAGGATGAGTACCATGATGTGAGATTCCACCGGAAGCTATGTTTTACTAGACGAGTGAGTACGATGATGTGAGATTCCACTAGAAGTGTCTAGTGTGTTTGAGAACTATCCGCATATCTGAGTAAAAGTGATGAATGTCAATATACCCATGGTGCTCTACATTCTCATGTTAAGCATGTTGCATTGTTCTTTCCATTTATGCTTAATCGTGTTGTTGGTTACTTTGCTTATGTTATGAGATCAAGCATGAGGTAAGCTTATGGCTTGTGGTTGTATTCTGTAAATGCATGTGATGATAAATGCATTTTGTTATGTGTTCAAGCATGGAAAATGATTTGGAAATGATTTTGGTTTCAAGCAAACTATGTTTTAAAACTGCATTGTTATAGCTACCGTTTTGAGCACCGCTCACTAAGCTTAAATGCTTACGCTCCTCTTTCCAACAATGCAGGCCCTTAGACCTACGGAGCAGCTCGATGAACAAGGGAGAATCCAAAGGAGGTTGGTTTGCTCAAGTATGGTTTTCAGACTACAATAATTAGTATTAAGCAATGGGATAAGACCTTTTTTATTTGAGGAGTTGCTGACATGTCTTTTGCTTAGATAAGTTTGGTTGGTTGTGTTTGGTTTGTAATGCCTCATATTCTATTGAAACATGTTTCGGTTTAGCTTTTGACCTTGTTGATTGTTGCCTCGTTAAATGTCTATCTTGCTTTATATGTGTATCCATGGATGCCTTGTGTTGCATGTGTGGTTGTATGCTGAATGAATGCTTGTTTAGTGCGTCTTGTGATGGTTCCCTTATGCTTTTATCTGCAAGAAACTAGTCTTTCTGGGTAGGGCGTATCGATACGCTCAAGGGCTGTATTGATACGGTCCCATGTTTTTAGGAGAGGCATATCGATATGGAGGGGCGTACCAATACTCAATTTGCTCTCTGGAAATCTGAGATTTTGACGAGAAATTAGAGTATCGGTACGGGCCTTAAATGTATCGATACTGTCCCTAATGTTGACTTTGGGAGTTTGACCATTAAGGACGTATCGATACCAGCCTTGAAGGGTATTGATACGACCTCTTGAAGTTGACCTTGGGGAGTTGATCGTTGATGGCGTATCAATATGGGTCTTAGGCATATTGATACGGCCTGTAGTAACTAAAAAAAAATCAACCTTTGAATGTTCGCCTTGTTTGGTTCATGATGTGTTTGATTTTTCCGTTGCGTGTCTCCACATATAAGGTGTGTAATGACATTTAGACAATATAATTTTAAAAATAAATTTTCTAGTGTTGCTAATCGGGTGAAGCCTTAACGTATTTCTCTTCGGTTTTCCTCGTGTAACCCGTTCGGTGCGGTCTAGTGGCTAGGCCAGGTCGATGGGGTTACAGTTTTGTGATTTATTTATATGTATGGTTTAGGGTTTTAGTTAATATATGGTTTAGGGTTTGGGGTTTTATTTAATATATGGTTTAAGGTTTGTAGTTTTTAGGGTTTCAGGTTTGGTGTTTTAATTAATATTTAATTTAGGGTTTTGGTTAAATTATATATATATTATATCTATTAAATATATATAAATTATAAATAATATTTATTTATAAATTTAATATATTTATAAATTATATTATAAATATTATAAAATTATATCATGAGATAAATGAAATTAAGTTCAACTGTAGTATTATTTATATATTATTTTTGTTAGAATGATAACAAGTATTTAAGTTGATTTGGTGGTTTGGTATAAGCCTTTCATCTTAAAGGTCTTGTGTTTAAGCTTCCTAAAATGCAATGTTTTTTTTAATTTTTTTACTAACAAAACAACGTCGTTTTGGCCTATTTTAGGCTTCAAAACAACGAAACCAAAACGACGCCCTTTTGGATTTAACAGCCCGTTATAAGTTAACGGTGGAGTGCTTACATGGAAGCCAAAAGTTAAGTTTAGTGGTATAATAGTATCAAATTATAGTTCAGTGGTATGTTCGAGTCAAAGGGTAAAGTTGAGTGGTATTTCGTGTAGTTTACCCTTTTAATAATTTAATCTAAAATTTTTAATATAGTTTTAGTTTTGTTCAAATTAGCTCTAATTTTTTCTTTAATTCAAAATTGACATATATGTATTTATATTGTTTTTATAATTGAGTTCGATCTTTTTAATATGGTTTTATTTTTGTCCAGTTTAGTCCATAAAATTTAGAAAATAAACGATTTAACAAAAACACATTTCGGTAATTTTACAAGATTTGAACCTAAAAAACATCCAAAACTTAAATAAAAGTTTAATATAAGTAGAAACATTGTATACCTTTGTTTTGCTAAAAAAGAAGAAGTTCAAATCGAAGTAAATTTATTGAATCAGGGTTTAGGGTCTAAAATGTAAATAATTCTTAAGTTGGGTTTTAAGTTAAAAACTCAATTTCAGGTCCGTTTTAGACTCATTATTTCCAATTAGAATTAATGGTAAATTCGTGTTGAAATCGAATTTGAAATAGTGTTAATTGCAAAAAATAAGTAGTTTATGGGCCATTTTGAAAACATTCATAGATACAGGGGCCAGATTTTCAAAAAGTGAAATGAAACCTTCCTTTATGAAATAAATATCATCATTGACATATAGACCAAGTTTCAGGTTAATCCGAGCTAAAACAAGTCCTTAATTGCAATTATAAAATTAGTGACTGAAATATAAAGTTTGCTATTATAAGATAATGGACTGAATTATAAAATAGAGGTCAACTCCAAATTAAATAAAAATTGATGGATTAAATTGAACAAAAATAAAATCATAGTAAAAATATTACATAAAATTAGAAACAAATAGGGTTCAATTCGGATTAAATAAATATTTTGGGACTAAAGTGAACAAAAATATTATTATATTAATAATATTGAATTTAATAATAAAACAAATAACAAATAAGGGTAAATTTTAGATTAAATAAAATTTTTAGGGAATAAACTGAACAAAATAAAATTATAATATAAATATTGGATGGAATGATAAAAATTAATTGTAAATACTATTAAAATAAAATTATAATTTTTTAAACATAATTTCATAATTTTTTTATTAAAGTGGGTTTCACTCTTACTTTTCTTTCCTATTTTCCACCCAATTTGGAAAGAAAACTTTTTGAATAAGAACAAAGAAAACTACCTCCCCTCTTATTTTCTTTTCTTCTAATTTTCACTCTACCAAACAACTCTTAAATTCATTTTCTTTCCAATTTTCTATTTCCTCCTTCCCTTACACTTTTCCTCTCTACCAAGCAAAGATTTAGGAAAAAAAAGTTAAAGGGCTATTTTTGTCCATCTAAAAAATTAATTCAGCCTCTCACAAAAAAATGCACCCAATTAGGTTTTTCAGTTCGCAAATTGCATCAAATTGACCCTTTGACCAACGTTGACCGTTACAATGTTGATGTGACAACTGACAATTAACATTGCTGGCGTAGTGGTCCGCAGTGCTGATGTGGCAGTACATGTGTGATGATGATGTGGCAGATGGGTTGAATTGATTATTTTAACCAAATTTGGGGGCATAATTGTTTTTTTGCCGAGTTCGGGGCATAATTGATTTTAATTGAAAGTTCGATAACTTACTAATCTTTTTTGCTAAACAATAAAATATTAAAAATATTTAAATATGCATAAAAATATTTAAAAAATAAAAAACTATAATAAATTAAAAAAAATTAGTAAAAAACATCAAAAAGTTATAAATTTAAAAAATAAAAGTTTAAAAATATCATAAACCATCGAAAAAGTCTCCGACTGTTTCATGTTATACTAAGCGGAATGATTCTACAATAAACGTCATGTACCACTGTGTATCACTAATCATGTGTACAGCTATGTAGGTGTGTTCATTTTTAGATATCGAATCCGTTCCGATCTGAATTCAAATATCCAAATTTCGGATCGGTAAAATAGCGATCCATATCTGATTCGGGAAAAAAATCAGATATCCAGATATTCGGATACTCAAATCGGATATTCGGATATCCGATAATTCGAATATATAATTTGATTTAAGTATTTTTTCGAATTTGATGGCCGTATCTATGAAAATTTTGGATTTTCGAATACAAAAATTAAAATATAGTCAAATATAACATGATTAACATCTATGAAATTTTTTATTTTTCGAATTTAAAGATATAACAAGCATTAAATTACTAAATATAACAAGATTTATATCTATAAAAATTTGAATTTTCGGATAATCCGAAACTTGAAATATTGTGATCCGCATCCGATCCAAAAAATAAAAAATCGAATCGGATATCCGATCTAAAAATAAGAATCGGATCAGTCAGATCAGATTTTTTGAACACCCCTACGACGCTATGTACCACTAACTATTTTAATTACTTTTGAAATCATAGAGAGTGAAAGCGTTATTATCCATTTTTATAATAATATCTAAAGAAACAACTTTTATTTTATTTTTCAGATTTTTTTTCTTTGTGTAAAGTACACAAATGGTAACTGAACTTTGGTAAATTATTCAATTCGGTAACCAAACTTTCAATTGCTTCAATGTTACCATTAAACTTTTAGTTTTGCTCCAAATTAGTCATTGACCCATTAACAACCGTTAAATGGGTGATGTAGCGGTAAAAATATTTTGTATAATAACATATTTAGTCCTCAACATATGCACATTAAAAAAATTGTCGTAACTCGAAAAAATAATAAATTTAACCCTCATTATTTACACATTATTCCATTTTGGCACTATTTTAATTAAAAATAATTTAACCCTAAACCTTAAACCATAAATTCAAAACCCTAAACCTTTAAACTCGAAAATGATTCTGATCAAGTTTTTTTTGTTTTTCATCATGTAATCATCCACAACGTTTTGTTTGTACGTATTTGGATATTCCATTGTATTGTTCACTTTTCCATCACCATTACAGGTCATTTTGAGCTTTTTTTATAACTGTTTCAATAGTTTTCGGATGCAGCGTATAATTTCTCAATGATTGTAACCCCCTCGGCCCGGCCTAGCCACCAGACCGACTCAAGGTGGTCACACGGGACTAACCGAAGAAAGACCCGAAGATTTCTCTTCGATTAGTAACCCTAAAAGAGGAACATGGTTTTAAAATTATCTTTTCTAGATGCTCATTTATAACTTAGGTGAGGATCACACGCAGCTGATTAAAATACGAGGAAACAAACTTTGAACAGACAAATAAGCATACAGGGACCAAAATGTAAATTTATTATAAACGGGGACCTAATATGAAATTAAGGTTACAACTTTGATATTAAGTCAATTTCATGCTCACATGATGAAATACAACTCAAAACAACAACCCAAACACCTCTGATTGATATTACATCAATCGAGGGCCAAAACGCAAGAAAAACAAACTTAGGAGATGCCCTTAACCGAAAATAACGACCACCGTTTCAAAACAAAAGAGCATGTTTTAGAACGGATCTTCACTAAGATTTTCCAGTGAGCAAACGTTTCAGAACAAGGAAGCCCGTTTCGCAAAGCCAAGGCAAAAATGCAAGGGCGTTCCGAAACGTTGGTGCCCGTTTCGAAACACTTACCAACAGACTGGTTTAAAAACACATTTTAGACACCTCCAAGCTTGCCAATCTTAACCCAACAACACACAAACAACAAGGAGACAACATAAGCGTGCATTTTACAGGCAAAGAAGCTTATCAACAACAAAAGAGAGCATTTCACCACTAGGATTAAACATGAACAAAACATAAAATGATCCACATTTTCATAAAAGGTCAAAACACAAGATAAGCATGAAAACAAAAAAACCAAACTTCACATAACATTAAAGGGTCATAACAAACTTGTCTCAAACCATACATCCACAAAAAAGTCTCCACACATAAAACATAGCATCCCCATTGCTAGTAGTATTATTACAAACTCTAAAATCATACTTGAGCTAAACTGGAAAAAAAGCCTCGCTCCCCTTTCTTTCTACCCGGAACTCTAACGGTCTGCATTGTTGGAAAAAGAGAGTCTAAGCATTTAAGCTTAGTGAGCGGAGTTCAAACCAAACAACAACAATGCAATTTTGAAAACAATTAGAGCTTTGAAAACTAAAACCTTTACCAAACCAAGAGTACATACAACATCTTACAACAACATAATGACCAAAAAGATCATCTTACCATTCAACCATTCTTACAAAACACAACTTACTCTTACAAGGCCTTACCAAACCTTAACCATCTTACCACAATATAACAAAGGTCGTACAATGGAGAAAAGTAGCATATTGGCATAATTAAAAACAATACCTGGATATACGGATTTCTTAGAATCTTACAAGTCTTACAGGACGTCGATGAGAGTAAACTCAACCACCGCGCCCAAGCTAATCTTACACGTACGATTTTGTTTGACACGGCCGAATTTTCTTACACGTACAAATTTTGTCTTACACGCATGCGAGTTTTGTCTTACAAGTCTTACATGTGCACATTAATCCTAGTTGATCGATCAACTATATCTGGTAAAGATTCTAACTTATGACAATACTCTAACAAGGGTCAAACTTACCAAAACATACATGGCTATCAAGCCATCTTACCACATCTTACTCTTACCAACATTTCCATACCAAGAATGCCTTTGCCAACACACATATCTTACAATCTTATGATAACAACATAATCATGCTCACAACAAAACATAGGCATTAAACGTAGGAATATCAATAGGAAACAATTACGAGTTTTACCAAAATTTCATAGCATAACACACAATATCAAAAACATGGTGAAATGTAAAACCACTTACTCTTGAGTTTAGATTGGCTTATCAAGCCCAGTTTAAACCCCCCAAATCATCTTTGAACATTTCCAAATGATTTAAAACAATTCCACTCACCGATAAACTCGTTCCGAAAAGCCAAAACCCACAACATATCTAACAGTCACCTGAATTTGCTCCCAAACTAGAATCCTCTATTTCTAGCAAGTTAAAACAGAGTATTAACACCCAAAAAAGCTTCCAAACTTGCAGCAATACTGAAATCCAACAATTACTCTCAAATACCTAACAATACAACACCGAAAATCATCAAAATCACTTCCAAAACGTCTAAAACACAAACCCATCCATTACCCAACATTTCAACCATAAAAAACTCATCTATTAGCATCAAAATCAGCAACTTAAACATGCCAAAACCACTGCTATCATTAAAAACCCGAAATAAAGCTTCAACTCAAGATTTTTCATACCAAACTCCACTCAAACTTCAAGTTTCAATTTCCTTATGATCCCTCCTTCATATAACCATCATTTAAACACCAAAACATCATTTAAAAACACTCCAAAACCCAGCATAAGTCATTTGAACGAAAATTTTCTAAAAACTCATTTTATTTCAATACTTGAACCTTTAAATCAAAAGGGGTAAACAATTTGATATTGATAGAAAGCTAATAAAAACAAGTTTAATTAAAGAAAAGCAAGATTGAATCAAGTTTACCTCCCAAAACCTTGATGGGTAATCCCTTGGATTGAAAATGCTTGAATGTTGGCTTGGTTTTAAGAAACTAACGTGGAAAAGGAAATGGGGCTGATTCAAAAGTTATTCTTTTTGTTATGAAACACTTTTAAAATAGGCTTGGGTTTAATTAAAAACTAAAACCACATTTTTGGCTGATTTTGCAAAATGGCCACCAACTTTTGAAAACTTGCGATTTGGACACTAGACCGAAATCTCAACCTTTATGAATTGATTTTCCAAAATTGATTTCACACAACTCTCACACATAATAAATAGTAATTTTAAAAATTAATCCGAATTTTTTAGGAATACCTGAAGAACATTTTCCCTAATCTAACCCCAAAAGCCAAACTAACTTATCGAATTTCAAAATCCACATCCGCGACATCTAGCCCCAAAATTGGGGTGTTACAACTCTCCCCCACTTAAGAAATTTTGTCCCTGAAATTTACCTGATGAGAAAAGATATGGAAATTGTTTCTTCATCCCATCCATTCTCTCCCAAGTGGCTTTCTCAACACCACGATGTAGCCACTTTACCTTAACGAGATCAATAGCTCTACCACGCAACACTTTGCTATCAAATGTTAGGATCTCAACTGGTTCTTTATCGTAGGACAAATCCAGATTCAACTCAATCTCTTCTATAGTTATAACATGCGACGGATCTGACCGATACTTTCGAAGCATAGAAACATGGAACACATCGTGAATCTTCTCAAGCCTAGAAGGCAACCTCAATTTATAAGCAACAGGTCCAATCCTCTCAACTATCTCATACGAACCAATAAACCTCAAACTCAATTTCCTCTTTTTACAAAATCTCATGATTTTCTTCCATGGCGAAACTTTTAAGAATACTCTATCTCCCACCACATACTCGACCTCTTTTCTTTTCAAGTCGGCATAAGATTTCTGTCTATCTGTAGCTGCCTTCATACGATCACAAATAAGTTTCACTTTCTCGGTAATACCCTTCAAAATATCTGGCATCGCTACCAACCTCTGACTGGCTTCAGCCCAACACACAAGTGTTCTACATCTCTTACCATACAAAGACTCATAAGGAGCAATCCAAATACTCGACTGATAACTATTATTGTATGCAAACTCTACTAATAGTATACGTTTCTCCCATGAGCCTTGAAAATCAATGATACAACACCTCAACATGTCTTCCAAAATCTGAATCACCCGTTCTGACTGACCGTCCGACTGAGAATGATAAGATGTGCTGAAATTCAAACGAGAACCCAAAAATATTATGTAAACACTCCCAAAATCTAGCTGTAAACCTTGGATCTCTATCAGACACAATCGACTTCGGGACACCATGCAGTCTCACAATCTCACGAATATACAATTCCGCCAATTCATCTAAAGAGTATGTAGTATGAACATGAAAAAATGAGTACATTTTGTAAATCGATCAACTATCACCCAAACTGAATTCTTCTTAGATGGTGATAAGGGCAAACTTGATACAAAGTCCATGGTGATTCTTTCCCACTTCCATTCGGGAATCCTCAACGGTTGCAACAAACCTAACGGAACCTGATGTTCCGCTTTCACTCTATGACATACCATGCACTTACTTACAAATTCGACAACGTCCTTCTTCAAACCAATCCAGAAGTACTCATTCTTCATGTAACACCCGGGTTTGAGGGTTGGGTGAAAATAATATTAAAATAATGTTTCGGGTCTCGGTTTATAATTAAAATAATAAAATATTATTTGGACTTTGTGATTTCCAAAATAAACATTTTATGTTGGACTTAAATTGATTTGAAACTCATTTTCCATGGAATTTGCAAATATTTGAGATTTCCATCTCATTAATGGAAAAACTGTAAATAAATGGACTTTCAATAAAAATCCCCTTTTTGTTAAAACACCCCATTGTCATATTCCTCCCCACTCCATTTTGCATTTCCACGACATTGAAGAGCTCTCTCACCATTTTCACTATTCCATTTCATTCTTTGCTCCTTGTTGGTGATTTTCAAAAGGTAATTGCATTTTTGACTTGGCCTTGCCATCCTCTTCATTTTGGTACCATTAGTTTTCATTAAAACTATGTATTTTGCATTTTGGATTTTCAAAGTTTTTGTCAAAAGGTTGAAGCTTTATTGTCTTTAACAAAAGCTTTTGATTTATTATGGTTAGATAAGTTGATTACAACCCGTAAGGTCCAACATATATGAATTTTAAAGAGTTTTATAAAGATTCCCGGATTTGGGTTTTGATGGGGTTTTTGAAGGGTTTAAAGGTTAGTTTTAGGTGTGTTTGATGTTGGAAATTGAGGGCTGATCTTAGAGTAATAGTTAGGGGTTGTTTTGGAAGCATTTAAGTGTGTTAAAAGGGTTGAAATCATGAGTTTTTGAATGAGTTTGATGGCTGCTCGGGATTAAGGTTTTGGGAGTTGTTCATAGCTTGAATTCATGTGTTTTATGCTTGAGTAGTGTTCCGGGTTTGCTACATTGATGTGTGATCTGATTCGAGGTTGTTTTTTTTGTGTTGAGATAATTAGAAGCAAAAGTTTGTGTTGGTGAAGCCTCGGGAACAAATCCGGAATCGTTAGAAGCTTGATCGGCTAGTGTGTTGAGCTTGGAATAGTCGGTGAGTGGTTAAATGGTTTTCGAGTATTGGTTCAAGCATGTGGACTAGGTCGGGCTTGGTAGACCCACCTAGAGTTGGGATTAGAGTGGTAGCCTAATCCCAAGCTTTAATTAGAGACTTTGGTTGCACTCTAATTGTTGTTATGCCTCATGTTTAATTGTGTTTATGGTGGCTATGTATAAATGTGTTATACATGTATGTTGAGGCATGGTTGAGATGCATTGTGTTATGCATGTGGATTGTGCATGATGGTGATCATGGTGAGTACGTGCTAAGCACGAAAGTTGATATGAAATGATGTTGTGAATTGTGTTTAGTATTGGCACTAGTATGCTTGGGTACAAATGATCAATCATTAAGATGTTTAGTGTGCACACGCGAGTCAAATGCGCCTGTGGTCTTGGTGATGGTAGTCATCAAGATGGAGTACGGGTTCGCTCGGAAATCCTTCTTATATATATGATAGTCGATGATGAGTGTAATCCCATCGACGGGGCGTGAGGATGAGTGGAATCCCCTCTGTGTGAACAGTGAAGAGTGTAATCCCACCATAAGGTAATGGTTGTTGTTGGATGTGAGTTCCAACGTGTTATCCGCGTATTCGAGTCATAGCTAGGTGCCAATATGAGATTATATGTGTGCCAATATGATTTGAGATGTGTTGCCAATATGGATTATTATATGTGTTTACATATGATGTGGTTGGACTTGTTGAGCATGGTATATTATGAGTTTATGATCATGCATCATTGATATTTTGGCTCGCGTGGATCGAAGGTAAGATTATGCATTCTACCTTGGTTGTGCTCGTGCTTGGACCATGCATTGTCGAGGTTTTTTTAATGAGCTTACCCTCACTAAGCTTTATGCTTACGCTCTCTTTTGTTCGACAATGCAGATCAGTAGTTCGTTTGTTACTAGTGCAAGGAGAGGGCCTCCAAGTGTGCTTTGTGGTGCTATCTTAGCTTTCAAGTATGGACTTTTTAGTTATGAGATGTAATGGTCAAGCAATGGGATATGTGATGTTGATTTGTGCTTTTGATGTATGTTGTTGGTTTGTTTAGGAGCATGTTAGACTCATCTACATGTTATGTTGGTTTGGCTTTTGGTTGCCTTGTCTTGCTTGTAAACCATGTTTATGTTGCTTACCTTGAATGTTTAAGTGTAGGACCTAGTTGAAGCATGTTATCTTATTTTCCATGTATGAACCTTATGATTGATTTGATGGTCCTTGAATGTATGGCTTTTGTATGTTGAAGTGTGCTATGTATGCTTGTCGTGTTTGGCTTGCCTTAGAGTTTATACTTGTGTGTTGTGTGAGGTTCTAGTGGTGTTTTTGGAACAGCCTTGTACCAAAAACCAGCTAAAACCAATCTGCGGACAGAGGGCATTTCGAAACGGTTAACCCTGTTTCGGTACGGTCCCTTTGTTTTTGGCCAGGCGTTTCGGTACGCTAGGGGGTCGTTTCGATACGATTTTACTACTGGAAATCTGAGAATTTGACGATAAATTGAAGTATCGAAACGGGCTTTAGTGTTTCGGAACGGCCTTCGTATCGAGAAGTTGACCGTTGAGGTCGTTTCGATACGGGCCACCCCTGTTTCGAAACGGTCTCATCGGGTTGACTTTGGCCAGTTGACCTAGTCAAGGCGTATCGAAACACCCTATGGGCGCTCCGATACGGCCTGCTGTTTAAGATTAAAACGGGTTGGTTTATGTGGGCTGTTGATTGTTTACCTCGTTTGTTTCCTTCCACTGTTGCTTTTCCCACATAGGACATAAAAATACATCTAGAAAAGATAATAACATTGAAAAGTTTTTCCTTGGGTCGGTAACAGAAGTGGAGCCTTAACGGGTTTCGCCTCGGTTATCCTCATGTAGCCCACTCGGGTCGGTCAAGCATCCTGACCGGGACGAGGGGGTTACACTTGTTGGTATCAGAGCCTAAGGTTTCCGAGACCTTGGGCAGGTAAGTGAGGTAAGTTAAGTTTTGTGTTGAAATTGCACGGTGTTTGCTTGCCATGTAAGCATGTTTGCTTGTTTATCAAGTATGCCTTGTTGTATGCTTGTTTGGGCGTGTATGTATGTTGTTTTGTTTGAAGCATGTTGTGTAGAGTCCCATTGCTGCTATTACATCGGAAAAAGGAATTTTAAGTGAGGGAACATACTTGAGCTACTTGGAACCCTTGCCTTGCTAACCCTATCTTTTTGTGCTTTGTTGTTGTTGTAGTAGTTGTTATCTATGAGCACGTATGTCGAGGCCTAGAGGTAGACCGAGGGTGGTTCGTCAGGAACCACGTGTTGCAGCTCCTGTTAATGAGCCGGTGGCTGGAGTAGAGGCTCATGTGGAAGAGCCTGCTGTTGTTGGAGTTGGAGCTCCTCCACCACCACCTCATCAGCCTGAAGCGGGAGGCGAGGCTGGAGTTGAGGGAGCGGGACCTCAGGTTGGTCAAGGTGGCCAAGGTCCTGCGGGAATAGATATGGCTCTGCTTGTACAAGCTATAGCGGGAGCGTTTCAGGCCGCAGTTGCCGGAGCTCAGGCTGCAGCTCAGCCGAGAGGTGATGATACTAGTTTACTGTTAGAGAGGCTCCGTAGCCTAGGAGCTGAAGAGTTCAAAGGTTCTACACCTGAGAGATCCGAGTTGTGGTTGGAGAAGACAGTCCGCATCTTAGCTCAGATGGGTTGTGTGGGTGCTCGCAAGTTGGGCTGTGTGATTTCGTTGCTTCAGGGTGATGCCTACACCTGGTGGGTCACCATTACTACTAGGTTTCCTGAGGCTGAGATTGGATGGGATTTCTTTGAGTCTGCTTTCCAAAAGAGGTACATGGGGCCGAGATATCTTGATGAGAAGAAGCGAGAGTTCATGGCTCTTGTTCAGGGAGATGCTTCAGTGACTGACTACGATATCCGTTTTGTCCGTTTGAGTCAGTACGCTCCAGATTTGGTTCCTACTGAGAGGGACCGTTGTAACCGTTTCAGATATGGGCTTCACGAGGAAGTTAAGAGGTATACCTTAGCTTCAGATTATTCAGATTTTGATGTCTTGGTCGCTAGAGCCAATGACATTGAGCATAGCTTGGGGCTGACCAAGCGTTCAGGAGGATCTAGTTCTGGAAAGAGACATAACAACTTTGACTGTGGTGATGCCAAGAGGCATCGGGGTGGCGGACAGCAGTTTGACCATAGACGTTGCGGTGGCCACCATGGTAGGGGCCACCAGGGCCATAGAGCTGGAGGGCGTTTGCCCGAGTGCACACGTTGTGGGAGACATCATCCTGGAGAGTGTTGGGGTAACTTCCATGCTTGTTGGAACTGTGGTTCGAGAGACCACTTTAGGAGGGAGTGTCCGCATCAGGCGGTACAAGCACCGAACCTTGCTCAGGCTCCTAAGAGAGCGGTTGATTATTAGAGAGACCGTGGGCGCGGTCGTGGCTACTTCTAGCCTAGGGCTGATGCACCTAAGATAGAGGCTCAGAGGAACCTTGCTCATGTTGTGGCTGTACAACCAGAGGCAGGTGAACCAGCGAGAGTCTACGCTCAAAGAGAGGCCGGGAACGACACGAATGTGATATCAGGTAATTTTGAGTAACAATCTATGTCTTTGCTTTCCTTGGTTGATTTGGGTTCTACGCATTCTTACATTTTGAGTGAGCATGCAAAGAAGTTAGACATGCCTGTTGAGATCTTAGATGTAGGTATGCATGTGACTAGTTCCTTTGGTGAGACAGTTGTAGTTAGACGGATGTATAGGAGGTTTCCGCTGAAGATTCAGGGTCATGTGTTTCCTATTGATATGATGGAGCTTCCATTCTATGGTTTTGATATTATCTTGGGTATGGACTGGTTAGTTGAGCATAGAGCTAGTGTAGACTTTGAGACGAAGAGAATTTCTTTGAAGCTTTCTGATGACTACGAGGTAGTAGTAGTAGGCGAGAACATTAAGTTCTTGTCGAATGTTGTGTTAGCTTTAGAGGCTCATAGGTTGATGGATTCCGGTTGTGGGGCTTACTTAGCATTTGTGATGAATCTGAATATGAGTGAGGTTAGACCGAAGGATATCAGAACAGTTTGTGATTTTCCGGATGTGTTTCCAGAAGAGTTACCAGGTTTGCCTCCTGACAGAGATGTAGAGTTTGTGATTGAGACTGTTTCAGGGTTTACTCCAGTTTTGATAGCTTCGTATCGTATGGCTCCGAAAGAGTTGAAAGAATTGAAGAGACAGCTTCAGGAGTTGTTAGACCGTGGTTTCATTAGGCCTAGTAGTTCGCCTTGGGGTGCTCCCGTGTTGTTTGTAAAGAAGAAAGATGGCAGCATGCGAATGTGTATTGACTGCAGGCAGTTGAATCAGTTGACCGTGAAGAACAAGTATCCGTTGCCTCGTATAGATGATCTGTTTGATCAGTTGAGGGGTGCTTCAGTGTTCTCGAAGATAGATCTGAGATCAGGGTACTATCAGTTGAAAGTAAAAGAATGTGATGTTCCGAAGACCGCTTTTATGACTAGATATGGTCACTATGAGTTCCTTGTGATGCCGTTTGGGCTCACGAATGCACCAGGAGCATTCATGGATATGATGAACAGGGTTTTCAGAGACTATGTAGACCATTTTGTGGTTGTTTTCATAGATGACATTCTTGTATACTCGAGATCAGAAGAAGAGCATGATGAGCACTTGAGATTTTTTTAAAGAGATTGATGGGCAATCAGTTGTATGCTAAGCTTAGTAAATGTGAGTTCTGGATTCGAGAAGTTGTGTTCCTTGGCCATGTTGTTTCAGCTGAAGGTATCCGTGTTGATCCGACAAAGATTGAGGCTATTGTTGAGTGGAAACAACCTAAGTCCGTGACAGAGATTAGGAGTTTCCTAGGATTATTCGGTTACTATAGGAGATCCGTTGATGGTTTTTCTAGAGTAGCTGCTCCGTTGACTAAATTGTTGCAAAAGGGAGTTAAGTTCGAGTGGTCATATGCGAGACAGAAGGCTTTTGAGAAGTTGAAAGAAGCTTTGACAAACGCTCCAGTGTTAGTGCAACCAGTTTCAGGTAAAGAATTTGTGATCTATAGTGATGCTTCTTACATAGGGTTAGGTTGTGTTTTGATGCAAGAACGAAAAGTTGTTGCCAATGCTTCGAGACAGTTGAAGGTTCACGAGAAGAACTATCCTACTCACGATATAGAGTTAGCCGCGGTTGTGTTTGCGTTGAAGATTTGGCGTCACTACTTGTATGGTGAGAAGTGCATAGTTTACACCGATCATAAGAGCTTGAAGTATTTGATGACTCAGAGAGAGTTGAACTTCAGACAGAGAAGATGGCTCGAGCTGTTGAAAGACTATGATTTGACGATAGAGTACCATCCGGGTAAGGCAAATGTAGTAGCCGATGCTTTGAGCAGAAAAGTTGCAGTTGAGTTGAGAGCTATGTTTGCTAGATTGAGTGTATCCGGTGATGGTGGTTTGATCACCGAGTTGCAAGTGAAGCCTTCTTTGATTCAGTTAATTAGAGAGAAACAGTTGCAAGATGTGTCTTTAGTTTCTTATGTTCAGGACATAGCCGAAGGTAGACCGACCGAGTACAGTTTCAGTAGTGAGAATGTGTTATGCTTTAGAGACAGAGTTGTAGTACCTGAAGATGTTGAGTTGAGACGTTTGATTTTGAGTGAAGCATATTTGAGTCCTTTTTCGATGCATTCAGGTAGTACTAAGATGTACCGTGATTTGAAGAATGACTATTTCTGGGTTGGTTTGAAGAAAGATGTAGCCGAGTATGTGAGTCGTTGCATGGTTTGTCAGAGAGTGAAGGTAGAACATCAGGTTCCTTCAGGTTTGTTACAGCCTTTGAAGATTCCAGAATGGAAATGGGAGAGGATCACTATGGACTTCGTGTCGGGGTTACCGTTGTCTCCTTCGAAGAAGAATTATGGTTGGGTGATAGTTGATAGATTCACTAAGTGTGCTCACTTCTTAGCAGTGAGCACTACAGATTCTTTAGACAAATTGGCGAATTTGTACATTCGCGAGATTGTGAGACTTCATGCAGTTCCGAAGTCTATTGAGTCAGACAGAGATCCGAGATTCACTTCGAGGTTCTGGAGTTGTTTGCATAGTGCCCTAGGTAGCCGTTTGCATTTCAGTACTTCTTATCATCCGCAGTCCGATGGACAGCCGGAGCGAGTGATACAGATTTTAGAGGATATGCTACGTTGTTGTGTGATTGATTTCCAGGGTTCTTGGGAGAAGCACTTGCCCTTAGTTGAGTTTTCTTACAACAACGGTTACCAGGCTAGTATACAGATGGCTCCTTACGAGGCTTTGTATGGTAGACGATGTAGGACTCCGATCTGTTGGGCTGAAACGGGTCAGAGGTTGTTACCTATGCCGGATTTGCTCAAGGGGACTACAGATAAAGTGAAGTTGATTTGCGACCATTTGAAAGCAGCTTCCGATCGTCAAAAGTCTTATGCAGATTTGAAGAGAAAGGAGATCGAGTTCTCAGTGGGCGAGAAAGTGTTTCTGAAAGTATCTCCGTGGAAGAAGGTAATAAGATTTGGCCAGAAAGGCAAGTTGAGTCCGAGGTTTATTGGTCCGTATGAGATAGTTGAGCGGATTGGGCCAGTAGCTTACCGTTTGAGATTGCCTTCTGAGTTAGAGAATATCAATGATGTTTTTCATGTGTCGATGCTTAGGAGATATAGATAAGATCCGTCTCATGTTATGCCCATTGAGGAGATAAAGTTGAATCCGTATTTGTTTTATAATGAAGAACCAGTTGAGATACTTGCTTCTGATAGCAAGGTGTTGCGTGGTAAGACCATAGAGTTGGTCAAGGTGTTATGGAGACTTAGAGGCGTGGAAGAGGCCACGTGGGAGAGGAAAGCTGATATGCTTGAGAAGTTTCCGTACTTGTTTCCGTCAGGTAATTTCGGGGACGAAATTCCTTAAGTGGGGGAGAGTTGTAACACACAGGTTTGGGGGTTAGGTGAAAATAATATTAAAATAATGTTTTAGGTCTCGGTTTATAATTAAAATAATAAAATATTATTTGGACTTTGTGATTTCCAAAACAAACATTTTATGTTGGACTTAAATTGATTTGAAACTCATTTTCCATGGAATTTGCAAATATTTGAGATTTCCATCTCATTAATGGCAAAACTGTAAATAAATGGACTTTCAATAAAAATATGCTTTTTGTTAAAACGCCCCTTTGTCATCTTCCTCCTCACTCCATTTTGCATTTCCACGACATTGAAGAGCTCTCTCTCCATTTTCACTATTCCATTTCACTCTTTGCTCCTTGTTGGTGATTTTCAAAAGGTAATTGCAATTTTGACTTGGCCTTGCCATTCTCTTCATTTTGGTACCATTAGTTTTCATTGAAACTATGTATTTTGCATTTTGAGTTTTCAAAGTTTTTTTCAAAAGGTTGAAGCTTTATTGTCTTTAACAAAAGCTTTTGATTTAATATGGTTAGATAAGTTGATTACAACCCGTAAGGTCCACCATATATGAATTTTAAAGAGTTTTATAAAGATTCCCGAATTTGGGTTTTGATGGGGTTTTTGAAGGGTTTAAAGGTTAGTTTTAGGTGTGTTTGATGTTGGAAATTGAGGGATGATGTTAGAGTAATAGTTAGGGGTTGTTTTGGAAGCATTTAAGTGTGTTAAAAGGGTTGAATTCATGAGTTTTGGATTGGGTTTGATGGTTGCTCAGGATTGAGGTTTTGGGAGTTGTTCATAGCTTGAATTCATGTGTTTTATGCTTGAGTAGTGTTTCGGGTTTGCTACATTGATGTGTGATTTGATTCGAGGTTGTTTTGTTTGTGTTGAGATGATTAGAAGCAAGAGTTTGTGTTGGTGAAGCCTCGGGAACAAATCCGGAATCGTTGGAAGCTTGATCGGCTAGTGTGTTGAGCTTGGAATAGTCGGTGAGTGGTTAAATGTTTTTAAATGGTTTTCGAGTATTGGTTCAATCATGTGGACTAGGTCGGGCTTGGTAGACCCACCTAGAGTTGGGATTAGAGTGGTAGCCTAATCCCAAGCTTCAGTTAGAGACTTTGGTTGCACTCTAATTGTTGTTATGCCTCATGTTTAATTGTGTTTATGGTGGCTATGTATAAATGTGTTATACATGTATGTTGAGGCATGGTTGAGATGCATTGTGATATGCATGTGGATTGTGCATGATGATGATCATGGTGAGTACGTGCTAAGCACGGAAGTTGATATGAAATGATGTTGTGAATTGTGTTTATTATTGGCACTAGTATGCTTGGGTACAAATGATCGATCATTAGGATGTTTAGTGTGCACACTTGAGTCAAATGCGCGTGTGGTCTTGGTGATGGTAGTCATCAAAATGGAGTACGGGTTCGCCCGGAAATCCTTCTTGAATATATGATAGTCGATGATGAGTGTAATCCCATCGACGGGGCGTGAGGATGAGTGGAATCCCCTCCGCGTGAACGGTGATGAGTGTAATCCCACCGTAAGGTAATGGTTGTTTTTGGATGTGAGTTCCAACGTGTTATCCGCGTATTCGAGTCATAGCTAGGTGCCAATATGAGATTATATGTGTGCCATTATGATTTGAGATGTGTTGCCAATATGGATTATTATATGTGTTTACATATGATGTGGTTGGACTTGTTGAGCATGACATATTATGAGTTTATGATCATGCATCATTGATATTTTGGCTCGCGTGGATCGAAGGTAAGATTATGCATTCTACCTTGGTTGTGCTCGTGCTTGGACCCTGCATTGTCGAGGTTTGTTTTAATGAGCTTACCCTCACTAAGCTTTATGCTTACGCTCTTTTTTGTTCGACAATGCAGATCCGTAGTTCGTGGGTTGCTAGTGCAAGGAGAGGGCCTCCAAGTGTGCTTTGTGGTGCTATCTTAGCTTCCAAGTATGAACTTTTTAGTTATGAGATGTAATGGTCAAGCAATGGGATATGTGATGTTGATTTTTGCTTTTGATGTATGTTGTTGGTTTGTTTAGGAGCATGTTAGACTCCTCTACATGTTATGTTGGTTTGGCTTTTGGTTGCCTTGTCTTGCTTGTAAACCATGTTTAAGTTGCTTACCTTGAATGTTTAAGTGTAGGACCTAGTTGAAGCATGTTATCTTATTTGCCATGTATGAACCTTATGATTGATTTGATGGTCCTTGAATGTATGGCTTTTGTATGTTGAAGTGTGCTATGTATGCTTGTCGTGTTTGGCTTGCCTTAGAGTTTATACTTGTGTGTTGTGTGAGGTTCTAGTGGTGTTTTTGGGACAGCCTTGTACCAAAAACCAACTAAAACCAATCTGCAGACAGAGGGCGTTTTGAAACGGTTGGCCCCGTTTCGGTACGGTCTCTTTGTTTTTGGCCAAGCGTTTCGGTATGCTAGGGGGCTGTTTCGATACGATTTTGCTACTGGAAATCTGAGAATTTGACGATAAATTGAAGTATCGAAACGGGCTTTAGTGTTTCGGAACGGCCTTCGTATCGTTGACCACGAGAAGTTGACCGTTGAGGTCATTTCGATACGGGCCACCCATGTTTCGAAACGGTCTCATTGGGTTGACTTTGGCCAGTTGACCTAGGCAAGGCGTATCGAAACACCCTATGGGCGTTCTGATACGGCCTGCTGTTTAAGATTAAAATGGGCTGGTTTATGTGGGCTGTTGATTGTTTACCTCGTTTATTTTCTTCCGCTGTTGCTTTTCCCACATAGGACATAACAATACATCTAGAAAAGATAATAACAATGAAAAGTTTATCCTTGGGTCGGTAACCGAAGTGGAGCCTTAACGGGTTTCGCCTCGGTTATCCCCGTGTAGCCCACTCGGATCGGTCAAGCGTCCGAACAGGGACGAGGGGGTTACACTTCAGATCTCGATACATCTTTGTACTACCCGGATGCATAGTAAACGAACTACAATGTGCTTCAGTCAAAATGTTGTGTCTCAACTCACTGTCTTCTAGAGCAACTACCTTGATCTTGAAACACAAAATCCCATCATCAATGAAACAAAAATCAGTCAGTTTGCCTTCCAAAATGTCTTGTACATGAGCAGCCAAAGATCTGTCTCGCAATTGTTTCTCACGAATCAACTGAATTAAAGAAGGCTTCACTTGCAATTCAGTCACTAAGCCACCATCCTCTGACACACTTAATCTAGCAAACATTGCTCGCAATTCAACTGCTACTTTTCGAGTCAAAGCATCGGCTACTACATTTGCTTTACCCGGATGATACTCAATGGTAAGATCATAGTCTTTAAGTAATTCTACTCATCTTCGCTATCTCAAGTTCAATTCTTTCTGTGTCATCAAATACTTCAAGCTCTTATGATCTGTGTAAATTGTGCACTTCTCACCATACAAATAATGTCGCCAAATCTTCAATGCAAACACAACTGCGGCAAACTCTATGTCATGTGTAGGGTAGTTCTTCTCATGCACCTTCAGTTGTCTAGAAGCATAGGTAACAACTCTTCTTTCTTGCATCAAGACACAACCTAAGCCCACATACAAAGCATCGATGTAGATTACAAACTCTTTCCCTGACACTGGTTGAACTAAAACTGGAGCATTAGTCAAAGCTTCTTTCAATTTCTCAAAGGCTTGTTGTCTTACATCTGTCCACTCAAATCT
Organism: Hibiscus trionum; assembly: GCA_030270665.1. Lineage (NCBI taxonomy): Eukaryota > Viridiplantae > Streptophyta > Magnoliopsida > Malvales > Malvaceae > Hibiscus > Hibiscus trionum. The sequence continues at coordinate 34,699,179 of BSYR01000005.1, forward strand.
AACACCCCTTTTGCAACAATTTTGTCAACGGGGCAGCCACCCTAGAGAAACCATCTACAAATCTCCTATAGTAACCAGCTAAACCTAGGAAACTTTGAATTTCGGTTACAGACTTCGGTTGCTTCCATTCCACAATGGCTTCTATTTTCTTAGGATCAACTCTAATCCCTTCGACTGACACAACATGGCCAAGAAATAAAACTTCCCTGATCCAAAATTCATATTTGCTCAACTTGGCATAAAGCTGATTACTCAACAACGCCTGTAGCACTAACCGTAAATACTCATCGTGTTCTTCCTCAGACCGTGAATACACAAGAATATCATCAATAAAAACCACTACAAACCGATCCAAGTAATCATGAAACACCCTATTCATCATATCCATAAAAGTTGATGGTGCAGTAGTTAACCTAAATGGCATTACTAGAAATTCATAATGTCCATACCTAGTCTTGAAAGCTGTCATCAGAACATCAACATATTTCACCTTCAACTGATAATACCCTGATCTCAAATCAATCTTTAAAAATACCGATGCCCCTCTCAACTGATCAAATAAATCATCAATACGCATCAAAGGGTAATTGTTCTTTACTGTTAGTTGATTCAGTTGCCTATAGTCGATGCACATCCCATACTACCATCCTTTTTCTTTACAAACAACACTGGAGCACCCCACGGCGAAATACTAGGCCTAATGAAACCACGGTCCAACAATTCCTGAAGTTGATTCTTTAACTCTTTCAATTCTTTTGGGGCCATACGATACAGAGCAATCGACACTAGAGCAAAATTAGAGATAGTCTCAATAGCAAACTCTACCTCTCTATCAGGAGGCAAACCAGGCAATTCTTCTGAAAATACATCCGGAAAATCACAAATTGTCCCAATGTCCTTTGGTCTGACCTCGCTCATGTTAGGATTCATTACATAGGCCAAATATGCCTGACAACCAAAGTTCATCAACCTATGAGCCTCTAGACCTCAAATAACATTCGAAAAGAACTTAATGTTCTCACCTTCTGCAACTACCTCACAGTCATCCGCAAGCTTCAATGTAATCCTTTTTGTCTCAAAGTCCACCCTAGCTCTATGCTCAACAAGCCAATCCATACCCAGAATAACATCGAAACCATAGAACGGTAGCTCTATCATATCAACCGGAAATACATGACCTTGAATCATCAACGGACACTGTAGAGCATTTGGGTGTTCTCTATTTATGAGCGCAAGTGCACACTCTTGTCAAGTTATAGTATAAAAGATATCGTCTCCCACAGGGATTGGAGCAGCTTCTATGAATGGTTTCCTGCACAAGGATTTAGTAAATTGCACAATTAAATCTCTAAACGTGGAAATAATAAAACACAAGTAAATAAAGATAGTGATGGTAGGGTTGATAGGGAGAGATAAGGTCGATAGATTGGGTAAGGTAATCATAGTTAAGTAGTGTGCAAACTGCATTGTAAAGCCTAAGTGTGTTGTGCTTCCATGATCTACTGCCTCGGCGGGTAATGGCGGACGGTAGCTACGACCCTGTCATGCGACCGCAGCGGGTCTCTACCCCTGCAACTTTCAATGTCTCGGCAGGTGGAATGGAAATAAGTCCTGGTGGCAAATTTGGCAGATACTTCAAGTTCGACAGAGCAATTCTTAAGTGATCCTTCCTATATCTAGGCAAGGATTATGTCACCATGTGATGTAGGCAATACCTAGCAATCTCAACGTAAACCTAACACAGGCAATCGACGTTTGGTTGCTCCTTTTAGCCGCTTAAACTCAAACTTATGTCTAAGCCAAATTAGTCAACACCTCGACATGATGAGACCGTGCTTAATCCTTTCGTGAGCCTTACACTTTTGTGCCCGACAAATGGATTTCTTCAACTGGACTTTTGGAACTAATTGAAGAAGTGAAGATCATGAATTAAGCAAACCTGGAATATTTTAATGAAAACACACTTAAACTATTACAATCGTTTCTTACAACTACTTTACATACAAAAACCTAAACCCTAGAAGAGTTGGGTCGCGACCTCCAACACCTCTAATCTATCTATCTACCTCTCCGCTATGCATCTATACATCTGTGCATCCCTCCATACCCCTATACCCTCACATACATGGGTATATATAGGGCTCATGGCCTAAGTTTGAGTCATCCTTGGAGTAGAAGTCCTTAAAGTAACTTTAAATTAAATGTTGACTACTTTTTTACTTGAATGTAGACTCTTTGGACGTTTCCTTCTTCAGCAAATAAAGATAAGTACTCTTACTTATCAATCTTGGATCAACTCTAGCGGCCTTACAGGCTTCAGAAAATTGCAAGACTGGGCTCATTGGGCTCAGGGAATTGCTCTCATTCAATCGCAACCCATCTTGACTAAGTCGGTGTAACTCCTGCCTGGGCGGCACTTGGCGGCATTGCTGCTATGGCGGCATCCTCAGCGACACCTAGAACTGCTTCAGTAAAACTCCTTTTGTTCCCAGCTTTCCTATCCTCTCCTGTCCTCTGCTTCTCTGCACAGCTACAACACCTGAAAATAAAAACTAAACTAAAACAGTATATTTTTCTTAACCAAACAGAAAATATTCAACAAAAGCATGGTAAAAGAGAAAATATTGTTATTATGCATGCAATGCACCTAAATATGCCTAAATGAGCTTAAGAATAGCAATAATAGGGGCAGGAATGTGTATAAAATATAGAACTCGTGGACACTCTACACACCCCCAAACTCGAAGTATTGCTTGTCCTCAAGCAATGCAACCTAACTAGTAAACCTGCCCCTTGCACAAAATTAGCAGAAACTTAGCCTTTAATTTGATTTCTTACCTCAAGGTCGTGGCACCTATTTAATGTTAGTATGAGGGAATGTCATGAATTAAATTAGATTTTAATTTTCTTAGTGCCCGTGCTGTATGTGCAGGTCTGTGTTCATGCTAAACATACTGAGTATACTAAGTTAACAGAGAATGCTGAACATAATTAAATTACTAAAAGGGATACGAGTTTCTGCCTTGGCAGCACAGTTAGGCACTTCCTTCCTCTTTTTCTGGTCACGGCTTTAAGGGCTTCAGCTCATCACAACTATTCTCTGGGTTTGAAGCTAAGATAGATGCACTCTACAAAACTTTGAACCCTTCGAATAGAGTCATCCCGTGAAGGCTTTCATTCACTCTTGCTAATTTGTCCGTCACTTGGTTTAAACACTTGGACTTTGATAGCAGCGGAGTGTCCTTACTCATGATCCTTCCTAGAGCCTGTTTCGAGCACCTCTAGGGGTTTCATCATTTTTGTGATGCTGCCTTGCGCTGCCGTGGCGGAAAACCTCTATTCAATTATAAGATTTTTATTAAGTAAATCAGGCAGTGTTAAACTTAGAACTCAAGCAAAAATTTAATATTTAACAGATATTGTAAGAATAATTTGGCAAAAGAAAAATTTTCTAAGTGTTTTTCATGCTCCTTCCCATAGTTAAGTCAAAAAAAAATTCTTTTTCTTTTTTTTTAAGTATGGTGCGAATATAAGTAGTCGGCTAACTATCATAGGCACAAGTTTTTGAACTAAGAGTTTCTACTTCATTAAGTGTTTGGGGCAGAATTTACATATGCTCCTCTATGCTACTAACTGAACCTAAAACAAAGAGGACTAGTCCCCCCAAACTCAAGGTTGGCATTGTCCTCAATGCCTTACAAAAAACAAAAAGAAATAAATCATGAAAAGAAAAACAGATAAAGTAAAAGAAAATATAAAAATAACGAAAAAGAAATAAAAGAAAAAGAAAATGTGCTATAGACTAGGGGATTTCCCCTCTGTTGCTGCTGCGTCGGAGGAGGATTCTGAGGAGGCGGGTAAGACTAGGCGGCGTGTGGCAGAAGGTCTGGCGGCAGGGCTCTTCTTCGTGCCACACAGCGACTGGATTTGGCTGGGTGTGGGTCGTTTTGCTGGTGCTTTAGGCTCAGGTTCAGACTCTCCACCCTGAGACTCGGTTGCTGCGGTTGGCCGCTTCCTCTTCCTTACTGCCTCAACCGATTCATCATCGAAGGACTCAGATATCTCCATGTCTGAGTCCTTGGCTTCTTTGGCAGCTGCCTCCTTTGCTGCTAGGGAGGCGGCGGTCGTCTCCTCCTCTTTCTCTGACTCAGATAAGGAGGTGAGGTCGTACGACTGGAATGGAGTAGGCGAGGTCCTTCTCTTAGGGCGGATGTGCGGCCCCTCGCTGTCGGTGGCGGCTGGAGTGGCAGCTGGTTTGGGTGTAATCTGGGTTGGTTTGGACGCTGCTAACTCTGATGGGAATGCGGGCAACTGTGGGTCGCTGTCATGGTATTTGTCACGCAAGTAGGCCACAAAGACCTCTTGCACCTCCGCAATATATTTGGTGAAGATCACATGTTTGTGCTCGATCTTTTGGCAGCTTTCGACAAGGTTGCGCAGCTAAGGGATCACGACGAAGGGGAGGACAGCTTCAGTACTGCCCGGTGCGGCTGGGGTGGCGGCAGTTTGGGACGGCAGCTAGGCGATTGACGGTGTTTCTAGCTCCGATTCCTGCATCATCTGAAGGCGCGCCTTTCTTGTCCACCCTTCCTTGGCAGGATTGATTGTATCCTTGGGATGCGGCAGCACGCGAAAGTTGGCGCATAGGCCTGTGATGAGTGCAGGGAAGACGAGAGGTCCCTTGGCGTTGGGCTTGTCTGCGTGGGCATAGATCTCCTCTGGAATTACTTCACCAACGTTGATTGGCTGCCCTTTCATAATGTTGTGGATAAGGCAGTCGTGGCCTATTGACTGTTGATCTGTGTGAGGTGGGCATCAGGCGGCATTGGACGAAGTTGCTCCAGAGAATGGCCTCCGGCAGCTGATCACAGCGGTTGACTGAACCATTTTTCTTGTCGGTTAGCCACTTGGTGTTGGGCCGGCAAGTGTCTTTCTTGATCTTTTCGTAGTCAGTCGCCGTTAAGTAGGACTTCCATTCTTCGTGCGGATTCCCTTTGATTTCTATACTGTAGAAGTTGTTAATGGTTTCCGCTGTGAGCTTGACTCCTTCGCCGCGGACATAGACAAAAGTGTTTCCTGGCGTAGGCTTGTGGGCATAGAATTCTCGCACCTGATTGTTGTTTATTCCTTCTAGCTGTCATGCGAAAATGTCTGAACCCAAGTTGTGAACCCTTCCGAATATTGTGGGTTCGAGGCCAAAATCCCCATCTGGCCTGGTGTATTAGAACCCTATTTCCTCCTAGAGTTGCCGCTCTGTGAAGTGCTGCTTGTAAGTTACCGCGACAGCAGGGTTTAAGAACCTCTAAAAGGTTGGCTTGGAGGTGGATGCGGTTTGTTTTGATGTGGCCATAACTGTGAGATCGGTTGTGTTCTCCTAAAGAAAGAAAAAGAAATTGCAAGAAAGTAAAGCAAGTGAAATCTTGAAAGCAAAGATTGAAAAGAAGAATTAAGAGTAAAGGAGAGAGCAAAGTGAAGAACGAGGAGGGAATAGTTGGCTTTATATAGCCGCTTCTCTTCGTTGCCTTGGCGGGCATGCTGCCAACGGGCGACAATGATTGCAGCGCGATTTCCGCACTTCTAGCCGGGCATGCTGCCAACGGGTGGCAATGGTTGCAGCGCAAATATAGCCGTTGCGGCTAGCCGTTATGAAGCCATTAGTTGTTATGCTCATCTGCCTTGGGCTACCTTGGCTGCTGGATTGGGCTTTTCCTTTATTCTTTCATTCTTCTTGGTCTTGCCTTCATTCCTAACCTGAAATAAAAATTAAATAAAAATAACTGAATGTTAAATCTAATCCTAATGCATAAAAATAAAAATAAAAATTAGGTTATTTTGGGTTGCGCTTTTCCCAAACATAACCGCTTCCTAAGGGCTCTGCTTTTAGCTTTTTGTCAGGGCATTTCCTTCCCCTGCTCAAGTGGATGTTGTTTGCCATTTTTGCCGCCCTGGCGGGACATACACCAAAGAAAACAAAGATGCATAATTTTTTTTGTTTTTTTATAAAAATAAAATAAACAAAACTTTAATGTGCAAAAACTAAAGTAGAAGTTCAGAAATTCAAACGCATTTACTGTTGCCAATCCCCGGCAACGTCGCCAAAAACTTGTAGAGCGTTTGGGTGTTCTCTATTTATGAGCGCAAGTGCACACTCTTGTCAAGTTATAGTATAAAAGATATCGTCTCCCACATGGATTGAAGCAACTTCTATGAATGGTTTCCTGCACAAAGATTTAGTAAATTGCACAATTAAATCTCTAAATGTGGAAATAATAAAACACAAGTAAATAAAGATATTGATGGTAGGGTTGATAGGGAGAGATAAGGTCGATAGATTGGGTAAGGTAATCGTAGTTAAGTAGTGTGCGAACTACATTGTAAAGCCTAAGTGTGTTGTGCTGCCATGATCTTCTGCCTCGACGGGTAATGGCGGACGGCAACTACGACCCTGTCACGCGACTGCAGCGGGTCTCTGCCCTTGCAACTTTCTTTGTCTCGACAGGTGGAATGGAAATAAGTCCTGGCGGCAAGTCTGACAGATACTCCAAGTTTGACAGAGTAATTCTTAAGTGATCCTTCCTATGTCTAGGTAAGGATTCTGTCACCACGTGATGTAAGCAATACCTAGCAATCTCAGCGTAAACCTAACACAGGCAATCGACGTTTGGTTGCTCCTTTTAGCCGCTTAAACTCGAACTTATGTCTAAGCCGAATTAGTCAACACCTCGACATGATGAGACCGTGCTTAATCCTTTCGTGAGCCTTACACTTTCGTGCCTGACAAATGAATTTCTTCAACTGGACTTTTGGAACTAATTGAAGAAACGAAGATCACGAATTAAGCAAACTTGGAATATTTTATTGAAAACACACTTAAACTATTACAATCGTTTATCACAACTACTTTACATACAAAAACCTAAACCCTATAAGAGTTGGGCCGCGACCTCCAACACCTCTAATCTATCTATCTACCTCTCTGTTATGCATCTATGCATCCGTTCATCCCTCCATGCCCCTATACCCTCACATACATGGGTATATATAAGGCTCATGGCCTAAGTTTGAGTCCTCCATGGAGTAGAAGTCCTTAAAGTAACTTTACATTAAATGCTGACTCTTTTTTTACTTGAATGTGGACTCTTTGGACGTTGCCTTCTTCAGCAAGTAAAGATTAGTACTCTTACTTATCAATCTTGGTCAGCTCTACCGGCCGCTACAGGCTTCAGAAAATAGCAAGACTGGGCTCATTGGGCTCAGGGAATTGCTCTCATTCAATCGCAACCCATCTTGACTAAGTCGGTATAACTCTTGCATGGGCGGCACTTGGCGGCATTGCTGCTATGGCGACATCCTCAGCGGCACCTAGAACTGCTTCAGTACAACTCCTTTTGTTCCCAACTTTCCTATCCTCTCTTGTCCTCTGCTTCTCTGCACAGCTACAACACCTGAAAATAAAAACTAAACTAAAACAATATCTTTTTCTTAACCAAACATAAAATATTCGACAAAAGCATGGTAAAAGAGAAAATATTGTTAGTATGCATGCAATGCACCTAAATATGCCTAAATAAACTTAAGAATAGCAATAATAGGGGCAGGAATATGTACAAAATGTAGAAATCGTGGACACCCTACAGACACCTCTTATACATCCGTCCAACTACAACAGTCTCACCAAAAGAGCTAGTCACATGCATTCCTACATCCAATATCTCAACAGGGATATCAAACAATTTCGCATGCTCACTCAGAATATATGAATGTGTAGAACCAGAATCAACCAAGGAAAGCAATGACATAGATTGTAACATGAAATTACCTGCAATAAAATCTGTGTCATTCCCGGCCTCTCTGTGCATACACCCTAGCTGGTCCACCGCCCTCTGGCTGGACTGTAAAAACCTGAGCTATGTTTCTTGGAGCCTCAATCCTCGGTTGGAAGTTACCTCGGCCGCGCCCACGACCTCTCTGATGATCAATTGCTCTAACCGGCTGAGGACAATTACGCCTCAAATGATCGCGAAATCCACAGTTCCAGCATGTACCAGGCACACCCTAACACTCACCCGTATGATGTCTCCCGCATCTAGCACACTCCGGAGTACGAGCAACAACTCATTGGCCCTGATGGCTACGACCTGGGTTATCACCCCCACGCCTATGATCATAATGATGCCTATTATCCTTGTGCCTCTTGGCATCACCTCTGTCTCACTGGTTGTGCCTCTTCCCTGAGCTAGAACCACTAGCATGAGAAGACAAACCCAAGTTTTGCTCGATGTTTTTGGCCCGGCTGACCAAAACATCAAAATCCATGTAGTCGGAGGCTAACATGTAAGTTTTCACATCCTTTACCAGCCCATAATAGAAGAGCTCACATCTTTCCTTCTCATTAGGCACTAACTCATGAGCATACTGACTCAGTCGTACAAACTGTATCTCATAATCATATACAGACATATTGCCCTGGACGAGAGCCATAAACTCCCTCTTCTTCTCATCCAAGAACTGCGAACCTAAGTATTTCTTACGGAAAGCGAATCTGAAGAACTCCCAAGTGATCTCATCCTCAGGCATACCAGATGTAGTCGTAGCCCACCAGACATATGCATATCTCTGAAGCAGAGAAATGATACAACCAAGCTTCTTAGCGTCTGAGTACTCCATCTGACCTAATATACGTGTGGTACTCTCTAGCCACGCCTCTGACCGCTCAGGCGACAATCTATGAAACTCAAATCTACCCAGACTACGGAGTCTCTCCAGGGGCAAACCAGTCCCCGCACCCTGAGGTGGTACAACAGCTCACATACCGGTCACAGCTGCCTGAAAGGCACCGGTAATAGTCTGAGCCAACTGAGCCAAATCAATCACGGCCGGATCCTGGCCATCTGGTGGTACTACACCCTCAACTCCGGCCTCACCTCCTCCCGGTGGAGGTGGGGGCAACTCCTCGTCAACCACTGGCTCCTCAGCATGAGCCTCAACAGGATCCTCAACAGCCTGAGCTGCAGCTTGTGGTTCCTGACGAACCATTCTAGGCCTGCCTTGGGGTCTCGCCATCGGAACAGACAAAAGCAATATAACAACCACAACAACAATAACACACAAAGGTTTTGGGTCAACAAGGGCAAGGGTCCAAATTGCTCAAGTATTTATCCAAAATCATTTTCTTACAATAATACCTAGCAATTGGTTGCTTAACAACTTCCAACCAACGATAGCAACATAGCAAAAGATCATGCTACCAACCAATCATGGCAAAACAACCACCGTACAAAGCATCCAACGGATAAATCACCTAACAATCACGCAAACACATCAACTTACCTCAATTACCTTCCCGAGAGATGCACAACCTAGGCAATGATACCAATAGATGTAACCCCCTCGGCCCGGCCTAGTCACCAGACCGACCCAAGGTGGTCACACGGGACTAACTGAAGAAAGACCCGAAGATTTCTCTTCGATTAGTAACCCTAAAAGAGGAACAAGGTTTTAAAATTATCTTTTCTAGATGCTCATTTATAACTTAGGTGAGGATCACACACAGTGGATAAAAACACGAGGAAACAAAATTTGAACAAACAAATAAGCATATAGGGACCAAAATGTAAATCTAGTATAAACGGGGACCTAATATGAAATTAAGGTTACAACATTGATATTAAGTCAATTTCATGCTCACATGATGGAATGCAGCTCAAAACAACAACCCAAACACCACTGATTGATAATACATCAACCGAGGGCCAAAACGCAAGAAAAACAAACTTAGGAGATGCCCTTAACCGAAAATAACGACCACCGTTTTGAAACCAAAGATCTTGTTTCGGAACGGGTCTTCACCAAGATTTTCTAGTGAGCAAACGTTTCGGAACAGGGAAGCCCGTTTCACAACGCCAAGACAAAAATGCAAGGGCGTTCCGAAACGTTGGTGCCCGTTTCGTAACACTTACCAACAGATTGGTTTAAAAACACATTTTAGACACCTCCAAGCTTTCTAACCTTGACCCAACAACACACACACAATAAGGAAACAACATAAGCGTGCATTTTACAGGCAAAGAAGCTTATCAACAACAAACGAGAGCATTTCACCACTAGGATTAAACATGAACAAAACATAAAATGATCCACATTTGCATAAAAGGTCAAAACACAAGATAAGCATGAAAACAACAAAACCAAACTTCACACAACATTAAAGGGTCATAACAAACTTGTCTCAAACCATACATCCACAAAACATCAAGTCTCCACACATAAAACATAGCATCCTCATTGCTAGTAGTATTATTACAAACTCTAAAATTATACTTGAGCTAAAGTGGAAAAAGGCCTCGCTCCCCTTGCTTGCTTGCTACCCAGAACTCTAACAACCTGCATTGTTGGAAAAAGAGAGCGTAAGCATTTAAGCTTCGTGAGCGGAGCTCAAACCAAACAACAACAATGCAATTTTGAAAATAATTAGATATTTGAAAACCAAAACCTTTACCAAACCAAGAGTACATACAACATCTTACAACATCATAATGACCAACAAGATCATCTTACCATTCAACCATTCTTACAAAACACAACTTACTCTTACAAGGCCTTACCAAACAACCATCTTACCACAATATAACAAAGGTCATACAAAGGAGAAAAGTAGCATATTGGCATAATAAACAACAATACCCGGATATACAAATTTCTTACAATCTTACAAGTCTTAAAAGTATTACAAGACATCGATGAGAGTAAACTCAACCATCGTGCCAAAGCTAATCTTACAAGTACAATTTTGTCTGACACGGCCGAATTTTCTTACACATATGAATTTTTTCTTACACGCATGCGAGTTTTGTCTTACAAGTCTTACATGTGCACATTAATCCTAGTTGATCGATATACTATCTCCGGTAAAGATTCTAACTTATGCCAATACTCTAACAAGGGTCAAACTTACCAAAACATACATGGCTATCAAGCCATCTTACCACATCTTACTCTTACCAACATTTCCATACGAAGAATGCCTTTGCCAACACACACATCTTACAATCTTACTACAACAACATAAGCATGCTCACAACAAAACATAGCCATTAAAGGTAGGAAAAGCAATAGGCAACAATCACAAGTTTTACCGAAATTTCATAGCACAACACACAATATCAAAAACATTAATGTAAAACCACTTACTCTTGAGTTTAGATTGGCTTATCAAGCCCAATCTAAACCCCCAAAATCATATTTGAACATTTCCAAATGCTTTAAAACAATTCCACTCACCGATAAACTCGTTCTGAAAAGCCGAAACCCACAAAATAGCTAACGATCACCCGGATTTGCTCCCAAACTAGAATCATGTGTTTAGCAAGTTAAAACAGAGTATTAACACCCAAAAAAGCTTCCAAACTTGCAGCAATACTGAAATCCAACAATTACTCTCAAATACCCAAAAATCCAATAATGAAAATCATCAAAATCACTTCCAAAAAGTCTAAAACACAAACCCAGCCATTACCCAGCATTTCAACCATAAAAAAACTCATTTATTAACATCAAAATCAGCAACTTAAACATGCCAAAACCACTGCTGTCATTAAAACCCGAAATTAAGCCTCAACTCAAGATTTTTCATACGAAACTCCACTCAAACTTCAAGTTTCAGTTTTCTTATGATCCCTCCTTCATATAACCATCATTTAAACACCAAAACACCATTTAAAAACACCCATAAACCCAACATAAGCCATTTGAACAAAAATCTTCTAAAAACCCATTTTATTTCAATACTTGAACCTTTAAATCAAAAGGGGTAAACCATTTGATATTGATAGAAAGCTAATAAAATAATTTAATTAAAGAAAAGCAAGATGGAATCAAGTTTACCTCCCAAAACCTTGATGGGTAATTCCTTGGATTGAAAATACTTCAATGGTGGCTTGGTTTTAAGAAACTAACGTGGAAAAGGAAATGGGGCCGGTTCAAAAGTCATTCTTTTTTTATGAAACCCTTTTAAAATATGTTTGGGTTTAATTAAAAATTAAAACCACATTTTTGGCTGATTTTGCAAAATGGCCACCAAGTTTTGAAAACTTGCGATTTGGTCACTAGACCGAATCTCAACCTTTATGAATTGATTTTCCAAAATTGATTCACACAACTCTCACACGTACTAAATAGTAATTTTAAAAATTAATCCCAACTTTTTAGGAATACCCGAAAAAGGTTTTCCTTGGTCTAACCCCAAAAGCCAAACTGACTTATCGAATTTCAAAATCTACATCTGCGACATCTAGCCCCAAAATTGGGGTGTTACAATGATCATAGAATTGTTGATTCGAGATAAAATTGATTTATTTTAGTTTAGGTTTTAAGAGTTTTAGGGTTTTGAGTTTATGGCTTAAGGTTTATGGTTAAATTATTTTTAATTAAAATATGGTTAAATTGAAATAATGTTTAAATAATGAGGGTTAAATTTATTATTTTTTTAGAATCAGAAAAAAATTGTTTGATTATGCAAACGTGGAGGACTAAATGTATTATTATACAAAAAAAAATTAACTGTCACGTCACCCTTTCAACGATTGTTAACGGGTCAATGACCAATTTGGAGCAAAACTAAAAGTTTAATGGTAACATTGAAGCAATAGAAAATTTGGTTACCAATTTGAATAATTTACCAAAGTTCATTTACTATTTGTGTACTTTACCCAAAAGGAAACAAATATGAAAAGGTAATATAATAATTGAATTTTAGATTTTATTCTAAAAAGGATAATAACGATTTCGCTCCCTATGATTTTAAAAGTAATTAAAATAGTTAATGGTACATAGCGGTACACATGATTAGTGGTACATAGCGGTACATGAAGTTTGTTGTAGAATCATCCATGCTAAGCGTATTAATATTCCTTGAATATGTTTTCAATGGAATCATCCTTGTATTAGAGTAGTAATAAAATCAAAGTTCCTCCTATTTTCTACATATAAATATTAATGAACATTAATTTGTTGTAGAAAAGCGAAAGAATATTTTAGTTTTATTGGTACTCTAATACAAGGTTGAAAATGTTCAATTTTTTAATACTTTATAAACAGCTTTTAAGTTTTATATTTAAAACTTATCATTTTATAATTTCTATTACAATTTAACTTTATATTAGTTTTATTTTTAATAACTTTTTGAATATTTTATTTATTTTTATTTATTTTATGGATTTTTATAAATAAAATGGAAGAATATTTTGATTTTTTGTGAAAGTTCTCACTTTGCTTATTTTTAAAATTACCATGGACTCGAATGACATTTACACCAATTTTTTAATCAATTTTTCATATATTTCATTTGTAAAAGTTTAATTCAAAAAACCAAATTATTTATCCAATTTTATTCAAAAACTAAATAAAACGATTGAATTAACTTGAGATTTAAACAAATTATTTATCCATAACTTGAGATTTAAACAAATCATTTTTCCAATTTCAATAATTTCCTAAATTCTTATTTTTTAACTTAAATATTAAATAAGTTATCAAACTTTCAATTAAAATCAATTATGCCACTGAACTCTGCAAAAAAATCAATTATGCTCTCATATTCAGTTAAAAAATCAACTCACCCCCTCTGCCACATCATCATCCCATATGTACTTCCACGTCATCATCATTGGCCGCCACCGTAAACTACCACGTCAACACAATAAAGGTCAATGTCGATCAAATGGTCAATTTGATACAATTTACAAACTAGAAGGCTTAATTGTGTGCGCTTTTCGACGATTGGCTGAATTGATTTTTTAGGTCGAACTCAGGAGCAAAAATACCCCATTAACCAAAAAAAGCCTTAATCCGTAAACATAGTATTTTGATAAAATATCTCTTTTTTAGAAAAGCTATAAAAAGTTTTTTATAGCTATTTCGATATTGATACAATTCTTTTTATTTGATCTATTGATATTGATTAGTTTTTTTAATGTTTAAATATAACATTTTTTTAATAGAATCTGCTAGTCTTAATAAAAAGAAAAATATCTAAAATTAAAATAAGAGTTTACAACTAATATTGTAAACTAAATACATAATTTGCACATTTTCCTATAGCATTGACGTAAGAAACTAACCACTATAAAACATACAATGACCATACATGGACAAAGAACATAGATACAAACAAATCTGACTGCATAGACAAGGAACATGAATAAGGAGCAGGGATGAGTTTTTGCATTAAAACTCAACAATAAAATTACCGCAAGAGATCATCTTTTTTATAATTCTTTAGATCTGATATGTTCGTACTTCGTAATATTAATTACTAAAAATAAGAAACTACTATAGTTGGTGGATGGTTGAAGAACTAATATTTTGATATAATAATTGAAAAATAGTTTGGACTAAATTGAAAAGATTTCAAAAGTACCTTTAAGTCCAAACAACTTGAAAATAAGTTTGTGGATGGTTTAAATGGTTTTGTAAATGTTTGAAACGTTTTTAAGTAATCAAACCAGAGTTTTCAAGGTACTTGTTTCGACACAGGAGAACCTGTATCGAAACATTTTGAAACACCCCTTTGGTGTTTCGAAACACCCCAAAACTCGTACCGAAACAGGGCTTGCCCGTTTTGATACGGAGGGTCTTTGTTTCGAAACACCCCTTTGGTGTTTTGATACGCCCAACGGTCAAAACCTCCCCAACAGTTATTTTCCCAACGGCTTTTTAAATTGCAGCTCAACTGTCACATGTTTCAAAACGTGGTTGCTACCGTTTCGATACGGATCAAGAGTGTTTTGAAACGGCCAGAAGCGTTTTGAAACGGTTTGCTGCATCGGACTTCAACGGCTAGTTTTAAAAAAGGGCGTTCCGAAACATGTTCGATTGTTTCGAAACAGACATCTATAGAACAACATTTATGGTGGGAAATAAAGTCTCCAACGGCTCCAAAACAACCCCAACGGTCCTCAACGGCTACAAACTCAATTAGGAGTATAAAAGAGACCTCGAAGCATCAAGAGAAGACTAATGCTTCAATTGTCAACAACTATATGATGTCAAAATTGTCTTAGAGCTTCTTTGTACTTTTTCTTGTATAGACAACACTTGTGAGCTTAATTGTCAAATTTGCTCAAGTGTATAGTTTTTGGGTGAGAGCTTAAGATTGCAAACAAATACCTATTAGAGGGATTTCAAGTTTACTTAGAATTTCTCTTGTAAGAGAGTGTTTGATTAAGCTAAGGGTAGTTAGCTTAATCGTTGTAACAGTTTCCTCCTAAGTTGAGAAAAAAAGGACGAAATTAAAAGAGTGAATTTGTTGAAATCCTTAGTGGGAAGCTAAGGTAGTGGATGTAGGTGCTTGTTAGAAGGTCGAGCCACTATAAATCCTTGTGTCTTTTGTCTATATTTCACTTCCCACAAATTCACCTAAATATCCAACTTCTCCACACTTGGCGAGCTAGAACGGTTGAAGGAAATTGAGCACTAAAAAACCCAACAATTGGTATCAGAGCTTGGCTCAATTGAAGAGGATTAACACCCTATTGAGGCAATCTGGCAAGCTCGATCAACTTTTCAATCAACCGGCTCAATGGCGCAATCCATCAACAAACCACCTTTCTTCGACGGGACCAATTATGCTTATTGGAAGACAAGGATGATGTTCTTTGTCAAATCCAAAGACTACAAGCTTTAGGATATCATTGAAGATGGCCCGTTCGTACCGAAAGAAAGCAAGGTGGGGTGGAGTGCCGATGATCCTAAGAAGATTGAGCTAAATTGCAAGGCTTTGCACTTCATCTTTTGTGCACTTAGCCTCAATATATACAAGAAGATGTCTTCTTGCGAGTGTGTCAGGGAAGTTTGGGACAAGCTCGAAGTTACATACGAGGGGAGAAACAAAGTAAAAGAAACCAAGATCTGCCTCCTCAACCTAGAGTATGAAAACTTCAAAATGGATCCGGAAGAGGACATTGAGAAAATGTTCCATCGATTGTCCACCATCACTAATGGACTCAAGGGTTGTAGAGAAGTCATTCCGGAAGAAAAGATTGTCCGAAAGCTTATATATTCTCTTCTCGAGTCATGGGACTCAAAAAGGACCGTCATCATCGAAGCTAAGAATTTGAAGACCTTGAAGCTTGATGAACTCATGGGGTCACTTCTCACTCACCAAATCATGAAAAAAGGATAAAGAAGAGGAGGAGAAGAAGGAAGAGATATGAAAGATAGTGAAGAAGAAGATCATGGAGCTAGGAATCCATGCAAATGACATGGCTCTTAAAACTTCCAAGTGTAACCATGTTGATACAAGTGATGAGGAGGATGAAGAAGAAGAGATAGTTCATCTCTTCAAGAAGTGTGCCCCTTTCATAAAGAAAGCAATGAAAGAATTCGAATATGAGTCTATAAAAAAGAAGAAGAGGGCAAGCACTTCAAGCCATGAGAAGAAGGCATATGTGGCTACATGGAGTGATCAAGACTCCACCGACGATGAACAAGCCAACCTTTGCCTTATGGCCATCGAAGAAGATTCAAGGGTAACTTCTAATTCATCCACTTCATGTTCATATTCCTTTGATGAATTACAAGATGTCTATGATGATTTGGTTTTAGAATTTAAAAATCACATTTTTAAAAACAAGAAAATTGTTTCAAATTTGAAAATTCAAAATGATTTGATTTCTAAAACCAAAATTGAACGTAAAGCAAAACTCATTGAGTGAAACAAAAATGTGTTGATTTACAAAATTTGCTTCAAAAAGTTCAAGAAGAAAAAGATTTGATTTCCAAAGAGCTTGAAAAGAAAAACAATTTTGGAAAATCAAATTTTTATGTAAGATAATCTAGTGTCCCTAGATTTATAAATGGTAAAGTTTTTAGAACTATTTGGGTCCCAAAAGGACTAAGTACTTCAACTAAAGAGGATGAAATTGAAAATGGATTCCTAAGGGGACTAAACTTTGTGCAACTAACGTCTAGGGGTCCAAAGCAATTTGGATACCAAAAATTACTTGATTGTCTTGTTTAGGTGTGATGGAGAGTGATCAACAAGTCCAAATATTGAGGGGGAGCTCTGTAACACCCGGGTTTGAGGGTCGGGTGGGAGTAAAATATTAAAATAATGTTTCGGGTTTTCCATCTTTTTTTAAAACTTATTTAATATGTTGGGCCCGATTTTGATGTAAAGCCCGAATTTCCATGGATTTTAGAGTCTTGGATGATGGCCATTTTGATTAATGGTAGTTTTGTAATTAAATGGTCTTTGTAAAATAAAACCTCTTTTTATTTCAAATACCTAAAATTCCTATCATCTTCTACCTCCAAAACAACCCAACGTGAACTCCTCCCCTCCTTTGGAAGCCACTGTTCCATCACCATCCTCCTTCATCCTTGGTGATTTTCAAAAGGTAAGCACACTCCCATGTTGTCCTCATCTTCCCCTTACTACTCATGTTTTTAGTTTTCATTGAAACCCATTACTTTGTACTTTGAGATTTTTGGGTTTTAAGTTAAAAATCTAAACTTTATTAACCTTTAAGTAAGCTTTTGATTCTCTGAAGTTAGACATGTTCTTAGCATCATTAAAGGTCCAACATATATGATTTTTACAAAGTTTTAACAACATTTTCGAATATGGGTTTATTGGGGGTTTTAGAGGGGTTTAAAGTTAGATTTTGGGCCTGTTTTGGATAAGAAATTGAGGGCTGGTGATAGTGTCATGGTTAAGGGTTAATTTCAAGATGTTAGATGACATTTTCGTTGGAGTATGCCCAAAGACCAATCATATGATGATTGAATAGACATACTATTTTACTAGATTTAACAAGTAACGGCATTGTCGTTATTATCATTTGGTATATTTTTGTTCATCAAACTATCCATTTGATAATAATGTCCATACAATAATACGATTATTGTTAAATAGAATCCTTAGTCGAATATTATTACGGGTATGGACAGTGATAATATATAAAGACTAATATGTGATTGATTGATAACAAGTGTTGTTATTGACATAGAGATGTCAAAATCAACACATAAGTATTTGTTAGAGAACAACATACTGGATTGACCCGCTATGAGCATGTTTCTTGGGTAATTATGTGACAATCACAACATTGCTCATGATAAACATATGTATGATCCTCATACTTGAGATCAACATGATTTCAACATAAAGATTTACGTATTTTGACATAGTCAAACGTGTGTCGTAACTGACTACATTATAAAGACTGGTGATTGGATACGTGATGACCTATGTAGTGAAATATGGTTGATCAAGAAAGGATTTGTCTCTCCTACATAATGGGAGAAATATCTTCGGCCACTTGATTGAGTGAGATTAGAAAATGCATGGCCATGCTCGAATATTATGATATGAGATATCATAGAGATTCGTTTATAATAATCTACTCAAGACATCAAGAAACACTAGATGGACAACGCAAGTGTGACTAACCCATGACTTGTGTTCATCTAAGATATAAAGGACAAAAAGATGAAATACATAAGGGAAGTTTATTCAGGAATTAGGAAAGTCAAACCATGACTTCATGCAACTTAGGTAGCAATGATGTATTGCTAGATGCCACTCATTGTTTGTAAAATTAGAACAGTTCTAATTTTGCTGCTAACGTTGCATGAACCTACAAGGGTCACACCCTTCGAATGAAACGAACAAAAATTGGAAACCATACTCCCTATTTTAGGGAGGTTGCCGAAAATCCCCTATGGGATAAGGGAAATCGGCAACTCCCTTAAATGGGAATAATATTGGATAAATATTGTATTTATCAGATATTATTTACAGTATGGAAAATATTTAGAGACTTAAATATTATAGAATAAGATTCTAGAAATTTAAATATATATTTGGAATTTATATAATGTATATTTAATTTCAAGTTTATGTAGAATTAGATTCCACATAATTAAAAATATATATTTAAATATATTTAAATCCAAGTAAAGATAGAATGAGATTCTATATAATGAAAATATATATATTTGGATTAAATATAATGTATATTTAATATAAACCAATTTCAAGTAGAATTAGATTCTATGAATTTTGGTTGAACTTGGATTTAAGGAATTCAACAAGAATTAGGTCTCTGAATACTATTTAAAGGGACAAGGGCTAGCAACCAAATCATCCCTATTCCTCCTTACAAATTTTGACATATCCTTGGGAATTCCCTCTGGAAATTTCGACAAGTCCCATATTTCTTCTGAGAAGATGTTCGATATTTTTCTGGTGTTCCTCTTGCCCCTGGCAAATTTCTGGCAATTCCCTAGTTCGAATCCAAGTCCCGGTTGAACCCCTGGTCGATTTCAGACTCCCTCAGGAATCTCTAGAGGGATTTCGACTTCTCCCTGGAAGGTGTTCAAACCTGTCAAAATTTATCCCTAAGTGTTAGGGAGGCGGAAACCTTGTTCGTTTTGTTCGGGAGGACTCCGTAGAGGTCGTTGCGAACCTGTGACGATTCAGGTTTTACTTGATGTGGGTATTCCGACATACCGTCAGTTTTCCAGTTTCCAGGGTTTTAAAAGGTAACTCTTCATCTTTTCACCCTGGATTCGTTCTTGTACATGGATCCTGACTGGATTACGTCGGATTAATTTTTCAGCTGCGCCACGGGGCGTGCCGACGTGTCCTAATAGTGGTATCAGAGCCACTTGTATCATACGAATCCGGACTTAAATTCTTGGGTGATGTTTATGTATGAGATGCATGTTGTTTGATTCGATTTAGATATTTATCATTTGTCGTATCACACCTAATAAAGACTTATTTCGATTATCACTGAATGATTAAGAGTTAATCATAACTATGTTAGGTTGTTTCAATGTTAGATGTTAACATGTTGAGACTAATAGTTAGTCTAGAGAACAAGTAGTTGTTCGTAGTTTCATAGATTTATGAAATCTCTGAAAGGGCTTCTAATTTGATAAAAGTTATCAAACTATCTTTCACGGTGAATCCATAAGAGTTATGGTTAGACGTTATGAAAAATGCATGTCTAGGATTGGCATCATCAAAAATCTGGTACTTAAGTGTGCCTAGTGCGCCACCTCTCTTTCATGTTGACCTACCTGGTGCATTTGTTCGTTAACGCAAATGGTTTATGAAACCTCGTTATCCTTCTTTGGCCCATTAACCGCAACAAAGGGATAATCAGTTTAAAACTCCGTAAACACGTCGTTACTTTGTTCGCACAATGTTTGAAATGCATGTTTGATTGCACGATGTTTGTTTTGCATGGTTATAGCCCATAGCCTTTATAGTTTTGGTTTTTATAAATACGGCCTACGTGTCGTGCCTTTCTCTATATTCTATTGTACTTCTCTTCTCATCTCACTCCCTCGCATGTAACGCGAGTTTCTGAAATTTTTAAATACTCATGGAGATAAAACAAGGACCAACATAGCAGCGTGGTGGGCCTTCCCTGGTGGACCGGGCATTTCTGAAGCAGATTCTATCTTCAGTAGAATGGTCCTCCCATTGGCTTGGGACGGGTCGCCTTAGGTTAAGAAGGGTTATAATCATTGCATATTTATTTACCACTTATATTTACCTTGTATGTGATGCAATGGATGTTTTATAAGCATGATTAAACATAGTTCTATTGATAGGATCAATGTTAAAATGATGAGATAATTAAGTAAATCCCTCACTATAATTCTAAGTCTGTTTTAACCATCCAATATTTACCCTCGTTAAAGCTTCGATCGATATAATGCGAGATTTTCCAAAGCAATGTCACATTTATCTATCTTCGTTAAACGCGAAGAATAAGCTAGTGATATTCGCCGGTTGAGATATTGGTATTGACTTAGCTTGGTTGTTCTAATAGGATTAGAAAACCTAGTGGTTAAAAGTTTTGGTTAATCATAAGATGATTTAAAGAATAAGAGTTGTTCGCCAAAAGATTAGGAATTACATGAGATGTAATTAGTAAGGTGTTACTTACCTAAATAACCATTTCCTAAAAGACTGGCCAAATCTGATTTAGGAATGGTGAAATACGGATCCTCACTCACTAGAAAAAAACTATCGAAACGTATTTTCGAAATTAAAACTAGAGGGTTTTTAATTTTGAAAAAAATAGTGAGAGTAAATTTATAGTAAAGACCTATTTATAAATTTTAAAATTTGGTAAAACTTATGTAGCATATTTTCTTTGTTGTAGAATTAATGGAAAATAATACTCTATCTCTGCGATCTATCCTTGAGAAGGATAAGCTCAATGGCATAAACTTCCTTGACTGGTTCCGCAATTTGAGAATTGTTCTTAAACAGGAAAAGAAGGAATATGTCATTGAAGAACCTGTTCTTGATGAACCGGTTGCCACTGCTTCCAGAGCTGACAAAGACAAGTTTAAGAAACACATGGACGACATGCTGGATGTCGGTTGTCTTATGCTTGCCTCAATGACCACTGAGCTTCAGAAGCAACATGAGGACATGGTAGCTTATGATATGATTCAAAATCTCAAGGAGATTTATGAAGGGCAAGCTCGTCAAGAGAGGTACGAGACCTCTAAAGCTATGTTTCAATGCAAGATGAGTGAGGGATCTCCCGTAGGAGCTCACGTCATCAAAATGATGGGCTACATCCAAACGTTGGAGAAGCTCAGCTTTCCGCTGAAAGACGAATTAGCTATTGATGTCATCCTGCAATCGCTGTCGGATAGTTTCAATCAGTTCGTCCTTAATTTCAATTTGAATGAAATTAACAAGACGCTACCACAGTTGCTCGGCATGTTGAGAACTGCTAAAATCAACCTGAAGAAGGTAGGACCTAAACATGTTCTGATGGTCCGCAAGGGCAAGAAGAAAGGTAAATCGGCAGCAAAGTCTAAAGGTGATGGTAAGACCAAAACCGATGGAAAGGAGGCATTGAAACCTAAGAAGGGAATCAAGAAGGATGGAAAATGTTTCCAATGCGGCAAGACCGGACATTGGAAGAGAAACTGCCCCACACACCTACAAGAAGTCAAGAAAGCAAAAACGAGTGAGGTATCAACCTCAGAGGCTTCTAAAGAAAAGACATCAGAATAGACATGGACCTGTGAATGGAAATAAAGCAAGAGTTGCTAAATCATCCATTAGGACATGTGTTTTTGCTTAAATAGATTTGTTTTAGTTTTTTAAGATTATTATTTTGTGCCTAAGTTTTAGTTATCTTGTAAGGACAAGATATTTTAATTTTGAGATTATTTAAATGTTATTCTTTTAATCTCTTATGGCACAACGAATCAATGATCTTTAAACTAATCAAATCAATAATATTTATAAGATAAATAAAACAAATGACTAATCTCAAACTCGTAAAAGTATTAAGGTAATTTGATGAGATCAAATTCAAGAATACTTAAAGTTTGATAAACTTTCAAAGAATATGGGATTGTCCCATAATTAAATCCCACAAGTGGAACGAAAAGTCTTTGAAAGAGAATCAAATATGTTAGACATGTTTTGATTCAGAACAAGTCATTTTCGACTTCTTTACACACTAGAAAAACAACTCTCATACTTAATCATTTTTAAACTTGGTTCGAAACGTCATATAAGATATGGACTAAGAATTGTTCTAGAATACCTTTGAAGTTTTAAGGTTACTTACATGTTAAAATGTTTACAAATTTTGAACCTTAAAAACTCTATTTGTTGTTTATCCTAACGAGAACAAAGCGTTTGTTGCTCAAACGATAGTTTATCTCGAAAGAGAATACTTATCACTAAGGGATTTCATTTTTCAACGAGAACAAAATGTTTGTTGCTCAAACGAGAGTTTCTATCGAAAGAGATTACCTCTCACAAAAGGAAAAATCGAATTTGGAATGTGAAGAAATTTTAGACAACAAATTTATAAACCAAAGATTGAGAATATTCCACAAATGATCAAGGAACATTGGAACAAAACACAACTATTGTGTTGATCCTTAAGAGAATACCATATACTTGAGAAATATGGATTTCTCACTATCCGTACATGGAAACACTCTTCTTTTCGGATCAAGATAAAGACTAGGTCTTATCAGAAAGCAATGGTGAGCCCAAAATTCGAGAAATGGCTAAGAGCCATGAGATATGAGATGGAATCCATGTTTAAAACCAAGTATAGACTTTGGTTACCTAAAAGGGTAAAACCTAAGAGGTATGGATGAGTTTTTCAAAAAGGAAAAATCGACATGGATGACAAAACATACAAAGGATGATTCGTCGCTAAAAGTTTTCGACAAACTTCATAGTATAGACTATGATAAATCATCTTCCTTGTAGCTATGTTTAATCCATCTTAATCTCACTTGCAAGTAGTTACATACCATGATTATGGAATCAAATAAAGGAATGTCAAAACCACTTTCCTAAGGGAAAACTTGAAACATATGTGTACATGACACATCCAGAAGGTTTTGTCACTCCAGTAAACACTTGGAAGGTATGTAAGCTACAAAGGTCTATCCGTAGACTAAGGCAACCTTCTCAAAGTTGGGATATTCGTTTCAGAAGATACAATCAAAAGGTTTGGTTTATCTAGAAACAAAGGGGAGTCTTGTTTTCAAAAGAGCTAGTGGGAGCATTGTTACTTTCCTAAGTATTGTATGTAGATGACATACTCATCAAAAGGAACTAAAGATCACAATCCTTTTTGCATTAATAAAAGATAATGCGAGTTAGCAACATGAGACAGTATCTAACTCTACAACATAGGCTGAATGTAATACAATCGACATAGCAATAAAGAAGGATGTTTGGATCTAAAGGGTTCACTTCTGAACTAAGGGTTGTTCCCAGCATATTAGATGCTACATAACTCTGTTATGATGGAACCTTTGCGTAAGCAAATAAAACCCAGATCTCATCAATAAATCCAAACATATTCTAAAGTGCTTACATCTTGGAGATGTGAAAGTATGCAACATACACACAAAGTTGATAACTTTGTCAACTCCCTGACAAAGCTTTTGACACAGCATAAGCATGTCAGTTACACTAAGCCATATCGTATTAGATACGAGAATGATTGGTCTTAGTGCTAGTGGGAGATTGTTGGAGTATGCCCAAAGACCAATCATATGATGATTGAATAGACATACTATTTTACTAGATTTATCAAGTAATGGCATTCCATTATTATCATTTGGTATATTTCTGTGCATCAAACTAACCATTGGATAATAATGTCCATACAATAATACGATTATTGTTAAATAGAATCCTTAGTCGAATATTATTACGGGTATGGACAGTGATAATATATAAAGACTAATATGTGATTCATTGATAACAAGTGTTCTTATTGATATAGAGATGTCAAAATCAACACATAAGTATTTGTTAGAGAACAACATACTGGATTGACCCGCTATGAGCATGTTTCTTAGGTAATTATGTGACAGTCACAACATTGCTCATGATAAACATATGTATGATCCACATACTTGAGATCAACATGATTTCAACATAAAGATTTACGTATTTTGACATAGTCAAACGTGTGTCGTAACTGACTACATTATAAAGACTGATGATTGGATACGTGATGACCTATGTAGTGAAATATGGTGTATCAAGAAAGGATTTGTCCCTCCTACATAATGGGAAAATATCTTCGGCCACTTGATTGAGTGAGATTAGAAAATACATGGCCATGCTCGAATATTATGATATGAGATATCATAGAGATTCGTTTATAATAATCTACTTAAGACATCAAGAAACACTAGATGGACAACGCAAGTGTGACTAACCCATGACTTGTGTTCATCTAAGATATAAAGGACAAAAGGATGAAATACATAAAGGAAGTTTATTCAGGAATTAGGAAAGTCAAACCATGACTTCATGCAACTTAGGTAGCAATGATGTATTGCTAGATGCCACTCATTGTTTGTAAAATTAGAACAATTCTAATTTTGCTGCTAACGTTTCATGAACCTACAAGGGTCACACCCTTCGAATGAAACGAACAAAAATTGGAAATCATACTCCCTATTTTAGGAAGGTTGCTAAAAATCCCCTATGGGATAAGGGAAATCGGCAACTCCCTTAAATGGGAATAATATTGGATAAATATTGTATTTATCAGATATTATTTAGAGTATGGAAAATATTTAGAGACTTAAATATTATAGAATAAGATTCTAGAAATTTAAATATATATTTGGAATTTATATAATGTATATTTAATTCCAAGTTTATGTAGAATTAGATTCCACATAATTAAAAATATATATTTAAATATATTTAAATCCAAGTAAAGATAGAATGAGATTCTATATAATAAAAATATATATATTTGGATTAAATATAATGTATATTTAATCCATGTTTTATGTAGAATAAGATTCTACATAATTAAAATATATATTTCATTTAATATTATTAAATATAATGTATATTTAATATAAACCAATTTCAAGTAGAATTAGATTCTATGAATTTTGGTTGAACTTGGATTTAAGGAATTCAACTAGAATTAAGTCTTTGAATACTATTTAAAGGGACAAGGGCTAGCAACCAAATCATCCCTATTCCTCATTGCAAATTTCGACATATCCCTAGGAACTCCCTCTGGAATTTTCGACAAGTCCCAGATTTCTTCTGAGAAGCTGTTCGATATTTTTCTGGTGTTCCTCTTGCCCCCTGGAAAATTTCTGGCGATTCCCTAGTTCGAATCCAAGTCCCGGTTGAACCCCTGGTCGATTTCAGACTCCCTCAGGAATCCCTGGAGGGATTTTGACTTCTCATTGGAAGGTGTTCAAACCTGTCGAAATTTATCCCTAAGTGTTAGGGAGGCGGAAACCTTGTTCGTTTTGTTCGGGTGGACTCCGTAGAGGTCGTTGTGAACCTGTGACGATTCCGGTTTTACTTGACGTGGTTATTCCGACATACCGTCGGTTTTCCTGTTTCCAGAATTTTAAAAGGTAACTCTTCATCTTTTCACCCCAAATTCATTCCTGTACATGGATCCTGGCTAGATTACGTCGGATTAATTTTTTAGCTGTGCCACAGGGCATGCCGACTTGACCCAACAATTTTGGAGGTCGGAAATATGGTTTTCGGGTTTGTCTTTTGGGCAACTCAAAATTAGCACTTTTGGGATTGTCTCTAGCTTGAATTCGTGTGATTTATGCTTGGATTGTATTTCGGGTTTGCTCCATTGAATTGTGGACTGAAATGTGATTGTTTTGATTGTGTTGGATGATTAGAGTCAAGGTTTTGTGTTGGCGAAGCCTCGAGAACAAATCCGGATAGCTTGGTGGATTGATTGGCTTGAGTTGTTGGGCTTGGATAGTCGGTGAGTGGTTCTTCAGTTTTAATTGGTTTTCAAATACCTTGGTCCAAGCATATAGACCTAGGTCAGGCTTGGTAAACCCACCTAGAGTTGGGATTATATTGGTAGTTTAATCCCAAGATTTAGTATAGAAGACTATGGTTGAACTTGTGAATGTTGTGTTTATGTCTCATGTGCTAATTGTGATTGATGTTGTTATGCATATTGTGGCTATGTGTAATGATGAGGCATGACGATTTATTTATGCATTGTGATATGTATGTGTTTGATGAAATGTGGGTTGCATGATTGTAAATCATGGTGGATACGTCCTAGGCACGGGAATTGGTAAGGATATTGTTTTATGATGAGCTTGTGATGAGATAGTATTGGCACTAGTATGCTTGGGTACAAATGATCAATCATTAAACTGTTAGTGAGCACACGAGTGTCGAAATGCGCGCGTGGTCTTGGTGATGGTAATCACCAAGATGGAGTACGGGTACACCCAAAAATCTTCATTTATATTTTAGTCGATGATGAGTGGAATCCCATTGATGGGGCGTGAGGATGAGTGGAATCCCCTCCGCGTGGAATGGTGATGAGTGAAATCCCACCGTAAGGTAATGTAATGGTTGAGTTGTTGGATGTAAGTTCCAACAGTTGTTATCCGCGTATTCGGGTCATAGCTAGGTTCCAATACGGTTTGTTAAAATGTGATTCGTATGGTTGTGTTATGGATATGGACATGTTGAGCATGGCATGATAATTGATGTTATGTTAATGCATTTCATATATTTGATTCTTGTGGCTTCGAAGGTAAGGAAACATGCATTCATCCTTGGTTTTGTTGCTCGTGCTTGGACACTACATTGTCGAGGTTTGTTTTATGAGCTTACCCTCACTAAGCTTTGCGCTTACGCTCTCCTTTGTTCGACAATGCAGATCCTTAGTTCGTGGGTTGCTTGTGCGAGGAGAAGGGCCTCCAAGTGTGCTATTTTCTATCTCCAAGTATGAACTTTTAAGCTAAAGATGTAATAGATAAGCAATGGGATTTGTGTATGTTGCTTTGTGTTAAGGAGCTTATTAAGACTCCTTTAGTATGTTGATGTTTTGGTTTATGGCTTGTTAATGCCTTATTTTGGATGGTAAACCATGCTTGTGTTGTGTATCATGTATGTTTATGTGTTTGGTCTTAAGGCATGAAAACCTCGTTGCGATGTCTTTATGGTGAATGCTTGATTCCTTAAAATGTATGACATTTTCATGTATGTTGTGTGTTGATCATGTTTGGAGTAGGGTAAATCCCTCTAGAGTATGTGGTTGCATGTTATATCTTTTTTCTTGATGTTTGAGGCTTGTTGGGAGCTTTTGGAGATGCAAAATTTTGGTTTTTAGTAACACACAGACTTTAGGCGTTTCGGAACGGGTAAGGCTATTTTAGAACGGGTGTAGTTCCAGGGACACTCGTATCGAAACGCGTTCCAGTACGGTTTGGCTACTGTGAACCCCTGTTCCGATACGCATATCGAAACGTTTTGGCTACTGTGAGGGCCTGTTCCGGAACGTGTTTCAGAACGCCTAGGCGAAATGGACACTCGTACCGAAATGGGGTGGTGCATATCGGTACGAATGGTCTGGCTTTTTAAACTAGGGTCCGTGTATCGAAACGGGCAAGCCTATTTCGAAACATAGGCCTGAAATGTGGGCTTTTGGCATCTCTAAAGGTTCTCAAGTGTTGGGCTTAGACCCTGTTTGATGTTAGCCTACTTGTGAGCCTTGTTCGTGATCATTTCTGTGTGTTTGGGTCGCTTTTGCAAGAAATCGGATTAACTTGACAATTGGTAAATTTAAATTAACTTACGCTCTCTTGCTTAGTCTTGTCCTCGTTTTCCGCTGTCATTTGTCACACATAGGACTAACTAAATATCTAGACAAGACAATCAGAGAAAGTTTTCTAGGGTCGTTAACTGAAGTGGAGCCTTAACGGGTTTCTCCTCGGTTTTCCCCGTGTA
Source organism: Hibiscus trionum (assembly GCA_030270665.1). Classification (NCBI taxonomy): domain Eukaryota; kingdom Viridiplantae; phylum Streptophyta; class Magnoliopsida; order Malvales; family Malvaceae; genus Hibiscus; species Hibiscus trionum. Next base: position 34,727,473 of record BSYR01000005.1, read on the forward strand.
GCCCACTGGACCGGTCGGCCGTCCAGACCGGGGCGAGGGGGTTACACTTGTTGGTATCATAGCCTGAGGTTTTCGAGACCTCGGACAGGTAAGTGAGGTAAGTTGAATTCTTGTATTGTAATTGCACGGTGTTTGCTTGCCATGTAAGTATGTTCGCTTGCTTACCAAGTATGCTTTGATGTTTGTTTAAAGGATCGTATGTCTGCGTTGTTTGAAGCATGTTGATGTGTGATTTGTCCGTTAAGTGTTGAGTAGAGTCCCATTGCTTCTATTACATCGGAAAAAGAGATTTTTAAGTGAGGGAAAAACATACTTGATCCACTTGGACCCTTGCCCTTGCTAACCCTATTTTGTATGTTGTTGTTGCAGTTGTAATCTGTGAGCTGTTATGTCGAGGCCTAGCGGTAGATCCAGGCTGGATCGTCAGGAACCGCGTGTTACGGCTCCTGCTGTCGAGCCAGGGGTTGGGGTAGAGGCTCATGTGGTAGAGCCTGCTGTTGGAGTCGGAGCTCCTCCACCACCACCACCTCATCAGCCTGATGTGGAAGGCGAGGCTAGAGTAGAGGGAGCGGGACCTCAAGATGGCCAGGGTGGCCAAGGTCCTGCATGGATAGATATAGCTCTGCTAGTTCAGGCTATAGCGGGAGCGTTTCAGGCTGCAGTTGCCGGAGCTCAGGCTGCAGCACAATCGAGAGGAGATAATGATAGCTTACCCTTAGAGAGGCTTCGTAGCCTTGGAGCGGATGAGTTCAGGGGATCTACACCTGAGAGATCATAGTTATGGCTAGAGAAGACAGTTCGTATTTTGGCTCAGATGGGATGTCTTGGGGCTCGTAAGTTGGGTTGTGTGGTTTCGTTACTTCAGGGTGATGCCTACACCTGGTGGGTCACCATTACTTTCGGCGTGCCTGAGGCCGAGATCAGTTGGGATTTCTTTGAGGCTGCTTTTAAGAAGAGATATTTGGGCTCGAGATATTTAGATGAGAAGAAGAGGGAGTTCATGGCTCTTGTTTAGAGAGACACATCAGTGACGGATTACGAGATCCGCTTTATCCGATTGAGTCAGTATGCTCCGGAGTTGGTTCCTACTAAGAGGGATCGTTGTGGTCGGTTCAGGTATGGACTTCATGAGTAGGTCAAGACGTACACCTTGGCTAAAGATTATTCTGATTTCAATGTCTTGGTCGCTAGGGCCAAGGACATCGAGCATAGCTTGGGTTTGACCAAGCGTTCGGGAGGATCCAGTTTAGGGAAGAAGCACAACAACTTTGATCGTGGAGATGCCAAGAGGCATCGGGGGCAGTGGACAACAGTATGATCATAGACGTGGCGGTGGCCACCACGGTAGAGACCATCAGGGCCAGAGAGCTGGAGGGCGTTTGCCCGAGTGCGCCCGATATGGGAGACAACATTCAGGAGAGTGTTGGGGAAACTATCATGCTTGTTGGAACTGTGGATCGAGAGACCACTTCAGGAGAGAGTGTCCGCTTCAGGCGGGACAGGCACCGATTCAGGCACAGGCTCCTGCGAGAGTGATTGACTATCCGAGAGGCCATGGGCACGGTCGTGGTTACTTCCAACCGAGGGATGATGCACCTAGGATAGAGGCACCGAGGAATCTTGCTCATGTAGTGGCAGTTTAGCCAGAGGTCGGTGGACCAGCTAGATTCTACGCACAGAGAGAGGCAGAGAATGACACAGATGTGATAGCAGGTAATTTTGAGTTACAGCCCATGTCTTTTCTTTCCTTAGTCGATTCGGGTTCCACGCATTCTTATATTTTGAGTGAACATGCAAAGAAGTTAGACATACCTGTTGAGATTTTATACATAGGGATGCATGTGACTAGTTCCTTCGGTGAGACAGTTGTAGTTAGACGGATGTATAGGAGGTGCCCGTTGAAGATTCAGGGTTATGTGTTTCCTGTTGATATGATGGAGCTTCCGTTCTATGATTTTGATATCATTTTGGGTATGGATTGGCTGGTTGAGCACAGAGCTAGTGTAGATTTTGAGACAAAGAGAATTCCGTTGAAGCTTTTTGATGACTACGAGGTATTAGTAGTAGGCGAGAACGTTAAGTTCTTGTCGAACGTTGTGTCGGCTTTAGAGGCTCATAGGTTGATGGACTCCGGTTGTAAGGCTTATTTAGCGTACGTGATGAATCCGAATATGAGTGAGGTTAGACTGAAAGATATCATGATAGTTTGTGATTATCTGGATGTGTTTCTAGAAGAGTTACCGGGTTTGCCTCCTGACAGAGATGTAGAGTTTGTGATTGAGACTGTTTCCGGGTCTACTCCAGTTTCTATTGCTTCATACCGTATGGCTCTGAAAGAGTTGAAAGAGTTGAAAAGTCAGCTTCAGGAGTTGTTAGACCGAGGTTTTATTAGGCCTAGTAATTCGCCTTGGGGTGCTCCCGTGTTGTTTGTGAAGAAGAAGGATGGCAGTATGAAGATGTGTATCGACTATAGGCAGTTGAACCAGTTGACAGTGAAGAACAAGTATTCTTTGCCTCATATAGATGACATGTTTGATCAGTTGAGAGGTGCCTCAGTGTTTTCGAAGATAGATTTGAGATCAGGGTACTATCAGTTGAAGGTAAAGGAGTGTGATGTACCGAAGACACCTTTTAGGACTAGATACGACCATTATGAGTTCCTTGTGATGCCGTTTGGGCTCACAAATGCACCGGAAGATTTCATGGACATGATGAATAGAGTTTTCTGAGACTATCTAGATCGATTTGTAGTTGTTTTCATAGACAACATCCTTGTGTACTCAAGATCAGAAGAAGAGCATGATGAACATTTGAGACTTGTATTGCAGAGATTGTTGAGCAACCAGTTGTATGCTAAGTTGAGTAAATGCGAGTTCTGGATCAGAGAGGTTGTGTTTCTTGGCCATGTGGTATCAGCTGAAGGTATCCGAGTTGATCCGAAGAAGATTGAAGCCATTGTAGAGTGGAAACAACCTAAGTTAGTGACGGAAATTAGGAGTTTCCTAGGACTAGTTGGTTACTATAGGAGATTCGTTGACGGATACTCTAGGGTAGCTGCTTCGTTGACTAAACTTTTGCAAAAAGGAGTGAAGTTTGAGTGGTCAGATGTGAGACAGAGTGCTTTTGAGAAGTTGAAAGAGGCTTTGACGAATGCTCTAGTGTTAGTACAGCCAGTTTCAGGGAAAGAGTTCGTAATCTTTAGCGATGCTTCCTACGTAGGTTTAGGTTGTATGCAGATGCAAGAGAAGAGAGTTGTTGCGTATGCTTAGAGATAGTTGAAGGTGCACGATAAGAACTACCCTACGCACGATATTGAGTTAGCAGCAGTTGTATTTACGTTGAAGATTTGGCGTCACTACTTGTATGGTGAGAAGTGCACGATTTACACTGATCATAAAAGCTTGAAGTATCTGATGACTCAGAGAGAGCTGAACTTGAGGCAAAGAAGATGGCTTGAACTGTTGAAAGACTATGATTTGACTATTGAGTACCATCCGGGTAAGGCAAATGTAGTGGCCGATGCGTTGAGCAGAAAAGTTGCAGTTGAGTTGCGAGCTATGTTTGCTAGGCTGAGTGTATCAAAGGACGGTGGTTTGATTACAGAGTTGCAAGTGAAGCCTTCGTTGATTCAGATGATCAGAGAGAAACAGTTGTAAGACGTATCATTAACTTTACATGTTCAGGACATTGCAGAAGGTAGGCCGACAGAGTATAGTTTCAGCGATGAGAATGTGTTGTGTTTCAGAGACAGAGTTGTAGTGCCTGCAGATGTTGAGTTGAGACGTATGATTCTGAGCGAAGCATATTCGAGTCCTTTTTCTATGTATCCGAGCAGTACTAAGATGTACCGAGATCTGAAGAGTGATTATTTCTGGGGTTGGTTTGAAGAAGGATGTAGCCGAGTATATGAGACGTTGCATGGTATGTCAGAGAGTAAAGGAAGAACATCGGGTTCCTTCAGGTTTGTTACAGCCTTTGAAAATTCCGGAATGGAAGTGGGAAAGGATCACTATGGAATTTGTGCCACGGTTGTCGTTGTCTCCTTCGAAGAAGAATTCTGTCTGGGTGATAGTCGATAGATTCACTAAGTGTGCTCATTTCTTAGCAGTGAACACCACTAATTCTCTACATAAATTGGCAGATTTGTACATTCGCGAGATTGTGAGACTGCATGGAGTTCCGAAGTCTATTATATTAGACAGAGATCCGAGATTCACATCGAGGTTCTGGAGTGGTTTGCATAGTGCCTTAGGTAGTCGTTTGCATTTCAGTACTTCTTATCATCCGCATTCAGATGGTCAGTCAGAGCGAGTGATACAAGTATTAGAGAATATGCTCCGTTGTTGTGTGATCGACTTCCAGGGATCGTGGAAGAAGAATTTACCCTTAGTCGAGTTTTCTTACAACAACAGTTACCAGGCTAGTATCCAGATGGCTCCTTATGAGGCATTGTATGGTAGGCGATGTAGGACTCCGATCTGTTGGGCCGAAGTGGGTCAGAAGTTGTTACCTATGCCGGATTTGCTTAAGGGGACAACCGATAAAGTGAAGTTGATTTGTGACCATCTGAAAGCAGCTTTCGATCATCAGAAATCTTACGCAGATTTGAAGAGAAAAGAGATTGAGTTTTCGGTGGGTGAGAAAGTGTTTCTGAAAGTGTCTCCGTGGAAGAAGGTAATGCGATTTGGCCGTAAAGGCAAGTTGAGTCCGAGGTTTATCGGCCCGTACGAGATAGTTGAGCGGATTGGGCCAGTAGCTTACCGTTTGAGATTGCCTTCATAGTTAGAGAAGATCCACGATGTATTCCATGCGTCGATGCTCAGGAGATATAGATCGGATCCATCTCATGTTATGGTCGATGAAGAAATAGAACTGAATCTAGATTTTTCGTATAATGAAGAACCAGTTGAGATACTTGCTTCGGATAGCAAGGTGTTGCGTGGCAAGACCATAGAGTTGGTCAAGGTGTTGTGGCGACATAGAGGTGTGGAAGAGGCCACGTGGGAGAGGAAAGCAGATATGCTTGAGCAGTTTCCGTATCTGTTTCCACCAGGTAATTTCGAGGACGAAATTCCTTAAGTGGGGGAGAGTTGTAACACCCGGGTTTGGGGGTCGGGTGGGAGTAAAATATTAAAATAATGTTTTGGGTTTTCCCTTTTTTAAAAAAAATTATTTAATATGTTTGACCCGATTTTGATTTAAAGCCCGAATTTCCATGGATTTTAGAGTCTTGGATGATGGCCATTTTTCATTAATGGCAATTTTGTAATTAAATGGTCTTTGTAAAATAAAACCTCTTTTTATTTCAAATACCCAAAATTCATATCATCTTCTACCTCCAAAACAAACCAACGTGAACTCCTCCCCTCCTTTGGAAGCCATTGTTCTATCACCATCCTCCTACATCCTTGGTGATTTTCAAAAGGTAAGCATACTCCCATGTTGTCCTCATCTTCCCCTTGCTACTCATGTTTTTAGTTTTCATTGAAACTCATTACTTTGTACTTTGAGATTTTTGGATTTTAAGTTAAAAATCTAAACTTTATTAACCTTTAAGTAAGCTTTTGATTCTTTGATGTTAGACATGTTCTTAGCATCATTAAAGGTCCAACATATATGATTTTTACAAAGTTTTAACAACATTTTTGGATATGGGTTTATTGGGGGTTTTAGATGGGTTTAAAGTTAGATTTTGGGGCTGTTTTGGATAAGAAATTGAGGGCTGATGATAGTGTCATGGTTGAGGGTTAATTTGATGATGTTAGATGACATTTTGGAGGTTGGAAATATGGTTTTTTGGTTTGGCTTTTGGGCAGCTCGAAATTAGCACTTTTGGGATTGTCTCTAGCTTGAATTCGTGTGATTTATGCTTGGATTGTATTTCGAGTTTTCTCCATTGAATTGTGGACTGAAATGTGATTGTTTTGATTGTGTTGGATGATTAGAGTCAAGGTTTTGTGTTGGCGAAGCCTCGGGAACGAATCCAGATTGCTTGGTGGATTGATTGGCTTCAGTTGTTGGGCTTGGATAGTCGGTGAGTGGTTCTTCGGTTTTAATTGGTTTTCAAATACCTTGGTCCGAGCATATAGATCTAGGTCGGGCTTGGTAAACCCACATAGAGTTGGGATTATATTGGTAGTTTAATCCCAAGCTTTAGTTTAGAAGACTATGGTTGAACTTGTGAATGTTGTGTTTATGTCTCATGTGCTAATTGTGATTGATGTTCCTATACATAATTTGGCTATGTGTAATGATGAGGCATGAAGATTTATTTATGCATTGTGATATGCATGTGTTTGATGAAATGTGGGTTGCATGATTGTAAATCATGGTGGATACGTGCTAGGCACGGGAATTGGTAAGGATATTGTGTTATGATGAGCTTGTGATGAGATAGTATTGGCACTAGTATGCTTGGGTACAAATGATCGATTATTAGGATGTTAGTGTGCACAGGAGTGTCGAAATGCGCGTGTGGTCTTGATGATGGTAGTCACAAAGATGGAGTACGGGTACGCCCGGAAATCTTCATTTATATTTTAGTCGATGATAAGTACAATCCCATCGACAGGGCGTGAGGATGAGTGGAATCCCCTCCGCGTGAAATGTTGATGAGTGAAATCCCACCATAAGGTAATGTAATGGTTGAGTTGTTGGATGTGAGTTCCAACGATTGTTATCCGCGTATTCGGGTCATAGATAGGTGCCAATACGGTTTGTTAAAATGTGATTCGTATGGTTTTGTTATGGATATGGACATGTTGAGCATGGCATGATAATTGATGTTATGTTCATGCATTTCATACATTTGATTCTTGTGGTTTCGAAGGTAAGGAAACATGCATTCATCCTTGGTTTTGTTGCTCGTGCTTGGACCCTACATTGTCGAGGTTTGTTTTATGAGCTTACCCTCACTAAGATTTGCTCTTACGCTATCCTTTGTTCGACAATGCAGATCCTTAGTTCGTGGTTTGCTTGTACGAGGAGAAGGGCATCCAAGTGTGCTATTTTCTATCTTCAAGTATGAACTTTTAAGCTAAAGGTGTAATAGATAAGCAATGGGATTGTGTATGATGCTTTGTGTTAAGGAGCTTGTTAAGACTCCTTTAGTATGTTGATGTTTTGGTTTATGGCTTGTTAATGCCTTATTTTGGATGGTAAACCATGCTTGTGTTGTGTATCATGTATGTTTATGTGTTTGGTCTTAAGGCATGAAAACCTCGTTGCGATGTCTTTATGGTGAATGCTTGATTCCTTAAAATGTATGGCCTTTTCATGTATGTTGTGTGTTGATCATGTTTGGAGTATGGTAAATCCCTCTAGAGTATGTGGTTGCATGTTATATCTTGTTTCTTGATGTTTGAGGCTTGTTGGGAGAATTTGGAGATGCAAAAATCTGGTTTTTAGTAACACACAGACTTTAGGCATTTCGGAACGGGTAAGGCTGTTTCGGAACGGGTGTGGTTCCAGGGACACCCGTATCGGAACGTGTTCCGGTACGGTTTGGCTACTATGAACCCCTATTCCGATACGCGTATCGAAATGTTTTGGCTACTGTAAGGGCCTGTTCCGGAACGTGTTTCAGAATGCCTAGGCGAAATGGATACCCGTACCGAAATGGGGTGGTGCGTATCGGTACGGATGGTCTGGCTTTTTAAACTGGGGCCCGTGTATCGAAACGGGCAAGCCTGTTTTGAAACACAGGCCTGAAATGTGGGCTTTTGGCATCTTTAAAGGTTTTCAAGTGTTAGGCTTAGGCCATGTTTGATGTTAACCTTCTTGTGAGCCTTGTTCGTGATCGTTTATGTGTGTTTGGGTCGCGTTTGCAAGAAATCGAATTAACTTGACAATTGGTAAATTTAAATTAACTTACGCTCTCTTGCTTAGTCTTGTCCTCGTTTTCAGCTGCCGTTTTTCACACATAGGACTAACTAAATATCTAGACAAGACAATAAATCAAAGAAAGTTTTCTAGGGTCGTTAGCCGAAGTGGAGCCTTAACGGGTTTCGCTTCGGTTTTCCCTGTGTAGCCCACTCGGACCGGTCGGCCGTCCAGACCGGGACGAGGGGGTTACAAGCTCCATGCACACAAGGAAGAACACTTGAAGAAAGAAGGCTTCACATCCTCCCTTGAGTTCAAGTGTAGTAAAATCTAGTTATTTTAGTTGTTTAATTTGATTTATTTTTTAATTTCACATAGATTATCATATATGTTGGACTAACATTCTTTAATGATGCTTTGAGTAAGGGGGGGCCATTTTAAAACCAAAATTCTTTTTGTGTCATTTTTTTACCTCTCAAGTTATTTTGAACTTAAAGTTATCTAAATTCTTTTTGATATAACAAAAAGGGGAGAGTTTGGTTTGAAAAATTGCATTTTCAAATGAATAAGGGGGAGCTTTAATTACTTGTCTATTTTGAAATATCTTATTCAAATTTTTAAACTTGAAGGGGGAGAATTCCAAACAAATTTTCAAGTTAGTTTTATTATATCAAAAGGGGGAGATTGAAGAACTGATATTTTGATATAATAATTGAAAAATAGTTTTGGACTAAATTGAAAAGATTTCAAAAGTACCTTTAAGTCCAAACAACTTGAAAATAAGTTTGTGGATGGTTTAAATGGTTTTGGCAATGTTTGAAACGTTTTTAAGTAACCAAACTAGAGTTTTCAAGGTACATGTTTCGAAACAGGGGGACATGTATCGAAACATTTTGAAACTGTCAAAACCCGTACCGAAACAGGGCTTGCCCGTTTCGATACGGGGGGTCTTCGTTTCGAAACACCCTTTTGGTGTTTCGATACGCCCAACGATCAAAACCTCCCCAACGACTATTTTCCCAGCGGCTTTTTAAATTGCAGCTCAACTGTCACATGTTCCGAAACGTGGTTGCTACCGTTTCGATACGGATCAAGAGTGTTTCGAAACGGCCAGAAGCGTTTCGAAACGGTTTGCTGCATCGGACTTCAACGGCTAGTTCTGAAGAAGGGCATTCTGAAACGGGTTTGATTGTTTCAAAATGGATGTCTGCAGAACAGCATTTATGGTGGGAAATAAAGTCTCCAACGGCTCCGAAACAACCGCAACGGTTCTCAACGGATACAAACTCAATTAGGAGTATTAAAGAGACCTCCAAGAATCAAGAGAAAACTAATGCTTCAATTGTCAACAACTATATGATGTCAAAATTTTCTTAGAGCTTCTTTGTACATTTTCTTGTATAGACAACACTTGTGAACTTAATTGTCAAATTTACTCAAGTGTATAGTTTTTGGGTGAGAGCTTAATATTGCAAACAAATACCTATTAGAAGGATTTCAAGTTTACTTAGAATTTCTCTTGTAAGAGAGTGTTTGATTAAGCTAAGGGTAGTTAGCTTAATCGTTGTAGCGGTTTCCTCCTAAGCCGAGAAAAGGGGACAAAATTCAAATAGTGAATTTGTTGAAATACTTAGTGGGAAACTAAGGTGCTGGATGTAGGTGCTTGTTAGAAGGTCGAACCACTATAAATCCTTGTGTCTTTTGTCTATATTTCACTTCCCACAAATTCACCCAAATATCTAACTTCTCCACACTTGGCGAGCTAGAACGGTTGAAGGAAATCGAGTAGCGAAAAACCCACCAATGATGAACTAGGATCTAATTGTAACAAGTTAGGAAGAAAAATAATTAAAATTGTACTTTGATGCAAATAATAATGATGGTATTTTAAAGAAAGTACAAAACTTTTATATTTCTTTCCCTTAGAGTTTCCTTCTATTGCGAACTTATGTGATAATTTATTTTTTATTTTATATTCATAATCTAATTTCGTAGCCTTGGAATTTTCAATTTTTTGTATAATTTAGAAATTTTCTTTACATTTTATATTGATAATATAATTTTTCACCCTTAAAAATTTTAAATTCCATATAATTTTACTAAATATAAAAGTTCTTACCCTTAACATAAAATCTTATGTTGGTCCCTACTAGTGTGATGAATTGACGAGCTTATGCTTAACAGTTAAAACTCTTTTTAGGCTACTTTTTTGTGTTTTCCTGTAACATTTCCCAGGCATAGTGAAATGCAAAAATGAGCAAAATTCCCTCTAGAAAAGAGTTGTGATAAGCAAAATCACACAAGTGAGAAATTAAGCTGTAGTATCGTCATCAAAGAATGGGGAGAGCCCACCGCCATGACAATAAAAACAAAAAAAATGGGGCACACAAATTATTTCTTTGATGACAACAATAACAACATGATGAGTGCGTTAGGTTTATTGTGTTCTCAAAGTTTCAAAACAACCCCACAGAAAAAATAGTTGATGATGAGTTTATGAACATGTGAAAACTGACAGTTCCTCTCATTAAAACTTGTTCTTTTCCCTTTATTTGTTTCCAAAATGTAGAGTACTGTTTAATTTAAAGTCAACACCCCAATGAAGTTGTGTTATTTGAACTCGAATGTGAGTATCAGATCTAATACAATGTTTATTTTAAAAAAAAAATACATGTATCCAAATATGAATATGACAAAACAAGCAAAATGAAGACCGTGTAGCAATTTGTATGTAATCAAACAGTGAAAAAGAATGTAGTTATGGGTGAAAACTTAAGGTAACAAGAATGAGTATGGGGCACATTGATTGGTGCAACAAAATTCCTGCACAATAATATGATGGGATTTTTCTCATTCTACTCATCATTCATGTATTGACAATATGACAAAGCGGTTCGAAACCAACATAGCTTCTTGATTTGGACAATGATCGTTCGTTTTGAAGAATGTTAATAAAAGGAAATTTGTATAAATTTCATGATTAAATTGACCATTACTTGCAGTGTAGTCGTGAGTCAGAGAGTCATAAGCACATATCCAATACAAAAACTCAAGAAAAAAGGGATATACCCAACTTTATGCTTTGCTATAACAAAGAGTATTATGTGTTTTAAATTAATATATTTTCAAGGATTTATTCACTTTTTTGAAGACGAAAATACCTTGTGTGTTATCAGCATGACGGGCTCTAACAAATTGCTTGAAATTCATTTTTAATTTCTAACAAATTGCTTGAAATTCAGTTTCATAAAGAGGTAAGATGATTGCATTTTGACCATGTTCTCGAGTAATCCAATCCGATTCATGAATAAAAATAATCCAAAAGCACAATGTAAGCAAGATTCAGGTTTGATGGGAAACAAGATAATTCAGATCTAAGCGAACAGATACCACAATTTAGTCCTGAAAATGACAGTGGACCTAATGAGCCTAATGAAGGTGTGGGAGATGACAATGAGTGTAATGGGTTTGATGAAGGTGTTGGTGATGGTTCTTATGCTTTTAATTATTCTGGTGCTGATGGGATGGTAGTCAAGGATAATAATGAGACAGATGTGGACATCAGTGAGTCTGAATGGATAGATGGAGATAATTTTTATCAAATGATGATGATGAGATGGCTTCAATTATAGATATGTAAAGGGCTGTAAAAAGGAAGATAAAATATAAAATTGTGACTATAAAAGATATCAAACTTGGTTTGTGTAGAATAACATAATCTTTTCCAATGAGGGAAATGATGACGAGTTAGCGGATTTATGGGGTTTGGGTGGTGGAGAGGATACTGATTACTTAGACTCTTCAGACGTTGGTAGCTATCAGACAGATTCAGATGGTGATGTTGTTTGTAAGAACAATGAAAAAGTTTTTTTTGATACTTCAACTGTTGAACCCAAATTTCAATTGGGAATGATATTTGATACTCAACAACAGTTGAAAGATGTCATCTATGCTTATGCAGTAGATCATAGTTTTAATTTCAGGTATGTATCAAATAGAAAAGAAAAAAGTAGGGTTATGTGTAAGAAAAAATGGTGTCTTTTTGTGATACATGTCTCTTGGGATAAATCCGATGGGTGCTATAAGATCAAGGTATTAGTGATTAAGCACCAATGTTCTATCTCTTTTAAGAATAAAAGAGCATATTACAAGTTGGTAGTGAAACACTTTCTTAGTAAGATTAAAATTATTCCCAAACTAACGGTGTCAGACATGAAAATGTTTGTTGGGGAGGAGTTAAAAGTGGCATTACCCATACACACTTGTGGGAAAGCTAGAAAATGGGCTTTAGAACAAATAATGGGCAGTGTCGTGCATGAATTTAATATGCTGTGGGATTATGTATTTGCTTTGAGGAGCGCTGATCCAGATGGAACCTTTGAGATTATGGTTGAGAGACCCACTCAAGTTGATATTTCAAAATTCAGAAGATTGTATGTATGTTTCAGTGCAGTAAAGGAAGGACTTAAAAGGTTTTGTAGACCTATCATTTCATTGTATGGTTGCTTCTTAAAAGGGACATTTAAAGGTAAAATTCTCTCGGCTGTGGGTAGAGATGGTAACATTCAAATTTTTCTTATAATATGGGCAGTAGTTGAGGTGGATAATAGAGAACTTAGAATTGGTTCTTGAAAAATATTCAGAATGATTTGAACTTAGGATATGGCTCTAAGTTCACATTGATAAGTGATGAGCAAAAGGTAATCATTTCCCTATAGCTTGGATAATAGTTTTTACCAATTTATTCTTTTTATTTATACATTGTTATTATTGTGTAACTGATGTTGGTTTCTTTTTCTGTGATTTTGTAGGGATTGTTTGAAGAAATTCCTCTATACTTGCCAAAAGTAGAGCACATATTTTATGTTAAGCATATGTATTCCAATTGAAAGAAATCGCATCAAGGTGGTGACCTTCAGCTGCTACTTTGGTTATGTTGTAAGGCTACAACTCAATCACAATTTCAACAATATAATTCAAGGCTTTGTAAGTTAAAAAAACAAAGCACTCGATGATCTTATGTTAAAGAGACCATAACATTGGTCCAAAGCCTTCTTCTCTAGTAGGTCCAAATGTGATGCTATAGATGATAATTTTTTAGAGGCATTTAATTATGTTATTTTTGGGGCTAGATTTAAGTCTGTTATTTCAGTATTTGAACATATAAGGCTTTATGTTATGTCTAGGCTGGTTGAACAAAAAAAATCAATTAGCTAGAAAGGTGAGTTGTGCCCCAAATAGGGCTGTAAATGAGACGAGACAGATCCAGAGCTACTCGAGTCCGACTCGGTCAAAGCTCGACTCGATTAAAATCGAGCTCGAACTCGGCTCGAGTTCTTAACAAGTTGAGTCGAGCTACTTGATACCCGACTCGAAAAACTCGCGAGCTACTCGAAAAATAAAATATACTATTTTTTTGAAATTTAAAATCTAAATTCCTAAATCTAAACCCCCTAAAACATAAGTCTTAAACCATAAAATATAATTCCTAAATTCTAAACCCAACAAACTAAACCTTTAAACCCTAAACTAACACCTTAAACCCTAAAATTAACAAGAATAGTTTACAAAACTTGTGTATCAAAGTTTTTTCCTAATAGAGCTTTAAATGAAATGCAAGAAATCACGAGCTATTTGAGTTCGACACAACCAAAGATTAGTCAACACTTGACTTGATTGGACTTGAATCAAGTTGAACTCGACTCGAATTCTTAACGAGCCGAGTCGAGCTCAAATTTCTCAGGCTCGTTAAAATTACTTGTGCTCGAACTCGACTCAAAATCTTAAGGAGCTGAGTCGAGCTCAGCACTACTCGAGCTCGACTTGGCTCGTTTACAACCCTAGCCTCAAAATTGAAAAAAAAAACACTTGAAGTACATAAAGCTAGTAGTACTTTTTGCCATATCATTTGAAATGATGCTGAAGGGTATGAGGTCATGTATCATGGAGACACATTTGTAATTGATATCAGGGTCTAGAATTGCACATGTAGGATGCGGGACCTAACAAGTATTACATGCCCCATGCAATATGTGTCATACTTTATATGGAAGAAAGATTGCAAGACTATGTGCTCGATTTATACAAAAAGCATGTATACCGTGAGCTTTATGTGGTAATTTATTTTTTATTTTATATTGATAATCTAATTTCGTAGACTTGGAATTTTCAAATATTTGTATAATTTAGAAATTTTCTTTATATTTTATATTGGTAATCTAATTTTGCACCCTTGAAAATTTTAAATCCCATATAATTTTACTAATTATAAAAGTTTTTACCCTTAACATAAAATCGTATGTCGTTCCCTAGTGGTGTGATGAATTGACGAGCTTATGTTTAATGGTTAAAACTCCTTTTAGGCTATTTTTTGTGTTTTCCCGTAACATTTCCCAGGCATAGTGAAATGCAAAAATCAGAATAATTCCCTCTGGAAAAGAGTTGTGATAAGCAAAAGCACACAAGTGGAAAATTAAGTTGTAGTATCATCACCAAAGAATGGGGAGAGCACACCGCCATGACAATGAAAACAGAAAAATGGGGCACACAAATTATTTTGATGACAACAATAACAACAACATGATGAGTGAGTTAGGTTTATTGTGTTCTAAAGGTTACAAAACAACCCCACAGAAAAAAAAAAGAGTTAATGATGAGTTTATGAACATGTGAGAACTGTCAATTCCTCTCATTAGAACTTGTGATTTTCCCTTTCTTTGTTTCTAGAACGTGGAGTGTTGTTTAATTTAAAGTGAACTCCCCAATGAAGTTGTGTTATTTAAACTCGAATGTGATTATCAGATCTAATACAATGTTTATTTTAAAAAAATACATGTATCCGAATATGAATATGGCAAAAAAGGAAAATGAAGACCGTGTAGCAATTTGTATGTAATCAAAAAGTGAAAAAGAATGTAGTTACGGGTGAAAATGTAAGGCAACAGGATGAGTATGGGGCACATTGATTGGAGCAACAAAATTCTCGCACAATAATATGATGGGTTTTTTTCATTATACTCATCATTCATGTATTGACATTATGACAAAGCGGATCAAAACCAACATAGCTTCTTGATTTGGAAAATGATCGTTTGTTTTGAAGAATGTTAATAAAAGGAAATTTGTCTGAATATGATGATTGAAGTGACCATTACTTGCAGTGTAGTCGTGAGTCGGCGATTCATAAGCACATATCCAATACAGAAACTTAAGAAAATGGGATATACCCAACTTTATACTTTGCTATAACAAAGAGTATTATGTGTTTTAAAACAATACATTTTCAAGGATTAATTCACTTTCTTAAAGACGACAATACCTTGTGTGTTATCAGTATGACGAACTCTAACAAATTGCTTGAAATTTAGTTTCAATTTCTAACAAATTGCTTGAAATTCAATTGCATGAAGAGTTAAGTTGATTGCATTTCGACTATGTTCTTGAGTAATCCAATCCGATTCATGATTAATAATAATCCAAAAGCACAGTGTAAGCAAGATTCAGGTTTGATAGGAAACAAGATAATTCAGATCTAAGCGAACAGATACCACAATTTAGTCCTAAAAATGACAGTGGACTTCATGAGCCTAATGAAGGTGTGGGAGATGACAATGGGTTTAATGGGTTTGATGAAGGTGTTGGTGATGGTTTCTATGCTTTTAATTATTCTGGTGCTAATAGGATGGTAGTCGAGGATAATAATGAGACAAATGAGGACAACAGTGAGTCCGAATGGATAGATGGAGATAATTTTTTTCATCAAATGATGATGATGAGATGGCTTCAATTATGGATATGTCCAGGGCTGTAAAAAGGAAGATAAAAGATAAAATTGTGATTGTAGAAAATTTCGAACTTGGATTGTGTAGAATAGCATAATCTTTTCCAGTGAGGGAAATGAATTTAACGGATTTAGAAGGTTTGGGTGGTGGAGAAGATACTGATTACTTAGAATCTTCAGACGTTGGTAGCTATCAGATAGATTCAGATGGTGATATTATTTGTAAGAACAATGAAAAAGATTTTTTTTTTGAAGCTTCAACTGTTGAACCCAGATTTTAATTTAGAATGACATTTGAAAATCAACAATAGTTGAAAGATGCCATCTATACTTATATAGTAGCTCATAGTTTTGATTTCAGATATGTATCAAATAGAAAAGAAAAAACTAGGGTTGTGTGTAAAAAAAATTGTGTCTTTTGTGATACATGTCTCTTGGATAAATCTGATGGGTGCTATAAGATCAAGATATTAATGACTAAGAACCAATGTTCTCTCAATTTTAAGAATAAAATAGCATACTACAAGTTGGTAGGGAAACATTTTCTTAATAAGATTAAGATTATTCCAAAACTAACGATATCATGCATGCAAATGCAAATGCTAGCATACTACAAAGTGGACTTACCCATACACACTTGCGGAAAAGCTAGAAAATGGGCTTTAGAACAAATAAGGGGTAGTGTCGTGAATGAATTTAATAGGTTGTGGGATTATGTGTTTGCTTTGAGGAGTGTTGATCCAAATGGAACCTTTGAGCTTATGGTTGAGAGACCCACTCAAGTTAATATTTCAAAATTCAGAAGATTGTATGTATGTTTTAGTGCACTAAAGGAAGGACTTAAAAGGTTTTGTAGACCTATCATTTCATTGGATGGTTGCTTCTTAGAAGGGACATTTAAAAGTGAAATTATCTCGATTGTGGGTAGAGATGGTAACAATCAGATTTTCCCTATAACCTGGGCAGTAGTTCAGGTGGAATACAGAGAAATTTGGAATTGGTTCTTGAAAAATATTCAGAATGATTTGAACTTAAGATATGGCTCTAAATTCACTTTGATAAGTGATGAGCAAAAGGTAATCATTTCCCTATAGCTTGGACAATAGTTTTTTTCAATTTTTTATTTATTTATACATTGTTATTATTGTGTAACTGATGTTGGTTTCTTTTTCTGTAATTTTGTATGGATTGTTTGAAGAAATTCTCTATGCTTGCCAAAAGTAGCACATATTTTGTGCTGAACATATGTATTCCAGTTGAAAGAAATCGCATCAAGGTGGTGACCTTCAGCTTCTATTTTGGTCATGTTGTAAGGCTACAACTTAATCACAATTTCAACAATATACTTCAAGGCTTTATAAGTTAAAAAAAAAAAACAAATCATTCGATGGTTTTATGTTAAAGATACCACAACATTGGTCCAAAGCCTTCTTCTCTAGTAGGTCCAAATGTGATGTTATAGATAATAATTTCTTAGAGACAATTATGTTATTTTAGGGGGCTAGATTTAAGTATGTTATTTCAATGTTTGAGCATATAAGGCATTATGTTATATCTAGGCTAGTTGAACAAAAAAAAAATCAATTAGCTAGAAAGGTGAGTTGTGCCCCGAATAGGGCTGTAAATGAGACGAAAAAGAACGCGAGCTACTCAAGTCTAACTAAGTCAAAGCTCTACTCGATTGGACTCAAGCTCGAACTCGACTCGAGTTATTAACGAGTTGAGTCGAGCTACTTGATACTCGAAAATATAATATATTGTTTTTTATTTTTTTTTAAAATTTAAAATATAAATTCCTAAACCTAATCCCCTAAAACATAAGTCGTAAACCATAAAATATAATTCCTAAATTCTAAACCCAAAAACATAAACCTTTAAACCCTAAACTAACACCATAAACCCTAAAATTAACAAGTCTGAGTTTACAGAACTTGTGCATCAAAGTTTTTTTCCGAATAGGGCTTTAAATGAAATGTGACAATTTGCGAGCTACTTGAGTTCGACACGGCCAAAGATCGTTCAACACTTGACTCGATTGGGCTCGAATCAAGCTCGAACTTGACTCGAGTTCTTAATGAGCTTAGTCGAGCTCAAATTTCCCAGACTCATTAAAAATTACTCGAACTCAAACTCTACTCGAAATCTTAACAAGCTAAGTCAAGCTCAGCACTACTCAAACTCGACTCGGCTCGTTTACACCCCTAGCAGGTATTCCATGCCCCCATGCAATATGTAGTAGTGCTTTTTGTCATATCATTTGGAATGGAGCTGAAGGGTATGAGGTCATGTGTCATGGAGACACATTTTTAATTGATATCAGAGGTTGGAATTGCACATGTAGGATATGAGACCTAACAGGTATTCCATGCCCCCATGCAGTATGTGTCATACTTTACATGGAAGAAAGATTGGAAGACTATGTGCTCGATTTATACAAAAAAAAAAAGCATGTACATAGTGAGCTATATAGTGCTTCTATACCCACTATCCCTAGTGAAAAATTTTGGACAGACACTAAAATGGGCCCCCTTAATCCACCATTGAAGAGAAGATTTACTTGGAAGACCAAAGCATAAAAGAAAAAGAGAAGAATGAGAAATGCGTAATAGAAACAAGTTTACAAAGCGAAGAGCAAAGATGAGCTGCAGCCTATTTGGACTTATTGGACATATATGTTTCTTATATTCAATTGGTTATTGACTAACATTTACATGTAATTGTTAGGTAGAGAATGAAGGTGTTCGAATGGAATCTGCTCCACTAGTGCAAACTGAATATTTTCCACATTGCGAATAACATTTTCTTGGGAAACTGAATTTGCTCCACCAACTCAACCACCAGTAGTAGATTCTGCTCCACCAATGCAAATCGAATCTACTCTACCAACTGAACCACCAATTATACCACAAGCAAGAAACCCTAAAAGTAAGGTAAAAATAAATCAGGTAAGTATTGGACCTACATTGATAAAGTTAAAGTTCATGTAGGCCTACATTGATAAAGTTAAAAAAAATTGGGAGGTTCGAACGATTAATCGAGATAGTAAGAGGGGTTGAACTGGATTTTAAGTGATAGTAGTGGAAGCAATGAGATTTAAAAGTTTGACACTAGGATTTATAGTGGTTCAACTTTTTAACCAAAGTCTACATCCACTACCTTAGCTTCCTACCAAGGATCTTCTTAAATTCACTCTTGAATTTTTTTTCCTTTTTCACGGGCTCAAGGAGATAACCCTTACAACACAAGACTTATACCCCAAAGTCTTGTTAAACACTCTCATGCAAGAGAAACAAATAATCAAATTAGAGAAAACCTCACAAGGCTGATTGTTTGCAATTATAAGCTCACACCCAAAACCTAACACTTGAGCATATTTAACAATTAAGCTCACAAGTGTGTTTTACAAAGAAAATTGACAATTAAAGCACAAAAACACTTTCTCTATACATGAATGTTGGTAGTGTTGTTTCTTGATGTTCCATAGCTGCTTGAAGACCCTTTTTATGTCCTCTAATGAGTTCATGATCGTTACTAACCGTTTGAGTGTTTTGGAGTTGTTGGGAAGTCATTAATTCGAGCTTTAAATGCTCATCTGCATAGAGGTTTCGAAACCATCGTAGGGGTTTCGAAACCATTAGAGGTTTTCAAATGAAAAACTAGTCGTTATAAGGGCATGTTATAGAAGCCAAGCATGGGGTTTCGAAACCCTGTTTCCTAGGTTTGGTTGCTAGGCCTTATTATCTCACTGGTTTCGAAACCACTTATAGGGGATTTCGAAACCTGCATTAAAAATTTGTAAAACCGGCTAAAAATTGACTTTAAAAGATATATTCGATATATGAACAAAGTCAAAAAAATTTAAACATATTTTTCAAGTTTTGTGGACTTTGAAATATTTTTGCAATATTTGAATTTAGTCCAAAAACATTTTTCACTTTGTTATATCAAAATAAACATCTCAACAATCTCCCCTTTTTGATATAGCGAAACTACTTGACAAATTATTTTTGAAAATCTCCGTTTAGAAAAATAATTTTAGAAAAAAAAATATTTTATGAAATAATTTTAGTCCAAAAACATTCTATAATGATGTTAAATAAAGATGCACTCTGATGAAGGCTTTGAAACAAGTATGTTCCGAAACAACAACAGCTCTGGGGCTGGGGCTCAATCATATATGTATAGGGTAAAAAGCCTTTAATGAATGCCAAGAAGAAAATCATTTCGAATATCAAAATCCGATTAAGAGGTGAAGGCGATGTGGGCAAAATCTTTTCTATGTTATAGCGAGTTTCATTATCAACTAAAATAAAACTATGGAAAGCCGCAAACTCCGAGGATCACTATAAAGTTACAAACTGCCGCCGAGGAGAAACAAGGTCACGCATATACATTATCACAATTAACAAACTAACAATCCCTGATAAACACACAACTGCAGTCTGCACACATACGGAATCCAAATGTCACGTTTAAATCTTCGCTATATCCATATCCAATCAATCCTTTAAAAAATATGGTCACTAAATTTTGATCAATTATTTAATTTGATAAGCAAACTTCTGATTGCTTCAATGTTATTATTATACTTTTAGTTTTGTTTTTATTTGGCCACTGACCCGTTAACAATCGTTAAAAGAATGATGTAACTGTTAAAATATTTTGTATAATAACACATTTAGTCTTCCACGTTTACACATTCAAATAATTTAGTCCTAATTCGAAAGAAATAATAAATTCAATCATCATTATTTCAATTTGACCATATTTTTAGTTAGAGATAGTTTAATATTTTATTGTGATCCCTCAATTATAACTAATATTTTTAGTTTTGATCCCTCATTATTGCTCAACTTCTAAGCCACTAATATTAATATAGCTTGACCGACCACCCCCACTGGGTTTCATTGATAAAATAGCTACTAATAACGTACAAAAACGATATGAGCAGTAGGTTAAGTGTTCTTCAAATCGTATTTACATGGTAAAAAATATTCAAGTAAATGAGGACATGTGGGGTAGTAGTTGATGCTCTGTCGGATCGTATGATTCATTTATTAGCATATTATTTTCATGGTTTTGGGATGTTGAGAGTTTGGGCATATCATTTAATTTGTCATCGACATCTTTTGAGGCTGACATCCCACTTATCTTCTATGCTATAATACTGAACTGAAAATAGGGCTCCAGATTTCTGCATGTTCGGAGCTTTGTGATAAGTTTTCCATACTGTTTTGGCTCTACTCCAACCGCTAATTCACCCGTCAGACAATTAGACTATGTCAAACCAAAGTCATTTTGGTTTTACCCAACTCTTCTTTTAGTCAAAATATAAGTGGGCATACAATTATGAAACCAATAACCAAAATTTGGCTTATTATATGAGAATTAAATACAAGATAAAATAAAATGAATATTCTCTTTTTTAGAAATTATTTAGAAAAACACCCCAAAGAAGGTTATATAGAAAATGCTCCTCTTCTAGTCTATTTAGGCCAAACTTGTGTCCTACCAAAAGCGAGTTTCAAACCCGCGCTTAACTAAACGCGAGTTCTGTGTAAAAAACGCGGTAAATTAAATTTTTTTTACCTACCCACTCAACACGGAACTCACGTTAACATAATGAGGGATGACAATAAAATATTAAATTATCTCTAATTAAAAATATGGTCAAATTGAAATAATGAGAGTTAAACTTTTATTTCTTTCAAATTAGGACTGAATTGTTTGAATGTGTAAATGTGGAGGACTAAATATGTAAATAGGGTCAAATTGAAATAATGTCATTAAATTTATTATTTCTTTCAAATTAGGACTAAATTGTTTGGATGTGTAAACATGAAGAATTAAATGTGTTATTATACAAAATATTTTAACTGTCGCATCACCCTTTTAACAGTTGTTAACGGGTCAGTGGCCAAATTGAAATAAAACTAAAAGTTTAATTGTAACATTGAAGCAATTGGAAGTTTTGTTACCAAATTAAATAATTGATCAAAGTTTAGTGACCATTTGTAAATTTTACCCTTAAATTAAAGTGAATGTTGGAATTACTATAGTAATAAAAGTTTAATTATTTTTTGAATTAAAAAATAAAAGAAAATCTAAAAAAATAATATAAAAATATTTTTTAAGATTTTATTCTAAAAGGGGATAATAACATTTTGGGTCTGATTACTGTATTTAGGACAGTGTTGATTATTGTTTGTACAATATTTAAACTTTGCAGCTGAAATCAAGAAATATGTCTCCTGGTTTCTTATTCTTGATTTGAACATGCAGCATTTTCCATCAGATGAGCCCAAAAATAGTTTCAATCTTTCGATTCATAGCTAAAAACATTATGATCACTTGTAAGTATTCAATTACTTTCAGAATTCTGGTTTCTTTAACCAGATCACACCCCACGTAAACATACATTATTTCTTAATTACACAGGCTGGTATAAAGCTATGCAATGAGCAATTGAGCATAGCTCAAAAATAGGGTAGTAAACTCTAGAAGGATAATTGGGTTGGTGGATTTGGGATTTGGTTGGATACAGAAGCTGAGTTTTCTCCCGTGGTAACCGAAGATGGTACCTGCAATCACACTAGAAGAAGTAGTGTAAACGGGCTTCGGATTAAAGGTTTGAATAGCTTTCGTCTTTGATTTCATCCGGTTCGATGAAGTCGTGGTTGTAGGTCGAAATAAAGAGTTCCATAAGGGAACGTAGAAGCCGCCATGAACGGACATGTTTCTGACAGTGGACGGAAGTAACACCGTGTGTTACGTAGGTGGCGGTCGCAACAATTGCTGGGCAGGACATGGTTATACATTTGTCATAATGTAAACAGAGCCACAATTTGGAGTTGGGCGCAAACTTAAATATTTTAAAAATGAGGGGGCAAATATGTAAATAATTTAAATTATTTTTAAAAAAAAATTATCATAAAAGCAAAAAAAATAATTTTTTTGAGTTTGGGGGCAGGGCCACTCCTAGGACCCATGTCCCTCCGTCTAATGTCAAATATGGATGGGTAGCTTCGGGCTTGATGCATATGTGGTTTAAGCTTATACCATTATGGCTATGTTTGGTAAATAGCGATTTGAGCTAAAATTGGAAGTTTGAGATAATATTAGAAGTTTGGCCGGTCAAATTCGTTAAATTGAATGTTTGATGAATAGCGGATTAGAATAGTGAGTTGAAGTGAAACCTCTAATTTTGAAAAAACCGCTAATAGGAGTTTTTTAAATTAGAAGTTTTGACATAAGAGTTATAAAGACCTTTTTACTCTTAACAATTATAAAAAATCTCCAAATAACTTAAATTTAACCTTTTCTATTTTAAGTCTTCACCCCATATCATTGTGACATTTGTAAACTAATAATTTTTATTTTTTTCTTTTTATTCTCATACACTTATATTTATATTTAATAATTAATTAAATTAAATTAAAAATAATTATATAAATAATTAATTAATATATAAATCTTTCAAATGTGTTTAGTAATGTTATATTAAAAAAACTATTTTTCATAATCTAATTTATATTAATAGATACAAAATATTAATAACTAATAAACTATTCAAACAAATATCAAGTATAACTATGTCCTTATATATCATTTACTTGTTTAAATAATCAAACAACTATCAGCTATCAGTTAATTTTACCAAACACTTTTATACAATCAGCTAATACAATCTACTGGTCAAATCAGCTAATGTAATCAGCTACCAGCTAATGTAATCCGCTATCAACTATCCGCTAATTACGAAATAGGGCCTATATATATGAGATGTGTGTTATAAATGTCGTGATTTGAACCTCAAAGGCCCAATTACATTTTATTGATAATCATTTTGTAATTACCATTAACTTTTAATACTTAAATTAAATAGGGAAAACTGCACTGGTGGTCACCCAACTATCACTGTTTTCATGTTTTGGTCTCCAACTATTTTTTTGTCAAAATTATTCATCGTTATCTTTCTTGTTGAAGAAAAACCAAAGAAAATTAAAATAAGTTCTCCTTGCTTCTACTGGGAATCAAACCCGAACATGACAAGTTGGAAAAACAACGCAAGTACCAGCTATGCTAAACTTAGTTTTTGAAACAATTTCACTAACATTCATATTTAACGTATATTAAGTTAGCAACAACACAAAGTAGAATATAAAAGGTAAGGGAGTGATTCGAACACAATACCTCATTGATAAAATTTTAAATATTTTAACCAAGTTAAACTAATAAATTGTAATAATTTTAACTTAAAATAATATTTAACTAAATTGGGTTTAAAATTAAAAATCAAACTAGATTTATTTTTTTTTCATTTTGTTCGATAATAACAAATATAATTAAAATTTTATTTATTTCTATAAAATTAATATTAAATTAATAATATTTATTTATGATAGAAAATAAAATTTTAAATTATATTTAATAATTATTAAATGACTTGAAATTTAGATCTAAATAATTATTTTTAAATGATATTTATTTATTATTAAATATAAAATTTAAATTATATAAAAATAATTATTTAGATCTTGATTTAAAATTTAAAAATAATAAATAAATATAATTTAAAAGTTTATATTCTATCATAAATAAATAGTATTAAATTAATTGTTAAAATAATTTTATATCTAATTTTATATAAATAATTAATTATTTAATTAATTTTTTTATTATCGAACAAAGTAAAAAAATTAAATCTAGTTTGATTTTTAATTTAATTAATATTTAGTTAAAAATAATTTAATAACTTTTTATTTTAACTTGATGGTTAAATATTTAAAATTTCATCAACGAGGTATTGTGTTCTAATCACTTCCCTTCCTTTTATATACTATTTTGTGTTGTTGTTAACTTAATATTTGTTAAATATGAATGTTAGTGAAATTGTTACAAAAACGAAGTTTAGCATAGCTGGTAATTGCAATGCTTTTCCAACCTGCCATGTGCGTGTTTAATTCCCAGCGGAAGCAAGGGTGCATTGTTTTAATTTTCTTTGGTTTTCTTATATAATATAGTGGAGACACGTGTCACTATATGATTGGTTGAATAAAAATAATTTGGGGAGAAGAGAGAAATGATTAAAAATATTAAAAAATATTTTAAAAATTCCACGTTAGTGCTCCCGTTAGTTTTTTGATGGCGAGGACTAAAATAAGAAAGGTATCTAACGGGAGGGACAATTTTGACGAAAAAAATAGTTGGGGACCAAAACAGGAAAATGGTGATAGTTGGGTGACCACCAGTATAGTTTTCCCAATTAAATAATTTCTTTATCACGTTTAAATAATTAACGATATGAGATTATGACAATGCCTTTAATTCCTAACTGAGATTACATATATGTTGAGTAGATCAATCGTATCGAAAATGGCCAAGAGGGGGTGAATTGACTTTTTAAAATTGAAGGGAGCAAATTGAAAATGTGAAGAATGAAGACAAGGCATTTTATAGTGGTTCAAGCTTAGAACAAGCTCTACATCCACTACCTTAGCTCCCACTAAGGATTTTCAACCAATTTTACTAGAAAATCATCTTATTTTCTAGGATTAGGAGGAAATCTTACAAATCGGTTAATCTTTCTACCCAAAAATTAACCAAGACTCTCTCAATACAAAAAAGGTTTTGGCAATCTGAAAAACACCACTCACTAGGTTGATGTATTGCCCAATTACACTTAAACACTCCCCAAACTTGAAAGAAAATAATACAATGAGAATTACACAAGTTGGGTTACAAGAATTTGACTCTTAAAGCTCTATTGTTTGGGTATATGCTTGGGTTGTTGCAAATAAGTTCAATAATTTTTGTTGTAGCTTTAAAGGCTTGTTTATATACTCTTGCATTGATTTCTAACCATTCTGGTGGTTGAGATCATCAATAGAGTCGTTGAGCTTCATTTTTCTCGCAATAAATGCACTTCTGCAACCTACCGTATTGATACTGGAACAATCGTATCTATACATGTCTCAAAATAGAAAGAGTCGTTGTGCACATTTAAGAGGGCGTATCGATACGCATATAGGCGTATCACTACGGGTATAGTGTAAAAATAGGGGCATATCGATACTCAAAGACCGTATCGATACGATTTTTGCTCACTGAAATCCTAAGGAAAACTTTAGTAAAAAGTGTATCGATACAGTATATGGGCATATCGATACGGTCCAACGACCGTTTAAAATTTTGCTAAAACCATAATTGACAAGCAATGGTCGAAAACTTTAAATGCAAAGATTTATCGAATCAAATCAAATCGTATCGATACGGTGACAACCGTATTGGTACGCTATGCCGTAAAGTTAAGCTCATATAAAATATCGTATCGATAAGGGTATAACCGTATCGGTACGCTTTTGTCAATTGAAATTCCAGAACCTTAAAACTGTATCAATACGACTAGAGCGTATCGATACGTCTTAGCGTACAAGTAGAATTTGGGCTTGAACACTTAGAGAAATTTTTTAGAAAAGTTTATTTGACTTAGAAATAGTTTTGGTTCAAGTTTGCTTGTCAATTTGCGAGCCTTTGTGTTGAGTTGATCACATAATTGCAAATGGCCAAGAGGGGGTGAATTGGCGATAAAAATTTTGGTGGGTGAAAATATGGAAAAATTAAAATGTGACATAAGAAAATTAGAGTGGTTCAAGTTCTCCAAACGAACTCTACATCCACTACCTTAGTTCCCACTAAGGATTTTCAACCAATTCACTACTTGAATTCTTCCCCTTTTCTTGGATGAGGAAGGAACCTTACAATTTGATTAAGCTTTCTACCCAAAGCTAAATCCACTCACTTTTACAAAGAAAAGTATTTGGTAAACTCTAAAAATTCCTCTCAAAGGATTATTGTTTACCAAATTACAATTTCACACTCCCCAAACTCACAATAAAAGATTACAATGAGAATACAAGAGTTGTGTACAAGAATTTGACTCTAAAGATACAAAGTTTGGATTTGAGTGCTTTGATGTTGCTTGTAGGTTCAAATAGTTGTTGCTAGTTCAAGTGAGACTTGTTTTTATACTCTTGCATTGAATTCTAGCCGTTTGGATAGTTGGGATCATCAATAGAGCCGTTGGGATGCAATTTCCAACAATAAATGCAGCTCAGCTGCCTACCGTATCGGTACGGCTCGGGGGCGTGTTGAGTTTTAAGGTGCTCGATTCCTTCAACCGTTCTTGCTCGCCAAGTGGTGGAGAAGTGGAAATTTGGGTGAAAGTGATGTGGAAGCTAATAAGATATGTGACACAATGAATTATAGTGGTTCAACCTTCTAACCAAGGTCTACATCCACTACCTTAGCTTCCCACTAAAGATTTCCAATCAATCCACTATTGATTCGTCCCCTTTTCTAGGTTTAGGAGGAAACCCTTATACACCGATCAAGCTTTCTACCCAAAGCCTTGATCAAACCCTCTTTACAAGAGAAAAGATTAGCAAACACAAATCTCTCTAATAGGTGTTTGTTTGCACAAATAAGCTCTCACCCAAAACCTAAAACACTTGAGCAAATTTAATAATTTTGGCTCACCAGTGTTTGTCTATACAAAGAAATGACAATTTAAGTACAAAGACAATTCTTGATCATTTGTTGGTTGACAATTGAAGCATTAACCATTACTTGATGCTTGGAGGTCCATTTTATACTCCTTAATGAGTTTGTAACCGTTACTAGCCGTAAGGGTTGAATTGGAGCCGTTGGAGACATAATTTCTCACCATAAATGTAGTTCTGCTGCTACCCATATCGAAACGCTCGAACCCATTTCGATACGCTCTTTAAGTAGAAAGAGTCGTTACAACACCCGTATCGAAACACTATTAGCCGTATCGAAACGCCCGTATCGAAATTCCTAGCCCCGTATCGAAATGATCTGCATTTAAATGTTAGTTGGGAAATAGCCATTGGGGTTTATGACCGTTATGGTTGATGCCACGTGGGCGTATCGAAACGGCATAGCCCGTATCGAAACGCTTGGCAAAATCCTCATCCAGAAAAGACCCGTTTCGAAACTCGTTTCGAAACGTTTTGACACTGGAAGACCTTGTATCAAAACACCTAAGGGTGTTTCGAAACACCTGGATGGTTTTGTGTAGTTTGGCTTTGAAAACATGTAAAACCCTTTGAAAACATCCCATAAACATAGTTTCAAGTAGTTTGGACTTTGGAAATAGTTTTGAATTCTTTTTAACTTAGTCCAAAACATTTTTCAATTATTATATCAAAACATTAGTTCTACAGGGCGTATCGATACCTGTATCAAAGAAGAAAGAGCCGTTGTGACTGAAAACAACGTGTATCGATACGCTTAGAGGGCGTATCGATACAGTTTTTAAGGGGCGTATCGATACGAAATGGCGTATCGATACAGAATTTGCTCACTGGAATCCCAACTTTGGTTTTGATAAAAAACATATCGGTACGGATACTTAGCGTATCGGTACGGTATAACGGTCATTTAAATTTTGGGATACCAACTAACTGACAAGCCAACGGTCGAAAATTAAATGCAAAGATAAGCAAATCGTATCGATACGGTTGTAATGTGTATCAGTACGGTATCATTTAAAGTGCTGCCTAGATGAATATCGTATCGATACGGGGTAATACCGTATCGGTACGCTATGGTCTATTAAAATTCCAATGACTAAAAACCGTATTGATACGCCTAAGGGTATCGATACGTCTGGGCGTTTTAGTGAAGTTTGGCTTGAAAATACATAGAAAAACTTAGAAGATTTTTATCATTTAAGAAAGATTTGTCTTGAGATATAATTTGGTTCAAAATGACTTGTCAATAGTGAGACTTTGAAGAGTACTTAAAAATTTATTGTTTTACAAATTAGTCCATAAGTCTAGGTGTTATATCAAAATCAATTTTGGTTTCACACTTTGAAATACTTAAAAATTTATTTATTTTGGTTCAAGTTAACTTCAAACATTATCCTTAAAAAGTAGCTTAATGGATGAACGAAATTTAGTACGGATGGCCATGGGTTGGGTTTTTGGTTGACCCGTACCTGATCTGAAAAATTTAACACCTCCACCCGCATCTGATCCTACATTTTATGATGCTTCACCCGATCCAACCCGGCATAAATAAAAAATATTTTCTTATTTTTATTCGATAAAATAGGGAGTTAATTGAAAAAATACAAATAGAGAGATCATTATAATATTAGACAAAATAGGAAGATAATTGAATATATATATATATATATATATATAAAGAGATGGGTACTATAACAATTATATCTAATTATTCAGAATAAAATTAAAACTATTATTTTGGATCAGGTGGAGCATTTTTCACCTTAAATTCAAACCCGACCCGACCCCATACTAAAAAACTAACTCGAACCAGACCCAAACCCAAAGTTTTCTTTAAAAAATTTGACCTTATAAGATCGAATCTGGTCAGAACCCATGGGCGGTTCAAAGATTTTGGGGCCTGTGCAATTTATTAAAATGAGCCCTTAATTTATAATTAGTAAGAAATATTATTTTTAAAAAAATACTTTAATACAAAAAATATTATTATATTATCCTCTTGAGCAACAAAAAGAGTGACTTATAAATATCTAAAAATCAAACATTTTCACTTAAAAACTATAAGTCTTTTTGATGTTTTAAATTTTAGATTATATAAATATATATAATTATATATAATCTATAATCTTTTTACAAATATTTAATTTATGTTCTCTATTTTTGGGCACCTCTCTCTTAGAAACCTTGTGCGGTTACTCTTATCGCCCATGTTCAGAACCCCACCGTCGTAACCAGTCTTTAGTGTCTTCATCTTTTGGTTGTTAATCACATTAGCTTTATTTCAAATGTCTTCTATCTTAATATTTTATTAGACAACGAATAAATTATACTTTTTTTCGTGG
Organism: Hibiscus trionum; assembly: GCA_030270665.1. Lineage (NCBI taxonomy): Eukaryota > Viridiplantae > Streptophyta > Magnoliopsida > Malvales > Malvaceae > Hibiscus > Hibiscus trionum. The sequence continues at coordinate 34,756,974 of BSYR01000005.1, forward strand.
AAAATTTTCAAATATGCATATATTGAAGAAGTGTGCTCAACTGTCAAAATTTTCAAAAATATATAAAAGCTTTGTGTTGTTAGGTTACTATGTAAGTTAGAGGAATTAAATTCATTCTAATAAAATATTAATATATTTATAATTGAAAGTTTTCTCCATTATTCTCTAAACTTACAAAAAAGAGGTTTTTATTATTATATTTATTTTATAAAAATATATTGATTTTGAATGAATTATTTTATTTATTTTCAAATATATTAATAAAAATATAAATTAAAATATATATTAATTAGATTTTATAAAAATATTTTAATTATGACATAAATTATAAAATGTTATAATTAATATATTTATACTTTGTAGTATAAGAATAATAAATAAAATATTATAAGAATATATTTAGAATTTATGCTATAAATATAATTAGTATATTATTTTTTCTACACTTCTTCGTTAATCTTTTTGTTTCATATCATAAATTATATAAAAAAATTATTAAAAATAATGCACTTCATTTAATGTTAAATATATGTTTAGAGATAGGATCCGTTTACACAGTGTAAACTCTTTATATAATGCACTTCATTTGATGTTAAATATAAATTATAGGATCCGTAGAATAGTAAAAAAGATTTGACTTGGTCGGTGTGACGGTGTTGAACGAGATAGACAAGGTCGGCAAATATAATTTGACAAAAATTTGGACGTTGACTCTCTCTAAAGCACCTAAGCCAAAAATCATCGACTTGACGAATTGTGGAAAATTTCCCTCCCGATGGACGCAAAAACCAAGTAATGATAAGATGAAGGACATGGTCCCGATCATTTAAGACTTTGACGGAACCTAAGGGACCTTGACCTAAGGACTTTTCATCGTCAATTCATGCGTTTTCAAAACCAAAAGCCTTGCAAAGAACATCTTGATCAATTTTAATGGTTTTGCCCATTATATAGGACTCAATTGCAATGACATGTTCTCTAGCCTCATAATGAATACATATAGCATTTGAAAAGAAGATGATGACCAAGTTCTGATAGAGATGAAGATTTAAAAAGTTGATAAATTTCCATTGCCTAATCAAAGGGAGGTATTGAAATTTAAAACGACCAGAGTTTAAAAATGGTAAAGACACAATACGTTCTTCCCTAAGAGTGGAACCTTCAAAGAGTTTGTAACGAGACATATCCGAAGGGTTAGGAAAACTACATTGGAGAATATAAGGGAGATTTGGTTTAGGGTTACCCTCTTCGTCATCAATAAGATCGGAAGTGGCAAGGTGACTTCTAGCTCTCTTTTTCGGTGCCATAATCCTGAAAACACATCAAAACGATTCGAATATGTATACAATTAACATCTTATCCAAACCAATAAATTCTAATAGTTCAAGGTAATTTTAAAAGACAATTTTATTGTTAAAAATATATATATACATATGCTAGAAAGGATTTGTAAAAAAAATTGGAAAAACAGATTAAGAAAGAATACGATAAGAAAATATATTTGAATAAAAAAATTTAATTTTGAAAAATTTTGGTAAAAAGTTTGAAACCCATGTTATAAAATATGTTTTGTGCAAAAACTAAGTTGAAACAATTATAAAAAAACAAACGAAAAAAAAAAATAAAAGAGAAAAAGTTTATAACTTGAATTGTTAGATTGGATGAATGTGTTTATGTGAATGCACTTAGATTGTTGACAAAGCTTAGCTTTGATGTGGAGATCAAAAACCCTCAACGAATTTTTAAGTTTGATGAAAAAAATTAAAGAATTGAGGGGGGTTTTTATAAAGAGATGCGACTAGGGTTTGTAGAGAAAAAGAGGGGTTTGTAGAGAAAAAGAGGGGTTTTTAATTTTTGAAGTGTTTTGTAAAAGCAACCCTAAATAAACTCTTCGTCGAGACCGTATCGGTACGCTTGTAGAGCGTATCGATACGTGTTTGCTCTAATTTTTAATTCAACGTTATTACCGTATCGATACACGGGACCGTATCGGTATGTTTTGACTTGGATTACTTCCATTGACTTATCCGTATTGATACGCGGGGTCGTATCGATACACATTTAGCTTTTAAGATTTCCCTTTGATGAATCTGTATCGATACGCGTCAGCAGTATCGATACGCCTTTACCAGATGAGGCATTTTTTACAGTTTTAAGATTAAAAGTCCAACTTCAAACGTTCCTAAATGCATGTATATGACATAAGAACAAGTTTCAATGGCTATAATTAATGCATTCTCCCCCTAGAAACATGCATAGAAGCAAAAAGAAACAATTCAACATAAGCATGAATATCAATCAATTTCAAGTAAGTTTTGACCATTTGGGGACCTAAAAAGGGTCAAGAAAGGCTAGTTAAACCTAACTCTCTCCTAAGGGTCCAAAAACGCTCTTTATCTAAAGGCTTTGTGAATATATCCGCTAATTGGTTCAAGGTATCAACATACTCTAGAATAACATCATTTTTCAACACATGGTCTCTAATGAAATGATGTCTAATTTCTATGTGTTTGGTTCTAGAATGTTGGATGGGATTCTTAGTAAGACAAATGACACTAGTGTTGTCACACCTAAGGGGTATAGTTTCTACTTCAACACCATAATCTAAGAGTTGTTGTTTCATCCAAAGGACTTGAGCACAACAACTCCCTAAGGATATGTACTCCACTTTGGTGGTAGATAAGGCTACGGTATTTTGTTTCTTAGAGAACCAAGATACGAGCATACTACCTAAGAAATGGCATGTCCCGGAGGTACTTTTCCTATCTATCTTACACCCCCATAATCCGCATCCGAATAAGCATGAAAGCTAAAGGAAGAATTCTTAGGATACCAAAGGCCTAAGTTAGGTGTGTCTTTAAGGTATCTAAAAATTCTCTTAATGGCAACTAAGTGTGATTCTCTAGGACTAGCTTGAAACCTAGCACACAAGCAAACACTAAACATGATATCTGGTCTACTTGCGGTAAGGTAAAGCAAAGAACCTATCATGGATCTATAAAGCTTAGAATCAACACACTTACCTCCTTCATCTTTGCCAAGCTTTATGGAAGAGATCATAGGTGTAGCTTGAGGCTTTACATTCTCCAAGCCGAACTTTTTGAGCATATCGTTCACGTACTTAGCTTGATTTATGAAGGTGCCATCTTTCCTTTGTTTGATTTGGAGTCCCAAAAAGAATGAGAGCTCCCACACCATGCTCATCTCGAACTCACCTTGCATTAGCTTAGAAAATTCTTTGCAATAACATTCATTAGTAGAACAAAAAATGATATCATCAACAAAGATTTATACTACTAAGATGTCATTATTATATCTTTTTATGAAAAGTGTAGTGTCCACCTTACCTTTTTCAAAACTCTTTTCAATTAAAAAGTTTGAAAGTCTTTCATACCAAGCTCTAGGAGCTTGTTTTAAACCATAAAGTGCTTTAGTTAGTTTGAACACATGATTTGGAAATTTTGAATCCTCAAAACCCGGTGGTTGTTCAACATACACTTCTTCATTTATAAAACCGTTTAGAAAAGCACTTTTCACATCCATTTGAAAAAGCTTAAAATCATGGTAACATGCAAATGCCAAAAGCATCATAATGGCTTCCATCCTAGCTACGGGTGCATATGTTTCATCAAAATCAATTCCCTCTTCTTGAGTGTAACCTTGAGCAACAAGCCTAGCCTTGTTTCTCACTATATTACCATTTTCATCTAGTTTATTCCTAAAGACCCATTTAGTTCCTATAGTAGATTGATTACTAGGCCTTTCAACTAATGTCCAAACTTTACTTCTCTCAAATTGATTTAATTCCTCTTGCATGGCCAAAATCCAAAAGTCATCTTTTAATGCTTCTTTGATATTTTTAGGCTCAATGCATGAAAGAAATGCAACATGGTTCATTAATTTGAGAGAGGATCTAGTAGTTACCCCCTTGGATGGATCACCCAAGATTTCACCACCTTTGAGATAGTTGAACTCCCTTGGGTAAGATACCTCCTTTTCCTCAAGAGCCAAATCCTTCAAGGCTTCAAGAGGTGGATCTTGTGCATCTTCATCTTTAGTTGGAATCTCATCCACCTTTGACGTTTGTCCTCCATCAATGGCATCAAGAATCCATATATCATCATCATCACAAGATTCCTTCCTTGGAAGGAGGTTATCATCGAAAACAACATGTATAAACTCTTCTACTACTAAAGTTCTTTTATTAAATACACGATAGGCTTTAGAGTTTAAAGAATACCCCAAGAAAATAATTTCATCACTTTTAGCATCAAATTTACCTAAGTTGTCTTTTCCATTATTTAAAACAAAACAGTTCCAACCAAATGGATGAAAATAGTTAATGTTAGGCTTTTTAGATTTTAAAATCTCATATGGTGTTTTCTTCAAAATTGGCCTAATCATTACTCGATTTATAATGTAGCAAGCGGTATTTATGGCTTCCGCCCAAAAATATTTAGGTAAATTATTTTCACAAAGCATAGTTCTAGCCATTTCTTCTAAAGTTCGATTTTTCCTCCCAACTACCCCATTTTGTTGAGGAGTGTGAGGTGCGGAAAAATTATGGCTAATCCCATTCTCATTTAAAAACTCTTCAAAACTTAGATTTTGAAACTCGGTTCTGTAATCACTAATTTTGCCCTGAAACTTAAACTCTTTTTGTTCGCATTTTGGGCTTATATTGGGCTAAAATAATAATAATTAAAATAAAAATCAATAATAAAGAAAAAGAAAAAAAAGAAATATAGATATATCATGTTATTACTATTGTTATTATATAGTCATTACTATTATGCCTTATTATTGTTATTATCATTATATTGTTTGCTATTATTTATTATCTATTATTAGTTTGTTACTATCACCTTGTTTTTATTATTACTATTATTTATATGTTAATGTTATCACTATTATTATTATTATTATTATTATTGATATCATTATTATTATTATTATCCATATTATTATAAGATAAGTAAACAACCTAAATAAGAATAAATAAAGCCCATATATTAAATAATAAGAGTCCATAATACAAAACCCAAAAAATATTTATATGATCGGGTCTGTTTTGGCCCACATCGACTAAAAAACCCTAACACAATCTAATCTTTCATTGTAGCCGCCACAAATGTCCACCGTCTGATCGAGATGTGCTCAATGGACCAGATGAGCCCTCGGCAAGAAACCCTAGAGGCCCCTTTTCAGTTTCGCGCCGCGCTACCCATGGCCGTCAGATACGAGAGGTATCGAACGACCGCAAAGATTCCTCACGTGCGTGCGATCCACGTACGACCATTCGAACTCTTCACGCGCGCATGCGAGGCCGAAGCGACGAGGGACTCCGATCGACAATCCCGAATATAAAATACCAAAAAAAAACCTTTTTTACCTTTGGATCCACGGTTTCCAGCGACGAGGGACTCCGTTCGACAATCCCGACGGTAAACGGACGCGTCCTGGAGCGGTGAACAACATATCTCGGCCGCGGCTCGATCCGACGGTGGACGGCGGCTAGCCAAGGCTTTGAAACGTCGGGACTTTCATCTTCCATTCGTAGCGTTTCGGTCATCTCCGGCGAGATCCACTGGGATCAAAAGATAGAGGAGGACAAGGAGGTCACGCCGGTGGCCTCGTACGTCAGAAAAACTCACCGAAGCATCCGGAACGGCGGTTTGAACGACGGCGGCGGCTCCAACGTTTGAGAGAAAAAAAGAAAAGGGTAAAAGTAAAAGTGAAGTGAAAAATATCCCTAATACTAAATCTAACTCTCCCCTTCTTTTTTTACGCGTTTTTTATTTAATGCCCCTTTAATTACGAATTTTAAGCTTTTAATGTCTTGTTTCTTTCTTTTTATCTGATTACCGCATCTAAAACCCACGGGGATTCTAGGGAACAACCTTTAAATACAGGCTAAAAAACGACAGACATGTTTACCGGGTAAAAAGCGGTACACAAATTGTTACATGAAGAGGTACACAAATTGGTACAACTTTGTAATAGAAGAATGTATATACCTTTTTATTGCAAAGATGCAATGTTTACCTGTTAAAAAACGGTACACAAATTGTTACATGAAGCGGTACACAAATTAGTACAATTTTGTAATAGAAGAATGTATATACCCTTTTATAAGACTTGCACGAATTTTTAGAATGGATTCTGTACGTGTAAGAAATGTGTACATACACAAATTTTTACCTAAAAGCATACTTTGGTACAATATTTGTAAGGAACTGTGTATATACATATATTAGTAGCAAATGTACATAAATTGGTACAAATTTGTAAGAGAAAAGGTATATACCTTTTCTTGTACACGATTTAACGTAGGGTGAAAATGGACTTTTACTTCTAAGGAAATGTGTACATACAGAAATTCTTACCCGAAAAGCATAATTTGGTACAATATTTGTAAGGAACTGTGTATATACATATATTAGTAGCAAATATACAGAAATTGGTACAAATTTGTAAGAGTAAAAGGTATATACCTTTTCTTGTACACGGTTTAACGTAGGGTGAAAATGGACTTTTACTTGTAAGGAAATGTGTACATACAGAAATTCTTACCCGAAAAGCATAATTTGGTACAATATTTGTAAGGAACTGTGTATATACATATATTAGTAGCAAATATACAGAAATTGGTACAAATTTGTAAGAGTAAAAGGTATATACCTTTTCTTGTACACAGTTTAACGTAGGTTGAAAATGGACTTTTACTTGTAAGGAAATGTGTACATACAGAAATTCTTACCCGAAAAGCATAATTTGGTACAATATTTGTAAGGAACTGTGTATATACATATATTACTAGCAAAAATACAGAAATTGGTACAAATTTGTAAGAGGAAACAGTATATACCTTATATATTACATTGTTACGAAGGTTGAAAATGGCTCATGTACTTGTAGGAAATGTGTACATACACAATTTCTTACCCGTAAAGCATATTTTGGTAAAAGTTCTGTAAGGAGTTGTGTATATACACGTAATAGTACCCAATGTACACAAATTGGCAGAAATTGGTATGAGGAAATGTTATATACCTTATGTATTACAAAATGGTACAACTCTGTATGTATACTTTTTTTATTACACAATTTTTCCATGGTTCGTCGAAATGTCTAATGTGTTTGTAAGGAAATGAGTACATACAGAAATTCGTACCGAAAAACATACTTTAGTAAAAGTTTTGATAAGGGCATCGAAACCATGTAATGGTGGTTTCAGTTCTGGTTATGCAGAATGGTGAAAAATTAGTCTTTTATGTAGCATCGAAACCGCGTATATAGGGTTTCGGTGCAGGTTGAGCGCGAAAATATTTGAAGGTCTTCAACCTTATGAGTTGAAATTTAACATTTGGTTTGGTTTACCAGAGAAGGATCATATGAAAACTAAAGATGAAGTAATTTAGGAAAGAAATAAAATGTATTCCAAACAAAGTTTTTCAAATACATATTGAAAATAAAAAAAGTAACATAATAAAGCCTCCTCAGTCCTCATCACTGCCCCGGGAAACGAACTCCATCACCTCTGCCATCCATGGCACTGGAACCAGCCTCTCCTTGGTGCTGACCAACCATCTCTGCATATGATCGAATCTCATATCTGACCCTATTGTTGCCTAATGAACAAAACATGTATGCATTAGAATGAGAAGAAGTTCATCTTGTATAAAAGAAGAAACTGATGATAGAGAAAACCTTGAGAATGGCAGTTGAAGTAGTCTATGTCCTCTTTGGCAGGCATGTAACCATAAAGTTGGCGGGCTCTGCCTGGACCATACAAGAAACCTTGACATTGTTCCCAAGCATTTCTATCAAAACCTTGGGCAGCAAACTGGTTATGCAGACGCTGAGCGTCGAGATAACCTGTTGCCGTGCTCTCAAAAATCAGAAGGCTCATCCCACGATGGCCTTCTGGACCGTATGAATGGCGAGGCTTGGCAATAGTAGTATAGGAACGAAAATAGTTCCGAAGCTCTTGGTTTCCCATACCAGTCCACTGAAGCATAAAATGCAAGAGATTAGAAGTGAAGCAATTGTAATAATATTGAAAACATAATTCAAATTTGTTAAATAACTACCTTCCCAACAGCATCTTTTCCTAGCCTTGTGTTCATTATCATGAGCATGGGCGGCCAGAGTATTTGGTGATCAGCAACCTCATCGTTTGCAGGCAGGGGGCAGGCAGTATTAGTAGCATTCGGATCATCTCGCAAAGTAGTCCATTGGCCAAAAGCTTGACCCTGAGGAATAGCAGAAGTACCCCTTCTAAGCAATTCCTCATCCAAGAGGTCAACAAGTTGGTGATGGAGTCTGAGCTTTGGTCCACCTTTCGTTCTGGCATGTGTCAGTAGAGACTGAATGCCATTAAACTTGTGAGAGGCACCAGGACCTCCTTGGCATGCTGGACAAAGCCATCTTGTAGAAGGGTCAGTGATTGTCAGCATTGTAGCAATGGTCTGGAAAAAGTTGTTGAACCATTTGCTTCTTCTGAGGGTCTCATGGCTTGGTTGATCCTCCTCATCAGAATCGAAATATAAATCATCCTCACTATTTGAGTCTGATTCAAATTCTAGTTTCCTCTTTGAGAAAGGGTGAGGATTGTTTTTCGAAGATCTGCTTGAACTCATTTTTAACAGAAGGAAGTTAAAAGTATTTGGTTCAGAAGTGAATATAGAGCGAAGGGTTGAGATGAGTATAGTGAATTTTTGATGTTGTAAAGAGTATAGAGAAGAGTTGTTAATATATAGGGAAATTCAGTTGGGAGGGAAAGTGAAAAGTCTATGGAGGGAAACTGGGAGAGAGGAAGACACGATGTGTGTCTGTTCATTGAACGAGGTACATGAACATGAACCCCTTCATTAATGAAAAGACAGGAAACTGAAAAGGCTGAATCGTTTTGCTTGGTTTCAAAACAAGCTATATACACGATGAGGAAGATGAAACGGTTCATGTGATTCTAGTGAAAAGACAGAACACTGAAAAAGCAAGATTCCTTTTACTGGAATCGATACAAGCTGAAGGGGTTTCAGAACTATATACACTTAGTAGTAGCATAATGTACATAAATTAGTACAAGTTTGCAAAATAAATCGGTATATACATAACTTTATTACACAGTTGCACGAAGGTTCAAGTTGGGTCATTTAATTATTAGGAAATGTGTACATACATAAATTGGTAAACAAATGCAAAGTACATCATGTAGAGGGGCATCGAAACCTACAAAAGGGGTTTCGGTGCTCCAGGGCATCGAACCTCTCTCTATTGGGTTCCGGTGCCTGTTTGAAGTGCAGAAAAAGTCAATACCTTTTTGGTACAAGCTTTGTAAGGTTTTACGATTATACATAAAATATTATCCTCTTCATGTACTTGTAAGGTTTAAAATGCCTCATGAGATGTCTGTTCACTGAAGCAGGTACATGAACAATAACCCCTTCATGTGATTCTAGTGAAAAGACAGGATCTGAAAAGGCTGACTCGGTGTGGGGGGTATCGAAACCAGCTTTATTTTTGGTGAACACGAAACGGTACAAGTGATGACAGTGAAAAGACAGAACACTGAAAAGGCATATTCCTTTTTATGGGATCGAAACCTTCTTAAGGGTTTTCGGTACTCTATACAGTTAGTAGTAGCAAATGTACAGAAATGGGTACATCGACATAAAATGATGTGTGCACATACACGATTGCATACCGAAATGCGTACTCTTTCTACATGTTGTGTAGGGGGCATCGAATCCACATCTAAGGGGTTTCGATGCGGGTGTGACATTGTGTTAGAAAAGTTTATACCTTCTGTAGGAGAAAAATATTATGTGGACATACACAATTTCATGCCAAAAAGCATACTTTTGTACATGTTCTGTAGGGGGCATCGAACCCCCGCTTATGGGGTTTCAGTTCTCTGTTTTCATACAGTGGGCATCGAACCCACACGTATGGGGTTTCGATGCTTCTTGGACATTGTGTTAAAAAGTTTATACAGACGGTAGGAGAAAAATAATGTGGACATACACAATTTTCATACCAAAAAGCATACTTGTGTACATATTTTGTAGGGGGCATCGAACCCACGCATATGGGGTTTCGGTGCTGGTGTGACATTGTGTTAAACAGTTTATACCGTTCGTAGGCGAAAAATGAGAAGTGGACGACCACAAGTTTAGATCCCAAATTTTATGTCCTTTAGGGTTGTTATACTTCTTGGATATGTCTGTTAGCCAAATTGTACAAACCTATAAATTTATCATATAATAAGTACAAAATTTTTGACATTGAGATTTGTACATATTTAACATTGTATGTTGTATTTACAGAAATACAAAAGAGGAGCAAACATATAATATAGAGGAGATTATCAGAGAAAAATATGTTAATTCAATTGACGAACGCTTTCAGCTGCATTTAATCCAAATACGGATGATGCTTCACGTACTCTTGTACATTGTCTGCTGTGGCCAAGTTTTGTAAATATACCCGAATGGAACCACCTATTTCTATGATCAAGTGCAAGTACAGAAAATACATAATTAGGTTTGAGTTTAAGAAATTGCTTCATTTTTATAATGAATATGTTTGATTTAGGGAGTTTTACCTAATGCGTTATGAGTTGTCTCATCTTCTACCTTGTAGGATTTAGGACATATGTAGGTGTTCTCCTGAAACATGAACATAATTGAATACATAATTATTGTCTACAGATTCATTGACTATATTGCCAAAAGTAAGAGCAAAATATGTGCGTTCTTCACTGACCGGATTATTAATCATTTTAGCTTCGGAGTCGTCAACCAACAGCGTGTTTCCTTCGTTATACTGAGCCATATTATCCCACACGCGCCTCAGATTTTTTGTAAATATATGTGGATCGGAGGGATGTTGTTCGCAGTGACTTTGATCCTGCAATACTCAGATGAAGTCCATCAAATTTGTCAAATTCTATTTATATGCTTTAACGAAGATAAACTTTGAAGTTACCCAAATGAAGGCTAGTCTTGGTTTAAGATCGTTAATTCTCCAAAGTGCCCACTCTAGGTTTTCTCTGCATTGATGAACAATTCAGGCAAAAATAAAGTAAGAAAACAAATTATCTTAAAAGATCAGGTAAGTCAATTGATTTAGGGGGTGGCATAGGTCCACATTACCTTTTCCTTGAAGACCAAATAGAAACCTCATAGGCAGTAAAACAAGAATACAGAAACTCAGAAGCACCAGGTCTGAGTTCCACACCTGCAATTGAAAAAAATAAATTTCCTAATCTAATTTGTGAACAGTTGTATTAAAAGTGAGCAACAAAAGGAATATCGTCTCTCCTAACACTGGCTAGCACGCCATTGTAATCAAGAATAAGAAGCTTCTTATTCACCGTGGTAGGTGGTACGTTCCTGTACCAGTCGCCATACATTTGAGGAGGACGCATGGGTCTCTGAATTTCAGAGTCTATTTCATTACTTGGCGTTATGCCATGGCGATGAAGCTTCTTTTGCATGTAAGTGCGAGTCACTTGAGGCGTATAAGCACGTGCATGAGTATGGCCTTCTGCTGGAGCAGATGCCTGATCATGAACTGCAGCTGCAACATATGCATCATAGTTCTCTTTTGCAGAAGTACCTGGGACATTTTCTGTTGGGCCAGATGCCTGATAATGCCCTCCTGGTGCAGAATATGCATCAAACTGCTCCTCAGCAGAGGTACCTGTGACATTCTCTGTATAGAACAATCCAATGTTACGTGCACGAACACACCCTAAACTTGTCAATGAAACTAAATAGAATGCAACACGATATGCAAGGGAGGTGTGAATAGACAGTAGTGCAACAAATGTCAGTCAAGGTTCATAAAAGCAGTCTAACAAATTCAAAAAATGTTTATTCATGTAATACAAGAAATCCATATACTATGCATACTAGCCTAACCATCTTCAGGAGCATTTGCATCCTGAGGCGATGTCGGTCGAAATACATTCTGATTTTGTTCATGTTCCAATGAATAAACACGAGCTTCTAGTTTCTCAAATCGGGAATGAGCCTCTGCCACACTACTGCGCAAAAATGCATCCAAGTTCTTTAGTGTGTCGTACATGGCGTCAATTTTATCGGGGGGGGGGGGGTGGAGCATCGGGTACATCGTCACTTCCTCTGGCAATTCTTGCTTCATCTTCATCTCTTTTATGGACCCATTCACCCTGAATGAACGTCCACCCCGTCTTCTAAGTTGTTGTTTCATCAATTTTACTCGGTAGCAGAATTTCAGGGTCTATGGAGGTGTCGATCCCTAAACATACAAATATGTGACTTAGCACACATCCATAAATGATGGAGCCTCTTGAAGGGTTCCTAAAGATTTCCGCAATAGATCTGAAGATGAATGTAGCTATATCAGGTTTATTTTCCGACCGAAATTGGTGCAACCACCAATAATCAATATGACGCATGCGAGTGCATCGTCCACCTGATGGCCGAAAGAACCAAGTTTTCATTAGATGCAGAAGCCTTTCATGGATATGAAGATGAGTTGGGCTGTCATCATCGAACTTCAAGGGGACACGCTCGAATTCTTGCTCTTCACCAGTAGCTTCCACACCAAGGTGTTGGGCAATAATTTCCGGAGTGATTGTAAATTCAACTCCCATTAGATAGGACTCGATAGCTACACAGTGTTGGGTTCTGCCATCATGCTGAAGGATAGCATTTGCATAGAAGATCTTCACCAGGTTCTGATAAACACGGGGTTTAATATCGAGATATCTAATCCAACCCCATTCCACAAATAAAGGCCAGAAGTTGAATTGATAATCATGGGACATCCAAAAATCCAAGTCAATCGTTCGCTCCTTCCTAATCTTCTTCGCCTCGTACACTTCGTGGTATCGCTCAACACACGCGAGATCACGGAAACAATGGCTCAAAATATTTGGAGGTTGTGGCGCATCCGCTTCACTTGAACGGATAGAACCACCTGTTTCAATCCGACCTCGTTTACCTTTACTGGGTTTGTTTTTTGGAGCCATGTAAGAGTTTTTGGTAGGAATATCTGAAAAACCCTAAACAATCGAAGAAGAAGAAACGAACGGTCTCAGGTAATGAATATGGCCGATAATCGAAGAACAAAAAAATAAAAAGCCTTAAAATTTAAGGGTTAGGGTTATAAAATTGTGTTTTCCGAGATGAAGGATGGAAGTTTTCATTTACAGTCTATATTTCCCGCTATTTACTATTTCAAACAGGTTTCGAATCCCCACCTGGGGTTTCGATGCTAGTTTGGCAGAACGCTATTTTGAATATCGTCAATGTGGTGTCGAAACCGGGAACAGGGCTTCGATGTTGTTTTGCCAGAGACGCCCAATTACATTCTTCTATATTGGGGTTTCGATGCCGGTTTGGCAGAGACGCCAATTTGTAGTGGATGTTTAATGGGGTATCGAAACCTCTGTAAAACTGTATCGAAACCATTTGAAGCTCTAGCATTTATTGTATTACCTACCAGCCCATCTGTCAAGTTATTGCAATTTAAAGTGGCAGCTGATATTAAAGGATTTCCACAACTACTTCTCCTTATCCTCAACGTCAGAAGTAAGAAAGAAAGGATTAAACAACATATCGTTGTAGAGATTTTTTCCATCTTCCGTGTGGAAAAATGGCTGGTGTACGAGTTGAAGAAGCTCAAATTGGTGAACTAGATGAGTGCACAACAAATGAAGTTGGTGCTTCCGAGAATTTGGTTGGTATGGTGTTTAACTCTCGTGTGGAGGCGTGGAACTATTATCGAGTATATGGAAAGAATAACGGGTTCAGTGTCAGCCGTGCAACAACTAGGCATGATGGTATGGGAAATGTACATACGCAAGAGTTTTGTTGTTCACGGGGAGGACAACGCAGACGGAAAGTTCATGACTCAGACCGGAAACGTGCGCCACGTGATATAACACGAATTTGTTGCAAGGCAAAGGTGATTGTCAAGTGCAGAGAAGAATCAAGGTGGGAGATAGCAGTATGTCACAGTGAACATAATCACCCGTTGTGCCCACCTATAATGCAACCGTATCTTCGGTCGAGTAGAGAAGTTAGTAACGATGATGTAGTTGAAGCACAGGCTTTGAAAAGTGTTGGCCTGAGAACGTCGGAGGTAATGAATTATTTCACGCAACAGTCAGGTGGTTTCCACAATGTTGGTTTCATTCGGTGAATATCGTGACGGTGATGTCAATGCTCTTCTTGCTTACTTTGACTTCAAGAAAGATCAAGATACATGATTGTACATGCAGTTCAACACTGACCAATCAGGGGGGTTGCATAATATTTTTTGGTCCGACTCAACATCCAGGTCCGACTACGTATGCTTCGGTGATGTCATTGCATTTGACACAACGTACACGGGTAACATGTACGGCCGGCCTATAATGCCTATTGTTGGTGTTAATCACCACCATCAAACCATTGTCTTCAGTGTGGCAATTTTAGCAGATGAGACTGCAGACACATTTGAGTGGGTACTTAGTGAGTTCTTGCAGGCAATGTCTAACAAAGCTCATGTCTCATTCGTCACGGATGGTGATAGGGCCATGCACAGGGCTATCAAGACAGTGTTCCCATGTGCACATCATCGCATATGTTCCTAGCATCTTTCTCGAAATGCCCAGGCAAACGTAGGTGATCCCAAATTTACATCCGCTTTTACACGGTGCATGTCCTCTTGGTGGACAATTGAGGAATTCGATCGCCAGTGGAGATCAGTTATGAAAGAATTTAACGTGGACCAGCATCCGTGGGTTGTGGAGAAGGATCACACGGTTGGTATGTGGGCACAAGCATATCTCACAGGACATTTCTTCGCAAATCTTCGCTCCACACAACGCTGCGAATCTATGAATTCCGCCCTCAACATTATCCTCGAACATAAGAAGACATATCATGAAGTTGTCCGTGCAATTGAGAAGGGAATAAATGACATGCGCATAAATGAGTTGAACGAAGAATACAAAAATTCTTCCTCGAAGCCTTTCCCAATGACCAAATTGCATGACCTTGAAGGGAGTGCAGCTGACATCTTCACCCGAGCATCCTTTGAAAAAGTTCAGAAGGAACTCAAATATGAGACACTGTATCGTGCTCTCCATCCGACACTTACGATTAAAGGTGCGCGGACGTATCGTTTGACACAGTATAAGGATCCGGAAGCCATCTATGAGGTTGTGCTTGATGTCACAACAAATAACATTACATACAGTTGTCGGAAATTTGAGATGATCGGGCTTCCATGTCGCCATCAACTGCACGTTCTTAAGTTGGAAGACTTCTCCGACATCCCAAATTGCTTAATACTACCGCGGTGGACAAAAAATGCTAAGGTATCTGCTCCATCTTATCTTCACAGTGAAGTCTGTCCCGAATTAAGACAAATGTCTCGATTTGCTTCGCTACGCTCACTTTCATCGCGGTTGTGCTACCTTGCGTCTCAAACAGACGAAAGTTTCAAAACCACAAAAGATGAGTTACTACGACTAACTGCTCAATTTGAGCAGTCCATAACATTCAATGACTCCTCATCACATAGGGTAAGCCAACACAGCGTTTGAGACCCGCAAAAGAAGGACGCAAAACGAAAGCAGAAAATAAACACTAATGAGTCCACAAAACGGAGGAATCAATGTTCATTTTGCAAAATGGAGGGACACAATAAGAACACATGCCCGGGACTGAAGCTTCAACTTCCAACGGGTACTACGGGGACAAGTTCAGACGTAGACATATCCCAACCATAATGCAAATGTGATTCAAATCACTGTAAGTAAAACCTAAAAATTCATCGTGCTTCCAAATGACAATTTATTATTTACTGTTATGCAGATTCCAAACGTGTACAGAGTATCTCCTCTTCAGACATACAAATTCACTTATATATGATTCAAATCACTGTAAGTACAACCTAAAAATTATCTCACTCCAATATGCTTCAAATACATGTACATACAACCAAAGATATCCTCTGCAGACATACGAAATCGTGTGCATATGCTACTTTTATCCACTGAAATTTATCATATATTGCAAAATTTCTGTACAAGCGTTTTACCACATTATGGCCCTGAAATTGCATAATATACATTCAAAATGTGTACATTTCACTCTTACCTAACCTATTTATGCTTGCACCACATGTCAACTACAAAATGTTTTCAGTACATATACATCCAAACATGGTTACGACCCATAAAAAAGTGGGTTCCTTCACGCAATGCCACGCCACAAACAAAAAGTCAAAATCCATTGCCATCCACTCACCACTGCCCCCTCCCCTAACATGTTCTTCACTAAACAAAATTGCATTAGATTACAATAATGAACAACACGTCCTAATGCATTCAAATACATAATAAACAATGCATTCATTCCTAAAGCCTTACCATTTCGGACGCTGAAAGGTGCTATGTTTTGGAACCTTTGGTTCGTTTGCCTTCATGTGAAACCATTAACTTACATCAACATTGATAGTCCTCCACAAATTATTCTTATCATGACTGATAAGTTCGTACAAAAGAATCATCTGATCCCATTTTCCAACGCTCTATTAAGACAAGTACAAACAAATTAAGCTTTTATTAAAGAGCATTATTCCAGTATAGATGACCAAAGTAAGGAAAGTTGAATGAAGATTAACCTAAACCCTTACCACTTCCCCTATATGCTTATCATTCCAAAGCTGCATCCATTTGATGCAAAACATACCACAATCATCTCTGTTAGAAAACAAATCCATGTTAACATAATACCACGAGTAATCCTTCCCAATTTGTTAAACAAAATTAACACAAAGTACTAGAATATAACAACTCTGTACCCATTATCCCGATGTTTGACTTTTTCCACCATCACGCGCAGATCGGTCAACGACCTTGATGGTGAGCCAAACACTTGGACAAACTTCTTATCTTTTAAACATTCTTTTAGACTATTGGTCTACATGCATAAACATTTTTCTGTTTTTACATACTCTGTAACATCTAAAACAATGGAAGAATAAAAGTTCATAGCTCTCGATTATTGCCAGGTTCTCGGCCATACACACTCTTGCACCATTGGCTCGGGTATTTGGCAAGCTGTCCAGTAGCTTCACTACACCAGCATCAATATCGACGACACACATAAACCAATGAGTGTTGTTCTCATTCACGGGGATAAAGAGCTGAAACAAGCAACGATTTCCATTGTAATATACAGATGACATGAAAGTGCATGGGATGTTTAATTTATTAATGCTTCTTCGTACCACTTTACAATCCGTCAACAAGCCATACGGATTGCCAACCCTACGCCAATAATCAGCAATTTAACCAACATTTACCCCTTGCAGAAGCTGAGACTACAATAGATCATTTATTATTAACCATGTATCCTTACAAAACCATATCCACTTGTTCATAATAGACATAAAATTCTTTAATATTAAAATTACACTCAATGTACACGGGATGTACCCTCTCCTTCTTTTAGATTTTCGCCTTATATCTTCATCAACAATGGTAAAACCAACAGCATCTATAACCTAAACCACAAACATATAGCAACTATTATACTAATTTTCTTCAAATATGCTACAAAATGCTTAAAAGGAATAGTCAAACCTACTAACCATTGAACCCACCCAACTTCCAGGTCGTATCGTATCTGCATCGCTTACAGACAAATATGAGTGCCCAAAATATGCAATTGATTCACTGCACCCATACAAAAAACTTACATATTATATTGAACAGAACAACATCATTGAGGAATACTTTCAGATTCAGATTGCTTACGATTCACGCAACGGCGTATTCCATATATAGTCACAAGTGTTTTTTGCTGACTGGCCTACTCCTTCTGGTACTTGCACGTATGTCAGTATCTGCAATGCTTACACATTTGCTGTTCAATACTTAATCAACTTAATAACACAAATAAGTACCACACGTTCAAATATATAAGTTTTATTAGAAAACCTCATTAATTATTCAACCCCTAAACAATTAGTTTGAATAACATTCGAATTTCATCCATATTTGTCTATAATAAATGCAATCATACACACACATCATTTATTGTGGACACAAATCCTACTTAAACCAAACATTGTCACACAACATTCTTCATTCAATGGCTGACTTTATTCATGTTCTGAGTTGTGATTCCTACTCTTATTCCTTTGCCACTAACCTTTGCAGTAGCTATTGTTGTTGTCTTGCCCTACAAGTTAACACAAACAATATCAACAACAATAATCTCATTCCTTAACTTCATGAAAGATTGATCAAATGAACTTATTATACCTTTTTCTTTGTTTTCGGGACAGCAACGGATTCTTCATTCAACCACTCGACATCGTCCTCCATCATTGGGTCCTCCTCAATATGAACTCCTTTGTTCGGATAAGAACTTTGACTTGCCCTTTGTCAACCACTTCTTCTTCTTCTTTAACATGAACAACAATTTCTCCATCAGATTTCCTCAACGACTTCTGCAATTCTATCATGTTCACATTTAAACTCTTGCATTCCTCCTTCAATTCCCTTATACTCTCTTCAATTTCTTTTTCCTTCTCCACACGGGCTTGCAGACTATCTTTTATTCCACCCAACTCTAACAGTACAGTCTGCAGCATATCCATAACAACATCATTTGTTCCATTCTTTCGATCCCCTTCTTCCCCTTCCACTTTCTCATCATCATACCCAAGTACCTGCAAACATCATCAGTAAATCATTTCATATAACCACAACATCCTATATAATACCAGGTTGGTTTAACCCACTTACCTTGGGTTTTTTTGGATGGCTTTCTTCCTTCAGGTTGTTTAAAATCTTCCTTACTTCCTTCTTGTTGCCCCATGCATGTATGCGACCGCGACCTTCAGAGGCAGCAACTATTCTGCTCGCGACTCCACTCCAAAAATCAAATAACCTCACCTATATTTATTATTCATCAAAACATTATAATCTAACTCAATAAACTCAATCCCATGAAACAACTACTACGTTCGAACAAAACATACTTTTAAACATATATTACCTCTAATATCGCGATGCATCCGGTCATGTATGCCAAACCACCACGAACTTTCCAGTTCTCTACTCCATCAAGTAACTTGTTGTATGCATATTTGCACCAATTGAGATTTCCCTTCAACCCCTCTGGACACAACAACCGTAAATGTTCCGAGGAAGGCATATTGTTCGCATTTGGACTTATAAAAACACCAACAATGAAAAGAAGAACGCGAGCTTTCAACTCGTCTCCCTCAAATTTACCGCTACGTATGTCCTCCTCAAGTTCCTTCACTGTGGCATCCCTCTTTATTCCGTACTTCGATGCCATTTCTTTTGCATTAACATTTCTCGTTCCAATTTCAACACCGACTCCTTCATTCTTCAAACCCAAAACAGCCTCCGCATCTTCCACCAACACTGGAATTTTATGTCCATCAAATTCCATGATCGACCTCTAGACATCAAAATTCTCTACTAAAGTGCGACATAGGTCGCGATGAATTGCTCTCAGTTTTATTTCCATTAAAGGACCAAACCCTAACTCATGTACCACACCCTCAATATTCAACTTCCTCATCTCTCCAAACACCTCTGACAGCTTAATGAGGCTACATCTTGAAGACTTCTCCTACAACATTTCATAAATACATTATTTACTTCACTGTTACACAAATATACCTTATGTTAGAACATTTTCATCTCTTTTTCCATAAATAATTTCAAAATTCACTTACCTTTTTCTCTTTCTCAGGTACTACAATATCTTTCACATTGGAGGCATTCCATTCAGCCAGAGCCTGCTTCTGCTCCTCGAACATTTTTTGATAAGGCTCCTTTTCATCTTCACTCATCTGCCTCCACCTCAAACCCAATGCTTTTCTTTCCTGTATCACTCTCACAATTAGTCCAATACAAATATCATGTACACTTAACAAACCATTACACAACACACTTACTTTGTTGTTCATTATCTTCTCCCCCTCCAAACATTTACATTCTCCTTTACTGTAAAACATAATTTCTCTGTTAGCTTATGCAACTCATATTTAATAAATTTGACAGTTCTATATACATTCAACTTCAACTTACTAGAAATGGAAATATGCTGTACATATCTTAGGTGCCTTTGCATCCCCTTTATCAGACTTCTTCTTATGTTTCATTGTCTGCAACGTGTACCTAAAATAATCAAAGATAGAAACCAGTTTTTTACATACGACTTTCCGAAATTTACATACTACTTCAAATCAACCATTTGATCTTAAGAAACAATCATACCTTCCAACACATTCAATACTACAGCTGTATAGAATATGCAAACCAGTTTTAAAACCAAATACAAGAACCATCTCAGCCAACAATCATAACCAATACATGGATTTCAACTAAATCATTCTTACAAACCAATCTCCTCGACAATATTTCTTTCTCCTTTTCGTACCTTATCAACTACAATTTGTAACATTTATCACTGGTTTATCACTAACTAACCTAACTGAAACATCACTTAATTATTTAACCTTATTTCTTTTGTTATTCAAGAACACAGTGAACGAGTTATTCAAGCCGAAATAACTACTTAATAAAGGTGCTCAACACTTCTTTTAACTACTGTTATCTTTGTTCCTACTCTCTATATGAATTTTCTTGCTATTACTTTTTTTTTCCAATAACCCTAAACAGCAAATATACCCAAAACCCTAAAAATTCCTTCCAATCCAATCTCCTCTACAATATTCATTATAAAGTACAAAGAAATCCACATTCGAACGATTTATACAAAAACCTTCATCATTTGCAATGTGGTTTCGCTCAAATAGAAGAAAAAAAATCGAAAAAAAGAAGCAAGAAGCAAGAACTTACCTACAAACCGTGCTCAAACCCAACCTCCTCGACAAATTTCTTTCAGATTTTCTTCTTTGGTTGATGCAAAAACCGGCTTCGTCCTCTTGGTTTCGATGCCCTAAAATTTTGCTTTTCTTTTCCCGCTCCTCGTTTTTTCCTGAAGTTATACCATCATAAAAGGGTTACCGGTTCACCGGGTAACCTTATCTCCTTTCTTTTTTAAAATCCAACGGCCTATATTAAATCGGCTCCATCTAATAGTCTTTTTTTCTTGATTTGTATTTAGCCACTACAAAAAAAAAGGGACATATACCGACGGACAAAAATTTGTCGGTAAAATCCCAAAAATCCGTCGGTATATACCCTAAACACTTTTACCGACGGACAAAAGGGAAATTCCGACAGACAAAACGCCGTCGGTAATATGCTTGTCGGTATAAAGTTATACCGACGGACAAAACCGTCGGTATAGGTATTCTGAACCTATACCGACGGACACAGCCGTAGGTATAGGTGTGGACTACCCCGACAAATTAGGGTATATATTCTGACGCATTCGGTCCGTCGGTATAGACTCAGAATAGCTATACCAACGGTTTTGTCCGTCGGTATAGTTGTTATCTATAATGACAGTTTGTCCGTCGGTATAGGGGTATAGATCTATACCAACGGTTGTGTCCGTTGGTATAGCTGTTATCTATAATGACGGTTTGTCCGTCGGTATAGCCCTTAGCGGTTATCTTTTACTGACAGTTTTGTCCGTCGGTATAGGTTAAAATGGTATTTTTTGTTTTATTAAATATTAAATAATTATTAATATATTCCATTTTTTATTTAATATATTTTTTTTAAATATTAAAATTACTAAAACTACTATAACAAAAATAATTTCATTTTAAAGGGAAAATATTAGATTTAATGTTCGAATAAAAAAAAGTATGTAATACATAATCAATAAAACAAGTACCTACGAGTTTAGTACAAACAAAAGTAATATGCAAACAAGTACCTACGAGTTTAGTACCTACGAGTTTAGTACAAACAAAAGTAATATGCAAACAAGTACCTACGAGTTTAGTACATTCACCCTCTATTGTCTACCAGCATCATTTCCACTTGTATTTTGTTGATTTGTTGAAGGCAAGGATGAACTGATACAATTGACTGGTGCTGAAGCACTACCAGCATCAGGTGTTGCCTATTAAAAGTAATTAAAATAATGAATTTAAATAAAAAATGAATGGAGTAATAAGAAAGAAAAATATTTAGTAAGCCATACTCTCCTAACAAACAAATTAACTAAAAAAGAACTCTAGTACAGAATGGTTCAGAAAGAAGGATAGATATGGTTGCAGAAGAATTACAACAGATTTTGAACCACAAAATGAATATAAACCACATGAACTACAGTATATGCACAACCAAAGGTAAAAGCAGCAAACTATAGAACTCAAATCGCATCCTTGATTTAGATTTTAGAAGCATGCCCCCCCCCCAATGTTTTTTTTATCAACATTCCAGAGAAAACCCACGGTACTCTCACCAAAGAAATATTTTCAACACAAGGTACTCTCACCAAAGAAACCCACAAGTGAATTCTGTGGTCAATTACCTAGCTCATCAAAGCAATTACAAATAACCTCAAATTGCTCACATGCATAACCAAAGGTAAAAGCAGCAAACCATACATATTGGGGATTAGAACTATTCTGTGGTCACTTGTGTTGGAAAAGTTGCACTATTTGTGAATAACAGAAGAGGTTGTTTAAAGCTTACTTTGACAAGAAAATCTTTCAGCGGTTTGTGATCAGAAGCTGAAGCAAGGCTAAGAACATGCAACAAGGTTGAAGTTAACTGCAACAAAAAACACAATTGATGAGTCAGGCATATATAAGAATGCCAGATAGAGCACCAATTCAGAATAAAGCTCTCATTGGATGAAGAACAACGCTACTCAAGAACATTGCATACAGTTTAAGGTAGAGTCTTTAAGCTTAGATTTAAGACAACTATAACCGATCTAATATAAAAAAAATTCAGATGCACTGATCACTCATTGACTAATAGTAACCTCAAATCCTCCACAACAGTAGGAAACAAAACTTACAACTCTACGAAGAACGGGTTCCAAAGATGAGTAGAGTTTCTGCAAGCTGTCCACCTTGAGAGCTTCTACAATTACACTGCATGCCATAAAAATATAATTTCAGAGAAAATTATACAGGGAGAGAAGGTTTTAAACTCCCCAAGTGCATCACACAATCAAATGACAAAAAAGTCAGAAACTTTATACGGTTAATAATTCATTCTATTTCTATCAAACTCCCCAAGTGCATTCCAATTGTGTTTGACGAGAGTTGTGCTAAAAGTTGGAAAATTTGGTGTGGCAGGTGAGGGAAAGGTGTAGGAAAGAATGGACAATGTTCCAAGAACGGATGACTAATGCAGAGAAAGCATATTATGGAGCACTGGGAATTAATCCTTACAATGAAACGGCTAATTAATGGATATAATGTAGTATTTTACACTAGCATTAGACTTGTACAAGTCACTTCTATTTGTGATGCAAACTCTGAGTTTTGGCTACAGTAGAAGGTGATTTTGATCCTATCAACATAGGTAATGTTACTTGGGCATCAATGTCAACTTGTCAACATTATACATTAGAAGTAATTGCATGAACTAAACTAAACTAAATCCCATCCGAATTTATACAAAAAAGACAGTTTCAAGTGCAGAAACATTCATACAAAAGAATTGATGTTCACTTCTAGGATTGGAAATAGGTATTAGAGTTAACAAGTGTGAATAGAACCAGCCTCAACTCGTAAATGCTTTATATCATTAAGCATTCATGCACAAAAGGGTCCATGATTTACAGCACTAACTTTCAATCATGGGATGACTTTACTAGCAGCAGATCAGAATTTTTGGGGGGGGGGACTCCAATCAAAATTCTATTTGCGGAAAACGTTTCATGTGTCAAAAGCTCTTCAACACAACAGAAAACCAGTATCAAAATATGCTGATGTTAACAAAAATAAGTAATTGTAAAATATCTAGCATATAAATTGGAATTGCTTTACAGCATAAAGTCAAGAAAAATCCATCAGTGGGAAGCAACAAAGACATGTGAAGTGGTAAATTACTCTTTACATGCACTAAAATAGAACCAAAATACATAAATGCTAAATGGAACACCGAAAACATTCTTCCACACACAGCATAATAGACAAATAACCATGCAACAAATCCTCGGCACTAGGGACTATGACTGTGTTATCTGAGACATGTTACGATATTAACAAGATAGGAAGTCGAAGTTGCACACAACACAAATCAGTCATTTTACTAGAGCTTTGTGGTTTTTTCTCCATCAAATTTCCAAAGCTTAGTTACCACTGATGAAAAAAAATGTTTACTGCTCACTCATCTTTCACATCAAAACTATGAAGCAACTTGAAGCACATAAATGTTATTAGACTCGTAGCATCAATATATTTTATCCAATAAAGCAGTACCCAGCCAAAAATCACCTAGTAAAAAAATATACTTACCGATTGAGACCAGCGAGGAAGCCGTAGAAAATCTCCAGCGAGCGAGGAAGCCGTAGAAAATCTCCGGCGAGCGATTAGGGGTCGAAAGGTGATGGAAACGAATGAAACGCGACGGACGATTGAGAGGCAATTAGGGATTGGAAAAGTTTAATTTGGGTGAAATTAAAACGCTGTGTTTTATTAAAATAATAAAAAATAAAATAAATATCTATACCGACAGACACAGCTCACCATCGGTATATGTCAAACCTATACCGACGGACAAAATATAACCGTCGGTATATAATTACGTTATACTGACAAACAGAAAAAACCGTAGCTATATAGTTTACCTATACCGACGGTTTCTATACTCCATCGGTATACGTTATATCTATACCGACAGACACAGCTCACCATCGGTATATGTCAAACCTATACCGACGGATAAAATATAACCGTCGGTATATAATTACGTTATACTGACAAACAGAAAAAACCGTAGCTATATAGTTTACCTATACCGACGGTTTCTATACTCCATCGGTATACGTTATATCTATACCAACGGTTTCTGTCGTCTGTCGGTAAAACTAGTAACTTTTACTGACATTGTTATTTTCCGTCGGTATATATCTTATATACCGACGACTTTTGTCCGTCGGTATAAATAGGCGTCGGTATATGTACATTTTTTTGTAGTGAGCCTGCTTTTAAGCCGTCTGTTTTTAGAAAAGCCCAAAACCCACCATTTCACACATTTGTGAGTACTACATATGGTAAATAATATGTAAATAATATGTTTAGTTTCTGTTAAATGGTTTATGCGTATAATAGGGTAGGAATTAATATATTCGTTGCTTTTTCTTTATTTATTTAATGCCCCCTTAATATAATATAGTCTTGCATATAATCACATGTTATATAATTTTAGATTCTATAATTCCCGTATATTTATATACATATATTATATAGTTTTGCATGTAACCATACATTACATAGTTTTCGTATACTTTTATATATATATATATATATATATATATATATATATATATATATTGATGCTATAAGGATTTTATGTATTATGTTTATACATATGTATGTGCATGTATTTGTGGTTTATTTAAATTTCATCTTTTTTATTCGTTTTCGTTCAAGTTGGTTTATTTCCGGGTTTTTTCCATTATCTCGTTATTAGCTCACGGTCCCGTTGTCCGCGTGGGAACGGTATTCCGAATACTCGGATATTGACTCCTTTGGCGCCGTAGGACTTTAGATTAGATTTAATCTTGTATTCATTGCATTTAATTTTCCTTTTTAAAAATCTAAAATCGTTTTCAAAAGTGTGATGTCCTTTTATTCGGAAACGAACGAGGCCAGTACCAGTCGTAGTGGTGGTGGTTCGGACGTTCGTTCCCGAATATTAGGATTTTCGAAATTTACTCGCGTACATAATCAAATCTCGGTTAAAATTGTCACTTCAGTTCGTAAAATTTGATTTTAATTAAGCGGTAAAGTTATGGTACCAATTTTGGGCACGTCGAGGGTGTTAACCATTCCTCGCGTGTAACCGACTCCCGAACCCTTTCGAATCTCTGGTTTCTATTTTCGGTGTCCGGTCTACCATTTCAAAGTGACCGGTGGCGACTCCTATTTTTTAAATCTTTTTTAAACTCCCCTATTTTACCCATATTTTTAAGAACCCCTATTTTAAAATATTTTCAAAATACACCATCCTTTTTTCTCTAATTTAAATCCACTTTTTACCCCCCAATTTCCCAATAATTTTCTAAAATCTATTTTTTACCCATCAATTTTCAAAAATTCCTTTTTAAACCATATTCTATAATTTCTAAAATATCCTTCCCACCACACTTACACATACCTATACTCATACCATATATATTTGTTTTTCAAAAAAATAGTCGCTACAGGTTCCATGATCACTTCAAATGTGAGAAATTTTAAGTTTAAGATCATTTTGAGTTATTTTAGAAAATGTGATGAATTTTTCTAAAGCCTCATCTTTTGTACTTAAGAATAGAACCCAAGTAAACCTAGAATAGTCATCAACAAGTACAAAGGCATATGATTTACCACCCAAGCTCATAGTCCTAATAGGCCCAAAAAGATCCATATGAATTAGTTGTAAACATCTACTAGTAGAGACATCATTAATGAATTTAAATGAAGTTCTATGTTGTTTACCCTTAGAGCATGCATCACAAATTTTATCATTAGAGAATTTAAGTTTGGGTAAACCTCTAACTAGATTAAGGGAAATCAATTTTTTCTAAAACACTCATGCTAGCATGTCCTAATTTTCTATGCCAAGGCCATGAGTCATGTTCATCATGTGCAACTAAACATGTATGAGATGTATGGATGTCATCTAAATGCACCATGTAAATATTGCCTATTCTATGCCCTATGAGCATCAATTGATTTATTTTAATGTTCACAATTTTGCAACCACTTTTATCAAATAAAACATTAAAACTCTTATCACACAATTGACTAATGCTCAATAAATTGTGTTTAAGACCGTTGACATACAAAACATTTTCAATGAAAATAGAAGAATTATTACCAATGGATCCTATTGTAGCGTGTCAAAACTCCTATCGCAATGTAGTGCAAGTGTACACGACGCAAGTAGTAAAGTGATACTCAAAGTATCAGATGTCGAATCCACAGGGACTGGAAATAGCTTTATCCTCGAATTGCTGCACAAGAGAGAAAGAAGAGAGTTTAAATTGTTTGGAAAATAATATTGGAGAATAATGAATGTAAAAGATAAAAGACTCAGGGTTAAGAGATAGGCCGGTATTGATTGCTCGGTAGTGCAAGTGTTGCACTGAAGAGAAATTCATGTTCTGTCGTCGTCCCTGTCGCGACAGCACCTGTCGCAGTAGAAGTCTGTTGTTGTCGCGGCAGTGATCACACAACTCTGCACTTCAAGCTTGGCAAGAATCCTTGCTGTGACTTGTACTATCTCTAGGTCCAAGTATTGTCGATGTACACGTCTTGAATGATACCTCCCGGCGTGAATCGAAGGATGAACACCGATATTGTTGAATTCTTCCTTAGCCACTTAACCTCGTCCTATCCCTAGGTCCGAGATAGTTCAACCATAAACTGGAGAACCCACACTTATTCCTTTTGTATACTTAACTCTCCCGATATTAAGTAAATAGATAATCTCACAATGCTCTCCCGATACTCTTGCAAGATGTTGAAACCAGAATAAAAAAACTTGAAGTTTATTTCATTGAACAGAAAATTCCTAAAACAGTACAATCCTTGCAACTACTTTATAGAATCAACCCTTAGCCCTAGGGGAAGTTTAGAACATGATGAGAGGGGGAAAACGAAAAGGGTTTTGGGAAGACGGCTAGAGAAGAGATATCCTTCCCTAGGTCGAATTACATGCCTTTATTTATGCCTTGGGTTCAAGTTTTCTAATAAGGTAAGAATACAAGTTTAAATTAAAGTACAACTCTATTAAAGACTAAATCTTTAGAGTAGATGTCTTTAATTCATCCTCTTTTCTTGCTTTGGGTTTCTTCCTTGAACTTTGGGCTTGGCCTTCATTATGCTCCAGGGCTTAGAAAAATATAGGAGTGGTCCACGACAGAACGACTTGAAACCCTATATTTGTCGAACTCCACTTCACTTTTCCACTTCACCCATGTTGTCGTCATGGCTGCCACGACAGTGGCCACGGTAGCATCTTTCTTCTTGACTCCAGTCTCCTGTTCCAGCTCTGCTCCTTTGCTGTCCTGAGTCTGCCACAACAGATACCTGCAAAAGTAGCCAAAATCAGTAGCAACTGTGCCATTTTATCTAATTGTGATGTATATGTGAAACTTTACCTAAATGCAATGAATTATGCTTGAATGCAGCAGAAATATGGGTTAAATAAGGGGTAAAATATAGAACTTTTACACACTCAACACACCCCCAAACTCAAGTTCTTACTTGCCCTCAAGCAAATATGACCTAACTAAAATTTGAAAATCTTTTTGGTTTGGCTTAATTCAGTGAACCTTTCCTTACCTACCACTTATTCTCTATCAAGAGCAATACCTTGTCGGGCATCTCTGGATTCATTCGGAACCATGCTATAATTCTTGTGCGGTGTGTGCAGGTTTTGTGAACAACTATGTGTCTAGACTCCTTTAGTATACCAGAATAGTCATGCTTACAAACTTGAGTTAATGCCAATTCAATTTTTTCTGGAGGCAATTCTTAGGCTTCTTTAGTTTTTCTGACTCTTGATTTAACTGCATCTTTTCTGGAGGCAATTCATGGGCTCTTTTAGTTTTTTCTAACTTAGCTCAAAAAGAAATCTCCTAAAATCAGTGCAAGGCAGTTTTGCAAGCAAATGAGTCTGAATAATTTTCTTTTCTTTTATTGTTTTCCTAGAGCTAGTGATAGGCACCTCTAGGGGCAGTTTCAAGTGGGTAAACATTCCTATTCCAGAGTACTAAAGAAATCTAGATAGCATAAGAGTCACAAAGAGTGTTGTACAGATTAGAATCATAGCAAGGCTCTAAACAGATCCTAAAATTTCCTAAGGGCACTATCACGACAGAGTATGTCGCGGCAGGTAAGTTCAGTTCAAAGACTTAAGCCAAATTTTTTAAGCAAAAATAAACTAATTAACAACTAATACTTAGACACAATTTTAAGACACAACTGACACTTTATTACTGGAGGGATGCCACCCTCAAACTCGAGGGTTGCATTGCCCTCAATGCATGATAACATGGAAAATAACAACAGAAAATAAAATACATCACAAAATAATTAAAAATAGCAAAGACAACAATTATAAGATAGAAACTTAATTTGAGGAGCTGTCGTCGCTGCTGCTGCTGATCTAGAGCTGCCGACAGGCAGAGAATTTCATGGCAGGTGACGGCAGAGTGCTGGGAGATGCAGAGGTTGTCTTCTTTTTGGCTTCCCTTGGTGGCTGGACTTGGGTTGGTGAGATGTGGGGGGGGGGCTTGTCCAGAACTTGTACCTCATCGTCGGAGCTGCTGCTGCTACTGCTGCTGTTGTCAGATTTGTCCTTGCCGGAGGGTCCTTCGCCAGCCTCATTGAGCTTCTACCTTTTCACTGGCGTGAAGTCCTTTGAGAGGTTCCGGGCAACAGAGGGCTCCCCGTCAGAATCCTGCCAGACGGAAGAGGAGGAGAATCCTTCGAAGTAGTATCCGTTGAGCTCTGGCAGGGGCTCCTTTCTTTTCTCGCCTTTGGCAGTGGCAGTTTGGCTGCCGCCTTCAGTTGTCGTGGCCGGTGTAGGTGTAGAGGCAGCAGATGGAGTCTTAGGTGTGGCAGTAGGGGCAGGAGTAGGTGTCGGGGCAGCGAAGAACTGTTCTGGGAAGGATGGGAATGGCACATGTGTAAAATTTAAATCATTACGAATAAAATTTACCATTGCTGCCGTGAAATCCCTCATGAAGCTCATCAGTCTGAGCTGCCTTTCCTCCATTCTTTGAAGTGTTGACAGAATCTGGGTGGAGTTGTCTGGTGGAGGTGCGGCTGCCGTCTGCTGCTACTCTACTGCGGCAGGTTCTGGGTGACTAGGGCTTGTCGTCTGCTCTTCTGTGGCAGAAGGGTTGAAGAAGGACAGTGGGATGGCTGCTTTCAGCTCCATGAGGCTGAAAATGTTCCTCTCCGTCCACCCTTTCCCTCGGACTTTAAAATCTTCAGAAATCTCCGGTACATTGTGTCCCCAGCATATGGCAGTGATGAGGTATGGGAAGACAAGGGGTCCCGATGGTCAGAGGGCGCATTCCAGAATTCCCTCCCTTATGTATCGGCCGACATTGATAGATCTTTCATTTAAAATTGAATGTACAAGGGCTAACCTAGGTCGGTCGACGGTACTGTTGTGGGAGGATGGTATGATGCGCTTCTTCACAAAATGATTCCATAGTTTGGCTTCGGGTGTCAACTGAATTCTGTTCACCGTCTATCGATGTTTTGGGTCGGTGTTTCATTCTGTCCCCTCCTTAGTCAGTTCTGCCATCACCGCGTCGTAGTCTGCCGGCGACAGACTATTGATGAATCTCTTGTGGGCGTTCTCCTTTTTACTCACATGGATGCCGTAGAGGGTGTTGATGCAAGAAGGCTTGAAAGAAAGCTCTTTACCTCTAACTGTCACGGTCGTAGTGTCTTTGCTATCGACGGCAGTATAGAATTCCCTAACGAGCGTGACATTCATCTCTTCTAGTTGGGCAGCAAATTGCTGCCATTTGAGGGCATGGATCTTTCGTGCAATGAAGGGTTCGAGCCCTAGGTCTCCCATGGGTTTGGTGTAGAGAAATCCACGTTCTTCCCACATCTCCCTCTTCTGGAAAGAACGGTAATATCTGCCGGCGGATTTGGTGGAGGCGAAGCAGTTTGGGATGGCACTATGGCTTGGAGTGCTTACTGCTGCAGCAGAACTGGAGGCAGCACTTCTACGAGTTTGTAAAGACCAATCCTTTCGAGCAGGTTTAAGCTTGAAAAGGACCGGACCATCTAGATTTAAGCTTTCCTGGGAAAAGTTTTAACCTAGAGTTAAACAACAACACCTGTTGCCCTGGGCAGAACTGTCGTGGCAGCAGTTTCCTGTCGTGCCACCTTTAGGTTTTATCTTTGTATATCCTGACATTGTCGTAGGCCATTGCTCGAATTTCTTCAATTTCATTCAAGTCCAGTAGCCTATTTTGTCTTGCCTTATCCAAGTCCATGTTTACTGCCTTGATAGCCCAGTAAGCTCTGTGCTCTATCTCAACAGGTAAATGGCATGTTTTCCCATATATAAGCCTGTTGGGTGACATTCCTAATGGTGTTTTGAATGATGTTCTATAGGCCCAGAGTGCATCATTGAGGTGTAAAGACCAATCCTTTCGAGCAGGTTTAACCATCTTCTCAAGTATGTTCTTTACTTCTCAGTTGGATATTTCGGCCTGTCCATTGGTTTGAGGGTGGTATGATGTTGCAATCCGGTTCTTTACTCCGTATTTTCTCAAGGCAGCAACAATTACCCTATTATCAAAATGTCTCCCTTCGTCACTGATGATCGCCTTAGGAATGCCAAATCTGTAGAAAGTATTCTTGTGCAGGAATCTTTGAACAGTTTTGGCGCCATTTGTTTGAGTGGCGATCGCTTCAGCCCACTTGGACACATAATCTATTGCTAGTAGGATGTAGAGATTCCCACAAGATGCTGGGAACGGTCCCATGAAATCGATTCCCCATACATCAAAGATTTCGACTTCTAAAATGTTCTGCAATGGTATCTCATGCCTTCTCGAGATGTTCCCAGTCCTTTGGCATTTGTCACAGCTTTTGTAGAAGGCTTGTGCATCCTTGAACAGTGTGAGCCAATAGAGACCAGATTGCAAAACCTTGGCAGCGGTTTTGTTTCCACCTAAGTGTCCTCCATATGGGGAAGCATGGCAGTGGTGAAGCACAGCTTCCTGTTCATCCTGTGGTACGCATCTCCTGATAATTTGATCTGCACAATGTTTGAAAAGAAGAGGTTCGTCCTAATAATAATGTTTTGCATCATTTTGGAACCTTTTCCTTGCTTGGTAATTAAGTTCAGGAGGTAGTACTCCGCTAACAATGTAATTAACAAAATCAGCGTACCAAGGAAGTTCAGAAAACTTACCTGCCACCATGGCTATCGCGGCGGCGCTGGTGGCAGCGAACAGTTGTTCGTCTGGGAAGGTCTCTAGTATGTTGGTTCTATCTGTCAGTAGACTCTTTCCCATATCTAATCTTGACAAGTGGTCTGATACTTGGTTTTCTGTCCCCTTTTTATCCTTGATGTCAATGTTGAACTCTTGCAGCAACAAGATCCAATGTATCAGTCTCGGTTTGGCATCCTTTTTCGTGAACAAATACTTCAGTGCTGAATGGTCTGTATGGACCACCACCTTCGTTCCAAGTATGTATGGCCGGAACTTGTCGATTGAGAACACCACTGCTAATAGTTCCTTTTCTATTGTGGTGTAATTCACTTGAGCATCATTCAGTGTTTTACTAGCATAGTAAATTACATAGAATAGCTTATCCTTCCTCTGCCCGAGTGCTGCCCCGACAGCATAATCACTGGCATCACACATTATCTCGAATGGCAAACTCCAATCTGGTAGCTGTACGATAGGGGTTGTTACCAGTCTCTCCTTCAGGATTCTGAATGCTTCAGTACATTCAATATTAAAGTCAAAGGGACGATTCTGCTCTAATAAGTGGCATAAGGACTTGGTAATCTTCGAGAAATTGGCAATGAATCTTCGATAGAACCCAGCATGCCCTAAGAAACTTCGAATCCCCTTGACTGTGGTGGGTGGCGGCAGTTTTTCGATTACTTCTATTTTCGCTTTGTCCACCTCTATGCCGCGGCAGCTTACCTTGTGGCCTAGGACTATCCCTTCATCCACCATGAAGTGGCATTTTTCCCAGTTTAAGACCAAGTTCGCTTTTTCGCATCTTTCAAGCACCTTCTGTAGGTTACATAAACAACCTTCAAAATTGTCTCCAAAGACGGAAAAATCGTCTATGAAAATTTCCAGGAAGTTCTCTACCATGTCGGAGAATATCTCCATCATGCACCTTTGGAATGTTGTTGCTGCATTGAAGAGTCCAAATGGCATTCTCCGGAAATCATAAGTGTCGTATGGGCATGTGAAGGTAGTTTTCTCTTGATCTCCCGGTGCAATGGCTATCTGATTGTAACCTGAGTAACCATCAAGAAAACAATAGTAAGGTTTCCCCGCTAATCTATCAAGCATTTGATCAATAAAAGGTAGGGGAAAATGGTCCTTCCGGGTAGCTTTGTTAAGCTTCTGGTAGTCCATACAAACCCTCCAACCGGTCACAGTCCTGGTTGGGATTAGTTCGTTTTCTTCATTGGTCACCATGGTTATTCATCCCTTTTTAGGTACACACTGCACTGGGCTCACCCACTTACTATCCGAGATGGCGTATATGATTCTGGTATCAAGCTATTTGATAATTTCTTTTCTCACCACTTCTCGCATAGCGTCGTTTAAGCGTCTGTGAGCATCTATGGTCGGCTTATGATCATCCTCTAGGAGAATTTTGTGCATACATAATGCCGGACTGATGCCTTGGATGTCAGCTATCGTCCATCCAATAGCCTTCTTATGCTGTTGTAGCATTCTGATTAATTGTTGCTCCTGTTCCTGCATTAACTTGGAAAAGATGATTACGGGCAACATATCATTTAGACCAAGAAAAACATATTTAAGCTGCCTTGGCAGGGGCTTAAGATCTAAAACAGGTGGTTCTTCAATTGAAGGCTTTTGGATTATGTGTTCATTCGAGGTATAATTAAGGGGCTCGAATAACTTACCTTGACGATTGCCTATCCAATTTCCCTTCTCATGACCTTCAGTGTCGGATATGTCTGAATCGGAGGAGTCATTGTCGTCGTTGCTGCTATGATAGTCTTCCAGATGACAGTTGTGGTAGTGACCAAATTTGATGTCATGGCAGCTCAACCTGATGTAGGGTTGGTCAAGGATTACTTCAGTGATTGCCTTGCACTTTTCTTCTGCATCAGCATGTTTAATTGCTTGAGAACATTGAGTTTAATCTCTTGATCATTTACTCTCATTGCCAGTTCTCCTTTCTCTACATCAATCACATATCTGCCTGTGGCTAGGAAGGGTCGCCCCAGGATGATTGGTGCGTTTTCATCTACTTCACAGTCTAAAACAAGAAAGTCAGCAGGGAAAATAAATTTATCCACTCTTACTAGAATATCTTCGATCTTCCCTTCTGGTTGTATGTAAGAGCGGTCTGCCAGCTACAGCATGACTGTCGTGGGCCGTGCTCGTCCAATACCTAATTTCTGAAACACAGATTTTGGCATTAAATTTATACTAGCACCTAGATCACAAAGTGCCTTACCCACGAATTTTTCACCAATTATGCACGGTATGATGAAACTCTCAGGATCCTTCTTCTTCTGGGGTGGATGTCTGTGCAAGATAGTCATGCATCCTTCTGTCATTTTTACCGTTTCGAATTCCCCAAGTCTGGATCTTTTTGACATAGCATCCTTGAGAAATTTCGCATAACCGGGCATCTGCTTGATGGCCTCCAACAACGGTATATTAATGTGCACCTACTTAAAAATATCGTAAATCTTTTTGAGCTGGTACTCATGTTTCTGCTTTTGTAACCGCTGTGGAAAAGGAGGTGGAGAACGATAATCTTCCAGGCGTCCTTCACATGGTATTCGGATCTGAGGAGGCTTAGGTTCTTCAGCATTTTTTTCCTGCTCCTCTGTCTCTTCTGCTGCCGTGACAGGTGTGTCGGCAGCAGGTTGCTCTTCGTCTGCCGGGGTAGTGTCTGCGGTAGGTGTGTCTAGGGTCGGTTCCTCAATTGATATGGGTTTCATTTCTGGCCATTGCGGTTGTTTCCCACTTCTAGTTGTAATTGCTTTACACTGCTCATGTGTGGGTTTTCTAGCGACTTCAGTATCACTAAGGAATCCTCCGTTTTGCCTTGGCTTAATATGCTAGGAAACATGGCCCATCTGTGTCTCCAGTGATTTCAAGGTGGCCTCATGGTTAGTCATCCTCATCTCTGTCATGTCCATGAATGACTCAGTTTTCTTGACAAAGTGATCCATGTTTGCCATGTAAGCTCCTGCCTGTGACATGAATGTGGCCAAAGTCTGCTCTAGTATACTAGGTGCGGCTACCGACTGCTGTTGTGGCTGCTGCTGTGGTTGCTGCTGTGACAGGATTCTGGGTGCCCCCTGGTTTTGGTTGTTCTGCATCTGAGGATTAAGTGCGTTGTTTGGATTGCTCCAAGAGAACTTGGGATCTTTCCTCCAGTTCGGATTGTAATTTTTGGAGTCGTAATTCCTTGGCTTGTTGTAATTTCCAACATACATCCTCTCCTCTAGCTGTAACGGACAGTCTTCTGAACTGTGGTTCCCACTGCAAGTCTCACATACCTCTTCGGCAGAGTATATAGGTTTATAATCTTTTTTCAACAAATTTTCCACTGCCTTTGTGAGGTATGCAACCTGTGTCTTCAGGGAATTGTCGGCTTCATAATCTTTTACAGCTATCCCTCGTTTACCTCTCCTTGCTGTAGGGAATTTCTCGTCATTCTTTGCTAAGTTTTTCAACACTACCATGGTTTCATCTGGATCTTTATCCAATAACATTCCATTCGTTGCTGAATCTATTCTCATACGAGTGTGTGTGTTGGCAGCATTGTAGAATTTGATGACTTGATTCCACACGGGGAATCCATGCATCAGGCAGTTCCTTAGAAGTGTTGTAAACCTGTCCCATGCCTCGTGCATTGGTTCGTCATCGTCATGTTGAAAAGTAGCAATTTCATTACGCAATCGCTCAGATAAGTGAGAAGGATTAAAACGAGACAAAAAAATCACGAGAGAGATCTGCCCAAGTTCGTATTGAACCCGGCGTTAGTTTATTCCACCAAGTTTTAGCTCAGTCTCTTAGTGAATAAGGAAATAACTGAAGCCTTAGTATTTCCGGATTTACTTCTGGTAATCTAAACGATCCACAAATTTCTTGGAACGTTTTTAGGTGTTCTCGGGCATCCTCTGTTGCAGCACCACTAAATTGGCCAGCGGAATTGATCATGCTGAACATAACAGGTTTCAGCTCGAAATTCTCAGCTTATACGTCTGGCAGGGTGGTCTCCAGTTCAACATGATCATTGATCATGTAGTCGCGGCAGGACCGTCGTGCGGCCTCGGCAGCAGGCCGTCCGTTTCGGTCATCTAGGGGAGCATCTTCAGGATTTCTCAGGTTATTATTTACCCCGTTATGCATTGCTTCTAACTGTTCCTCAAGATAATCGTTTCTTGCTATCAAGAGGCGGACTCGGTTCCTGAGGTTGCACGTACGTTTGATTTCAGGGTATAGTTCGTACTCAGGTTTCTTTCCTCGTCTAGATCTGTGCATAAGCAAGCAGAAAACCTTGTGAAAAGCACAGGGTAAACAATCCCAATAAAAACAGAAAAATTAAAAAAGAAAAAGTGCAGTAAAAGTAAGGGTAAAGATATGTTGTCAAGTCCCGGCAACGACGCCAAAAACTTGTTGCGTGTCAAAAGTCCTATCGCAATGTAGTGCAAGTGTACACGACGCAAGTAGTAAAGTGATACTTGAAGTATCAGATGTCGAATCCATAGGGACTGGAAATAGCTTTATCCTCGAATTGTTGCACAAGAGAGAAAGAAGAGAGTTTAAATTGTTTGGAAAATAATATTGGAGAATAATGAATGTAAAAGATAAAAGACTCAGGGTTAAGAGATAGGCCGGTATTGATTTGCTCGGTAGTGCAGGTGTTGCACTGAAGAGAAATTCATGTTCTGTCGTCGTCCATGTCGCAGCAGAACCTGTCGCGGCAGAAGTCTGTTGTTGTCGCGGCAGCGATCACATAACTCTGTACTTCATGCTTGGCAAGAATCCATGCTGTGACTTGTCCTATCCCTAGGTCCAAGTACTGTCGATGAACACGTCTTGGATGATACCTCCCGGCGTGAATCGAAGGATGAACACCGATATTGTTGAATTCTTCCTTAGCCACTTAACCTCGTCCTATCCCTAGGTCCGAGATAGTTCAACCATAAACTGGAGAACCCACACTTATTCCTTTCGTATATTTAACTCTCCCGATATTAAGTAAATAGATAATCTCACAATGCTCTCCCGATACTCTTGCAAGATGTTGAAACCAGAATAAGCAAACTTGAAGTTTATTTCATTGAACAGAAAATTCCTAAAACAGTACAATCCTTGCAACTACTTTACAGAATCAACTCTTATCCATAGGGGAAGTTTAGAACATGATGAGAGGGGGAAAACGACAAGGGTTTTGGGGAAGACGGGTAGAGAAGAGATATCCTTCCCTAGGTCGAATTACATGCCTTTATATAGGCCTTGGGTTCAAGTTTTCTAATAAGGTAAGAATACAAGTTTAAATTAAAGTACAACTCTATTAAAGACTAAATCTTCGGAGTAGATGTCTTTAATTCGTCCTCTTTTCTTGCTTTGGGTTTCTTCCTTGAACTTTGGGCTTGGCCTTCATTCTGCCCCAAGGCTCAGAAAAATATAGGAGTGGTCCACGACAGAACAGCTTGAAATCCTTTATCTGTCGAACTCCACTTTAATTTTCCACTTCACCCATGATGTCGTCATGGCTGCCACGGTAGTGGCCACGGCAGCATCTTCCTTCTTGACTCCAGTCTCCTGTTCCAGCTCTGCTCCTTTGCTATCCTGAGTCTGCCACAGTAGATACCTGCAAAAGTAGCCAAAATCAGTAGCAACTGTGCCATTTTATCTAATTGTGATGTATATGTGAAACTTTACCTAAATACAATGAATTATGCTTGAATGCAGCAGAAATATGGGTTAAATAAGGGATAAAATATAGAACTTTTACACACTCAACACCTATTCCTTCAATGTGGCCTTTGGAGTTGTCACCGAAAGTTACCACTCCACGACTCTTTGGCTTTATTTCCACGAATCTACTCTTGTCACCGGTCATATGTCTTGAGCACCCACTATCAAGGTACCATGAGTTTTGGCTTGAAGCTTTGGCCTTGTAGCAATGCTCCCCCTACAAACAAAGAAATTAGGCTTTGGTTTTTGGTACCCAAATCATTTTGGGTCCATGTGTGTTAGCCCTCAAAACCTTGGTTCCCTTAGGAATCCAAGAAGCAATATCATTCATGTTATTAGAAATAATGAGTTCCTTAGGAACCCAAACACTTCTAATCCTTTGACCTCTAGATTGCTTAGGAAAATTTCTTTGTTTAGGAACAAAAGTTTTTCTTTTTACATATTGGGATTAGAAGACTTTCCCTTTTTAAAATGGTTTTTCCCAATAGCAATAGATGTTTTAAGATTATCCACTTTCTTTGTGTGATAATCTTGAAAATCGGAAAGAAGTTTTTCAAGATCAAAGTTTTTCTTTTTAAGATCATTTGAAAGATTTACTAAGTACAAAATCTTCTTTTCCAATTCCGAGTTAGTTTTTGAAATAGATTCGTTTTGAGTTTTTAAATCAGAAATGTTTTTCTTGTTTCTCAAAATAGACTCCTTATATTTTCAAACTAACTCATCATAAACCTCTTACAATTCATCATAAGCATCTTGAAGTTCATCATAGGTAAAATCAAAATTAGATGAGTTAAGGTTTATCTTTGGTTCATCATCAATGGCCATGAGACAAAGATTAGCCACTTCCTCCTCCTCCTCGGATGACTCCTCGTCACTCCAAGTTGCTACTTGAGCTTTGAGTTTGTTCTTCTTTCCAAAGCTCTTCCTCTTCAATTGAGGACACTCGGAACGGATATGGCCGGATTTTTTGCACTCATAGCAAATGATTTGGTCCTTCTCCTCTTCTTTACTCTTGCTCTTGAAGTCTCCTTTTCTATTGAACTTTCTTCCACGGATGGACTTCATAAAGCGAGTGAATCGTATGGCCAACATGGTCATCTCCCCATCTTCATCTTCACTAGAATCGCTTTCATGATATGAAGCTTTAAGAGCGATTACAATCTTCTTCTTCTCAACATCCTTCTTCTCAACCTTCTTCTCCTCCATTTTCTTTTCTTCTTCTCCTCCATTCTTCATGATTTCATGGGTGAGTAGAGATCCAATAAGAGCATCTAGCTTAAGAGTCTTCAAATCCCAAGCTTCAATAATAGCCGTTCTCTTGCTATCCCATGATTCCGGAAGAGAGTACAACAATTTCCTCACTAGCTTGTCTTCGGGG
Organism: Hibiscus trionum; assembly: GCA_030270665.1. Lineage (NCBI taxonomy): Eukaryota > Viridiplantae > Streptophyta > Magnoliopsida > Malvales > Malvaceae > Hibiscus > Hibiscus trionum. Next base: position 34,796,196 of record BSYR01000005.1, read on the forward strand.
ATGATCTCACCGAAACCCTTCAATCCATTGACGATGACCGAGAATCGATCAAACATCTTGGAAACACTCTTATCGGGATCCATTTTGAAATTTTCGTAGCTTAGATTAAGTAGCCCAATTTTTGTTTCCTTGACGTCACTAGTTCCCTCGTATGTTTTCTCGAGGGTGTCCCAAACTTCCTTGGCATTCTCGATCGAAGACACCTCGGAGTAGATATCCGGACCAAGCGCACAAAAGATGACATGAAGAGCTTTATCATTTACTTGCATCCTTCTTCGATCATCTTCGGTCATTTCGGCTTTGACCTTTGAAACAAGTCTTCCTTCACCTTCTCTCTTCATCGGTATGAATGGACCTTCTTCAACCACATCCCACACCATGTAGTCGGTATACTTGATGAAGAGCCTCATCCTATTCTTCCAATATGGGTAGTTATCCCCATTGAAGAATGGTGGCTTGGTGGTAGATTGAGACTCGTAGAGGTTGGAATTGGAGGTGGATGCCATTGCTTGACTAGTTGTTGATCAAACTCTCCTAGAATCGACTCAAGAGGGTTGTAATCCTTCCAATGAGTATAACTCTGATACCAATTGTTGAGTTGATCACACAATTGCAAATGGCCAAAAGGGGGTGAATTGGCGATAAAAATTTTGGTGGGTGAAAATATGGAAAAATTAAAATGTGACATAAGGCAATTAGAGTGGTTCAAGTTCTCCAAACGAACTCTACATCCACTACCTTATTTCCCACTAATGATTTTCAACCAATTCACTACTTGAATTCTTCCCCTTTTCATGGATGAGGAGGGAACCTTACAATTTGATTAAGCTTTCTACCCAAAGCTTAATTCACTCACTTTTACAAAGAAAAGTATTTGGTAAACTCTAAAAGTTCCTCTCAAAGGATGATTGTTTACCCAATTACAATTTCACACTCCCCAAACTCACAATAAAAGATTACAATGAGAATACAAGAGTTGGGTACAAAAATTTGACTCTAAAGGTACAAAGTTTGGATTTGAGTGCTTTGATGTTGCTTGTAGGTACAAATAGTTGTTGCTAGTTCAATTGAGACTTGTTTTTATACCTTTGCATTGAATTCTAGCCGTTTGGGTAGTTGGGATCATCAATAGAGTCGTTGGGATGCAATTTCCCGCAATAAATGCAGCTTAGCTGCCTACCGTATCGGTACGGCTCGGGGGCGTATCGGTACCTGTATCAAAGAAGAAAGAGCCATTGTGACTGAAAACAGCGTGTATCGATACGCTTAGAGGGCGTATCGGTACGGTTTTTAAGGGGCGTGTCGATACGAAAGGGCGTACCGATACATAATTTGCTCACTGGAATCCCAACTTTGGTTTTGATAAAAAGCGTATCGGTACGAATATTTAGCGTATCGGTACAGTATAACGGTCATTTAAATTTTGGGATACCAACTAACTGACAAGCCAACGGTCGAAAATTAAATGCAAAGATAAGCAAATCGTATCGATACGGTTGTAATGTGTATCGGTACGGTATCATTTAAAGTGCTGCTCAGATGAATATCGTATCGATACGGGGTAATATTGTATCGGTATGCTATGGTCTATTAAAATTCCAGTGACTAAAAACCGTATCGATATGCCTAAGGGTATCGATACGCCTGGGCATTTTAGTGAAGTTTGGCTTGAAAATACATAGAAAAACTTAGAATATTTTTATCATTTAAGAAAGATTTGTCTTGAGATATAGTTTGGTTCAAAAAGACTTTTCAATAGTGAGACTTTGAAGATTACTTAAAAATTTATTGTTTTGCAAATTAGTCCATAAGACTAGGTGTTATATCAAAATCAATTTTGGTTTCACACTTTGAAATACTTAAAAATTTATTTACTTTGGTTCAAGTTAACTTCAAACATTATCCTTAAAAACTAGCTTAATGGATGAACGAAATTTAGTACGGATGGCCATGGGTTGGGTTTTTGGTTGACCCGTACCTGATCTGAAAAATTTAACACCTCCACCCGCATCCGATCCTACATTTAATGATGCTTCACCCGATCCGACCCGACATAAATAAAAAATATTTTCTCATTTTTATTCGATAAAATAAGGGGTTAATTGAAAAAATACAAATAGAGAGAGCATTGTAATAATATTAGACAAAATAGAGAGAGCATTATATATATATATATATATATATATATATATATATATATATATATATATATATATATATATATAAAGAGATGGGTACTATAGCAATTATATCTAAATATTTAGAATAAAATTAAAACTATTATTTTGGATCGGGTGGAGCATTTTTCACCTTGAATTCAAACCCGACCCGACCCCATACTAAAAAACTAACTCGAACCAGACCTAAACCCAATTTTTTTAAAAAAAAATCTGACCTTATAAGATCGAATTTGGTCAAAACTCATGGGCGGTTCAAAGATTTTGAGGTTGTGCAATTTATTAAAATGAGCCCTTAATTTATAATTAGTAAGAATTGTTATTTTTTTTAAATACCTTAATACAAAAAATATTATTATATTATCCTCTTTAGCAACAAAAAAATGACTTATAAATATCTAAAAATCAAACATTTTCACTTAAAAATTGTCATTCTTTTTGATGTTTTAAATTTTAGATTATATATAATTTATAATCTTTTTACAAATGTTTAATTTAATTTATGTTCTCTATTTTTGGGCACATCTCTCTTAGAAATTTTGTACGGTTATTCTTATCGCGCATATTCAGAACCCCACCGTCGGAACCAGTATTTAGTGTCTTCATCTTTTGGTTGCTAATCACATTAACTTTATTTCAAATGTCTTCTATCTTAATATTTTATTAGACGACGAATAAATTATACTTTTTTTCGTGGAAAATTTTCAAATATGCATATATTGAAGAAGTGTGCTCAACTGTCAAAATTTTCAAAAATATATAAAAGCTTTGTGTGGTTAGGTTACTATGTAAGTTAGAGGAATTAAATTCATTCTAATAAACTATTAATATATTTATAATTGAAAGTTTTCTCCATTATTCTCTAAACTTACAAAAAAGAGGTTTTTATTATTATATTTATTTTATAAAAATATATTGATTTTGAATGAATTATTTTATTTATTTTCAAATATATTAATAACAATATAAATTAAAATATATATTAATTAGATTTTATAAAAATATTTTAATTATGACATAAATTATAAAATGTTATAATTAATATATTTATACTTTGTAGTATAAGAATAATAAATAAAATATTATAAGAATATATTTAGAATTTATGCTATAAATATAATTAGTATATTATCTTTTCTAAACTTCTTCGTTAATCTTTTTGTTTCATATCATAAATTATATAAAAAAAATTATTAAAAATAATGCACTTCCTTTGATGTTAAATATATATGTTTAGGGATAGGATCCGTTTACAAAGTGTAAACTCTTTAAGTTTTACACGTTTTTTGGACCGTTGGATGAGTGAAACGAATGGATGAGATTAACAGTAAATATGTGAAGATTATCACTTGAAAAAAGAGAGTAGGGAGTTAATCTGAGTCATCCATTCCCCCTATTTAACGATCCAGAAAACATGTAAAACTTAAAGAGTTTTACATTGTGTAAGTTGATCCTAACTCATATATTTATAATATTTTATAATTTACGTTATAATTAAAATATTTTCATAAAATAAATCAAATTGATTTTAACCAAGGTTTATTCTGAATATTATTTTTGCCGATTATGTGACAATTATCTGAGTTAATTTAAAGATTAAGGAGTAGACTCCTTGCAAGAGGTGTCAAGTTTAGGCCATGTTGGATAATTAGCGAATAGTGATACCGGATTACATTAGCTGATAGCGGATAATTGATTACATTGGCCCTATTTGGCAATTAGCGGATAGCTGATAGGAGATAGCGAATTACATTAGCTGATAGCTGATTGCATTAGCTTATTTGACTAGCGGATTGTATTAGCTGATTGTATAAAAGTGTAACACCTAAAGTTTTTGAGTTAAAAAATATATATTTATAGAAATGGGTATAATGGGGTTTAAACTCGTGACCTATGGGTTGGTGTACAAGAGCCTTAACCATCTGAGTTAAGCCTTTATTTTGGTTTTAGTTTCACTCGGTTTTTATGTGATTTATGTTTCTCGGGTTGGACCAAAAATAAAATATTTCGAACCAACCTCAACCACAATTATTGCATCTACATCTGAAGAGACAAAAATCTAGAAGCTTCTCCAAACTTTTCACTTTCCTCAAAATTCGTCCGGCCGCCCGATCTGCCTCCACCGCCGGTCCGTGGCTGCCACCGCCACCACCAATCGAACCGCTACTCTCTCCCGACCATGCCCATGGCCGCCACTCGATGTAGTTCATTGCCGTTTATCGTGAAAGTTGCGACAAAGGTTCGGCGAGAACCCTCATCTCGCATCCCTATTTTTCGGCCGCCTCCGTTGTCACCTTGTCGCATGGCCGCCGAATCTGAGCTCCCTGCGTTGTGGCGAGCAAAACCTAATCGGCCGATCATCCATTCGACGCCGAGAGAAGCCTCATCGGAGCTTGGTCGCTTCCAATCATTTCCCCCCTTATTCTGGTTAAATCCAGTAAGTATTTCGGCCTGTTTTGTGTTTTTTTGTATGGGTTGGATTATCGAGTTAATGAACTCTCGTTTTTTGGCAGATTTGTGACATTAGGTGTCTCCAGCGATTTTTCCGGCGGTCGCCCGGTGACCAGCATATTTGGGGTAAGTGAACCGGTTCAAGCTATGGTATAAACCGGCCCAACCCGGTCTGAACCGGCAAAACCGGTCTGAGCCCAAACCTGAATCTGTCTGCCTGGCCCGTTGACCCAACCCGTCCGCCTGACCCGTTGACCCGACCCGTCTGCCCGACCCGTTGACCCAGTCCGAGCCAACCCATCCGAGTTAACTCAGTGAGTCAACCAGTCCGAGTCAACTCGGTTGACTGTTGACTGATGACGTCAGTGTTGACCAATAATGACGTCAGCGTTGACCGATGATGACATCAGCGTTGACCGTTGACTTTGACCAAAAAGTCAAATTTTCTGAAAACTCCTATTTTATGTTTTTCGACGTCCTGAGTCCGTTTTGAAGCCCGTTTCGTAAAATTCTGACCCGAAAGCCTCCGAACCTGACCTTGAACCCGAACTTGTATATGTATTTAATTATCCAGTTAGGAGCTTTATAAATAAGGTCTGATCTTGGAATTTGTGTAATTGAAGGTAATCGCAGTTTCTTGAATACGATATCTTGAATGATGTCAAATTCGTGTTCAAGAGAGTTCGAATGTCGTTCGAGAGTCGACTGTTATAGCAAGGATTCAAGGTAATACATTACTACCTTCTGCATGCTTCCAAAACTTGTTGGTATTCAGTTAATGCTTGCACGTCTATGATTGAGCATGTGATTAATTCTACTACTGTCAATCAATTAAGAAATAAGAATATTAATGGCCAAGACAAATATTCGCATAAGAGGTTTGATAAATCGAAAAGACTTTCGAGTTCAGTAAACAATTAATAAAAAGGGTTAATCTCTAAGTCTGATTATTTTGGCTAATGAGTTACGAAAATGCCCTCGATGTATGAAAATGACTAAAATACCCCTATTAATGAGAGTGGTCTGAGAGTCTACACTAGATCCGGTAAAACAACAGAACCTTCTGAAAATCTTTAAGTTTGCTTGGGAGGTTATAGTAGCGAGGCTTCACCTTTGAGACTGCAAATTTGCTCAGATTCTTTTTGGGATTTAATAATCCCTGATGACATTCACGAGAAAATAATTGTATGTTTGGATTAGTCAAGTTGCTTAAATTGATGAATTAATTGAAATGACTGAAATGTTTGGAAATACTGACAAGGCTGAATCGATCGGCATATCTATAATGACAAAAAAGGGATAATCATTCCTCGGCACCGATTGTCCAATTAATCAAAATGATTTATTTACCCTCAAGAACTTTAACGAATGAATAGATGGAAGAACTGAGAAATTCTGAATAATTGAAACATTTTTAGCATCGTAATGTTTGAAATACCCTCGAATACCGATAAGACTGAAATGGGTCACAATGACCCTAAGACATGGAATTAGAAATCCCAACAAAGACAAACAACTATAATGGCTCCAAATGTGGTAAATTACGACCCGTGTCAGTTGGTCGATTCAGATACCTTGATGATAGTGGGGGAATATCGTGTGAAGGCACGTGCAATTTATTTGGAGAAAGTACATAGTTAATAGTGAGAGAGACCTATTATCCTAAGGCACATTTGATGTTTTGGAATGAGTTCAGATACAATGCACATATTTGAATGCTTGGAAAATACCACTCGAATATATGCTTGATTTCTGGTAATAAGTTCAGTGGACGATGGGTGAAGGTGAACTATTGATGTTATGCTCTGTAGTCAGTTCTGAGAAATAAATGGTTGAAGTGTACCTATCCGATGAGATATTAAACACTGTGTTAATAGGTTCTGATTAGTTCAAAGGGGCTCGAAAACTTGATGAGCAACTAGAAGTCCTAAATTCTGTACATCACCGTTCATACCTTGTTGGTTTAAATTACCAGTTTACCCCCCGAAGGTCAAAATGACCTTAATACCCTCGTTGGCTGTAACATTTAATTCTGCTTGCGGTATATCTGAAATCCCAATGATTCTGATGCATCAACTTCCGATGTTGATTCGATCCGTCTTATCAAACTCCCCTATTCGTAGGGACCTCGTTTTGAAATATGTCCAAAATCGTCAAATGTCATCTTTTTGATATCTATCAAGTACCTCTAAGAAATGAATTGGGCCATAAAGCGCGTACCATGTATCTGTAAATACTTTATGTTCTAAACCAAGACCATATGCTTAAAATTTAAAAGTATGATACTGTAATACGAAAGGAAAGCAATTCTCTGATTTTTGACCTCTTATATGAAAAATATATATGATATATGACATTGAATACGAAATAATAATAAATTTAATATCTCTCTTCTGGTATAAAAATAGATTTGATATCTATTTTCTGTAATATTGTCTTCTGAATATAAACTGAAATCATCTAGGGTATATTATCTGGGATATGAATGATGATCTGTAGGCTCAGCGCTGGTAAGTCTATCTGGACCTAAGCTCCTACGCCCAATAGGCCTAGGGTAAGCCTTTCTGTTAAGCTCCTACGCCCACGGGCCTAGGGTAAGTCTTTCTGGACCTAAGGCATCCCCTTAGGTAGGCTCCTACACCTCAGGCCTAGGGTAAGACCTTCTGTATGCAGTTCAGGGGGAATTGCATTTTGGAGTTCGGTTGGAAGGTAGTTAAGTAAATTAATAAAACTTTCTGACCTGTTCTGAAACTTACCCTACTAAATTAATGTATCAATGTTGAACTCTCAGTAAGCTTACAATTCGCGCTTAATGGACCACTCTGAACTCCTTGATTCAAATTCTAAAAATTTGAATCTCTGGCTTTAGACTCACCTCTTACGGTTCAGGTGATCAAATAAAGAACAACTCCGTGACCTCCTAATAATGCTTCACCGATTTATTGAATCGTAATTTGAGCTTACCGTTGCCTAATTCTTCATGACAATGTTAAGTTTCCATATACCTACTTGTACCTTTAGCATCTCCTGGTAGTTTGTATTACTGAGCTTTTCGAAGATCACGTTGTTTTTACCATCACATGTTAAAGGATCTACCATGTTGCAGCTATCAACGTCCGTATGGGAGTTTCTTCGGCTTTGCTTGCGGAGTACGACACATGTGTAATTAGGGGGCATGTATGTCACATGTTGTTTTATATTCGAGTATGAAACTTGTATTAATAACTTTTATCACGGTTTTGTTTCATTGTCTGAATGTTTCTAAAATTGTATTTTAATTCAAAACTTGATTTACGATTTTAAATGGTTTAGAAATTTGTTTATTTGAAATTTTAACGTGGGTCGCTCCGGTGACCCTAATGTGACTTCCTAGGATCCGTATTAACGCATAGGCGGGTCTAGGGGGTTACAAAAAGTGTTTGGTAAAATTAACTGATAGCTGATAGCTATTAGATTATTTAAACAAGCAAAATGAAATATAAGAACATAATTATATTCAATACTTGTTTGAATAGTTTATTAGTTATCAATATTTTGTATCTAATTATTATTAATTAGATCTATAAAATTATTTTTAATATAACTTTTCTAAACATATTCGAATAATTTATATATTAATTTATTATTTATATAATTATTTTAATATAATTTAATAAATAAATAAATTTAAATACACATATAAGTATGTAATAATAAAAAGAAAATAAGTAAATAGGATTAACTTATAAATAGGGTGAGAAAATATTTAATTTAGGTTATTTTGAAATTTTTGGTAACTGGTAAGGGTAAAAGAGTCTTTACAACTCTAATATCAAACCTCTAATCTCAAAAAGCTCATGTTATGAGCTTTTTCAAAATTAGCAGTTTCACCCCAATCCGCTCTTTCAATCTGCTATTTACCAAACAACAATATTAGCGGATTTGACTAGTCAAACCTCTAATTATGCCTCAAACCTCTAATTTTTGCCCAAACCTCTATTTTTGCCCAAACCTCTCTTTACCAAACAAGGTCATTAGCTGATTTGACTAGCGGGTTACATTAGCTGATTGTATAAAAGTGTTTGGTAAAATTAACTGATAGCTAATAATTGTTTGATTATTTGAACAAGCAAAATGACATATAAGGACATGCTTATATTTGATACTTGTTTGAATAATTTATTAGTTATTAATATTTTGTATCTATTAATATTAATTAGATTATAAAAATTAATTTTTTTAATATCATTACTAAACATATATGAGGATGTACATGTTAATTTTTTATTTGTGAAATTATATTTTTAATATAATTTTAATAATTATTAAATTTAGATGTATATATTAATTTTTATCTATGAAATTATATTTTGAATATAATTTTATTAATTATTAAATTTATATGTATTTATTAATTTATATATTAATTTCTTATTTATAAAATTATTTTTTAAAAATTTTATTAGTTAATCAAATTTATGTTATTTAAAGAAATTTTTTATAATTATCAAGGACAAAATAGTCTTTACAAGTCTTTTATCGAAACCTCTAACTCAAAAAGTTCCTTTTTAGGAGCTTTTTCAAAATGAGAAGTTTCACCTCAATCCGCTATTATAATCCTCTATTTACCAAACATCCAAATTAGCAGATTTAACTGGTCAAACCTCTAAAAATATTTCAAACCTCTAATTTTAGTTCAAAAAACTATTTACCAAACAGGGCCTTAATCTCTTTCTCAGCATAATAGTTATCTTATTTTTTATATATCAATAAAGTGGTGACAAGTGTTGTCACCCTATTAGATATCTTTAATTTATTAAATTATTAGCTAAGATTAGTCTACTAATGATTTTCATAAAAGTTGATATTTTGATTAAAATTAAAACATTGAGAGTTAAGTGAGATAGTAAGGACCTCTCGTACCTTAATGTTGGATATTAAAAGATGATGTGGGCCCTTTGCAGAAAGTTATCCCTTGGAGTTGTTTGGATTTAATAGAATTTTTTATAAAGCCCGTTGAGATAACAAATTAGTTGCATTATAACTGAGTCTGTTAAGCTTGAGTATTGGGCTATAAAGATACATGGGTTACCTGAACCTGGCTCGTTGAATTAGAAACAATGAAGCCCACATTCTTGTTTTACTAATTTTTTCTATTTTTTCTTTTTTCCTAAAATGCCCGATCTAGGGTTTCTTTGTATCTGTTTAAGACTTAACTAGTGGTTGAATGTTTGACCATTGTTCTGGACATAAAATAATTTTAAAATTTGCGAACAATACCGGCCTTTTATATAAACCAACAAAAATACAAAAGATTAATTATTAAATTCGTTCCGATAAATATCTTGAAAAAAAAACAGAATTTAATAATATGACATTTATTTATGATCTATGAAATTTACAAGTGATATGCACTCAACAATTTTGATTTCAAATTAGGGTTTTTTAAATAGTTTGTAAGCATAAAATGAAAGTGGCATTTTGTCAGACTTTTCGTCATCCAAAAAGAAAGAAGGAAAAGGGAAAACTGTAGTCCTTTTTTTTTGTTCAAAAAATAACTTCATTTCATCGAAAATTTAAAGAGACAACAGTTTAGGCGGGAATGACTCTCGATCCCACAACATCTGACCCTGACAACATTTAGCATACTTGGCTAGCCAATCGGCAACCTGATTACAATTGCGGGGAACAAAGATAAAGGAGCAAGATGCGAAGGACCTAGCTAAAAGCCTAATATCCTCCTCCACAGCAGAAGTAGCCCAGGCCGACAGGGATCCCCCAATAAGCCTGGTAATAGTCGCCTTACAATCAGTTTCCAAGATAATATTACTGAAGCCATTCCTAAGGGCCAAAGAAACCCCAAGTCTGATGGCCAAAATTTCCGCCACTTCAGCGGATGGGGCCACGAAGGATTCAGAGATTCCTTGGATGACAGCCCCTGAACAATCCCGTGCGACAGCCGCTACTGAAGCTTTTCCTAATTGAACGTCGAACGCAGCGTCGCAATTGATCTTAATCGAGCCAGTCGGGGATGAGGACTAAAGCCTCGGTTCCTGAGGTGAATGAGTTTTCATCGACTGACTAGATGAGATAGAGTGGTGGTATTCCAAAAAAGCTTGTTCCGCTCGCAACCATACATCCCACGGAAGGTCTTTTGTTCTCTCAAAAACCCATGCGTTCCTCGATTTCCATAGAGACCATAGAAGGAAAGCAATAAGAGCACAATCGTCGTCGAAATTTCCTAATTGGCGAATAACATATATCTTATCCCACCATTTCGGAAAGCCCGAAAAACCTAATGATGACGGGGATTAGTTAAAACCAGAAGCCTTCCAGACTGCCTGTGTAAAAGGGCGGAAGAAAAGAAGATGCTCAATCTATTCCCCTCTTTCACCACATCTGGGACAACAATATGAGTCCTGTAATTTGCCATGAAACCTAGCCGTCAAAATGCCCTTGGTCGGAACTATGTTGTGGCACAGTTTCCAAAGGAAGAACCTAATTTTTGAAGGGACCCCTAAACTCCAAATAGAATTCCAAAATCCCTTCTTTACACTCGGGTCCTCACTGGATGACGGGTTGGTTCTACACCTAGAAATATCTTCTAAGAATCTGTAACCCGACTTGGGCGAATATTCTCCATTCTTCGTCCCAGTCCAAATAAAAGAGTCTTTCACCTGAGGCCCTCCTATTGGGATGGATAGAATAGCCTTTGTTTCTTCTGGATCGAACAGGTTTTCAATTATTGGCTTGTTCCATGAACGTAAATTTGGGTTCATAAGACTACACACAATTGAGTAAGAAAAATTAGAGGGCGGTTTAGATGAGACCCTGAACTTGGGGAGTTTCGGGATCCAGTTGTCTTTCCATGTTGAAATATACTTCCCATTTCCAACTCTCTAAATACCTCCCTCTTTAATTACCTTCACCCCTTCTCTAATACATGTCTAGGCCCAGGTTGGATTGGTGCACTTGGGTGAATTGAAGATGTTACCGTTTGGATAGTAAATTCCCCTGAGCATCTGAGCAAGAAGGGATTCTGGATTTTTAATCACTTTCCATGCCACTTTTGCAATGAGGGCTTTGTTAAAAGCTCTGAGATTACGGAAACCCATTCCTCCTTGATCCTTTGGTCGGCAGAGATCCTTCCAGTTAATCCAATGAATACTTTTCTCCTTATCCGCACAATTGTTCCACCAGAAATTCGCAACCATCGAGCTGAGCTCATCACAGAAGGTAACAGGAAGAAGAAAACATTGCATTACATAAGTAGGGATGGCCTGTGCAACTGCCTTGATAAGGACTTCCTTGCCAGCCGTATTCAAGAATTTAGCTTTCCACCCTCGCAGTCTGTTTTGAACACGCTCTCTAATGAAACCCAAAGCTTCTTTCTTGCTGCGTCCCCAAAATGACGGGAGACCAAGATATCTAGAGTTCTCCTCCATATGTTTGAATCCCAAGACATTTGACAAATGCATGTTATGATTGTTGCTAATATTGGGAGAAAAAAACACCGACGATGATTTTTGGAAGTTTACTGACTGCCCTGTAGTCGATTGGAACAGCTAAAGTATTCGAATAGCTACTGCACAGTTTTCTTCATTTGCTTCTGAGAACAGCAAGCAATCATCAGCGAAAAGCAGATGACTCAAAACTGGGCATCTCTTTTTGATTCTCATGTCTGTGAATAGGGGTGAGCAAAACTCGACTCGACTCGAAAAAATCGATTTTTTTTTTCAATTTCGAGTTATTTGAGTCGAGTTGTTCGAGTTATTCAAGTCAACTTGATTAACTCGAAAAAATTTCGATTTCGAGTCGGTTTAGAATTTGCCCAACTCGAAAAATCAAAAAACCAAATTTTACAGTTTTGCAATTTAGTCACTGATTTCATTTTTCTTCAATTCCTCCTTCATTTTAAGTCCATTTTTGACCAAATTTGAACCACGTATTCCTAAACCAGCGTAGAATACGTATTTATCTACAATTTATATTTTTGAAAATAAATTTCATATTTTTTCAATTCAGCCCCTTAACTTTGTATGATTTCCTCATTTCTTCAATATCTCCTTCGTTTTAAGTCAATTTTGACCAAAATTGAACCACATGCTCCTAAACAAATGTAGAAACTAGAATACCTATTTAGCTTCAATTCATATTTTTAAATTAAATTTCCTACTTTTGTAATTTAGCCCCTCAACTTTGAATGTTTCCCATTTCTTTAATTTCTCTTTTGTTTTAAGTCTATTTTTTTTTACCAAAATTAAACCACATGATTCACTAACACTATATAATATCTATATAACTTCAATTCATATTTTTAACAAATTTATTCATTTTTTAATTTAGCCTTTTAACTTTATATTTTATTCAATTTGATCATTCAACTGAATTTTTTGTAATTTTTTTTCTTTACATCAATTCATTGACTCATTTATACCCCCATCGGTACTTTATCCTCAAAAGTTCCTTATTTAAAAATAATATTATAAATATATTTTAGAAGTTTAGATGATATTTTTTTATTAAATAACATTAAAATCTTACTTATGCATGTGAAAAATAATATGAAGAAAGATATATATATATATATATATTTATATATATATGCATATCTTATATGAATAGAAAAAGTCGTTTAAATTGGAATCAAATCGTACTATAACATGATAAATAATTACAATTAAATTTGTATAGAAACTCGAAAACTCGACTCGAATTTCATAAACTCGACTCGAATCGAAAAAATTTCAAATTAAGTTCAAGTCGTAAAATATGACGTGTCAACTCGAATAACTCGAAATTTTTTAACTCGACTCAACTCGACTCGCTCGAACGCTCACCCCTACCTGTGAACGTATTCATCTCAATTTCTTTTTCAATCATCCAAATCAGAATGCTTGACACGAAAGTGAACAGAAAAGGGGAAAGTGGGTCGCCCTGCCGCAGCCCCCTTCCAGCTCTGAATTCACCAGTGCGTTCGCCATTTATGACCAGTGAAAAGGAGACTGACGTTACACACTGCATGACCATGTTAATCCACCACTCATTGAATCCCAGTCTTTTCATGACAAAATGCAGTAGCCCCCAATCAACCTTATCATAAGCTTTTTCGAGGTCAATCTTGAGAGCCATGAGCCCTTTTTCCCCTTCCTTGTTCTCTTGATTGCATGAAAGGCCTCATTTGCTAGGATGATGTTATCGTGGATTGATCGGCCTTGCACAAAAGCTGACTGAGAGTGAGGAATGAGCTTCGGGAGGAAAACTTTCAATCTCGACGCCAAAATCTTGGTGATGACTTTAAGAGTGAAGTTGCAGAGACTAATTGGTCTGAAGTGAGAAACATCGGTTGGGTTTGTCTTTTTCGGAATAAGAACAATATTTGTCTTGTTGATCCCTGTGTACATATCACCTTCCTTGAAAAAAGATACTACCATCCCAATAAGATCGTCTTTCACCGTTAGGGAAAACTGTAGTCCACTTCTCTGTTAAATGGTCCTTTTTAATATTTTAAACACAATGAAATCAACTTTAACTGATTCTCCAAATAATTTGACTAATTCTAAACCTTTTTTTATTTTCTCTTCTTTCTTTCTCTATGTTTTCTCCTAACTTTGTTCTATATATTTTTTTTTTGAATAGAACTTTGTTCTATATTTTTATATTGTATATAAGCAGCGAGGAACTATAATGGAGTCATACCCCTCAAAATGTTAAGAAATTAACATTTAATTCTCTATGTTTAATTTGACCCTTCAGAAATTTTTATTATGTTTTAAAACTTTAGACTAACTTTAACTAAGTTTCCTCTTAATTTTTTTGAAAGTTCTAGTAAGTCCCAAAATTTTTGGAAATTTTAGTTGAGTTCAATTTAAAAAAAATCAAAATAAACCTTTCAAACTTCTTAAAAAATTTAATTTAAACCTATAATTTTTTTAATATTTAAGTAGTCATCTCAAATTGTGTTATTGAAATCAGCCACTGCATATCTGAGTTATGTTAATTTATTTCGTTAAATTATTTTTTTACTTTTCATATGAAAATAGTGGATATTTTTATATACTTTTATAACATATTTTTATTTCCTTTGTAGCATGTCTCTTCTTCTTTAAGGTTCGATTTGTTATAGTCACTTCAATAGACGTTTATTTAGTTATTTTATGGATCTATCTCGACTTTAGACCATCGACTAACTTTTTTATTTTGATATGCTCTTATAATCATCCTATACAAGTCACGCTTGGGTTGTATTATAATCAGTTTATTAATAAATCGTTAGTGTTATATTCATTTTTATACTGGTGCTTTTGATGCTTGGCTTTCATCTGTCACAGTAGTGTTTTATTTGTATCTTTTTAACCTTTTTCAAATTGTTTGATAATGTTTTTTTAAATCTCTTCCTGTGGTCTTATTTCTGTATGTGATGGCTAGTTTGTATTTTATAATTGTAAGGTAATGGTTGGTTACTGTAATTAGTACACTTTAATGGCTTTGTCTAACTTATGTCCTAGAATATAAGTTAAAGTGTACTTAATAATATTAAGGGAAAACTACACCGGTGGTCCCAAAACTATTACCGTCTTCCTATTTTGGTCCCAAAACTATTTTTTCTGGCAAAATCATCCCTTCTGTTACATAGTTCTCCTATTTTGGTCTCCGTCGTTAAAAACTAACGGAATTGCCGACGTAGAATTTTTTTCTTATTTTTTAAATATTTTTTATTATTTTCTCTCATATATATATATATATATTATTTAAATTTTTTATTCAGACTAATGTGGTGGTGACAAACAAAGAAAATAAATTCAATGTGAGGGGGAGCTAAGATTCCAACCCATGTCCCCTAGCTCTAAAACCATTGAGCTAACCACTGGGCTAAACTCCAAGTGCTAATATGTTTTAGCACAAATTATCTTTAAATCAATTTGACAACAGGCAGGCAGAGAGTCAAACACGACTATGTATTTTGACACTATTTACAGGTATTACTCAAGACTCAAGAATATGCCATTGTTGCAAAAAAAAGGAGTGTCATTTTACTGAGTGCATTGAAATAAACTCGTAAATGTATGTTCAACAACCATCAATGAGATGAATAAGATAAAATTTTGCTTTGGTTATAAGCCCCTCTTAAAACTGCTTTCATCAACGCAGTGTATTTAGGATTTATTAAAACAATGCTAAAGATTCAATCTTAGTTGGTAAAAACGATTTTTGGATAAGGCAAATAAATTTGAAGGAAGCTGAGTATTGCTAATGTTATATACATTTTGCATGAGATAAGTATACGTACAAGACCCTCTTATACAAGCAGCTTCAGTAAGATTTCATTGTAATTCGGTGAAAAGTTGGAACAAATGCTCAATCAAGCAGGCATCACAACCCTACTACCACCCAAGATATGTAAATACACAGCAAGACAAAATTTGACTATAGCCGAAGACTTAGCACAAACATATCTGATAACATCCATTCCCCGTTCCACGACCTCCTCACGAACAATATGAATGCTACTTTTCAAACCGTCTAAAAGCTTCCATAACATAAACACCACTAAAGACCTTAGTGTTTCAAAGGTCACCCTTAGAGTTGTATCAATCACAAACTTCCTGTTGCTGGTAACAGCCGATGAGGAAGAGACCTTATCAACCCACCCAGTACTCTGAAACCCATCAAATGAGCTCCCCCTTTCAATTCCTTTAGAAGATACTTCCTTCTTGAAACCATCTCTCAGTTCACCAGCATCCACTCTCCGATCAAGAACCAAACAAGCCAGCTTCGAGTCAGAACTTGTCAACACTTGATGAGACGTTCTCACCAGCGTTGCCACAGCACCATTACAAATAGAAACTAAAATGTCTCTAACATGTTTTTCATGTTTAGGATTAGTCATCCCAGCAAAGATTTCATCATAAGTATTAATGTCGATCGTCTTGTCAAGATAAACTGCAACAGCCGTGCATACGAATCTTTGTATGCAATCAGCAATTAGCTCTTTACATTTATCATCGCATAGCAGCAAATTAACCCATTTGGGCACCTTAGCTGATCCATCATTCCCATTCAACCCCTCCACTGCTCCATCACTTGAGTAAAACCCCATAACTGTTGAATTTTAGAGAGTATAATATTGGAATAATTTCTTCAGCTTTCATTGAATATAAATGAATACATTACAAGGATATTTATACACCAATGATTCAGCTGACTAACTAACTTTCTAATGTAACTACTCTGTAACAAACAATTAACCGACTAACTATATTACAATCATAACACTCCCCCTCAAGTTGGAGGGTGAAAAACATCTTTTACCCCCAACTTGGATACAATATAATCATGTTGATGTTTCGGAAGTCCTTTCGTCATAACATCTGCTAATTGCTCATTTGTAGGTACAAACTCTGTTTCAATCAACTTATTTTGTATTTGTTCACGAACAAAATGGCAATCGATTTCGATATGCTTAGTTCTTTCGTGGTAAACAGGGTTAGCTGCAATTTGTAGAGCAGCTTTGCTATCACAGAAGAGTTTAGCTGGTGAATTTGTAGTCAAACCAAGTTCTTTCAGCAACCCCCTTAACCACACAATTTCTGATGTAGTAACAGCCATGCTTCTGTACTCGGCTTCTGCTGACGATCGAGCAACTGTAGCTTGCTTCTTTGATTTCCATGAGATTAATGAGTCACCCAATTTCACACAGTAGCCTGTTACAGACCGTCGAGTCATAGGGCATGCAGCCCAATCAGAATCACAATACGCAAGGAACTGACAGTCACTCTTTGCACTTAACAATATTCCCTGACCTGGATTTTTTTTGATATACCGCACCACTCGCAAAGCAGCATCAAAATGAGTCTTCTTGGGTTGATGCATAAACTGACTCAAATGTTGGATTGAAAAAGAAATGTCCGGCCTCGTATGTGTTAAGTAGAGTAACCTGCCAATGAGACGTTGATATTGTGTTGTATCAACCAGCAAATCTTCATCAGTACTCTGTTGTGTCACCATATCATATTCAATTGAAGTCAACTTTTGATTTGATTCCAATGGCGTTACTGCTGGTATAGCACCCCCCCAACCCAGTGCTTTCAATCAGTTCAAGAGCATACTTACGCTGATTGAGAACAATTCCTTCTGTTGACCTCAAGATTTCAAGCCCAAGGAAGTATTTCAACTCCCCTAGATCCTTCATTTTGAAGTTCATGTGCAAAATATTCTTCAAATCCTTTATCATCCCCTGATCATTTCCCGTGATTAATAAATCGTCCACATAAACCAAGAGAATAACTATCTTCGAATCTTGTTTTTTTGTAAACAATGAGTAGTCATGTTTACTTTGACAATAACCAGCAGTCACTAAAGCCTCTGTTAACTTTGCATTCCATTGACGAGATGCCTGTTTTAACCCATACAACGATTTTTGCAGCCTGCATACCATACGCTCCCCCTGGCTGCAAAAACCAGCAGGCAGATCCATGCAGACTTCCTCAACAAGATCACCTTGAAGGAAAGCGTTGTAGACGTCCATTTGAAATAAAGGCCAAGCAAAAACAGCAGCAAGGGCAAGAACAAGACGAACTGTAGTCATCTTAGCCACAGGAGAGAAGGTATCTACAAAATCCACACCCTCTCGTTAATTATAGCCCTTAGCCACCAAACGAGCCTTGTACCTTTCCACAGCACCCGAAGGCTGATACTTGACCTTATAAACCCACTTGCATCCAATAGGCACCTTCCCAGTAGGTAAAGGCAAAACCGACCATGTTTTGTTAGACTCAAGGGCTTGAATCTCCTCATTCATTGCTCGAACCCACAAAGGATTTTGGGCAGCTTCATGATAAGTGAGAGGCTCAAGAATATGAGAAGTAGAAACAAGAAAAGCTTGGGTATGAGAAGGCAAATGACAGTAGGAAATAAAAGAAGAAAGAGGATACTGACCAGGCAAAGGAGGAGAGGAAGAATGGTAAGTTTGCACATAATCATGGAGCCAATTGGGTGAACGAGAAATACGAGATGAACGACGAACAACAGGATGAGAAAGTTGATCAGAATGAGCAGGGTCAGGTTGTATTTGGGTATGAGATTCAGAAGGTAAATGAACAAGAGGATCAGGGGGTTCATGTAACATCCGTGTTTTGGGGTTAGGAGTTAGTCGAGTTAATTGGTTCGAGTTGGTAAAATTTATTTTAATCAAATTGAGTTTAGAAAGCAAAGGAGGGATCATTTTGGTAATTAAACCAAAATAAAAATAAACACCACCTTATATCATCTTTTCTTCTTCATCTTTCTTCTTCACCGTTCATAAACACCCTAAATTCTCTCAAACCCTCATTACTATTTCCTTTGATTTCTTCCTCAATTCAAGGGCGTTTTTGAAGGTAATTACATATTCGAACTCTCCTCTTCATCCTCTACGTTTACATAGTTTTATATTTCGAAACTACCCACTTTTGTGATTTTCAAGTTTAATGAAAATCTGAGTTTTTATTGAGTTTTTCAATTGATTTTGAATTATTGAGATGGGTTTTGAGTTAGTCACCTTAAAATACACATAATATGTTAAAATGAGTAATTTTGGATGAAAATCCGAAATGGGTATTTATGGCCATTTTTGAATAGTCTAAAACTTGAATTTTGGTGAGTTTTAGAGTTAGGTTGAAAGGCTGATGATATATGTATGTGAGGAAAGTGTTTTGGGACCATTTAGATGTCATTTGGATGTTCGAAAATGGTATTTTCTGCTGGGTAAAATATGAGTACGAAAATGAGGAGTTTGAAAGGGTTCTTGGCTTGAAATGTTGAGCTTAATGTTTGAATTATGTTCCGGGTTAGTTTCGATGACAAGTTATTGATTTTGGATATTTTGTTGGTGTTTGGGATTGATTAGAATCAAGTTTGGGCATTGGTGAAGCATCGGAAGTGAATCCGGAAAATTGAAGATTGTTGCTTGCTTGGTCTTGAGCTTGGAAGCTTAGGTGAGTGGTTAAATGTTTTAAGTGGTTTTAAAATGGTTGGTTCGAGTATACGGACTAGGTCGGGCTTGGTAGACCCACCTAGAGTTGGGATTAGTGTGGTAGCCTAATCCTAAACTTGATCTAAAGCCTTTGGATGAACTTAAATGTATGAATGCTTATGTATATTGTATTATACATGTGTGTTGAGGCATGATTGGTATTGCATAAAGCATGCATGGAAATGTGGTTGGTGTATGACGGTGATGTCATGTTGAGTACATGCTATGCATGGAAATGGTGTATGACGGTGATGTCATGATGAGTACATGCTATGCATGGAAATGGTGTATGACGGTGATGTCATGTTGAGTACATGCTATGCATGGAAATGGTGTATGACGGTGATGTCATGTTGAGTACATGCTATGCATGGAAATGGTGTATGACGGTGATGTCATGATGAGTACATGCTATGCATGGAAATGGTGTATGACGGTGATGTCATGTTGAGTACATGTTAGGCATGGAAATTTGGGTTGTGGCTGTTTATATTGAGGAAGTTAGAGCTTGGAGAGCATGACATTTACAGTATAAATTGTTCATGCATCTTATATTGTGGCTCTTGTAAATTCTTGATATGTTTGTGTGATGCTTTGGTTAGACTGTGCTCGGACCCTGCAATGTTGAGGTTTGTTTTTAGAGCTTACCCTCACTAAGCATTATTGCTTACGCTCTCTTTGTTCAACATTGCAGATCCTTAGTTCGTGGGTTGCTTGTGCAAGTGGAAGGTTTCAAGTGTGGTTTTGGACTTGAGTTTATCAAGTATGGCTTTTAAATGTTAGACATGTAATAGTTTGAGCAATGGGACATGTATGGTTTTGATGAGTAGTTGTTGGTTGTTTGAGAGCATGTATGGACATCCTTTATATTTTTCCTTTGCATGGTTTGTGTTGCCATGATAAATTATAAGTCATGCATAAATTGCTCTTTGAATGTTAACATGTACTGTGGATGCTATTTTTATGGTTGTTTGATGTTTGAATATGATGGAGTACGTTTAATCTAGGACGTATGCATCTAGGCTTGGGTGGCTGGTGTTGAGTGTCTTTGCCTCTTTTAAACTCATATGTATGAATATGTATGATTCTAATGTGTTTATATCATTGAAAGTCATTAGAATGAAGCAAAATATGCTCCCCTGCATCTAGGTTTCGAAACTAAGGGTAAAGTTTCGAAACCTTTGCAAATTTTTGGGTTCCAGGGGCTACTGGAGGCCAAAGTTTCGAAACCTTTGGACAAGGTTTCGAAACTTTGGTCAAAGGTTTCGATTGGGCATAAATTTTGAGGTTTACAAGCTTTACGTTTTAGTCCTGATTCTCGTATGTGCAATTGCTTGAGTTTGGGATGTCCGTTTGAGTTGAAATTTGGCAGAGAGGCATGAAACATGACTAATTTCATAATGGTAACTTAAAATTTGGTAAAGTCCTCTTAATTTCCAGAATTTACAAATTGGTCCCTAAATTCGTATTTTATTCAATTGAGTCCCTTATTGTTTTCCGATTGCTGTGATTTTTGAGTATGCTTATCTCAAGAGTATGCCTAGGTTTAATGTGCATCTAGACAAGTAAAAAAAAATATAGGGTTGTTAACCGAGGGGGAATCCTTAGGGGTTTTCGCTCGGTTTTCCCCGTGTGACCCACTCGGATAGGTCATCCGACCAGACCGGGACGAGGGGGTTACATTTGTTGGCATCAGAGCTGAAGGTTTCCGAAACCTTGGGCAGGTAAGTGAGTAAGTTGTATTTTATGATTAAAATGCACGGTGTTTGCTTATCATGTAAGCATGTTGCTTGTTTTATTCAAAGCATGTGTGTGGGAGTCCCATTGCTACTATTACATTGGAAAATGGTTTTGTTTTAGTGAGGGAACGTACTTGAACACTTGGAAGCCTTGCCTTTCTAACCCAACTTGTATGTTTTGTTGTTGTGGTTGTAGTTAATATTTGTGAGAGCAATGTCTAGACCGAGAGGTAGACCAAGAATAGTTCGTCAGGAACCACGGGTTGCGGCTCCTATTGAGCCGGCTGTTGGTGTGGAGGCTTATTTGGAAGGGCCGGTGGCCGCGGGAGTTGGCGCTCCACCACCTCCACCACCACCACCTCCGCCTGGAGCTAGAGGCGAGGAGGGAGCTGAAGGAGAGGGACCTCAAGGTGGCCAAGGTCCAGCTGGAATTGACATGACTCCGCTAGTGCAAGCGATAACGGGAGCGTTTCAGGCCGCAGTTGCGGGAGCTCAGGCTGCAGCTCAGCCTAGGTATGATGATGCTAGTCTACCTTTGGAGAGGCTCCGTAGTTTGGGAGCCGAGGAGTTTAGAGGATCTACTCCGGAGAGATCGGAGTTATGGTTAGAGAAGACAGTCCGAATCTTGGCTCAGATGGGTTGTGCGGGCGCACGTAGACTGGGTTGTGTGATCTCGTTACTTCAGGGTGATGCCTACACCTGGTGGGTCACCATTACTGCCGGGATTCCAGAGGCCGAGATAGATTGGGATTTCTTTGAGTTTGCATTCAGAAAGAGGTACTTGGGACCGAGGTACTTGGATGAGAAGAAGAGAGAATTCATGGCTTTTACTCAGGGAGATACTTCTGTGACTGACTATCAGATTCGCTTTGTTCGCTTGAGTCAGTATGCCCCAGAGTTGATTCCTACTGAAGTGGAACGTTGCAATCGATTCCGCTACGGGTTGAATGAAGAGGTTAAGAGGTACACGTTAGCTTCTGATTATTCGGACCTTGATGTGTTAGTCGCGAGGGCCAAAGATTTGGAGCATAGTTTGGGTTCGGCCAAACGGTCTAGTGGTTCTAGTTCTGGTAAGAAGCATAACCACTTTGATGGTAGGGATGCCAAGAAGCACAAAGGTGGTGGGCATCAGTTTGATCAGAGACGTGGCGGTGGCTACTCTGGTAGAGGCCATCAGAGCTATAGAGGAGAAGGGCGTTCGCCCGAGTGTGCACAGTGTGGGAGACGACACGCTGGTGAGTGTTGGGGTAACTCCTATGTTTGCTGGAACTGTGGCTCGAGGGACCACTTTAAGAGAGATTGTCCACATCAGACAACTCAGGCACCGAACATAGCTCAGGCTCCTACGAGAGGTAATGATTTTCAGAGAGGTCGTGGGCGCGGTCGTGGCTACTTCCAACCTAGGGCTGATGCACCTAGGGTAGATGCTTAGAGGAATCTTGCTCATGTTGTGGCTGTACAGTTAGAGACAGGAGGACCAGCGAGAGTTTATGCTCAGAGAGAGGCCGGGAACGACACTGATGTGATAGCAGGTAATTTTGAGTTACAGTCTATGTCTTTGCTTTCTTTGGTGGATTCGGGTTCTACGCATTCCTACATTTTGAGTGAGCATGCACAGAAGCTAGATATCCCTGTTGAGATCTTAGACGTAGGTATGCATGTTACTAGTTCTTTTGGTGAGACAGTTGTGGTTAGAAGTATGTATAGAAGGTGTCCACTGAAGATTCAGGGTCATATGTTCTCAGTTGATATGATGGAACTTCCATTCTACGGTTTTGATATTATTCTGGGTATGGACTGGTTGGTTGAGCATCGGGCTAGTGTGGATTTTGAGACGAAGAGAATTTCTTTGAAGCTTTCTGATGACTACGAGATAGTAGTAGTGGGCGAGAACATTAAGTTCTTGTCTAATGTGGTGTCAGCTTTAGAGGCTCATAGGTTGATGGACTCTGGATGTGGAGCCTATTTAGCTTATGTTATAAATCCGGACATGAGTGAAACTAGACCGAAAGATATCAGAACAGTGTGTGACTTTCCAGATGTGTTTCCTGAAGAGTTGCCGGGTTTGCCTCCTGACAGAGATGTTGAGTTTGTGATTGAGACAGTTTCAGGGTGTAATCCAATTTCGATAGCTCCGTACCGCATGGCTCCGAAAGAGTTGAAAGAATTGAAGAGTCAGTTGTAAGAATTATTAGACCGTGGTTTCATTAGGCCTAGTAGTTCTCCGTGGGGTGCTCCCGTGTTGTTTGTGAAAAAGAAAGATGGTAGTATGCGCATGTGCATCGACTATAGACAGTTGAATCAGATGACTGTGAAGAACAAGTATCCGTTGCCTCGTATAGATGATTTGTTTGATCAGTTGAGAGGTGCTTCAGTATTCTCGAAGATAGATTTGAGATCTGGATACTATCAGTTGAAAGTGAAAGAGTGTGATGTTCCGAAGACAGCTTTTAGGACTAGATATGGTCACTATGAGTTTCTTGTGATGCCTTTTGGGCTCACGAATGCACCTGCAGCATTCATGGACATGATGAACAGAATTTTTAGAGACTATTTAGACAGGTTTGTGGTTGTCTTCACTGATGATATACTTGTGTACTCGAAGACAGAAGAAGAACATGAAGAACACTTAAGGTTTGTTTTACAGAGATTGTTAAGCAATCAGTTGTATGCGAAGCTTAGCAAATGTGAGTTCTGGATTCGAGAGGTTGTATTTCTTGGCCATGTTGTTTCGACCGAAGGTATTCGAGTTGATCCATCGAAGATTGAGGCTATCATCGAGTGGAAACAGCCTAAGTCTGTGACCGAGATTAGAAGTTTCCTAGGATTAGCCGGTTACTATAGGAGGTTTGTTGATGGTTTCTCTAGAGTAGCTGCTCCTTTGACTAAGCTGTTGCAAAAAGGAGTCAAATTCGAATAGACAGATGCAAGACAGAAGGCCTTTGAGAAATTGAAAGAAGCCTTGACGAATGCTCCAGTGTTAGTGCAACCTGTTTCAGGTAAGGAGTTTGTGATCTACAGTGATGCTTCCTACGTAGGCTTAGGATGTGTATTGATGCAAGATAGGAGAGTTGTTGCTTATGCTTCTAGACAGTTGAAGATTCATGAGAAGAACTATCCTACTCATGATATAGAACTAGCCGCAGTTGTGTTTGCATTGAAGATTTGGCGTCACTACTTGTATGGTGAGAAGTGTATAGTTTACACCGATCACAAGAGCTTGAAATATTTGATGACACAGAAAGAGTTGAATTTGAGACAGAGAAGGTGGCTAGAGTTGCTAAAGGATTATGACTTGACCCTTGAGTACCATCCGGGTAAAGCAAATGTGGTAGCCGATGCTTTGAGTAGAAAAGTGGTCGTTGAGCTGAGAGCTATGTTTGCTAGATTGAGTGTGTCCAATGATGGTGGTTTGATCACCGAGTTGCAAGTAAAGCCTTCTTTGATTCAGTTGATTAGAGAGAAACAGTTGCAAGATGCGAGCTTAATTCCTCATGTCCAAGACATAGCCGAAGGAAGACCGACTGAGTATAGTTTCAGTGGTGAGAGTTTGTTGTGCTTTAGAGAGAATTATTGTACCAGAAGATGTTGAATTGAGACGTCAGATTCTGAGTGAAGCACATTCGAGTCCCTTTTCTATGCATCCTGGTAGTACTAAAATGTAAAGAGATTTGAAGAATGACTACTTCTGGGTTGGTTTGAAGAGAGATGTAGCCGAGTATGTGAGCCGTTGCATGGTTTGTCAGAGAGTGAAGGCAGAACATCAGGTTCCTTCAGGTTTGCTACAGCCTTTGAAGATTCCGGAATGGAAATGGGAGAGGATCACCATGGACTTTGTATCGGGGTTGCCTTTGTCTCCTTCGAAGAAGAACTCAGTTTGGGTGATTGTTGATAAGTTCACTAAGTGTGCTCACTTCTTAGCAGTGAACACTGTGGATTCCTTAGACAAGTTGGCAAACTTGTACATCCGTGAGATTGTAAGACTTCATGGGGTTCCGAAGTCTATTGTTTCAGATAGGGATCCTAGATTTACTTCGAGATTCTGAAGTTGCTTGCATAGTGCTTTAGGTAGCCGTCTGCATTTCAGCACATCTTATCATCCGCAGTCCGATGGACAGTCAGAGCGAGTGATACAGATTCTAGAGGATATGCTTCGTTGTTGTGTGATTGACTTCCAGGGTTCTTGGGAGAAGCACTTACCGTTGGTTGAGTTTGCTTACAACAACAGTTATCAGTCAAGCATTCAGATGGCACCTTATGAGGCTTTGTATGGTAGACGGTGTAGGACTCCGATTTGTTGGGCTGAGACAGGTCAGAGATTGTTACCTATGCCAGACTTGCTTAAGGGAACGACAGAAAAAGTGAAGTTGATTTGTGATCGTTTGAAAGCAGCTTCCGATCGCCAGAAGTCTTATGCAGATTTGAAGAGGAAAGAGGTTGAGTACTCAGTGGGTGAGAAAGTATTTCTGAAAGTATCTCCATGGAAGAAGGTAATGAGATTTGGTCGGAAAGGCAAGTTGAGTCCGAGGTTCATTGGTCCGTATGAGATTGTTGAGCGGATTGGGCCTGTAGCTTATCGTTTGAGGTTACCTTCTGAGTTAGAAAAGATTCATGATGTCTTCCATGTGTCTATGCTTAGGAGATATAGATCAGATCCTTCTCATGTGATGCCCGTTGAGGAGATAGAGTTAGATCCAGATTTGTCCTATAATGAAGAGCCCGTTGAGATACTTGCTTCTGATAGCAAGGTGTTGCGTGGCAAGACCATAGAGTTGGTCAAGGTGTTGTGGAAGCATAGAGGGACGGAAGAGGCCACGTGGGAGAGAAAAGCAGATATGGTTGAGCAGTTTCCGTATTTGTTTCCACCAGGTAATTTCGGGGACGAAATTTCCTTAAGTGGGGGAGAGTTGTAACATCCGTGTTTTGGGGTTAGGAGTTAGTCGAGTTAATTGGTTCGAGTTGGTAAAATTTATTTTAATCAAATTGAGTTTAGAAAGCAAAGGAGGGATCATTTTGGTAATTAAACCAAAATAAAAATAAACACCACCTTATATCATCTTTTCTTCTTCATCTTTCTTCTTCACCGTTCATAAACACCCTAAATTCTCTCAAACCCTCATTACTATTTCCTTTGATTTCTTCCTCAATTCAAGGGCGTTTTTGAAGGTAATTAAATATTCGAACTCTCCTCTTCATCCTCTACATTTACATAGTTTTATATTTCGAAACTACCCACTTTTGTGATTTTCAAGTTTAATGAAAATCTGAGTTTTTATTGAGTTTTTCAATTGATTTTGAATTATTGAGATGGGTTTTGAGTTAGTCACCTTAAAATACACATAATATGTTAAAATGAGTAATTTTGGATGAAAATCCGAAATGGGTATTTATGGCCATTTTTGAATAGTCTAAAACTTGAATTTTGGTGAGTTTTAGAGTTAGGTTGAAAGGCTGATGATATATGTATGTGAGGAAAGTGTTTTGGGACCATTTAGATGTCATTTGGATGTTCGAAAATGGTATTTTCTGCTGGGTAAAATATGAGTACGAAAATGAGGAGTTTGAAAGGGTTCTTGGCTTGAAATGTTGAGCTTAATGTTTGAATTATGTTCCGGGTTAGTTTCGATGACAAGTTATTGATTTTGGATATTTTGTTGGTGTTTGGGATTGATTAGAATCAAGTTTGGGCATTGGTGAAGCATCGGAAGTGAATCCGGAAAATTGAAGGTTGTTGCTTGCTTGGTCTTGAGCTTGGAAGCTTAGGTGAGTGGTTAAATGTTTTAAGTGGTTTTAAAATGGTTGGTTCGAGTATACGGACTAGGTCGGGCTTGGTAGACCCACCTAGAGTTGGGATTAGTGTGGTAGCCTAATCCTAAACTTGATCTAAAGCCTTTGGATGAACTTAAATGTATGAATGCTTATGTATATTGTATTATACATGTGTGTTGAGGCATGATTGGTATTGCATAAAGCATGCATGGAAATGTGGTTGGTGTATGACGGTGATGTCATGTTGAGTACATGCTATGCATGGAAATGGTGTATGACGGTGATGTCATGATGAGTACATGCTATGCATGGAAATGGTGTATGACGGTGATGTCATGTTGAGTACATGCTATGCATGGAAATGGTGTATGACGGTGATGTCATGTTGAGTACATGCTATGCATGGAAATGGTGTATGACGGTGATGTCATGATGAGTACATGCTATGCATGGAAATGGTGTATGACGGTGATGTCATGTTGAGTACATGTTAGGCATGGAAATTTGGGTTGTGGCTGTTTATATTGAGGAAGTTAGAGCTTGGAGAGCATGACATTTACAGTATAAATTGTTCATGCATCTTATATTGTGGCTCTTGTAAATTCTTGATATGTTTGTGTGATGCTTTGGTTAGACTGTGCTCGGACCCTGCAATGTTGAGGTTTGTTTTTAGAGCTTACCCTCACTAAGCATTATTGCTTACGCTCTCTTTGTTCAACATTGCAGATCCTTAGTTCGTGGGTTGCTTGTGCAAGTGGAAGGTTTCAAGTGTGGTTTTGGACTTGAGTTTATCAAGTATGGCTTTTAAATGTTAGACATGTAATAGTTTGAGCAATGGGACATGTATGGTTTTGATGAGTAGTTGTTGGTTGTTTGAGAGCATGTATGGACATCCTTTATATTTTTCCTTTGCATGGTTTGTGTTGCCATGATAAATTATAAGTCATGCATAAATTGCTCTTTGAATGTTAACATGTACTGTGGATGCTATTTTTATGGTTGTTTGATGTTTGAATATGATGGAGTACGTTTAATCTAGGACGTATGCATCTAGGCTTGGGTGGCTGGTGTTGAGTGTCTTTGCCTCTTTTAAACTCATATGTATGAATATGTATGATTCTAATGTGTTTATATCATTGAAAGTCATTAGAATGAAGCAAAATATGCTCCCCTGCATCTAGGTTTCGAAACTAAGGGTAAAGTTTCGAAACCTTTGCAAATTTTTGGGTTCCAGGGGCTACTGGAGGCCAAAGTTTCGAAACCTTTGGACAAGGTTTCGAAACTTTGGTCAAAGGTTTCGATTGGGCATAAATTTTGAGGTTTACAAGCTTTACGTTTTAGTCCTGATTCTCGTATGTGCAATTGCTTGAGTTTGGGATGTCCGTTTGAGTTGAAATTTGGCAGAGAGGCATGAAACATGACTAATTTCATAATGGTAACTTAAAATTTGGTAAAGTCCTCTTAATTTCCAGAATTTACAAATTGGTCCCTAAATTCGTATTTTATTCAATTGAGTCCCTTATTGTTTTCCGATTGCTGTGATTTTTGAGTATGCTTATCTCAAGAGTATGCCTAGGTTTAATGTGCATCTAGACAAGTAAAAAAAATATAGGGTTGTTAACCGAGGGGGAATCCTTAGGGGTTTTCGCTCGGTTTTCCCCGTGTGACCCACTCGGATAGGTCATCCGACCAGACCGGGACGAGGGGGTTACAGTTCAGGAGGTGCAAAAGGAGCAGGAGGTGTAGGAGATACATGAGGTTCAGGGAATACATGATGTTCAGGGGATACATGAGGTGCAGGGGATACATGATGTTCAGGGGATACATGATGTGTAGGGGATACATGATGTTCAGGGGATACATGATGTTCAGGGGATACATGAGGTTCAGGAGGTGCAGAATTTACAGGTGCAGTAATAGGAGAATGAGAAGTTTGAAGAGGGTCAAGAATAAGAAAATCAGTATCTGAAACAAATGGATGAGGAGGGAAAAAAGCAGAAGAAGGATGAGGAAAAGAAAAGGGAAAAACAGTTTCATGGAATATGACATCTCTGTTAATAAAGAAAGATTTAGAGACAAGATTGAACAACAAATAACCTTTTTTGGTACTAGAATACCCAAGAAAAACAGAAGGCACAGCCTTAGGGGAAAACTTATCAGAATGATTTGGAGTAGTGGCATAAGCTAGACAACCAAAAACTCTGAAATGAGACAAATTGGGAACCTTATGATACAAAACCTCAAAAGGAGACTTCCAATTAAGAACAGATGAAGGTAATCTATTTATGATGTAACAACCAGTGGAAACACACTCACCCCAGAATTTTAAAGGGACTTTTGACTGAAAATGAAGAGCTCTAGCAACCTCTAGGATGTGTCTATGCTTCCTTTCAGCAATCCCATTTTGCTGAGGAGTATAGACACAAGAGCTTTGGTGAACAACACCCAAAGAAGAAAAAAAGGAGGAACACTCAGTATTGAAAAACTCAGAACCATTATCACTCCTCACAATTTTAATAGCAGCTGAAAACTGAGTTTGAACCAGAACAAAGAACTGTTTAAGAGCCAAAACAGTGTCACTCTTAAGTCTAAGCAAAAAAATCCAACTCATACGAGTATGATCATCAACCACAGTGAGAAAGAACCTATGGCCACTATGAGTGGACACCCTATAGGGCCCCCACAAATCAACATGTATAAGGTCAAAAGGCTTAGCAGAAACAGAGTGACTAAGAGTAAAAGGAATTCTAGTTTGCTTAGCTAAGGGGCAAACATGACAAGTTGAAGTAATCTTAGCCTTATCAAAGTCAACAGTAGTTAAAGGGGAAATCTTATTCATAGTAGAGACAGAAGCATGACCAAGTCGAGCATGCCAAACACAAAAAATTTTATTAACAGTAGATGTCATACAACGAGTAAAAGTGGCATCACAAGGCAAAGAAATACAAGTAGAGGTTTTAGACAAACCAGAAGCAACAGCTGAAAAAAAATAGAGACCACCACGTTCCTTACCAATCTCCCTCGTCACTCCAGTTGAGAGATCCTGTAAGACACAGCAATTGGGATAAAAAGTGAGGGAACAATTTAAATCATTGGTAAGACGAGAAACAGAAAGAAGATTCTGATTAAATTGAGGTACAAACAACACATTTGAAAGAGAGAGGTCAGAGGAAAGAGGGAATGAACCAGTGTGGGTTATGGGAACAGTTTTACCATTGGGTAAATGAACTAGGCGTGAGTTAGAAGCACATGATCGAGGAGAACAAAAACCCTTGAAATCGGACAAAATATGATCGGTAGCACCTGTATCTAAAATCCAAGAAGGAGACTTATCAGTAATGGATGAAAAACTTAAGGAAATACCTGCAGAATTTACCACAGCATCATTCGCAGGAAGCTTCTGAAGCAAGCTTAATATCTGAGAATATTGATCTCGAGTGAAAGTGGGAGCACTGGGAGAAGCACCAGGACCAGCATCAGGTAACAGGTCAGAAGGTGTCTGAGAATTAACAAGGGCAGCCTGAGAAGGTCTCTTCTTAGTAAATTTGTACTCCGGAGGAAATCCAATCAAACGGTAGCAACTCTCCTTCTTGTGACCTTTGAGTTTACAATGGTCACAGATACCATTGAATCGACGACGCGCTGGACCACCAAGAGACTGAGAATACATAACAGTCGAATCAGAAAGGGGCGAAATCCCATGGAGATGCTTCCTCTGGGACTCCTCTTGAACAATCATAGCATATGCTTGATTCACCGTCGGCAGAGGTTGTTTGAGCAGGATTTGGCTTCGAATGGCAGAGTATGTCTCGTTCAAGCCCATGAGAAACTGAAAAAGCTTCTGTTGAACCAAGATCTGAAGATTTTTCTGTGAAGCCTCACAATTGCACGCAGAGAACGGGACAAGCGAATTATACTCGTCCCAAAGAAGTTTAAGACGAGTATAATACGCAGAGACAGTGGAATCGCCTTGAGTTAGCGCAGCAATCTCTCGGTGTAGAAAAAAAATTCGTGACCCATCAATCTTATCGAAACGCTCCCGTAAATCTTCCCATACAAGAGAAGCACTTGAATTAAAAATGATACCAGCAGACAATTCGCGACTTACAGTGTTCAGAATCCATGAGAGAACGATAGCGTTGCAACGCTCCCATTGCGACTGCAAAGCCTCGTCATAAGCTTCCTTCTTGCAATCTCCATCCACGAACCCAAGCTTGTTCTTCGCCAGAAGAGCAATCCTCATCGAGCGGCTCCAAACGCTGTAATTCTCCGAACCGGAGAGCTGATGCGACACCAATAAAGTCCCCGGCGTATCAGAAGGATGCAGGAACAACGGATGATGAAAATCGACCACCGTTTCCTCCGACGCGGACGGCATATCGTGAAATCAACGGGGAAAACAAGGAAAACTCTAGAAATTGGGGAAAAAACAAGAGGCAAAAAAACAAAGAAAAAACCGCTATACAAAACTGAATTCGGGAAAGAAAATGGGCTACGCTCAAAGAAGCCCAAAACGCGAAAACTGAAGAAAGAATGGGCTCATGATACTATGTTGAATTTTAGAGAGTATAATATTGGAATAATTTCTTCAGCTTTCATTGAATATAAATGAATACATTACAAGGATATTTATACACCAATGATTCAGCTGACTAACTAACTTTCTAATGTAACTACTCTGTAACAAACAATTAACCGACTAACTATATTACAATCATAACAATAACCAGATTCCTAGCAAAGCTACCAACAACGACAGATACAAAACCAGTCCCAGCATTGGAGAAAACCCTATCCAACACCCTATCAGTAAAGCTGGAATTATCCGAACCCGGAGAGAATTCATCCCCATTCCCTGATTCCAACTTATAGCCTCTTAAAACCCCAACTGTTAAAGCCTCCGTAATCCTAACTAAAGATTTGGAAAATTCACCTGATCTCATAATCTTTGAAATTTGCTTCAAATTATTCGGAACTTCATCGGAATCGATAGCAGGTCTATACTTCTTTGGGGTTCATTTGATTGCTTTAAAGATAATTTGTGCTAAAACATATCAGCACTTGGAGTTTAGCCCAATGGTTAGCTCAATGATTTTAGAGCTAGGGGACATGGGTTTGAATCTCAGCTCCCCTTCACATTGAATTTATTTTCTTTGTTATGGTGGTGACACGTGTCACCACCACATTAGTCTGAATAAAAAATATTTAAAAAATAAGAAAAAATTCCACGTCAGCAATTCCGTTAGTTTTTAACGAAGGGGGACAAAAACAGGAGAAGTATGTAATAGAAGAGACGGTTTTGCCAGAAAAAATAGTTTTGGGACCAAAATAGGAAGACGGTAATAGTTTGGGGACCACCGGTGTAGTTTTCCCTAATATTAATTAAGTAAAAGATACTATTGTTGTATTTATTAAGAAACATTTAATAAGAATATCATTTAAGATGATTCATTCATTATTTAACTCATTTAATCTCTAAAACATCTAAATCATAACATCATAAACCCTAAAATACAGAATCTTAAACCATAAAACCATGAAAACCTTAAATACTAAATATCAAACCCTAAACTATAATCCCTAAAATATTAAATAATAAATCCTAAATCATAAAAACTAAACCTTGAATTATAAACCCTAATCCATAAACACTAAAGCTAAACCCTAGACGCTAAACTAAACCTTAAAACCATAAGTCCTAAACTCTAAAACCATAAACATTCTAAACTTTAAACCCTAACAAAAGCTTAAGCACTAAACACCCTAAACACTAAACTCTAAACACTTTAAACCCCTAAACCATAAACTCCAAAACCCTTAAACAATTCAATGTGAAAATTAATATTATTAAATGAGTTAAATAATAAAAAAATATTCTTAAATGAGATTTTTATTAAATATTTCTTATTAAATGTAATAATAGAATCTTATATTTAGCTAATGTTATTAAATACATGCCTTAACATATGCCTATATATTACACAAACCCTATTTTAGTTATCATATATTTTAAGATTCATATTATAATATATTTTTAATATAACTAACCGATGTTATTAGTAGGCCTATAAACGAACTGAACGGACACGAATGAGGGTGTATTCGTGGTCGTTCGTTTAACTTTAACCGAACGAATGAACGGACACTAACATAAATGATCACAAAATTTTTTGTTTGTGCTCATTCATGTTCGTTCGTTAAAATTATAAACGAACATAAATAACATATATAATATATTTAATATTTAATATTTTGGGCTAATTCGATTAATTCAGTTAATTAATCAATTTTAAACCAAATTAGTCGATAGTTGAAATTTGAAAAAATAAACTCTTAATTATTAGCCGAGAAACTTAAAATTATGTAACATGTTAACCAATTTTGTTTTGGTTCGGTCGGTTAGTTCGGTTTAACCGAACAATGAACACCCCCTAGTCGATAAGAAGGAAGTTTTTGACGAGTCGTAAAATATGACTTGTCAACTTGAAATTTTTTGACTCGACTCGACTTGATCTAATGCTCAGCCCTAGACATATGTGAATAAATTTAAACGAATATAATTAAACGAATTACTGAGCGTTTACGAACATAAATGAACGAACGTGTCATTTATTTGCGTTTATTTATTTAATTAAATAAATAAATAAACGAACTTCCTATCGAATGGTTCGTTTGTAACGCTAGTTATTAGTAGAAAGTAAACGAAAGAATTATATAAGTTATCATGTACGAAGGTGCGGCCGAATCCCCTCTGCTTTATAAAGAGATAATGTTTATGGGATATTTTGATTTGACATTATTTCACGTGAAACTAAATAAATTACATAAAAAAAGAAACACTTTAAATATAATTATAATTAAAGATTAACCAAAAGTTCAAGTGTTAGGCTGAATTGAAAATTTTACAACGGGGTGACGAACATTGATGAACACCACTAACGATGAACACCGATGAACATCATTATTATTTTTTTAATTTTAAAAATATAAAGGACTAAAATTATAATTAAAATTATCTCTTAAAAAAGTAAAAATCAAATTTAATAATTACTTTATAATATTTTTTAATAGGTTAGAATCAAATATACTCAATTCTCCTAAACCCTAACAAAATCAATCTCTTAAAAAAATAGAAACCAGTTTATAATTTTTTAATAGATTAGAATCAATAATATGAGAATTGGGTATATTTGATTCTAATTTATTAAAAAATTATAAACTGATTTCTATTTTTTTTAAGAGATTGATTTTGTTAGGGTTTAGGAGAATTGAGTATATTTGATTCTAATCAATTAAAAAATATTATAAAGTAACTATTAAATTTGATTTTTATTTTTTAAGAGATAATTTTAATTTTAATTTTAGTCCTTTAAATTTTTAAAATTTTAAAAAAATTAATGGTGTTCATTGATATTCATCATTAGTGGTGTTCATCAATTTTCGTCGTAGAATAATCCCACACGCTGATATCACTTTAAAACAATTGTTGATCTGATTAACTATTTTAAAATAAGGAAGTGGTATTGCTGGACTATTAATCATAATTCTATTAACCAATATCAGATCTTGCCAACTTTACTTATCAAAGAAAATCTTAGGCAATTCTGAGTCATTGCTGCAAATGCAATACCAATTTCCTTTAAAACTGTAAATTTAAGGCTTATTGTACAAATAAGTCCCTAAATTACTCCTTTTTTAACTTTAGGTACCTAAACTATTTTTTAGTAAAAATATATGTCTAACATTGGTCGTTAAAGGCAGTTTAAAAAACGGTTATCCAATAATATTTGCCACATGTCAATAGTTTATTTTTAAAATTAAAAAAAAAAACTTTAAATTTTTAATTTAAAAAAATCCTGAATTTTCCAAAAATCTCACATCAGTTCTCAAATCCCTAAGAACCACAAAACTTCAAATCTTCATTGTTGCTATCGCCGAGCTCATGCCTTTGATCATTGGACCCAGTCAGTGATTCTTCCCAACATGTTGTCATCGGAAATCTATGAACGACGTGCTAGCTAAACGACGATTTCATATTCATCGTTTAATATTCGACTGACATGATGTTCGCCAATTTCCAACGACGACACGTCGAGAGAAATGGTTGGTTGAGTCCAAAGACTAAATGGGTGGAATCGACAACAACGATGACAGTAGAGATTTGGAGTTTTAAGAATTTGAGGAATATTTTAAAATTGTTTAAATTATTAAAAATAAAAAAATAATTGAAAGAAATTAGAAATAAAACATGTAACATGTCAAATTTTAATTGGTTAACAGATTTTTAATGACCGTTAATTATTAGACACTTAAATTAGTAAAATAAAATGTTATACACATTTTTAACAAAAAAAAATAAAGTTAACAAAAGATGTAATTTGGGCATTTATTTGTATAGTAGCCTAAATTTA
Organism: Hibiscus trionum; assembly: GCA_030270665.1. Lineage (NCBI taxonomy): Eukaryota > Viridiplantae > Streptophyta > Magnoliopsida > Malvales > Malvaceae > Hibiscus > Hibiscus trionum. Next base: position 34,831,735 of record BSYR01000005.1, read on the forward strand.
ACAACAAAAACTATTCAAATATCGAAAGGCTATGAACTAAAAAACATTGAGTAGTGAAAAATACAGTAACTAAAACTACAAAAAAGAAAATGTTGGTGTTTATAAACACGAATCAGAAATGATTAAAGTGAGGAGACAAAAATAGTTTGGATAAAAATAATTGAAGCACCGAATATTATGAAAAGTGAATAGAAATATGTAATTGGTTATACGATTATCCATGATCAACTAATCTGACAATAGCAGTGAATAGAAAAAAAATTATAGTTTAAGAAACAAAACTTAGCAATCTTGAATGAATCAATGTGAAAAAGGCAACCTTAAAACGCCCAGCAATTTGAACAAATTCCCAGAAACAATTAGTAAAATTAAGCCCTTTCGCCCCTAATCCTACGAGCCAGCTGGATATCTTTAGGCATAATGGTAACTCTCTTAGCGTGAATCGCGCATAGATTGGTATCTTCGAAAAGTCCAACCAAGTACGCTTCTGCCGCCTCCTGGAGAGCCGCCACGGCGCTGCTTTGGAACCTCAGATCGGTCTTGAAATCCTGAGCAATTTCTCGCACCAGCCTTTGGAAAGGGAGCTTCCTTATCAGCAGCTCCGTGCTCTTTTGGTACTTTCGGATCTCACGCAATGCTACAGTTCCTGGCCTGAATCTGTGTGGCTTCTTGACTCCGCCGGTGGCCGGAGCTGATTTCCTAGCGGCTTTTGTGGCTAATTGCTTCCTCGGCGCCTTGCCTCCGGTGGATTTCCTAGCGGTTTGCTTCGTACGAGCCATTTGGAAGGTGATAACCTAAGCTGCTGCGTCTTACTTGTTTGAAGTGTATCTTGGACTGGAGTTTGAAGGCGTAGGGGTTAGGGTTAGGGTTTGGGTTCTTTTATAGAAAAGTTGAGAAACGTGGGAAATTTGAAATTTTGGAGCGGAGGGAAGAACTTGCATATTTTAGCTTCTTTCTTTTTTTTTTTTTTGGTAAACATGAGCTAGCAATTACAGTAAACTACGAGCCACCAAGTGCATCCGTATGGAGCAGCATAGTAGCCTCTGCAGGCGGTTCCTCAAACACTCGAGTTCCGATCGGAGCCCCACGGGCCGTTCTAGCCAATACATCCGCCACCTTATTTGCGTGTCGCCGGACATGCCGAATCCTTACATCCCACGGACGAGTCAAGAAACTACGAATCAGATGCAGTAATGCAGTACCTTTGAAAGCCAAGGAGGGAAGAACTTGCATATTTTAGCTTCTTCTTTTTTATTTAAGGTATAATAAGGTAAGGAGCGTGTGGCTGGATTACGATCAGCGCGTGAAATGAATTCTTGTGATTCCACAACCACCGTTAAACAAAACCTTTAATTATAAATTGGTCACTCAATTTTAGGATGATTTAATTTTAGTCATTGGAAACGAATTCTTGTGATTCCACAACCACCGTTAAATAAATTTATCATTTTAGTCATTTAATTGTTAAATCTCTTAACAGAGCTGGTGTTTGATCAAATTAACTCATCTTAACCTATCGAAATAAGATATTACATTGATCACCCAACTTTTAAGGTTAAATTTTTTAATATTGCGTTTGAAAAAATTATTTTCTGAAATATTGTCCATACCTTTTTATTTTCGAATCTATTGAAATTTGAATAGTACTATTAGAAGTCGGATTAAGCATATGTCCATTTCACTCTTTAAAAAATTATTAAAAAATTCAAAAAGTCAAATGAAACACGTGTCGACTTCACCTTTTCCAGCTCACTTACTAGCGCGGCCGAGCAGACTATCAGGTCGACTTCACATTATTTTAATAAAAAAAATTTGAACAATGAAGTCGATATGTGTTTAATCCAACTTCAACTTTTAATTGTTCAAAGTCTAATAGATTCGAAAATAAAAAGGAGAGTGCAATGCTTGGGGGGAAATTCAGCTGCAATATTTAAGGAATTACACCCAACTTTATGGCTTTTACATTTTGGTCGCATGTCTTCAACCTTTCAACCTCTTCTCAATCCAACCGATCGATAGGGCTGATCCTTTCACCTAATCTGATTGGGTCATTTTTTTTGTAAAAAAAATTAAGTTCGGTCAAATATTTGTTAAGGGTGAGGTATGGTCGGGTTAGGTTCGAGTTTAGAGTGGAAAATATTTGACCCGATCCCACTCGAGACTAATAGTGTAATTTTCTCTATATTTTTAGGGACATTTGTAATAGTGCCCTCCCTTTATATTTTTTTAATTAGGTCCTTAGAATTGAATTTTTATTTACAATTTGGTCTCTAGAATTATTTTTTACAATTAAATCTCTAAAATTATTTTTTTTACAATTAGGTCTCTATAATTAATTTTTTTATAGACCATGCCGGCTTTTTTTAAGTATGGAGTCAAGTTTAAGATAATTATTTTTGGGTCAATTAAAGTTGACTAAAAACCCGACTCGTACCTATCCCTACCCATCGACTACAAAACTCAAGTTTTTGAAGCCTCCACTATGTGAGACTAATTCAAGATCGTACAAATCTCCATCAGTTTTCTCTAATAAAGATGACAAAATTACAAATATTTCCATTAGTGGTTGAAAAGAGATGATTTTTTGTTGTTGAGAATTTATTCTAAATCAGTTAGAAATTAAAGAATAAAACGAAATTTGTATCTGACGCAATGCGTCATCTCGACACTTGAAGTTCATTTCCATCTATACAGAAAATGTTTTCCCACAAAAGCTTCGGCTGTGGTATTATAAAATAGGATTAATATCATATACACAGGCGGTGGAAACTGAAAGTTTTTGCAAGCGCCTTAGTTTTAGGGTATAAAGAGTTAGTTTAGGGTATAGGGTTTAGGGGTTTAAGTGTAGAGGTTTAGAATTTAGAGATAGTTGTTTTAATTTAAGGTTTAGAGTTATAATCTAGGGTTTATAGGTTAGGGTTTAGTTTTTAGGGTAATATGGCAAAAATTTAGGTTTTAACCTATAAACCCTAAATTATAACCTTAAATTGAAACGACTATCCCTAAATTGTAACCCCCTACACCTAAACCCCTAAACCATATACCCTAAACTATCTATACCCTAAAACTAAGGCGTTTATGAAAACTTTCAGTTTTCACCGTCTGTGTATAGAATATTTATCCTATAAAATAATATCCTTAATGTGGCAAATATCACAACCAATACCATTTCTATCATTTATTCATCTATAGTGCTGTCGACCGATTGGTTTCTTAGGTTTTGGGTTTTGGCTATCAGGATGAGCTAAATAGGAAATCAAAAGAATCTTACACCACTTTCTTTAATTAATGAAAAGAAACGCCAAATTTGACTGGGATAAAAATTATATGCCTTTTTTGTGTCCTTATTTATGTCTAATACTAAAAATATTACAAAATTAAATTTTAAACTCTAACGCTAAATTTTAGATCCTAAAAAATCTATAAGCACTAAACTCTAAACCTAATTTTAAGGGTAGGAGCTCCGAAAACAGATAGAGGATTTTCATCATTTTACTGGGTGCATAAAGTCATGATTAATTGGGTTCAAAAACAGCGCCTCTCGGTGCTCTCACCACTCTTCTCCAACACAACGCAAGTGCTTACTGCTAAGAACGAATATACTAAAGAAACCTGAAGAAAAAAGTTGTTTTTTTTTTATTTATTTTCTTTTAAGGCAACAACATTCGATGATAAATCATGATGTTTTTGGAACAAATTCTAATGTCACGTCACTTAAATAAAGTACTCCCTCCGTCCCATTTAAGATGTCTATTGTTGACTTTTCACGCAATTTTAGGAAGAAAAAGTTTGTGTAAGAAATGTGATGTAAATGAATTAAAAAGACAATTTTACCCTTAAAAGTTAAAGTTTGTTTTGTTGGAAAACTAAATAAAAGGATAGAAAGGGAAATGCACATTGTAAAAGTAGTTGATTTTTTCAATGAGACATTTTAAGTGAGACAATTTTAAAACACAAAAGAGACATTTTAAGTGGGACGGAGGAAGTAAGAAAAAGGCGTGCAATTTGCATTTCAGAACCAATGGATCAGACCAAAATCTCTCGTTTTCTCTTTTTAAATTTCCAGACCAGTTAGTTTGTCCTTTCACAACCCACAAAACGAAAAAGAAGTAAATTATATCCTACCATCGTCCTTTTCTTTTCCCATCTCATTTTCTTCCTTAATTTTTAATTTCTTTGTTTTAGCTTAATTTAAATTATGTAATACTTTTAAATGGTAAACAACATTTATAGTTGTTGATTGATAAAGTAAACAAGAGTCAGATGTGACAGTCCAATGATGACTCTGGTGGTTGCTCTGGCATGATCTCTAATGTGAGCTTCTCTGGTGTGAGTGGTTTGTTTTCTTAGAGAGGATGGACTTGGCCTTTTCCCTATTGCATGCGTTCTTTATATTGCCCAAACAGGTGTCAAGATTGGATAGTCGTGGCGTTGTGATTGAACTGGCTATGACTTGACGTCGTAGGTTTGTTTAGTCAACGATAGCGCTCGCTCGTACTAACATGTGGTTGTCGAATGTTGTTTGCAACTGCGGACTGCTCCTTCCTATTCGTCGAACGATCCTTAGTGGTGAGAGTTTGCATGTAATAACAATTGCCCCCAGGTGCGGAAAATGTTATAAAGTGACCTTGGCGAACCTGAAAAATGTCCGGGGGGTTACACAGGCGGGAGTTTTTGTAGGGAGTTTTTTATTTTATTTTATTTCTATTGTATTTATGATTATTTTAAAATAGATTACTGCATATGAACCGTCACACAACCATTCCTTTTGATGAACCAGTCGGTTTTTCTTCGAGAATTGACAAGTGAATGTGAAACGTCATGTTAGAGTCCTCTTTATTGACGAAACGTGTTGAGGAAGACATGGGCTTTGGCGATAAATATGCATTTTTTGGGTTTTTTTATCATCTTGTGAGTTCTGAGATTAAAGGAGATAAGGTAGAAAACATAAAGGAAGAGTTTTTTTGTCGCAAACTCGTATGTTTCAGTTAGTGATGAATATGAATGCAAGACTAGGCTTGATGAGATGAGTAAATCTTTGGAGTGTATGGGTCTTCGTATGGTGGATCATTTCCACTACCATTTTAGTGTGCTGGTGGAGACGCATCGCTTGAGTACGTGCTCGGATGAAGGTAAATTGTGGTGTTTCTTTTCCCTATTTTCTTTCGAAGCTGGGTCCATTTACCACTTCATCCTTTTTTTGTGGAGTGGCTGAATTTGTTCGATATGGCCCAAGGCCAGTTGATTGGTATGAGCTGGTGGACCTTGATGACGTATTACTTAAATTGTAAAATACATGGGGATGAACCCCTCGGTTGATGTTTTTCGTTATTTCTGTAATATGATGGTGGGGATTATTAGAAGTGCGAAGGGCTTTGTGTCGATTGGTCTTTCTACCGGGAGGATGCCGACAATGAGTAATCATGCCAGCAATCTTAGTTTGGACATGCACAAATATATTAAGGTTGAGTGTAAAGTTTGGGGCTTCCCTTTTCCTGTCGTTTTGGCGTCGGCCGGATAATGATAGGGTTAGGTTGCTGGACTTGACTAAATTAACTTCTCATAAGGTAAAATTTCTTGAAAGGTTAAAGGGGGTCCTTTGCTGCGGTTTAAGAAGGTATGTACTTTGAGGAATGTGTGGGTGTACTGTTTGGAGGAGAAAAGTCTGAATGGTTGGGATGACGAAGATTTCAATACCTTTCCTGAGGGATCTGTAGTAAACGTACCTATATGTGTGGAGGCCTGACCTTATGGCGGAGGGGGCCATGATCGCGTGGTGAGGATTCTTTTGGACCGCGAAGCAGAACTCAAAAACTTCTTTTCTACTTATGTTGGTGTTCGCATTTGCCATGGAAATATCGGGTAGAAGATGCTCTTCTAGGTGGAGTTAAGGGGAGCTGCTCCTATCGCTCTTAGAGGTGTCGTTAAGGTTACCCCCTCAAGTTCTAGTTGTGATAAGGAAGCTACTATAGCTGATAGTAGCAAGGGAAAAAACGAGTATGTTTGCATTCTCTTATTCTATGTGCCTCGAAAGAAGATAATGACTCTATTAATTTGGACATACTAAGTTAGTATGTACTTGGTAAAAGGCTGCTTGGTAGCTCTACTCCGAGTAGTCATCCTTTGTTTGATGGTTGTCTTTTCATGCCGCCTTCTATGTGCTCGATTGAAGGTGTAGAGATTCTTACTTCTGTTGGTTTGGCAAATTCTCTACCTCCTGTTGCAATCATTTTAGGTAATATTTCCTTGATATGTTGTGGTAGTTGCGTTTTTTTCTGGCCTAAATTTTATTAAGTTACAAATATCGTTGCAGAAACCGTTGGTGTGGAATCTGTTATCGTACATTGCACTGGAGGAAATGTGCTTGTTATTGGCACATATGTTGGTACCTCCTCTCATTTCATACTTGCAACGGTTCCTTAGGTGCCATTGTCTTGTGATCTTCCCACAAGTGAATGGTTTGAATCTCTTGCTCCTTAGAACGTGTTCTATCCCTGAAGGGGGCTTGCGGACACAAATGATTAGTTTTATCATGAAACAACTTTTAGACAGTTATCAGGATTGTATACGAACAATTTTGCCTCCCTTATGCCCTATACGAGCATTAAAAGGTATGTTGAAGGAAGCTGAGGTCTTACTCAAGAGTTGAGTTGAATGCAATATAGTATAGAGAGAGACGCGAGGGCACTCATGGAGAACAACGAAGAATTGCATTTGCAGGCTAGGGGACATACCGCTAGCTTAGAGGAACTAAAAAGAAAATACAAAGCAGAGACTTGGGCGGGGGTACAAGAGTTGAACAAGAGGCACTCTGATGAAATTGCTAAAAAGGAAGAGGACAACAGTCATGCTCTTAGGAGGAAATATTTGAATCATGCAACTGTAAAGAGGAGTTTTAGAGCAGAGATCCGCGAACTTAAAGAAAAGCTAGAGCGTACGCACGATACGATGATTGAGGACATAACTAGGTTCTCGAGGAAAATGAATGAGGTGAGATAGGCCTACGAGAATGAAATGACAGTGTTAAAGCCAGTCATAAAACATATGTGGCTACGAAGGTTAAGGATACTGCATACGCGACTTCTAGTTTGATGCTTGCAAGGATGGACAAGGCGTGGTATGCTTCCATCTTCAACTTTCAAGTGGCGCATGGCCCCTTTGACGTTACCAACATAAATTTAACGATCTTTGGAAGGTCATTGTAGACTTTGAAGTAAGGAATCCCTCTAGGTCTTCTTGGGAAAAATTTGTTGTGGAGTATGTTGCGTGTAAAAGTGTCTATCGCAATGTAGTGCAAGTGTACACAACGCAAGTAGTAAAGTGATACGGAAGTATCGAATATCGTCTCCACAGGGACTGGGCTAATAGCTTTAACCTTGGATTTCTGCACGAGAGGGAAAAGAAATAGTTTAATTGTTTGTCACGAGATAATAAAGAAGATTGAAAATAAAGGATGAAAATATTCAGAGTAAAGAATGGACCGGTATTGATCTGCTCCGTAGTGTAGGTGTTTGCAATGTCTAAGACTTCTCTGTTCTGTCATAGCGCCTGTCGCGGCAGCACCTGCTGCGGCAGCGGTCTGTTGTTGTCGCGGCAGCGAACACACAACTCAGCACTTCAAGCTTGGCAAGAATCCCTGCTATGCATTGGCCTATCCCTAGGTCCAAGTCTGTCGATGAACACGTCTTTGATAATACCTCCCGGCGTGAATCGAAGGATGAACACCGAAGTTGTTGAATTCTTCCTAAGCCACTTAACCTCGTCCTATCCCTAGGTCCGAGATAGTTTAACCATAAACTGGAGAACCTGTACTTATTCCTTTTGTATACTTAACTCTCCCGATATTAAGTAAATGTGTAATCTCACAATGCTCTCCCGATACTCTTGCAAGATGTTGAAAACCAGAATAAGCAAACTTGAAGTCTATTTTATTGAACAGAAAAAATCCTAAAATAATGCAATCCTTGCAACTACTTTACATAATCAACCCTTAGCCCTAGGGGAAGTTTAGAACATGATGAGAAGGGGGAAAACTGTAGAACTAATGTTTTGATATAATATTTGAAAAATATTTTGGACTAAATTGAAAAGAATTTAAAATATGTTTTTAGTCAAAAACAACTTGAAAATATGTTTAAGGGTTTTACAAGGCTTTGGAATGATTTAAAGTACATTTTAAGTAGTCAAAACCAGCCTTTTCAACTGAGCGTACCGATACGGTCTTGGACCGTACCGATACGCCTTAGGGTTTCAACTACCTGATTTTTCTAGTAGCCAAAACTCGTACCGATACGCTTAGCCGTATCGATACGGTGTGTTTTGAAATAGCCCAACGGCTAGTCGCGTACCGATACGGGTGTATCTTGTACCGATACGCCTAACTACCCCAACGGTCATTTTCCCAACGGTCTTTTAATTGCAAGACCGTACCGATACGCTAGGTAAGCGTATCGATACGCATCAGCTGAAGAAGCCAACGTCTCTTTCCTCATTGAGACCGTATCGATACGGTTTGACGAGTATCGATACGCCAAGCTGCATAACTGCATTTATGGTGGGAAATAAAGGCTCCAACGGCTCCAATTCAATCCCAACGGTTAGTAACGGCTACAAACTCATCAAGGAGTATAAAAGGGACCTCCAAGCATCTTGTAATGGTTAATGCTTCAATTGTTACAACATTATGATGTCAAAATTTGTCTAGAGCTTAAATTGTTTATTTCTTGCTTAGACAACACTTGTGAGCTAAACATTGTTAAATTTGCTCAAGTGTTTAGGTTTTGGGTGAGTGCTTAGTATTGCAAACACATAACTATTAGAGGGATTTCTAGTTTGCTAAGTCTTTCTCTTGTAAGAAAGTGTTTGATCAAGCTTTGGGTAGAAAGCTTGATCGTTGTAACGGTTTCCTCCTAAGCCGAGAAAAGGGGATGAAATTCTTAGTGAATTTGTTTGGAAATCCTTAGTGGGGAGCTAAGGTAGTGGATGTAGACCTTGGTTAGAAGGTTGAACCACTATAAATCCTTGTGTCGAATTTCCAAATTTTCACCTCCCACTAAAACACCCAATTATCCATCTTCTCCACACTTGGCGAGCAAGAACGGTTGATCGAATCGAGCCCCTTACATCTCAAAAAATGACTAGGGTTTAGGGGAAGGCGGCTAGAGAATAAGATATCCTTCCCTAGGTCGAATTACATGCCTTTATATAGGCTTTGGGCTCAAGTTTTCTAATATGGCAAGAATACAAGTTTAAATTAAAGTGCAACACTATTAAAGACTAAATCTTCAGAGTTTATGTCTTTAATTCGTCCTTCCTTCTTGCTTGGAGTTTATTCCTTGAACTTTGGGCTTGGCCTTCATTCTGATCTAGGGCTCAGAAAAATATAAGAGTGTTCCACGACAGGCCGACTTAATTTCTTCTTTTTGTCGAGGTCCACTTCACTTCTTCCCTTCACCATTGCTGTCGTCCTTGGTTGCCACGGCAGCGGCCATGGCAGCATTCTTCTTCTCAGTTGCAGTCCAGTGTTCCAGCTCTGCTTCTCCACTGCCCTTCATCTGCTACAGCAGCTACCTGCAAAAGCAACCAATTTCAGTAGAAACTGTGCCATTCGATATAATTGCGATGTATGAATGAAATCTATCCTAAATGCAATGAAATATGCTTGAATGCAGTAGAAATATGGGTTAAATAGGGGGTAAAATATAGAACTTTTACACACTCAACACACCCCCAAACTCAAGTTTTTGCTTGCCCTCAAGCAATTAAGACCTAAAAAAGAAAAATTTTGTTTGGCTTAAAACAGTGAACCTTTCATTACCTACCATGCATTCCCTATTGTGAGCAACACCCTGTCGGATAATTCAGGATTCATTCGGAACCTTGCTATAATTCTCGTGTAGTGTGTGCATGTTTTGTGAATAATTATATGCCTAGACTCCCTTAGTTTACTAGAATAGCTAAGCTTCTAACTTGAATTTTTATGCCAACTTTCATCTTTTTGGAGGCAATTCTTAGGCTCCTTTAGTTTTTATTTAGACTCGATTCTCTTTTCTCAATTTAAGTTTGACTAGTGCCGATTTCGGGCACCTCTATCTAACTTCCTAGAGCCGGTTTCGGGCACCTCTAGGTGTTGAGTCTATTTTTTTCTTAACTTCTCTTCCTAGAGCCATTGTTAGGCACCTCTAGGGGCAACTCAAGTCTTAAGCTTTTCCTATTCTAGTTTACTAGCAAAGTTCTAGACAGTATAAAAGTCACAAAGGGTGTTTGAGAATCAGAACTATAGTAAGGGTCTAAAATTCTCCTAAAACTATCCTAAAGGCACTGCCACGACAGAGGTTGTCACGGCAGGTAAGTTCAGTTCAAAGACTTAAGCCAAAATTTTCATTTTTAAGCAAAAATAAACTAAATAATAGACACAATTTATAAACTTAAAGGCACTTCATTAATGGAGGGATGCCACCCCCAAACTCAAGGGTTGCATTGCCCTCAATGCAAATGACAGAATGAAGAAGAAATAAAAACAACATCACAAATATAACAAAATAGCAGACAGCAAATATAAGAAAAGAAACTTAAATTTTAAGCGCTGTCATCGCTGCTGCTGCTGCTGCTGCTGTTGATCTGAACCTACCGGCGGGCAGTGACTTTCCTTGTTGGTGCCGGCAGATGGCTGGGAGAGGCAGATGCGTTCTTTTTTTTTTTGCTTCCCTCGGAGGCTGGATGCGGGTAGGTGAAATATGAGGTGGTTTCTCCAGCACCTGAACCTCCTCGGAAGAGCTGCTGCTGCCGCTGGCAGATTTTCCTTGGTCGGATAGTCCGACTCCGGTGTTTGGTTTCTACCGTTTCATCGGGGTGAACTCTTTGGACAGATTCCTTTTAAGAGAGGGTTCACCGTCAGATTCCTCCCAAATTGAGGAAGAGGAGAAACCAGCTATATACGCGTCAAGGTCGGACAAATGCTCCTTTCTCTTGGTTCCCCTGGCAGAGACTGGTGTGGTGTGTCTGCCGCCTGCAGATGTCGTGGCCGGGGTTGGGGTGGACGCGGTAGACGGTGTTCTCGGTGTGGCAGCATGGGTAGGGGTATGGGCAGGTGTGAGGGCAGCAAAATAATGGTCGGGGAAGGCAGGAAATAGTACATCAGGGAAATTAAGATTGATTTTAATGAAATGTACCGTTGCCATTGTGAAGTCTCGAATGAAGCTCATCAGGCGCAGCTGTCCTTCCTCCATTTTCTGAAGGGCGGCAAGGATTTGGGTTGAGGAGTCTGCTGGGGGAGCTGCTGCAGTGTGCTGCCGTTGTTCTGTGGCGGCATGCTCTGTCTGGATGGGTTCTATCGTTTCACCTGCTGCGGCAGTGGGGTCGAAGGACGACAGGGGCGTGGCAGCTTTCAGCTCCATCAAGCTGAGGATGTTCCTTTATGTCCATCCTTTTCCTCAGACCCTCAAATCCTCGGCGGCTTCAGGTACGTTGAGGCCACGACAGAGGGCTGTTATGAGGTAGGGGAAGACAAGGGGTCCCGATGGCCTATATGCACACTCCAAAATTCCCTCCTGAGCATATCTACCAACATTAATAGGTCTCTCGTTGAGAATTGAATAGACAAGAGCTAACCTTGGTTGATCGACCGTGCTGTTGTGTGAGGAGGGCATAATCCTCTTTTTAACAAATGCATTCCACAGCTTGGCTTCGGGGGTGAGTTGATATCGTTTCACTGTCCTTGGGTGTTTGGGATCGGTATTCCATTCGGTGCCTTCCTCGGTGACTTCTGCCATGACAACATCATAATCTGCCGGCTCCAAGCTCTCCACAAATCTCTGGTGGCCGTCTTCCCTTCTGCCAACATAGAATCCATAAAGGGTGTTGATGTATTCTGGCTCAAAAGGTACTTCCTTCCCACGAACTGTCACTGCTGTCGCCTCTCTGCTATCGATGGTAGCATAAAATTCTCGGACTAAGGTGACGTTCATTTCTTCCGGCTGCTCGGCAAACATCTGCCACTGTAGAGCTATGATCTTGCGGGCAATGAATGGTTTTAGCCCGAGATTCTCCGTTCGTGTGGTGTAGATGAAGCCTTTCTCCTCCCACATATCTCTGGCCTGGAAGGAGCTGCGAGTGGTTGCTGCTGAGGCAGATCTTGAGGCAGCACTATGATGAGTGTTTCTGGTACTCATATTGTAAGGTTGTTTCTGGTACTGTAGAAAAAATTGAAAGCAATTGAAATTCTAGAGAGGAAACAAGTAGAGAGAGTAAAAGTGAGTGAAAAATGAATAGTTAGACGGGGTTTATATAGATGAGGAGTTGCTGCCCGTTAGAGCTATAACGGCAGGAGCGAATAACGGGGCCAACTGTTACGTAGTTTCTGACGCGTCCGTCACGCGTTTCCGTGTCTGCTGTGCGTCTGTTACACGTTTGCGTGTCTATCGCGACAGCGTGTTGACAGGTTGGATTTTTCGCGTCTGTTGCAGCAGCTGTAATGACAGGCTCCTATTTTGGGCTTTTTGGGCTGATGGTGAGATGGTGGGCTGAATTCACTTCTCCTCTTCTTCTTGTCTCCTTTATTTCCTGAAAATAATAAAATTAAAAACTTAGTTCCTAAAAATAAAATAATTCTAATTACCTAATAGACATATATATATATAATAAATAGAATTAGGTTAAATTAGGGATGCCAGGAGGGGCATCTCATAAGGTAACCACTTCCTGCATTCTTGGGGCTTTAGTCCCCTGATAATGCTTTAATCTTTGTCCGTTGACTTTAAATTGGTGCCCGTCCTTTAAAGATATGATTGTGATGGCACCATGGGGGAAAAACTTGCACCACTTGAAACGGGCCGGACCATCTAGATTTCAACTTTCCTGGAAGAGTTTCAACCTAGAGTTGAATAACAACACAAGCTGCCCTGGGCAGAACTGTCGTGGCAGCAGCTTCTTGTCATGCCACTTCTTTGTCTTGTCCTTGTAAATCCTTGCGTTGTCATAGGCCATTGCTCGAATTTCTTCGATCTCATTCAAGTCAAGTAGCCTTTTCTGTCCTGCCTTTTCCAAGTCCATATTCATTGCTTTGATGGCCCAGTATGCTTTGTGCTCTATCTCAACAGGTAGATGACATGTTTTTTCATAAACCAGCCGGTAGGGTGACATTCCCAATGGAGTTTTGAATGTTATTCTGTAGGACCAGAGTGCATCGTTGAGGTGTAGAGACCAGTCCTTTCGAGTTGGCTTAACCATCTTCTCAAGAATGTTCTTTACCTCTCTGTTTGATATTTCCGCATGTCCATTGGTTTGAGGGTGGTATGCTGTTGCGATCCGATGTTTGACACCATATTTCTTTAAGGTAGCAGCTATAACCCTATTATCGAAATGCTTCCCCTCATCACTGATGATCGCCTTGGGAATGCCAAATCTAGAAAAATATGTTCTTGTGTAAAAACCTCTGAACAGTCTTGGCATCTTTTTTCTGTGTAGCGATCGCTTCAACCTATTTGGACACGTAGTCCACTGCCAGGAGGATATAAAGGTTCCCACATGATGCTGGAAAAGGTCTCATGAAATCAATCCCCCAAACGTCGAAGATCTCGACTTCCAGAATGTTTTGCAGCGGCATCTCATGTCTTCTTGAGATATTTCCTGTCCGTTGACAATTATCACAACTTTTATAGAATGCCTGCATCCTTCAACAGTGATGACCAATAAAATCCCGACTACAAAACCTTGGCAGCAGTTTTGTTACCACCTAAGTGTCCTTCATATTGTGAAGCATGGCAGTGATGAAGCACAACTTCTTGTTCATCCTGTGGTACACACCTCCTGATGATCTGATCTACACACATTTTGAAAAGAAGAGGTTCGTCCCAATAATAATGTTTAACGTCATTTTGGAACCTCTTCCTGGCTTGATAGTTAAGGTTAGAAGGAAGTATTCCGCTAACTAAATAATTAACGAAATCAGCATACCAAGGGAGTTAAGAAAACTTACCTGCCATCGTGGCTGTCGCGGTAGTGCTTAAGGCAGCGAACAGCTGCTCGTCAGGGAAGGTCTCCAGTATGTGTGTCTCGTCCAGTGGGAGACTCTTTCCCTTATCTAATCTAGACAAGTGATCTGCGACTTGGTTCTCTGTCCCCTTTTTATCCTTGATCTCAAGGTCGAACTCTTGCAGTAGCAAAATCCAACGTATCAGTCTAGGCTTTTCATCGTTTTTGGCGAACAGATACTTTAGTGCAGAGTGGTCTGTGTGGATTATGACCTTCGTTCCATGTATGTATGAATGAAGCTTGTCAATAGAGAACACCACAACTAACAGTTCTTTCTCCGTTGTGGTATAGTTTACTTGGGCGTCGTTCAGTGTTTTGCTGGCATAGTATATAACATGGAAGAGCTTGTCCTTCCTCTGCCCAAGTGCTGCCCCGACAGCATAGTCACTAGCATCACACATGATCTCAAATGGTAGTTTCCAATCTGGTGGCTATACTATCGGGGCTGTTACCAGCTTTTCTTTCAAAATTCTGAATGCCCCAGTACATTCAGTGTTGAAGTCGAAGGGACGGTTCTGTTCTAATAGGTGGAATAATGGTTTGGTGATCTTCAAAAAGTTGGCTATAAACCTTCGATAGAAATTGGCATGCCTTAAGAAACTTCGAATTCCCTTGACTGTGGTGGGTGGTGGCAATTTTTTAATTACCTCAATTTTTGCCCTGTCGACCTCTATGCCGCGGCAGCTTACTTTATGGCCTAGGACTATCCCTTCATCCACCATGAAGTGACATTTCTGTCAGTTTAATACGAAGTTTTCTTTCTCGCATCTCTCGAGCACCTTCTGTAGGTTGCCTAAGCAGCTTTCAAAATTTTCTCCAAAGACGGAGAAATCATCCATGAATATCTCCAGGAAGTCCTCCACCATGTCAGAGAATATTGCCATCATACACCTCTGAAAAGTTGCTGGTGCGTTGCAAAGTCCAAATGGCATCCTCCTAAAAGCATAAGTACCATACGGGCAAGTGAAGGTCGTTTTCTCTTGATCCTCCGGTGCGATGGCTATTTGGTTGTAACCTGAGTAACCATCAAGAAAAAAATAGTAAGGCTTTCTTGCTAATCTATCAAGCATTTGATCAATAAAAGGTAGGGGAAAGTGGTCCTTCCGGGTAGCTTGGTTAAGCTTCCGACAGTCTATACAAACCCTCCAACCGGTCATAGTCCTGGTTGGGATTAGCTCGTTTTCTTCGTTGGTTATCACAGTTATTCCTCCTTTCTTAGGAACGCACTGCACTGGGCTCACCCACTTACTATCCGAGATGGCATAAATTATCCCAGCGTCTAGCCATTTGATAATTTCTTTTCGGACCACTTCTCGCATACCATCATTCAAACATCTCTGGGCATCAATAGTCGGCTTATGATCATCCTCTAAGAGGATTTTGTGCATGCATAGTGCCGGACTGATGCCTTGGATATCAGCTATCTTCCACCCAATAACTCTTTTGTGCTGCTGCAACATCTTTATCAGCTGCTGTTCCTGTTCCTGCATCAACTTGGAAGAGATGATTACGAGCAACGTATCATTTAATCCAAGAAAAACATATTTAAACTGCCCTGACAAGGGCTTCAGATCTAGAACAAGTGGCTCAACAGTTGATGGCTTTTGGATGAGATGTTCATTCGAGGTATAATTTAAGGGCTCGAATAACTTACCTGGACGATTGCCTATCCAGTTTACTTCCTCATGATCTTCAGTATCAGATATGTCAGAGTCTGAGGAGCTGCTGTCATCGTTGCTGCCGTGACAGTCTTCTAAATGGCTGCTGGGGCAGTGGCCAAATTTGATGTTATGGCAGTTTGACCTGATGCAGGGTTGGTCAAGGATAACTTCAGTGATAGCCTTGCATTCTTCCTCTGCATCAGCATGCTTTATTGCTTGGAGAACATTTAGCTTGATCTCTTGATCATTCACTCTCATAGTGAGTTCTCCCTTCTCTACATCAATCAGTGATCTTCCTGTGGCTAAGAAGGGTCGCCCCAGGATGATTGGTGCATTCTCATCTGCTTCACAATATAAAAAAAGAAAGTCAGCAAGAAAAATAAACTTATCCACTCTTACCAGAATATCTTCAATTTTCCCTTCCGGATGCACGTAAGAGCGGTCTGCCAGCTGCATCATAACTGTTGTGGGTCGTGCTCGTCCAACACCTAATTTCTGAAATACAGATTTTGACATTAAATTAATACTAGCACCTAGATCACAAAGTGCCTTACCCACAAATTTATCTTCGATTATGCACGGTATTATGAAGCTCCCATGATCCTTCTTTTTCTAGGGTGGATGCTTGTGCAGAATAGTCATGCATCCTTCTGTCATTTTAACCGTCTCAAATTCCACAAGTCTGGATTTCTTTGACATGGCATCCTTGAGAAATTTGGCATAACCATGCATCTCCTTGATAGCATCTAACAACGAAATATTGATGTGGACCTGCTTAAAAATATCATAGATTTTCTTAAGCTGGGATTCCTATTTCAACTTCTGTAGCCGCTGTGGAAAAGGAGGTGGGGGACGATAGTCTGCAATACGTCATTCCCACTGCATTCGGATCTGAGGAGGCTTAGGTTCTTCATCCTTCTCCTCTGTCCCTTCTGCTGTCGTGACAGGTTCATCGGCAGCAGGCTGTTTGTCATCTGTCGGAGCAGCATTCTCAGCAGTTGATTCTAGGGCTGATTTCTTAACTGTTTCAGCTTCTTTCTCTGGCCCTCGTAACTTCTTCCCACTTCTAGTTGTGATCGCCTTGCACTGCTCATGTGTGGGTTTTCTAGCGACTTCAGTATCGCTAGGGAATCCTCCGTTTTGCCTTGGCATAATATGCTGAGAAACCTGACCCATCTGTGTCTCCAATGACTTTAGAGTAGCTTCATGATTGGTCAACCGCATCTCTGTTTTATCCATGAACGCCTCAGTCTTCTTGACGAAGTGATCCATGTTTGCCATGTAAGTTCCTGTCTGTGACTTAAATGTCGCCAAGGTTTGTTCCAATATGCTAGGTGTGGCTGCCTGTGGTTGTTGTGGCTGCTGTTGCACTTGCTGCCGTGTCAGAATTCTAGGTGCCTCCTGATTTTGAGTGTTCTGTGCTTGAGGGTTCAGGGCATTGTTAGGGTTGCTCCAAGAGAACTTAGGGTCTTTCCTCCAGTTGGGCTTGTAGTTGTTGGAATTATAGTTCTGCTTGTTATAGTTCCCAACATACATCCCTTCCTCTAGCTGTAGTGGGCATTCTTCCGAACTGTGATTCCCATCGCAAGTTTCGCATACCTCTTCAGCAGAGTAGACATGTTTTGAGTCTTTCTTCAAGAGTTTTTCCACTGCCTTTGTGAGATATTCCACCTGTGTTTTTAGGGAAATATCGGCCTCATAGTCTTTCACAGCTAGTAATCGTTTACCCCCTCTTCTTGCTGTAGGAAACTGTTCCTCGTTCTTAGCCAGGTTTTTCAATACTACCATTGCTTCATCTGGGTCTTTGTCCAACAGCAATCCATTCGCTGCTGAATCAATTCTCATACGAGTCTGTAAGTTGGCAGCATTATAAAACTTAATTACCTGGTTCCAAACGGGGAATCCATGCATCGGGTAGTTCCTCAATAGAGTGGTAAACCTATACCATGCCTCGTGCATTGGCTCGTCATCTTCCTGTTGAAAAGTAGCAATTTCGTTACGTAATCGCTCAGATAAATGTGAAGGATTAAAACGAGACAAAAATTCACGAGTTAAATCTGCCCAAGTTCGTATTGAACCCGGTGTTAGTTTATTCCACCAAGTTTTCGCCCTATCCCTCAATGAATGAGGGAATAACCGAAGCCTCAATATCTCCGAATTTACTCCTGGTAGTCTAAACGAACCACAGATTTCCTGGAACATTTTTAAATGCTCCCTAGCATCCTCTGTAGCAGCACCACTAAATTGGCCAGCGTTATTAATCATGCTGAACATCACAGGTTTCAGCTCGAAATTTTCAGCTTCCACATCTGGCAGGGTGGTCTCTAATTCTACATGATCATTAATCATGAAATTGCGGTAGGTCCGGCGTGCGGCAGCAGGAGGAACGACAGGTCATTCGTTTCCTCCATCACCGATTTGGTCGTTAGGATTTTGGGGATTCCCTTGGTTGTTCATGGCCTCTAACTGTTCTTCAAGGTACTCGTTTCTAGCTAATACGATTCGGCGTCGGTTCCTAAGATTGCACAAATGTTCGATTTCAGGATCTATCTTATACTCAGGTTCCTTTCCTCGTCTAGATCTGCGCATAAACAGAACACCTTGTGAAAAGCACAGGTTGAACAATCTAGGTAAAAACAGTAAAATAAAAGAAGTGTAGTAAAAGATAGGGTAAAGATATGTTGCCAGTACCCGGCAACGGTGCCAAAAACTTGTTGCGTGTAAAAGTGTCTATCGCAATGTAGTGCAAGTGTACACGACGCAAGTAGTAAAGTGATACGGAAGTATCGGATATCGTCTCCACAGGGACTGGGCTAATAGCTTTAACCTTGGATTTCTGCACGAGAGGGAAAAGAAATAGTTTAATTGTTTGTCACGAGATAATAAAGAAGATTGAAAATAAAGGATGAAAATATTCAGAGTAAAGAATGGGCCGGTATTGATCTGCTCCGTAGTGCAGGTGTTTGCAATGTCTAAGACTTCTTTGTTCTGTCGTAGCGCCTGTCGCGGCAGCACCTGCTGCGGCAGCGGTCTGTTGTTGTTGCGGCAGCGAACACATAACTCAGCACTTCAAGCTTGGCAAGAATCCCTGCTATGCCTTGGCCTATCCCTAGGTCCAAGTCTGTCGATGAACACGTCTTTCATAATACCTCCCGGCGTGAATCGAAGGATGAACACCGAAGTTGTTGAATTCTTCCTTAGCCACTTAACCTCGTCCTATCCCAAGTGCTGCCCCGACAGCATAGTCACTAGCATCACACATGATCTCAAATGGTAGTTTCCAATCTGGTGGATGTACTATCGGGGCTGTTACCAGCTTTTCTTTCAAAATTCTGAATGCCCCAGTACATTCAGTGTTGAAGTCGAAGGGACAGTTCTGTTCTAATAGGTGGCATAACGGATTGGTGATCTTCAAAAAGTTGGCTATAAACCTTCGATAGAAATTTGCATGCCCTAAGAAACTTCGAATTCCCTTGACTGTGGTGGGTGGTGGCAGTTTTTCAATTACCTCAATTTTTGCCCTGTCGACCTCTATGCCGCGGCAGCTTACTTTATGGCCTAGGACTATCCCTTCATCCACCATGAAGTGACATTTCTCCCAGTTTAATACCAAGTTTGCTTTCTCGCATCTCTCGAGCACCTTCTTTAGGTTGCCTAAGCAACTTTCAAAATTTTCTCCAAAGACGGAGAAATCATCCATGAATATCTCCAGGAAGTCCTCCACCATGTCAGAGAATATTGCCATCATACACCTCTGAAAAGTTGCTGGTGCGTTGCAAAGTCCAAATGGCATCCTCCTAAAAGCATAAGTACCGTACGGTCAAGTGAAGGTCGTTTTCTCTTGATCCTCCGGTGCGATGGCTATTTGGTTGTAACCTGAGTAACCATCAAGAAAAAAATAGTAAGGCTTTCTTGCTAATCTATCAAGCATTTGTTCAATAAAAGGTAAGGGAAAGTGGTCCTTCCGGGTAGCTTGGTTAAGCTTCCGGCAGTCTATACAAACCCTCCAACCGGTCACAGTCCTGGTTGGGATTAGCTCGTTTTCTTCGTTGGTTATCACAGTTATTCCTCATTTCTTAAGAACGCACTGCACCGGACTCACCCACTTACTATCCGAGATGGCATAAATTATCCCAGCGTCTAGCCATTTGATAATTTCTTTTCGGACCACTTCTCGCATAGCATCATTCAAACATCTATGGGCATCAATAGTCGGCTTATGATCATCCTCTAAGAGGATTTTGTGCATGCATAGTGCCCGACTGATGCCTTGGATATCAGCTATCGTCCACCCAATAACTCTTTTGTGCTGCTGCAGCATCTTTATCAGCTGTTGATCCTGTTCCTGCATCTACTTGGAAGAGATGATTACGGGAAATGTATCATTTAATCCAAGAAAAACATATTTAAACTGCCCTGGCAAGGGCTTCAGATCTAGAACAAGTGGCTCAACAGTTGATGGCTTTTGGATGAAATGTTCATTCGAGGTATAATTTAAGGGCTCGAATAACTTACCTGGACGATTGCCTATCCAGTTTACTTCCTCATGATCTTCAGTATCAGATATGTCAGAGTCTGAGGAGCTGCTGTCATCGTTGCTGCCGTGACAGTCTTCTAAATGGCTGCTGGGCAGTGGCCAAATTTGATGTTATGGCAGTTTGACCTGATGCAGGGTTGGTCAAGGATAACTTCAGTGATAGCCTTGCATTCTTCCTCTGCATCAGCATGCTTTATTGCTTGGAGAACATTTAGCTTGATCTCTTGATCATTCACTCTCATAGTGAGTTCTCCCTTCTCTACATCAATCAGTGATCTTCCTGTGGCTAAGAAGGGTCGCCCCAAGATGATTGGTGCATTCTCATCTGCTTCACAATATAAAACAAGAAAGTCAGCAAGAAAAATAAACTTATCCACTCTTACCAGAATATCTTCAATTTTCCCTTCCGGTTGCACGTAAGAGCGGTCTGCTAGCTGCAGCATAACTGTTGTGGGTCGTGCTCGTCCAACACCTAATTTCTGAAATATATATTTTGACATTAAATTAATACTAGCACCTAGATCACAAAGTGCCTTACCCACAAATTTATCTTCGATTATGCACGGTATTATGAAGCTCCCAGGATCCTTCTTTTTCTAGGGTGGATGCTTGTGCAGAATAGTCATGCATCCTTCTGTCATTTTAACCGTCTCAAATTCCACAAGTCTGGATTTCTTTGACATGGCATCCTTGAGAAATTTGGCATAACCATGCATCTCCTTGATAGCATCTAACAACGGAATATTGATGTGGACCTGCTTAAAAATATCATAGATTTTCTTAAGCTGGGATTTCTGTTTCAACTTCTGTAGCCGCTGTGGAAAAGGAGGTGGGGGACGATAGTCTGCAATACGTCATTCCCACTGCATTCGGATCTGAGGAGGCTTAGGTTCTTCATCCTTCTCCTCTGTCCCTTCTGCTGTCGTGACAGGTTCATCGGCAGCAGGCTGTTTGTCATCTGCCGGGGCAGCATTCTCAGCAGTTGATTCTAGGGCTGATTTCTTAACTGTTTCAGCTTCTTTCTCTGGCCCTCGTAACTTCTTCCCACTTCTAGTTGTGATCGCCTTGCACTGCTCATGTGTGGGTTTTCTAGCGACTTCAGTATCGCTAGGGAATCCTCCGTTTTGCCTTGGCATAATATGCTGAGAAACCTGACCCATCTGTGTCTCCAATGATTTTAGAGTAGCTTCATGATTGGTCAACCGCATCTCTGTTTTATCCATGAACGCCTCAGTCTTCTTGACGAAGTGATCCATGTTTGCCATGTAAGTTCCTGGCTGTGACTTAAATGTCGCCAAGGTTTGTTCCAATATGCTAGGTGTGGCTGCCTGTGGTTGTTGTGGCTGCTGTTGCACTTGTTGCCGTGTCAGAATTCTAGGTGCCCCCTGATTTTGAGTGTTCTGTGCTTGAGGGTTTAGGGCATTGTTAGGGTTGCTCCAAGAGAACTTAGGGTCTTTCCTCCAGTTGGGCTTGTAGTTGTTGGAATTATAGTTCTGCTTGTTATAGTTCCCAACATACATCCCTTCCTCTAGCTGTAGTGGGCATTCTTCCGAACTGTGATTCCCATCGCAAGTTTCACATACCTCTTCAGCAGAGTAGACATGTTTTGAGTCTTTCTTCAAGAGCTTTTCCACTGCCTTTGTGAGATATTCCACCTGTGTTTTTAGGGAATTATCGGCCTCATAGTCTTTCACAGCTAGTAATCGTTTACCCCCTCTTCTTGCTGTAGAAAACTATTCCTCGTTCTTAGCCAGGTTTTTCAATACTACCATTGCTTCATCTGGGTCTTTGTCCAACAGCAATCCATTCGCTGCTGAATCAATTCTCATACGAGTCTGTAAGTTGGCAGCATTATAAAACTTAATTACCTGGTTCCAAACGGGGAATCCATGCATCGGGCAGTTCCTCAATAGAGTGATAAACCTATCCCATGCCTCGTGCATTGGCTCGTCATCTTCCTGTTGAAAAGTAGCAATTTCGTTACGTAATCGCTCAGATAAATGTGAAGGATTAAAACGAGACAAAAATTCACGAGTTAAATCTGCCCAAGTTCGTATTGAACCCGTCGTTAGTTTATTCCACCAAGTTTTCGCCCTGTCCCTCAATGAATGAGGGAATAACCGAAGCCTCAATATCTCCGAATTTACTTCTGGTAGTCTAAACGAACCACGGATTTCCTGGAACATTTTTAAATGCTCCCTAGCATCCTCTGTAGCAGCACCACTAAATTGGCCAGCGTTATTAATCATGCTGAACATCACAGGTTTCAGCTCGAAATTTTCAGCTTCCACATCTGGAAGGGTGGTCTCTAATTCTACATGATCATTAATCATGAAATTGCGGTAGGTCCGGCGTGCGGCAGCAGGAGGAACGACAGGTCGTTCGTTTCCTCCATCACCGATTTGGTCGTTAGGATTTTGGGGATTCCCTTGGTTGTTCATGGCCTCTAACTGTTCTTCAAGGTACTCGTTTCTAGCTAATACGAGTCGGAGTTGGTTCCTAAGATTGCACAAACGTTCGATTTCAGGATCTATCTTATACTCAGGTTCCTTTCCTCGTCTAGATCTGCGCATAAATAGAACACCTTGTGAAAAGCACAGGTTGAACAATCTAGGTAAAAACAGTAAAATAAAAGAAGTGTAGTAAAAGATAGGGTAAAGATATGTTTCCAGTACCCGGCAACGGCGCCAAAAACTTGTTGCGTGTAAAAGTGTCTATCGCAATGTAGTGCAAGTGTACACGACGCAAGTAGTAAAGTGATACGGAAGTATCTAATATCGTCTCCACAGGGACTGGGCTAATAGCTTTAACCTTGGATTTCTGCACGAGAGGGAAAAGAAATAGTTTAATTGTTTGTCACGAGATAATAAAGAAGATTGAAAATAAAGGATGAAAATATTCAGAGTAAAGAATGGGTCGGTATTGATCTGCTCCGTAGTGCAGGTGTTTGCAATGTCTAAGACTTCTTTGTTCTGTCGTAGCACCTGTCGCGGCAGCACCTGCTGCGGCAGCGGTCTGTTGTTGTTGCGGCAGCGAACACACAACTCAGCACTTCAAGCTTGGCAAGAATCCCTGCTATGCCTTGGCCTATCCCTAGGTCCAAGTCTGTCGATGAACACGTCCTTGATAATACCTCCCGGCGTGAATCGAAGGATGAACACCGAAGTTGTTGAATTCTTCCTTAGCCACTTAACCTCGTCCTATCCCTAGGTACGAGATAGTTCAACCATAAACTGGAGAACATGCACTTATTCCTTTCGTATACTTAACTCTCTTGATATTAAGTAAATGTGTAATCTCACAATGCTCTCCCGATACTCTTGCAAGATGTTGAAAACCAGAATAAGCAAACTTGAAGTCTATTTTATTGAACAGAAAAAATCATAAAACAATGCAATCCTTGCAACTACTTTACAGAATCAACCCTTAGCCCTAAGGGAAGTTTAGAACATGATGAGAAGTGGGGAAACGACTAAGGTTTAGGGGAAGGCGGCTAGAGAATAAGATATCCATCCCTAGGTCGAATTACATGCCTTTATATAGGCCTTGGGCTCAAGTTTTCTAATATGGCAAGAATACAAGTTTAAATTAAAGTGCAACTCTATTAAAGACTAAATCTTCAGAGTTTATGTCTTTAATTCGTCCTTCCTTCTTGCTTGGAGTTTCTTCCTTGAACTTTGGGCTTGGTCTTCATTCTGATTTAGGGCTCAGAAAAATATAAGTGTTCCACGACATGCCGGCTTAATTTCCTCTTTCTGTCGAGGTCCACTTCACTTCTTCCCTTCACCATTGATGTCGTCCTTGGCTGCCACGGCAGCGGCCGTGGCAGCATTCTTCTTCTCAGCTGCAGTCCAGTGTTCCAGCTCTGCTCCTCCACTGCCCTTCATCTGCTACAGCAGCTACCTGCAAAAGCAACCAATTTCAGTAGAATCTGTTTCATTCGATATAATTGTGATGTATGAATGAAATCTATCCTAAATGCAATGAAATATGCTTGAATGCAGCAGAAATATGGGTTAAATAGGAGGTAAAATATAGAACTTTTACACACTCAACAGAGTACAAAGAAGTTGTAATTCCTCTTGAGATTGAGGCGAGTACGCCAGCGATTTTGGATGATACTAGTAATATTGTTGAGGCGGTAAACGATATTGAGATGATGGGTACTCATGTGGGGCTTGATAGTTTTTTATTATTAGAATTTTGTGTAGAAGAAATTAAAGTTTTAAGTACTTTGTAGACACGGGAAAAGTTTGACTCGTTATTTTATTGTCTGCATGCTTTCTGCTAATGTTTTGAAAACTCTGTTGAAAATGTGAATGTTTACCTTTATCTTGAAACTTACTAGCGCGAGGAGAGCTCCCTTTTATATCGTTTTTCATTATTCACATTTTCATGATTGTCTTTTGTTTAGAAAATCTCTGCCCCTCAGGTGCAATAGTGTGGATGGCTATTTTTTGTTCGCGCATTTCTCAATGTATTATTCATTACACGCATTTTTGGAGATGGTGAATGATTGACCCTTGCTTTGGATTTACGATGAGAATATCTTGGAAATAATTTGACTCTTCTTAGAAGTGACAATCGTGCGGTCTTTATTTCCGAAACATTCATCTTTTCAAATTGTGGAAGTGGCTTTGCTGTCAATTTACTATGCACACTTACTATGGAAGTGGCTAGTGAAACTTTTCATCTTTTCGATCGCTTTACTATGCACACTTACTGTGGAAGTGGCTAGTAAACTTTTTCATTTTTGGGTCATTTTACTATGCACACTTACTGTGGAAGTGGCTAGCGAACCTTTTTATCTTTGCGGTCGCTTTACTATGCACACTTACTATGGAAGTGGCTAGCGAACCTTTTCATCTTTGCGGTCGCTTTACTATGCATACTTACTGTGGAAGTGGCTAGCGAACCTTTTCATCTTTGCTGTCGCTTTACCATTCATGTCTATTTCTTGTAATCTCTTGTATTTTTTTAGTCCAATCCTAGTGAGCCAAAAATGTGTAAACAGCCACCTAGAGAGATAATTAGTTTACAATGTCAAGACCTCATTGTTGAGGGATAGGTTCTATTTTATCCTTATAAAAACTAGGGAGAGGGTTTTATCTTAGCCCGTGAAAAGATAGAGATGTAAATGTTGCCTCTTTAGCCTATAAAAGAGGAAGATTCATTGTTAGTGAATTGGGAAATCCTTGGTGTGGATGCTAAGGTAGTGGATGTAGACCTTGGTTAGAAGGTTGAACCACTTTAAAATCGAATGTGTCAAATTGTTATTTATTTTTCGGTTTTTGTTTTACCAATTTCAAGAGAAACCTCTACACCCTTCATCAATGCTAATTTCGGTTGAAGACATCGAGGCTAACAATTGGTATTAGAGCAAGGCTCAATCGAAGGGGATTAACATCCTATTGAGGTGATCCGGGAAGCTCGATACATCAATTCAATCAACCGGTTAAATGGCGCAATACATCGACAAGCCACCAATCTTCGACAAAATCAACTATGCCTATTGGAAGACAAGAATAATTTTCTTCATCAAATCTAAGGATTACAAGCCTTGGGACATAGTTGAAGATGGTTCGTTCGTGCCACAACGAAGAAAGGCGGATTGAAGTGTAGATGATCGCAAGAAGATGGAGCTTAATTGCAAGGCTTTGCACATCCTTTTTGTGCATTTAGCCCCGAAATCTATGAAAAGATGTCTTCTTGTGAGAGTGCTAAGGAGGTATGAGACAAGCTTGAAGTCACATACGAGGGAACAAACAAAGTAAAGGAGACTAAGATCGGACTCCTCAACCTCGAGTATGAGAATTTTAAGATGGAACCGAATGAAGACATCACGAAGATGTTCGATCGTTTCTTCACCATCATTAATGGACTCAAAGGCTATAGAGAAATCATTCCTGAAGGCAAACTTGTCCGTAAACTAATCTACTCTCTTCCCGAGTTTTGGGACTCGAAGAAGACGGCCATCATCAAAGCTAAATATCTCAAATCCTTGAAGCTCGATGAAATCATGGGGTCTCTCCTCACATACGAAATCATGAAGAAAGGGAAGGATAAAGAAGATCAAGAGGCAAGGCATCGATGTAAATTTCATTGCCCTTCCATCCTCTACATGCCAACAAGCTTATTTGAGCAAAGAGGATAGTGAAGATGAAGAGATATCTCTTCAACAAATTTGTTCTGTTCATGAAGAAGAAGAAGAAAGGAAAAATTAAAGCATGAATCGAAGAAGAAGATGAAGGATTCCCACAAGTCCAACAAAAAGTGATCATCTTCAAAGAAAACATATGTTGCAACATAGAGTGATGAAGACTCCACCGATGATGAGGTAGCCCACCTATGCTTCATGGCCCTCAATGAGGGGGGGGGGGGGGTAATCTCTAACTCATCTATTTCAAATTCATATACATTTGATGAGTTACAAGATGCCATTGATGATTTGCTTTTTGAATTTAAGGCATCATTTTCTAAAAACAAATAATTGCTTTCTAATTTGAAAAAGGAAAATGATTTTCTTTCGAAAACAAATATAGAGTTTGAAGCAAAAATAAAAAATTTTGAACTTAAAGTCTCAAGTTTACAAGATTTGCTTCAAATGATTGAAAAGGATCATCAAAAGGAGATTGATGATCTTAAGAAAGAAAAAGATTTGATTTTCAATGAACTCCAAAAGAAAAATAATTTGGGAAAATCAAATTTTTACATTAGACAATCTAGTGCCCCTGGATTTTTAGATGGAAAAGTTTTTAGAAGTATTTGGGTCCCAAAAGGACTAAGTACTTCAAATAAAAAGGATGAAATTGAAAAATAGATTCCTAAGGGGACTAAATTTTGTGCCACTAACGTCTATGGATCCAAAGCAATTTGGATACCAAAAATTACTTGATTTTCTTATGTTTAGGTATGATGGAGAATGATCAACAAGTCCAAATTTGAGGGGGAGCTCCAAGCACACAAGAAAGACCACTTGAAGAATGAAGACTTCACATCCTCCCTTGAAGTTCAAGTGTTGGTAAAATTTCCAGTTGTCTTTTTGTTTTTAACTAGATTATCATTCTTTACAACAAGAATATCATATTATTGGACTAACATTGTTTGATGCTTTGAGTAAGGGGAGCCAATTTTAAAACCAAAAGTTTTTAATTGTGTCAAATTTTTTAAACATCCTATGCTATTTTAAGCTTATTGCATTTTAAATTCTTTTTGATATAACAAAAGGGGAAGAAATGGTTTGAAAATTTGATTTTTCAAGAGAATAAGGGGAGCTTTAATTTCATTCAAATTTTAAAAATCACTTATTCAAATTTCAAACACTAAGGGGGAGAATCCCAAACAATTTTTCAAGTTGGTTTTATTATATCAAAAAGGGAGAGATTGTAGAAATATATGTTTTGATATAATAATTGAAAAATGTTTTGGACTTAATTGAAAAGAATTTAAAATATACTCTAAGTCAAAAACAACTTGAAAATAAGTTTGAGGATGTTTAAAAAGGATTTGGCAATGTTTGAAACGTTTTTAAGTAACTAAACCAGTGTTTTTAAGGTACCCGTTTCGATACAGGGGTAATCTGTATCGATACGTTTTGAAACTACCAAAACGCGTACCGAAACAGGGCTTGCCCTTTTCGATACGAAGGGTTTCTGTTTCGAAACACCCCATTGATGTTTCAATACACCCAACGGTCATCCGTACCAAAATGGGTTATAATGGTTTCGATACTTCTCAAGAACGTTTCGATACGACCAAAGGCGTTTCAATACGGGGTGCTGCATGAGACTTCAACGACTAGTTCTGTAGAAGGCCGTTCCGATACGGCCAGCTCCAGAACTGCAATTAATGAGGGAAATAAAGTTTCCAACGTCTCCAATTCAATCCCAACGGTCCTCAACAGCTACAAACTCAATTGGGAGTATAAAAGGGACTTCCAAGCATCAATGGAAGACTAATGCTTCAATTATCAACAACATTATGATGAGATATTGTCTTTAGAGCTTAATTGTACATTTCTTGTATATACAACACTTGTGAGCTATACATTGTCATATTTGCTCAAGTGTTTAGGATTTGGGTGAGGGCTTAATTGTGCAAACAAATACCTATTAGAGGGATTTCGTGTTTGCTTTGAATTCTCTTTGTACAAGAGTGTCTTGGATAATATTTGGGTAGAAAGATTAACCGGTTTGTAAAGGTTGCCTCCTTAGCCTAGAAAAGAGGAAGAATTCTTAGTGAATTGATGAAATCCTTGGTGGGGAGCTAAGGTAGTGGATGTAAGTGCTTGTTAGAAGGTCGAACCACTCTAAATATCTTGTTAATTTTTCTTATCTTTTACCACCACAATAAACACCCATAAATCAACCTTCTTCACCACTTGGCCAAATATTCGGCTGTGATCATCGAGCCTAACAAAACCCTTAACTTGAGCTTCTAAAATAAGGGCCCATAACCCAGGTCCAAGACCCAATTCACTAACCCGAAAATTGGGTCATTACAACTCTCTCATCCTTAAAAGAAATTTTATACTCGAAATTTGTATTCATAAACCAATGAAGATGCTCAAACCATTACAACTCTTCAACGTTCTAAAAGATTTCCCATTGCACTACTCTGATCTTTCACAACACTTATCAAACATGACCCTTATCTTCTAACGATTCAAACATAATCTTAATTTATTCTTCTCTTAGAAGGAATCCATCCTCGCTCGGTATATTACAAACGAAAAGTGAAACCCGACAGTACCCCGACCAAACTATCACACGAATATGTCATCAAAGAAACTTAACTTATGCTGTAGAACTCAAAAGATTGTTGAACAATAGAATCCTTCCAGAATTCCACATGATCTAAAATAATAGAAGGTTAAACAACCGTTGCATCCAAAACGAAATGATTCCTCTCGTGGTGACTCCCTAAAGAAGACTCAAACTATGATGGCATTTCATATCTATATTATTTCATGCCCGGTGCAAGACTTCTAAAAACGAACGACGTCTCAACTCGGCTCAAGCACTTACCTTAAACTCAACATGATAACTCATATCAACAACTAAAGTAGCTCCCAATAACTCTATTCCCGCAAGATTCTTACACTCCAAACTATGATGTGTCTGGAAAAACAAGTCATTTGTTGCCTCACTAGGATCTAACTTTACATGAAATCCCACCAAAGGATAAGGTTCCATCACAAACATCGAATCTCGTGTCAAAAGGTAGTATGTACACACCGCAGTGTCATACAACTCAATCTACAATCAATCCAAGTAGATATTCTATATGGATCTCTCCTTGCCAAAAATAATAAACGATACCTACCCAGAAATATATCATTACTCAATGCAATCCCATCAAAATTGTGCACTCACAAACCTTTACAATATCCATAATCATCTGTTTAATTTCCACCGTTGAATATCGAAGCATCACAAAAACTTTGAGAAACTCAATGTTTGACTCTCAAAATTCACCATATACTTACCACTCTACTGTATACGAAGAATCTCGTGCCTTGATATATCTTTCTCTAAGACACCCACAACAAGATCTCAAAGTCCATTAGAAACCATCATATCTAAATTTAATCATAACATTGTATCCTCTTAATTGCAATTAGATACTACTTCTCGCGGCTTCCAAAGCAAATCAATCCTTAACTTGGAGCTTAAATAATGAAACACGCGGGTACCGATACTAACCGATCAGTACCGACACCAGAAGAATCGAGTATCAGTACTACATAGAGCTAGTATCAATACTTCCTTACATGACCATCACTTGCGATCATTGGTCTCTCCACATGGGCATGATGATACTCTAACCCAAACCAAATCCGCACAATCTATCACTTATTAGGTTCAATTACTTAGTTGGTGATGGATCACACGATCAATAGCTCTCAATTACTTCGACTCGCGTTGTTGTCCCACTCGCAATTTCCTTAGTGAACAAGCACTCAAAATTTCATACTTTTAGGGTGAACACAACCTTCCCTCTTCTAGCACAAAAATACAACCCTGACAACACAACAAAACATTATCGAAGATCTCAAAATCTTACATGACTACAGGTCAGCACCACTGTCACAAAAAAATGATCTCACGCAACTCGGATCTCCACCAATGTTCCTCGGTTACTTCCAAGGAAACTATGATACAAAACAAAAACATTTACAAAGTCTCAAACCCTTGCTTCCTTAACTGATTACACGGTAACTAACCTTTCCCACACACAAGGTCATTATCTCATCAACGCTTATATTTCCATATCCTTTATACATTCACACGTGTCACACAAAGCATCAAACTTATATTCGAGAGACAATGTGTTGGCCCTTACCCTATCATCGTTGAAACACCTCAAATGTCATTGCAGACATCAAACATTATCGCGACACGCCCTAAAGAGAGAAATCCACATTCCAAAATTCATTTCAAAACTACTAGCTTCCAATACTTTAACTGTAACCACCTCATTCTCGCATCAATCCTGGAAAAACACACGGGTACTTCACAATTGGTTAAACGAGTTATCCACCCTATGAGATAGGTAATAGTCCTTCACTATCACTTAACAAGCCATCAACGGTTTACGCATCAACTCAACAAACCAACCTCTCATTAGGGAACAAGCCCAACTCTCCATTTGGTGAAACACTAAGAAAAAGAAAGAGTTGTGCTTTCGCAACTGAATCTCTAACTCTCTCAAATGGTTCGGTGTGCTCTAACAAAGGCGATGGGCACTGACGTTCTACTCGACATTACCTCAACATCTACTCATGTCCTTGACAGGGAGGAAGTCCTAACGACTCCTCCAAGAAGCATAAACAAACATTTTGACAGTCTGAAAGCTCTTGAGCATCAAACTATACACATTGGCATCTATCGTACAGTCAAACTTGTCTCACAACACCATTGTGCCATTCTCCAAACAACCACCAGGAAAATCTTGATATAAAGGGCAATGGTTCAACATTCTCATTACCAAAGGTTGGGTTCCTTCGAGGTATCGGAGCCTCGAGCCAACTCTCGCCATTACTAGCTAGCATCACGCTTGATTAACCAAAGTAATTTCCAAGGTGCAACAACTCCCAAGAAGGTAGCTCTATCAAACCCATAGAATGTCTAACTTCGATCACACTCTAACAAACTAGTGGATCTCGAATCCACATCTTTGAGAAATGTCTTTGAGAAGGGCGATGATACTCCCCAAGTGTTAGTAAAACTCTTTTTAAGTGAACAAAGGGTCCTTCAACCAACGTGCATCCGCTAATCGATTTTGAAAGCGAGTTATCCATACCCTCAACAAAAACATTATTCATGTATAGCGATGAAGATTTCTTGCCACAAACTCTCATAACGTATCCAAAGGCTTCAGAACGTCTACAACATGCAACGAAGACACCATTCAAGTGGCAGGAGGAGGACAAATCCTCGACTATGGCATCATTCAACTAACTTGCATCTCCACAATCCGAGGAAACTTCACCCTCGGAATCGCTCCCATAAGAAGCTCAACACTTAACTCGGCCCTCTTGACCATGATAGTAAGCATCTTAACGTTGCAACATTGAACGCACCATCAGGATTCCAGTCTTAAGGAGTACGAACTTAATTTAAGGGCTTATATTCACTAGACACCTTACTAAAAAACCTATACCACCCTGGGGATTCCTAGAACCAGCTAAACTTAAGCTCTGATACTATTAAATGTAACACCTTAAACTCGGATGTCACATTTGAGCCTTAACTCTAACCCATTTTCATAAAATTTCACAACCTGGTTTAGCGCAATAAGGTATTTTCCGAAAATGTTTAAAGCCAATAGTTTAAAACATGGATAAATAGTCAAAACGTTACAAATGAGCTTCATTTTAAGTTAAAATATTTGAACATCCAATTTGATTAATACAATTTAAAAAATAAGAATTACAGACTCCACTCCGTAAGGTCTTATGAATACATAGCTCATTAAACACAAGTACTGCACTCTAGAAATCACCACTTGTTAGAATTCCGCACTAATAGTGCTCTTCGATCCAGTGATCAACCTACGTACAAAAACAATGATTCCAAGCGATGAGCTTACAAAGCTCAGTGGTACACATCTACTCTACTATACTTCATGTTAATCATAAACATAAGCACGAAAACTAGTATGAGCAATAAGGAGGGATAAATAAACATGTGGTGCTACTATTAATCGCCTAAAAACATGCTCTCATCATAGCAAAACATCATACATGGCACACAAGGCCCAACCATACTCGGGATCTCACAAGATCATCCAAGCAAAAGTACACAAATTCATAACCACAAACCTAGAATAAGGACTGGTGTCACACAGTCTCGGTAACGTACACTCTGAGTGAGGCCCAACATTACACAGCTTCCGGAACATACACTCTCTCTAGGTGAGGCCCAATGTCACAGAGCCTCGAGAACATACACCCATACTCGGCATCTCTCCAGAACATACACTCTCTCTGAGAACGTACATTCGACATCTCTAACCATGGTGTTGCAACATCCTTTCTTTGGGTATCTAGATCCCATAAATAAAAGGTGACTCAACCATCCACATGTCCAAACCGCACAAAACATCGACACAATTACCATATGACACACAGCGCAACTCGATCCACCAAGTATCTTCTATGGTTGCTATTACAACAAGTCACCCAATTTAAGTTTACCAACTTGTTAATACATTATGGAAGTGCACATTAATTATCTCATTAATCCATATTTTCTCATTAACATTCCGCGTAAATTCCTATCTTTTTATTAGCATTATAGGTTTTTCCGTTCAATGGGTATCGATACTCGTGTTACCCCTAGGTATCGATACTCACACGCGTATCGATACCGATATTACTTACTAGAAATCCTAGATTTCCACAAGTACCGATACGGGTCGACCCGTATCGATACGACCTCCAATCGCGTACTGGTACGACCAAAGCTCGTACAGATACCCTATTCACGGGTTTATACCCTTTCTTTGAATTACGATTTTACAACGCTTCACTCAATCCCCTAAAGCTTATGAATTCATTAAGGTTTCTTTACTAACGTATTCAATCAATTAATATTAATTATCAGCTTCATAAACATTTAATTGAGTATTTATCCCTTAAGCATAATTCTCATCGAATCATGTTAATCTATTCGAACAAACATAAAAGGCATCTCAATTATATCAATCAATCAAATGATCATGTGGGCATTCCAAACGACCCTACACAGTCTCTATCGTCTCCACGAGTCTCATCATATTCAAAACATCATCATGCATCTCATAGATATCAAGCCTCATGCTATCGGTCTCAAAACATGCATATGCATCGTCTACCTGTTTATCGATTTTTTTTGAAATATGACTAAATTGATTGAATGTGTAAATATGGAAGACTAAATGTGTTATTATACAAATTTGCTTAGTTGTCCCGTCAATACTTTTGTAACAATTAATGGTCAATGGCTTGATTGATACCGTTTAAATTGTTAAATGACTTGAATGGTAAAATTTATAGTTCAATGGCGAAAATACAACTGAATATATAGTTTACTTACTCTACAGATAATTTTCCCATATTAAACTTACACTAAATCGAAAAAATATAAAAGTAAAAGATAAGATTAATATATAAAGAGAAAATACTTCATACATTGAGGTGAAAATTTTGTTTTCCGCAAAAGAGTCTAAATTAGAATTTATATATCCATATTTTAAGGTTTTAAATTTAGCGTTTAATGTTAGAAGTTAAAGTTTACATGTTTCAAATTTAAAGATTATTATTATAATTTAAAGTTTAGGGTTTAAATTTTCTATTGTGAAATTTAAATAGATATATTTGTGTAATTTATTTACAATAACAATACATCAAATCAAATATTAACTCATATGAAATCATACTTCAAAGCTAAAGTTTAATACCAGATATTCTATTTATTATTTTAATATTTTTTATCAAAATAATTAACATAATATTAAATAAAGAAATCAAAATTTAAGCAAGTATGATTTTTTTTTATAAGAAAAAAGGTAAAATATAGGCCTTGTTAAAACACTCCTAAACTTAAATGGTGAAAAGTGTACCTATAGATTACCTTACAAGAAAATTAAACATTCAGGGAAAAATACGACACACAAAAACCAAACCAACGATAGACACTCAAACCTATTAAACATGAGGACTTGACAACCGAACCAACTAAAACCAATCGAAACATAATCTACCAATAATGTCTGCACACTCGGTCCATCACTATTCATGCTGAAACCGATCGCTAAATAAGCAATTCCCCACCAATATCGAAGTGCTCCTCAGCATTGTCGAGCAAAGACGTTGTTTTCGTTGGGCTCCTCATAGGCGGCGGCGTCATCCCACGCCCCATCGAGGCCAGCTTGTCAGTGATTCTATTGTTTTTGCACCCAACATGATTCACCACAGCTCGCCACTCTTTTTTTATCAGCCTCGTATACAAAATTTAAAGAACGATTCAAATATAAAATATTATTGGTTCTACAATATTCAAATTAAGAAACAAAAATTCTCTGTTTTTTGTGTTTTTATATATACCAACGCTAAAAAATTTAAATCTTAAGTATTAATCTCAATTTTTAAATCATAAAATTTAAATTGTAAACTCAAAAAAACTAAACCTTAATTATAAATTTTAACTCTAAACTTTAACCTAAATTTTTATGTTGGGGCATATATTATATTGGAACACAAAAAAAAAATTATTCTAAATTAAAGTAGTTTTGTTCGTAAAATATTTGAATTCTTGTATAAAAAAGTTAAAATAAAATCATTAAATGCTAAAAAATTAAAAGGGACGTGTCCAGACTTAAGGGATTTGTATTAAATGACGTCAGCAACAGCAAGGATATTTACTTCCCGCCCACGGCAATATCTGGATCATTATCTGGGCTAATTGGTTTGGATATTCCCCTTAGGGAAATTAATGGGAAAAGTACCCCCCTCAGTTCGTTACTTGGAAAAATACCCTTTTTCACGCCATGTAGGACAAATTCGCGTCCTGGAAAACGAGAATTCGGAATTCGCGTTACACAGAACGCGAATTTCAGCCCCTTGTCAGAATCCAATCATTGGCGGGACGGTTGAATATTCGAAACCAGAATTCGCGTACTGTAGGACGCGAATTCAACGTTTTATTACACCACGCACACGAGAAATTGATGAGGAAGATGTATTCAAACCAACAAAAATTGATTGGGTAGCTATATTTTTGATCGAATAACAGGTTATCTGGAGACCCCATTATAATTTTTGAACTATAACGGTGTCGTACTGAAACATA
The DNA here is from genome assembly GCA_030270665.1 of Hibiscus trionum. Classification (NCBI taxonomy): domain Eukaryota; kingdom Viridiplantae; phylum Streptophyta; class Magnoliopsida; order Malvales; family Malvaceae; genus Hibiscus; species Hibiscus trionum. Next base: position 34,867,299 of record BSYR01000005.1, read on the forward strand.
TATTTAAGATGGTGTGAAGATACGAACGTATACAACATCCTAAGATGTTTGAAAATGGCCTGCAAATGGGCAAGTTACAATGTTTTAGAAGGAAACATTACTGTATAGGCATGTTTAAATGCATTTTACAGTGTGTTTCGGCCTTTTTTTTGTTTTTTCTAAGTTTGGAGACAAAGATGTGCAGCTTAATTTTACAGTGGTGCTAAAGTTCAGAGGAAGACGATGTCCGAAAATGTGAGAAAATTTTGTTAAAAATGCTATCAAAGTAACATTTTCTCAGCAAAAATGTGTCCATATGCATGTTTTTTTTTAAAGGTAAAGGGCCTCGTTAAAAACCCCCTCTAAGCCTATGTAGGGGAAAAGAGTACCCATAAGATTTATTAAATTAGCAGATAATACAAGTTCACAAAGCAGAAAAGAGTACACAGAAGACATCACACATAGGTTGATCTAGTTTATTCGGGGGCCGGTCCTAAGAGGACATTTCCTAATATCATGTCCAGTTTTCCCACATTTACTGCACCGCTTAGGTTGTCCAGTCTTTTCTCGAGGAACCATATCTTTGGTTCATTGTTGATTATACGACGGTCACGTGCATTTTCGATTGGAGGGAACTCGTTTCGGTAAACCTTGAAAATGGTTTTGAGCCTGTAGATGGAATCAATGAGTGTTGTTGCATCAAAATGAACCGATGCACATGCTGCGAAAGCATGCGAACACAGGAACTTGAACGTCTGGAACACCTCGCAATCGCACTATCAGATAAGAAAGATATGCGGAAGATGTTTCGGGCATACAAACGTGCTGGGGGAACAAACATCGAGCTTAGAGTGAAATTTGATGACGGGTCAAGTTCTTCAACAAATGCGTTAGCTGGCCAAGACGAGAATGCATTAGCTAGCCAAGATGAGAATGACGTGTCTTTCAAATTTATCAGAGACGGCAGGAGAAAGAAAAAATAATTGAGGAACTAAACTTAACGTCTGACATAAGTACCGACTACGATTAGTAATATAATTTTGATGAAGTTATGTAAGTTATTTATCTTGCGTACTTGTATTTTGTGAACTCGGTCCTTTCGATGTAGTTTTCAGAATTGTAGGATTTTATTGCAAGACTATGAAACTTGAGGTGTTTAATGTTAATTTTTAACATTGAAAGACGGGAAGTTTAAGTTAGAGATTTGGTTTGGACGTAATTGTAAGTTTTTAAATATGAAAGTATCAATTACTAATTTCAAATATATAGTACTTCAATTAAGAAAATATAAATTAACATTACTTATAAAAAACTAACATTAAAATATAAAAAAACATAATAGTTTGCAGGAACTAATTTCGAAAAACATGGAAAAATATGACTACTACCTATGTCCGCCGGTACCATAATTTGGTGGATGTCGAGTTCGATCGGGATTGCATCGTCCATGTTGGACCACAACTTGTTGCGGACCATCATCGGTGTCGTCTCCAGCAGTACCACTCGGTCCGACGGGCCCACTAGAATAGAACAATGACTGTGGAGGTTGTAGAACTAATGATTTGATATAATTGAAAAATGTTTTGGACTGATTTAAAAAGAATTCAAATATATTTCCAAAGTCCAAATAACTTGAAACTATGTTTAAGGGATGTTCTTAAAGGTTTTTACATGTTTTTCAAAGTCAAATTAAACAAAACCATCCAGGTGTATCGAAACACCCTTATGCGTTTCGATACGGTGTCTTCTAGTGTTAAAACGTTTCGATATGGGTATCGAAACAGGTCTTTTCTGGATGAGGTTTTTGCCCAGCGTTTCATTACGGGCTATGCCGTTTCGATACGCCTACGTGGCATCGACCACAACGGTCATAAACCCCAACAGCTATTTTCCAACTAACATTTAAATGCAGAGCGTATCGATACGGTGCCTAGGGTTCGATACGGGCATTTCGATACGGCCCATGGAGTTTCGATACGGATGCTCATCAGACTGCAACGGCTCTTTCTACTTGAAGAGCGTATGGAAACGAGTTCGAGCGTTTCAATACGGATAGCAGCAGAACTGCATTTATGGTGGGACATAAAGTCCTCAACAGCTCCAATTCAACCCCAACGGCTAGTAACGACTATAAACTCATCAAGGAGTATAAAAGGGACCTCCAAGCATCAAGATATGGTTAATGCTTCAATTGTTAATCAACAAATGATCAAGAAATTGTCTTAGAGCTAAATTGTCATTTCTTTGTATAGACAAACACTAGTGAGCCAAAATTGTCAAATTTGTTCAAGTGTTTTAGGTTTTGGGTGAGAGCTTAATTGTCCAAAAAATTACCTATTAGAGGGATTTAAGTTTGCTTATCTTTTCTCTTTTTAAAGAGAGTTTGATCAAGGCTTTGGGTAGAAAGCTTGATCGGTGTATAAGGGTTTTCTCTTAAGCCTAGAAAAGGGGACGAATCAATAGTGGATTGATTGGAAATCCTTAGTGGGAAGCTAAGGTAGTGGATGTAGACCTTGGTTAGAAGGTTGAACCACTCTAAAATCATTGTGTCTTTTATATTTTAGCTTCCACACCTCATCCACCCAAAATTCCACCTCTCCACCACTTGGTGAGCAAGATCGGTTGAAGGAATCGAGCACCTCACAACTCAACAATTGGTATCAGAGCTTGGCTCAATCAAAGAGGATTAACATCCTATTGAGTAGACCAAGATGAAGTTTTTAATAAAGTCAAGAGACTACAAACTATGTGACATAGTTGAGGATGGTTCGTTCGTGCCTCAGCAAAGCAAAGCGGAGTGGAGTGCCGACGATCGCAAGAAGATGGAGCTAAATTGTAAAGCCTTGCACATTCTCTTTTGTGCATTTGGCCCAACCATCTATGAGATGATGTCTTCTTGTGAGAGTGCCAAGGAGGTATGGGACAAGCTTGAAGTCGCATACGAGGGAACCGATGAAGTTAAGGAGACCAAGATTGGGCTCCTCACCTTAGAGTATGAGAACTTCAAAATGGATCCGGAAGAGAACATCGAGAAGATGTTTGATAGGTTCTCCACTATCACCAATGGTCTCAAAGGCTATGGAGAAGCCATCCCAGAGGAAAAGCTTGTTCGAAAGCTCATCTACTCACTTCCTGAGTCATGGGACTCAAAGAGGACCGCCATCATCGAAGCCAAGAACTTGAAGACCTTGAAGCTTGATGAACTCATAGGGTCACTCCTTACTCATCAAATCATGAAGAAGAACAAAGAAGATGAGAAGAATAGGGAAGAAATTAGAGCTATGGGGGAGAAGAAGATCAAAGGGCTTGGCATCAACACAAATGTCATTGCTCTCAAGTCCTCCACTTGTCATCATGTAGATTCTAGTGAGGAGGAAAGTGAAGATGAAGAGATGGTATATCTCTTCAACAAATTTGCCCGGTTCATGAAGAGCGAAATGGAAAATTCCAAGTATGAATCGAGGAAGAAGATGAAGAATTCCCACAAGTCCAACAAGAGGGGATCATCTTCAAAGCAATCATATGTGGCCACTTGGAGTGATGAAGACTCCACCGATGATGAAGTAGCCCACCTATGCTTGATGGCCCTCAATGAGGGGGAGGTAACTTCTAACTCATCTATTTCAAATTCATATTCATTTGATGAGTTGCAAGATGCCTATGATGATTTGCTTTTGGAATTCAAGGCATCATTTTCAAAAAAACAAAAAGTTGATTTCAAAAATAAAAATTGAGAATGATTTGCTTTCCAAAACAAATCTTGAACTTGAAGCAAAATTGAAAGATTTTGAACAAAAATGTTTTGATTTACAAAATTTGCTTCTTAATGTTCAAAAGGAAAAAGATTTGATTTCCAATGAACTTCAAAAGAAAAATGATTGTGGAAAATCAAATTTTTATGTAAGACAATCTAGTGCCCCTAGATTTGTTAAAGGAAAATGTTTTAGAAGTATTTGGGTCCCAAGAGGACTTAGTACTTCAATTAAAAAGGATGAAATTGAAAAATGGATTTCTAAGGGGACTAAAGTTTGTGCTACTAATGTCTATGGATCCAAAGCAATTTGGATACCAAAAATTACGTGATTGTCTTTTGATAGGTGTGATGGATAGTGATCAACAAGTCCAATTAATGAGTGGGAGCTCCATGCACACTAAGGAAGAACACTTGAAGAAGGAAGGCTTCACATCCTCCCTTGGATTCAAGTGTGGTAAAATCTAGTTGTTTTTATTTTTATTTATTTCAACTAGATGATCATATATGTTGGACTAACACTTTATTGATGCTTTGAGTAAGGGGGAGCCATTTTAAAACCAAATTCTTATTTTTGTCTTTTTTTACCTCCATTGTTATTTTTGAACTTAAAAGTATTTTGAATTCTTTTTGATATAACAAAAAGGGGAGAAATGTGGTTTGAAATTTTGAATTTTCAAATGAATAAGGGGGAGCTATATTTGATTTCATATCTTCAATCTCTTATTCACATTTTTAAACTTAAAGGGGGAGAATCCCAAACAATTATTCAAGTTAGTTTTATTATATCAAAAAGGGGGAGATTGTAGAACTAATGTTTTGATATAATTGAAAAATGTTTTGGACTGATTTAAAAAGAATTCAAATCTATTTCCAAAGTCCAAATAACTTGAAACTATGTTTAAGGGATGTTCTTAAAGGTTTTTACATGTTTTTCAAAGCCAAATTAAACAAAACCATCCAGGTGTATCGAAACACCCTTACGCGTTTCGATACAGTGTCTTCTAGTGTTAAAACGTTTCGATACGAGTATCGAAACGGGTCTTTTCTGGATGAGGTTTTTGCCCAGCGTTTCGATACGGGCTATGTCGTTTCGATACGCCTACATGGCATCGACCATAACGGTCATAAACCCCAACAGCTATTTTCCAACTAACATTTAAATGCAGAGCGTTTCGATACGGTGCCTAGCGTTTCGATACGGGCGTTTCGATACAGCCCATGGCGTTTTGATACGGATTCTCATCAGACTGCAATGATTCTTTCTACTTGAAGAGCGTATCGAAACAGGTTTGAGCGTTTCGATACGGGTAGCAGCAGAACTGCATTTATGGTGGGACATAAAGTCCTCAACGACTCCAATTCAACCTCAACGGCTAGTAACGGCTATAAACTCATCAAGGAGTATAAAAGGGACCTCCAAGCATCAAGATATGGTTAATGCTTCAATTGTCAATCAACAAATGATCAAGAAATTATCTTAGAGCTAAATTGTCATTTCTTTGTATAGACAAACACTAGTGAGCCAAAATTGTCAAATTTGCTCAAGTGTTTTAGGTTTTGGGTGAGAGCTTAATTGTCCAAACAATCACCTATTAGATGGATTTAAGTTTGCTTATCTTTTCTCTTTATAAAGAGGGTTTGATCAAGGTTTTGGGTAGAAAGCTTGATAGGTGTATAAGGGTTTCCTCCTAAGCCTAGAAAATGGGACGAATCAATAGTGGATTGATTGGAAATCCTTAGTGGGAAGCTAAGGTAGTGGATGTAGACCTTGGTTAGAAGGTTGAACCACTCTAAAATCATTGTGCCTTTTATATTTTAGCTTCCACACCTCATCCACCCAAAATTCCACCTCTCCACCACTTGGTGAGCAAGATCGGTTGAAGGAATCGAGCACTTCACAACTCAACAGAGGTGTTTGTTTAACGAACCCGGCGCCCGAAATATCATAAGGCCTAGCATGAAACGGGTACAATGGGATAAAAACAGAGGGAACAGTCATCGTCGAAGATCCGCTCATCATGCCAGGAAATGAACCGTACGCAGTCGGCATCGAAGATCCACCCACAATAGGAGTGAAAAAGTCTTCCGTCAGACTCGGGGGCCGCGGCTGAATCATTAACTGGGTGGGGCTCTGGGGCGAATCGGATCGGTAGCATCAGCTGCCCCCCGTGCTCTGGAGGATGAAGCATTTCTTCGATGTTGTGATCCACCTGCTCCCCTCGTACGATGAGTCCGGGGGCGGTTGCGTTGCACATGCTCCACAACAGCTGCTTGTTCATCCGGAGTGAGGAGATACGGTTTCCCATTGCCAAAGTACCATGCAAAGTAGTCATTGGTCACCATAGGCTCATCAAACATCATGTACTCATTCAGTGCCTGCTGTTGATGCCTCTCCTGCCACTGTGCAATGTATTGTACATGTTTCACCGACCAGTCCACCTACCACAGAACATCAACAAAATTATTGTTTATAAATTGTAAAGTATGTATAAATCGATAACTATTAAACCAAATTTAATTATTGTACCTCAAGTTTCCCTTGTCGGGTCATCCTATTTAATTCGTCAAAATTGGGAGGATCTAACGGAATAGTTTGAAGACAACCGAACTGACGTTGGACGTGATCGACCGGATGCCACTCAACTACAGCGTACCAGATGAGAGGTACCACGGCCGTCCAAACGGACACCGTCTCAGGCAAAAAAATCAGTAGACACTCGTTGATCTCTGAATCCGAATATGAGGTCCACAAAAACTGTAATTAAATATAGAAATGATTTAAAATAAGTAAACTAAACTATATTCATATTAAACTTAATATAAAAATTAAAATATTGACCTCATTTGCAGATTTGTTGTCAATATGTTACCTAATAGAATGCATCATACTAGGAAGCCCAACATGACTTAAAGCATTGAACCACCTACATAACATCAAAATATAACTTTAATATTTAAAAATATATATTAGGAAAATAACCAATTTATAAATAAAATTTACTTAAGATTATGTTCCTTACCGCAAACATAGTGGATAGGAATAGGCAACTGGCGCAGATAACTCAGGGAGTAAAAATGACATTCTAAGCCACGCCCAAGCCTGAAGCAGCAAAAGACATCCTCCGATGTCGTGTCAACAGCACGCGCGGCCGTGCACAGCTCCCTATACAGAAATGCAAGTACTATCGAACCCCAACTTAATTTACCGGCCTCTTCAAAATCCCGCAAGTGCCGCAACCACAACATGTGAACTTTATTACGAGTTTTGTCAGCCACCAATATTCCCCCAATGATCTGTAAGATATGCGCCCGAGCATATGCCTACAATATGAAAAAAATATTAAAATATAATAAATTTATAATTTCATTACTACTAACAAAAAATTATTTTTTTACCTTCTTAACATCTTCATTGGCGTCATTCGGTAAATTAGAGAAATTCTAACGCAACCACCGCAGATACACACATCCGCCCTCTAGTTTGTTTGGCGGTACCCCTAACAACTCCAGACACAAGCACTTCCAGTCGTCATTGGCGGAACCGGTGATAGCCTCCCCATCTACAGGCAAGCCAAGAATATGCGACATGTCTTCTAATGTTATGGTCGCCTCACCACAGGGTTAGTGAAAGGTATGTGTCTTTGGCCTCCACCTCTCCACAAGCGCGTTGATTAAATCAACATCTAATTTCGCACCTCCTCCAACAATCCTCGACACATACCCAAATCCGACTTGAGCTATGTAATTTGCTAGATGAGGATCTGGTTCCGTCCTCATCTGAGTGATAAAAACCTCCAACCGACGTTCTTCACCATTCTACAAATAATTAAAGACGCACAAAAATTAATAATCACATATTTGAATGTCACAATTTTTATAGTGTACAATAAAATACTAAACACATATTCGAATGTACACTATTTTTATGTCTAAAATTAAATACTAAAAAGGAGACGAAATTTTCACTATTCTACAATTAAATACTAACGATATATTCGAATCAACATTATTTTTTATGTCTAAAATTAACAATTTTTTAGTCTATAATTAAATACTAAACACATATTCGAATGCACACTACATTTTTATGTCTAAAAGTTGATACTAAATACATATTCGAATGTTCACTCATTGTCTTACTCTAAAAGTAAATACTAATCACATATTCTACTGTAGCAATAATTTTTTTAGTCTAAAAGTAAATACTAATCACACACACACACGCATATGCACACGCACACGCGCACGCGCACGCGAACGCGCACACGCACACGCACACGCACCCACGCACCGACCCACGCACCCACCCACACACCCCCCCCCCCCACACACACACACACACACCCACACACGCACCCACTCACCCACGCACCCACGCACCCACGCACCCACACCCACGCACCCACCCACACACACCCACACACACACACACACACACACACGCACGCACGCACGCACGCACGCACGCACACACACACACACACACACACTAGGATTAGGGTTTATTGATAGGTACATACATACTTACATATATTAGGGTTTATGGTTTAGAGTTTAGGGTTCCAGATTTAGGGGTTTAAGTTTCGAGTTAAGGGAAATTTTATTAAGGGTTTAGGGTTCATACATTGATATGTACATACATATATATATACTTATATATATCAGGGTTTAGGGTTCATGGGTTTATGTTTAGGATTTAAGGGTTTAGGGTTTAGTGAAAACTCATTAAGGGTTTTGGGTTCATACATTGATAGATACATACATACTTATATATATTAGGGTTTTGGGTTCATACATTGATAGATACATACATACTTAAATATATTAGGGTTTATGGTTTAGAGTTTATGATTTAAGGGTTTAGGTTGTGGATTTAAGTGTTTAGGGTTTAGGCTATATAGAAAATTCATTAAAGGTTTAGGGTTCAGACATTGATAGGTACATACATACATATATATATTAGGGTTTAGGATTTAGGGTTTAGTTTTTAAGGAAAATTCATTAAGGTTAAGAGTTTATAAATTGATAGATACATACACACATACTTATATATATATTATGGTTTAGGGTTTAGAATTTATAGTTTAGGGGTTTAGGTTGAGGATCTTTCAACAACGATTGATTCTCTTAGATCTGCTTTCTCCGGCATCAACTGTAGGGTGGTTTACCGGAGAATAATGAAAGTGATAATCATAGCGGCAGCCGTCGTGGAAAAGATCCAAGGGGTACACGTGTTGTGATCTCGCGCCGCGACACCAAGAAACAATTACGACGCTCAATTGGTTGGGTGGGTTTTCGAATCTTCTGATTGGCGGGAAAAAAGGATGGGCTATGTCTACCTGTCTTCAATTTCGTAAAAATAGGGGACACGTGTTGGCGTACCAGAACGGTGGATAACTAATTATGAGTTGATTCAACAACAAAGCCAACCTGTGAGATCTACTGAAAACAGGATTCTCTCCAGACCAGGAGGGATGACAGAAATCAAGTTTGACCACAGTCACTTGAAGGCCCCTTCTACTCCTTCAATCTTTCCAACACAGCTAATGATGCAGCCTACTGGAGATCCTACAAGTGCCCATGATAGCACTGATAATGATTGCTACTGCGACCTATGCAAACCTAGCTTTGAAGCTAAATATGTAGAAAGCTTTGATAGTGCAGGTCGACCAATCTACATGGGACGAGATCCAGTTACAGGACACAACCTCTGGGATCCAGAGTGTTCATGTGAAGGATGCATGGATGACAGACTTGACCAATACATCGATGGTAGTCGTCCAACAGCATACTATCCTCACAAGGCTGGCAAAAAGAAGAAATCATCTCATTCCAAACTTTGGAAGAGATACATGCAAGGAGACCCAACAGTAGGTCCTCTTGGTGAAGACAACGGGAAGTTTATCTTCCTTGTTGACTATTCTTCAAAACCTCAAAAGCCAGAACAGCCTATTATCTCATCACCACCACCAAGACCTCCATCACCACCTCCTAAAGCACCAGAAATAGTACCCGAGAAACTCCTCCAACCCTGTTACAAAAAGATTCAAAAATGGGTTAGGAAGAACTCACCAGCTACTCAGCAGGCTACTTCTGCTGTTTCAAAACTTGCCCCTACGACCTCTTCTTCCCTTCAGAAAGAAAAACCAAAAGACCTTCCAACAGTGCATATGTATCAGCCAAACCCGTCTTATGACAAAGACTTTCCTCCCTTGGAAGAATTCACTGAAAAGGGTTACAAACATGTACCCAAAATCCCAACCAAAATACAAGGGACAGGAGAACATGTCAGCGCTGCAGAAGCTACTCTTAACTGGCAAACAGAAAATGCTTTAGCCTAGAACACCACCTTACAAAAGATTGATACCAAAATCACTCAGATAGATTCTAAACTTGCTCATGTAGAATCTAAGGTGGATGCCAACACAAAGATAGCTAATGAGCTGGTCGTCATTCTCCACAGAAAGATTAAAGACGTGGAAAGATCTCCCGCATCTCCAGGACAAGATCTTTTTCTCCATCTTGAACAAAGGAGATTAGAGATCGAGAAGCTCAAAGAACAGATTGAGTATTTAAAGAAGACAGGAAGGGTTCCTCAAACTTCTAATGAAGATGAATTTTTTGCCACTATAGGCAAAACTATTCCCTCAACAAAACCCTCAATCTTTGCTTCTTACAATACTCCAAAACCCTCCCCAGGATTAATAATTCCTCCTGCAGAACCAAGAAGGTTATCTCCTGCTGACCTACTCAAGGAGATTCAAAAGCAAGAGGCAGAAAAGAAAAGACAGCGAGAAAAAGGAAAAGGACCTATGGATGAAGATGATCCAAATTCCAAAACAACCAGGTCCCTAATGGTTCAACCTCCACAGAAAAACCCTTTAACTTCCTTTCTACAGGAATACAGAGAGCAGACGATTCCCAAAATCGCTGCTGTAGATATCGAAGAAGTAAGCTCAGAAGAAAGCACAGAGACAACTCCGTCTGAAGAAGAAGTCTCTGATGACGTTTCAGAATCCTCTGAAGAACCGGTTCTAATGACACAACCAGATGTCAAAGAAGAGGATGATGAACCTCAGCATATGGATGCCGATGCTTCAACTTCTACGAACTCGTCAACACCCTCTGGAGCCAAGTTTACTTTCACACTGGATGATATCCCAGTATCCAGATGGGCTCAAAGGCTTCAAGAGTTTCACTCTTGGCTAGAAACAAAAAGCCTCACCGAACACAGCCGCCATGCTATTCTCTCAGAATTCACCGCCAGGTTTACAGGTGTTCTTAGAGATTGGTGGAGCTCTCTTAATAATAATGATCAGATGCAATTTCTTGTATTACAAGATTTTTCTCAGGTGATCGAAATCCTTCATAGCCAATTCCTTGGAAGCCAAGAAGATTTAAAGATCTTGAAGCGAAAGGAATTCTTCAAACGACGATGTTGTTCGTTTGAAAAGAAAGATCTTGAGAAACATTTCGGCATCATGATCAAACTATTCTATGCCCTTGGAGCAGACCAGAACCTAAAGCAAACCCTTTTGGCCTCCATCCCAGAAGAACTACAGAATTCCATCTACCGGCAGCTACAACAACAATCCAGAGATATCTTACAGTTATCTGTCGGCCAGATTCAACAAGCAGCTATTTTAGCTCTTGAAGAATTCTGTGAAAAGAGACAACTCATCAATGACTACATGACAGGTCATAGGGAAATGGACAAAGCTTGCAAAAAGAAAGGCTTAACAATTAAGTGCAAGGATGAGAAGAAATGCCATTGTGGTCCAAAGAAGTCAAAAACTACCAGACATTCACAACGACGACCCAGACCACCGTTCCTTCCCAAGAAAAGAAAACAATGGAGATATTTCAAAAAGAATGAAGATATTAACCCCACAAAAGCCAGTCACTCAGGCATGAATCTAGAGCACCAAGCCCTTGCAGAAACTGAATGCAACGAACTTCTACAACAAGGCCTTATTGAACAATCCAATTCACAATGGGCTTGTGAAGCCTTTTATGTGAACAAGCGGTCAGAACAGGCTAGAGGAAAACTCAGACTCGTCATCAACTATCAACCTCTCAATCACTTTCTCCAAGATGACAAGTTCCCTCTGCCTAACAGAAATGTTCTGTTCTCCAGCCTTGCCAAGGCCCAGCTATTCTCAAAGTTCGACCTAAAAGCAGGATATTGGCAATTGGGTATAAATCCAGCCGACAGGCCCAAAACTGGATTCTGTATCCCAAATCATCACTACCAATGGACGGTCATGCCATTTGGATTAAAGACGGCCCCATCACTGTTTCAAAAGGCAATGATAAATATTTTCCAACCCATTATGGAAAATGCTTTAATCTACATTGACGATATCCTTTTATACAGCCCAAATGAGGAAGCCCATTTAAAGCTGCTGGACCAGTTCCATCAATTAGTCTTACAACATGGAGTGATGCTATCAGAAAAGAAGATGCAGATAGCCCAGACTGAAATAGAGTTCCTTGGAATGCACCTGAAAGATGGAAAATATCAACCCGGTGGACACATTGCTCAAGAATTACTCAAGTTCCCGGAGACACATCTCACAAAGAAACAAGTGCTACAATTCCTCGGAATAGTCAATTACTTGAGAGATTTTGTTCCTAAAATCTCCAAGTACACAAATCCACTCAGAAAGCTACTCAAGAAAGATCCTCCTCCATGGAGTAAAGTTCATGAAAAAGCGGTCAAGCTTCTAAAAGAAAAACTGCAGAAACTACCACCCTTGCAGATCCCTACGGATGGCAAAAGAATTCTCCAAACGGATGCCAGTGACAAATACTGGGGAGCCATTCTCATGGAAGAAAAAGACAAGAAGAGACGAATATGTGGCTACAAAAGTGGAAGATTCTCTAATGCAGAAATCAACTACCACTCAACCTTCAAAGAAATCCTTGCGGTCAAAAAAGGTATTTCTAAGTTTGAATTCCATCTTATTGGCCATCACTTTCTTGTAGAGATGGACATGTCAGCATTTCCGAATATGCTGAAATTCAAACAGAAGAAAGTGCCCAATTCGCAGCTACTAAGATGGGCAAATTGGTTTTCTCAATACTCCTTTGACTGCAAACATATCAAAGGGAAAGCCAATATTTTGGCTGACTTGCTGACTAGACCGCCAGATAAGATCCTAATGTTCAAAGCTACAGGATCTTCCTCCTCCACAAAGATGAAGCATTTCCCTCCAATAGCCAGAAAACCAGAAAAAGAAACAGCTTGGGATATTCCTCCCAATCTCAACCCCTTATATCCTCCAGAAGTCTATAAGCTGGTAATAGAAAAGAAATTTCATTCCTCTGCAAGATCAATGATCTTCAGTTACCAGCTCGACGTTTTCAGAAGCCATGGGGGGTTATGTTTAAAACCTTATGGTCTTCATCCAAAGTACCCATTCATTCATCCTTTGACCCTTGGATTTCATGAATACCCGGATGAACTCAAATGGCTACTATGGTATTTTACTCATGTCCATCATGTTGCTGTTCAGTTTAATCTGGAAGATTTACTTTATTACATGGGTAGAAGAAAGACAGGTTTTGGACAATCAGAGCATGACAACTTATGGGAAATACTTAAGTGGTTTTACCCACTTGAAGTATGGTTCGAACTTATCAGTAATGTCATGGAAAGCCAGAACAAGGAAAAAGGATATGTAATCCTTATCCTTCATAAAGCTCACGCGGTCATGGAACATGGAAAATCAAAACAGCTACCAGCTATCTCAACTGCATGGGTTCATCAGATCTATTCAGATAATATCAAAAAGAATCCTGTAGAATACATGAAGTTCCAAAGATACATCTGCCAAATGAATAGACAAATACCAGATGAAATATGGCCCTCACCAGAAACGATAGCATCATGGGACACCTGGCCAAATAATTTTGATCTTGAGACTCAATACTGTCAAGAAATCTCTCAAGCACTATACGAGTTTCATGATAATCTGCCAGATCCAAAGGAGTGGTCTCAATCTTATCCATGGGACATCGGCACAGCTAGCAAGATAGACACGTGGTACAATCTGAATGACTCAACCATGAATGAAGAGACAACACCGGCAGAAAATTCAAATGATCACATGGATGTGGACCCAGAAGATCAGTATGAAAGATTCAAGCAGGCATGCTACAGAAGAAAACAGGAAAAAGAAGACCGCATTATTGAGTTAAATATCACTGATACTGAAGACACTGACTATGACAACCTATCGATATAATAAGTGTATAGTCATGTCACTTTATGAGTGGCAGACATCTTTATCTAAAGTAGTGTCGGTCCAATAAAACTTAGGACGCGTGTAAAGTAGCTATTTTGTAATTTTCCTTCTCAGCTCTCTATATAAGCAGAGCCTTATGCTATGTAAAATTCAGAATTGGGCAAGTAAAGAAATCTAAGAGTTTTTGAGTACTTATGGCTTTCTAAATTTCTCCCCTTCCTCTCTTTGAAATAGCAATGGCAGAATAGGATGATCTCCAGTGAGTTATCCTGACGTATGCTCTGTAAACTTGCCACTCCGGTGGAACCTGTTTACATCAGAAATCATGGTTAACTTAGACCAGAAAATCAAGCATGGAGATAGTTGCAAAAGATGATCAGATTAGTCTAAAAGAAGTAGGTTAAGAGGAAAGGTGACACAGGATCAGTTGTTGTAACTAAAAGGCAGTGCCCCGTTAAGCCCAGGAGAGGCTGTTTTGGCATAGCATACCTGTTACAATAACTGGCACTGTTCCGGCTACTTCTTAATCGATCCTCTAATCTGAATTTCTCTTGTCTCCTTCCCCATAACTTGGTGTATTGTTACTTGTTTATTGAAGAGTATGTTCAGTGTAAGTATTTTTAAAATTAGGTAAAAAACCCTCTAATTGCTCAATTTTAAAATTACATTAATTATTTTCTCTAAAATAGATTGAGTAATCATTTTCAATTTTAAGAGACAACTTAGGAGAAATAGGTTTAATCAACTTTATTTGTAAGATGCGTGTCTGTCAAAGGGTTATTAGTCGAATTTATAAAATTTTAGTCAAGTTTAGTTGAGTTGCACTTGTTCAAGTTTTTGTTTAAATTTAATTGTAAACAGTTAATATTCGTTTATGTAGTTCAAATTACTAAAGGTTAGATAAGAATAATCAATAACTCTACAATTTTTTTCGGTTAATAAGAAAACAATTATCTTGAATATGTTATAACTTAACATATATCTTGTTATAATTTGTAAGTCTAAAATTTTATTTAAGTTACTGAGAAAAAATCAATCTAATTTATTTTGTAACGTAAATATTTTTTTGAATATGGTAAGTAAAATAAATATTAGTTAAAAATAATTGATAAATTATCAATTACTTAGTATTTTTGATAATTGAGAAAAAATATGTTTAATGTATTAGATTAGAAGTATAATATAATGTCTAATTTAATATTTCTTAATTTTATAAATTATTTGTATTACTTGGCTCAATATTTTTATTTTTTAGTATTCACTCTTCATTAAGTTGTTGTAGTTGATAAATTATCAATTACTTAATATTTTTTTCAATTTTAGTGCTTAATATATATATATATATATATATATATATATGTGTGTGTGTGCGCGCGCGCGCGTGCATATACATCATATATGTATATCAATATATGTAGTTGTATATGTATATACATTATATATGTTTATCAACTTATGAAAGTTTTTAATTCATCAAGTCATAGATTTCGGGTCAATATCAGTTCAGGTCAACAACAGGTCGGGTCACTTAACAGGTCGAGTCCAAAACAGGTCGGGTCCAAAACAGATCGGATTCAAAACAGGTCGGGTTCAAAACAGGTCGGGTAAAATCGGATCTCGGGTCAATTCAGTCGGGTAAAATCGGTTATCTGCCAGGTTGGCTTCGGGTTCGGGTTCGTTTCAATCGGGCGCATGTCGGGTTTCAGGTCCACAGTAACAGGTCCAATTCGGGTTCGGGTCGTTTTCAGTCGGACGCATGTCGGGTTTCAGGTCCACAGTAACAGGTCCAATTCGGGTTCGGGTCGTTTTCAGTCGGACGCAGGTCGGGTTCGGTTACTACAGTAACATGTCAAATTCGGGTTCGGGTCAACAACAGTCGGTTACAGATCGGGTTCAGGTCATCAAATCCTCGGGTCAAATCAGGTTCTGACTCGAGCAGGTTTCAGTCGGGTTTCCAGGTCGGGTCAGCTTTTTATTTTACTGACATGGCACAGGAATTCGCGTTCTGTGTAATGCGAATTCCGAATTCTCATTTTCCATGACGCGAATTTGTCTTATATGACATGAATGTGAGGTATTTTTCCAAGTAACGGAGTGAGGGTACTTTTCCCATTAATTTCCATAAAGAGAATATTCAAACCAATTAGCCCATTATCTTTGTCTCTTTGATATTTTTTTATTCTTCTTTATATTTGTTTCGTCCACCTCAAATTTTCAGTTCACTATCCGTTTCTATTTCCTTCTCTGCAGAATCTCGTTTTTCCTGTCCCTCATGTTTAATCTCAGCCGTTGGACTTCCCTCCACATATTAACTGTCGTTTCTGTGACGGCGCAGCCTACGCCTAAAGCTCCACCAAGGGCTGACTCCTACTATCTTTTTGGTAATTTCAACCCGTCGATGATCATAGTTGTTTTAGTCCTCGTCGGCGCTTTCTTCTTAGTCGGCTTCCTCTCCGTTTACATCCGTCGTTGTAACGAAGCTCACGCTATGGCCACCGCTGCAGCGGCTTCCTCTGCTCAAGGGTGCCGGTCAAAAGGTCTTGATCCGGCTGTGACCGAGAGTTTCCCCATTTTTATGTATTCTTATGTTAAAGACCTTAAACTTGGTAAAGCGGCTCTGGAATGCGCGGTTTGTTTGAGTGAGTTCGGAGACGACGAAACGCTGCGTTTGATTCCGAAATGCAGTCACGTGTTTCATCTGGATTGTATCGACGCTTGGTTGGCTAATTACGTGACCTGTCCGGTTTGTCGAGCTAAACTCACTCTCGATTGCGGTGACAAAGGCGAACCAGTCGAATCATCCTCAAATGTTACCGAGTTGAACTCGAACGACAGCAACAACGAGTCGAGTCCCCGGACAACACAAAGGGCTGAAGAAAAAAACGAGTTGGTCATTCAAATCAATGAAGAAATCAGTCCTAAAATAAAGGGGAAGTTGCCACGTTCTAACTCGACGGGTCACTCATTGGTTCAACCCGGGGAGAGCATGGAAAGGTTTACGTTATGGTTGCCGGAGGAAATCAGGAAGCAAATTGCCAAAAGCGGGAGGTTGAAGCGTACAAGGAGTTACGACGTCGTATTGGAAACGGAAGTTTGTTCGAAGAAAGGAGAAGGAAGTAGTAGGGGGAAAAGTAACACAGAACGCTGGGTGTTTTCACTTTTCAGTGAATCCGCCGTTTGTTTGGAAGACGGGTCCGCCGTAAGTCGACGGGGGAGATGGGTCTAAATCATGGAGAGGATTAACGCCCGTTAAACAGAAGTTAAATTGTGTCAACCAGAAAGTGGAGCAAGTTGAGAAAGAAGGTTCCTCGTCTTTGGACTTTGGCGTCATTAATAAGATTTAGAGTATATTAAATTTGTAATCATGGAAGTAGAATTTAGGTTTACTTTATTATGGTTTTGGATGAACGAAATCCCTGTAAAAGCAATCTGAAAATTAAATTGAAAATTCGAAAACACAAAAGAAGTTTTATATAAATATCTTTGAATTTGGTTATATCGATTATGATTTCCGTCATAATACTTGGATGAAAATTGCCCCAAATATGCCCCCATTTGTGCCCCACTTTAAAATAGTAGGTTTAGAGTTTAGAGTTTGGGGTTTAAAGTTGGAGCTTAGGGTTAGGGTGTAGGGAATTAGGGGTGGGTGTATTTTTTAGGGTTTGGGGTTTAGGGTTCAGAATATGAAAATTAGGGTTATGAGGCAAGATTTAATTTTTAAGTATTTTTAGGCAGGGGCATAGAAGGAGGCATAGTTAGGGGCAGAAGATTTTTACCCATAATACTTGGTATTACGTTTTTACAATTATTAAGTTATCCGAAAATGCTATTTTGGAGCCATATGTTCAAAGGGTGCCAGCTTTGGAGGAGTAACACATAGAGGAGTTATATTGACCTTGACAAAAACTAATTAAGCCTAATAACAATTAACAAGCAAGCAGGAGTACTGTCCCAAAGTTGGTACTCTTGTTAGACCCCTCCCACACGAGAAGGGCTATCAATTACTTTTCTCAAATTGAGCACCGTTAGGCAAATCCATAAACATAGGACTTAGGTTTACTTTATTTCTCTTCTTCATCTTATAGAAAATATCTTCATCCGATAGCCTCCTATGTTTTTTCTCGAAATTAGCACATTGCGAGTCAAATAACACCCTTCATCATCCTCATTAACGACTCAGAAAATCCATCACCACTATCCCATTCAGACCATCAACAAAATTTTAAATTCAAAGCCGTACTGATTGTTTGGCAATTATAAACAAAGAGTAATGCGCTTTTGGAGTTGGTCAAAAGTAATAGTAGGTCTTTTGTATGTTAGCTATAAAAGTTGAGTCCCACGTGTTTCAAACATAAATGAGAAGAGATATGGAAATCTAGGCATTTTTGAATCAATAATCTTTTTTAAATAATTATTTGAGAAAATGGCTCCCAAAAAATATTATTTGGCAAAATGACCCCCAAACTTGCCACGTCGGTGAATCTCGCGTTGTGTAGGATGCGAGGTCTGATATCGCGTTCTGCACAACGCGATTTCAGTCTACCTGGCCTTGTTGTCTGTGTTAACGGTTTTACAGTACCTCACGTTCTGCAGAACGCGAGGTCCACGAGAATTTGAAAGGGCGGCTGAATATATCGCACAGACCTCGCGTTCTGCAGGACGCGAGTTCTGTGCGACTCTGGGCTGGAAAACAAGTGTGCGTAGGCTTGTTCGAGCCCAATTTTGGGCGTGTAAATCGTATATTTTTATCGAACATCGAGTATGGGGTCTTAGTACTGGAAATTCTCTATCGTATGATACTAACATGGTTAATTTCCGTCCATTCTACACTGGTTTAAATTGGCTTCCAAAACCCTATGCTATCATCCTTTTTTTAATGAAGTTGCCTTTGAACAAATGTCGATAGACATGTTCGAGCAGAATTTCATGCGTAGAAATTTTAAATTTTTAGCTAATATCGAGTTTGGGGTCGTAGTACTGGAAATTCTCTATCGTATGACACCGACACGGTCAATTTCCGTCCATTCTAGACTGACTTAAAGTCGCTTCGAAGACGCTATCATAACATATTTTTTTGAATGATTGAAAATATAAGATGACCTACTGTATAAATCGAAGTAGACTGACTTTATTGATTCGATTGTCATGAACGAACTCGCATATACAAATTAAAAATAATTAATTAAGACGAGGGGCTGAGCTATTAGGACACTTAGGAGCTGTGTGTCTAGGATTTTTACATACAGTACAATGCTTCTGTAGAACTAGTGTTTTGATATAATAATTGAAAAATGTTTTGGACAAATTTTAAAAAGAATTTAAAACTTGGTTTTAAGTCCAAACAACTTGAATTTATGTTTGAGGGATTTTAAGAGGTTTTTGGCAAAAGTTTTCATGCTTTTATTTAGCCAAACTTAAGTTTTCAAGCTACCCGTATCGATACCTTTTTGCCTCAGTTTGGTCACTGCCAAAACTCGTATCGAAACAGGCTTGGCCGTTTCGATACGGATCGGGATCGTTTCGATACGCCTGGTAAGCGTACCGATCCCCTTTCCGACAACCCCAACGGCTATTTCCCAACGGTCATTTAAAAGTGAAACCGTACCGATACGCCCTCAAGCGTATTGATACGCCTAGGCTGGCAAGAGCCCAACGGCTAGTTTCTGATGAAGGCCGTACCGATACGGGACCAAGCGTATCGATACGGAAGGCTGCAGAACATCATTAATGAAGGGAAATAAAGTCCTCAACGGCTCCAAATCATCCCCAACGGCTAGTAACGGCTATAAACTCATCAAGGAGTATAAAAAGGACCACCAAGCATCAAGTAAAGGTTAATGCTCATATTGTCAAACATCAAATGATCAAGAATTGTCTTAGAGCTTAAATTGTCATTTATTGTATAGACAAACACTAGCGAGCCAAAATTGTCAAATTTGCTCAAGTGTTTTAGGTTTTGGGCAGCAAACAAACACCTATTAGAGGGTTTTAAGTTTGCTTTCATTGTCTTTTTGTAAGAGAGGGTTTCAATCAAGGCTTTGGGTAGAAAACTTGATTGTGTATAAGGGTTACCTCCTAAGCCTAGAAAAGGGGAAGAACAATTAGTGGAATTGTTGGAAATCCTTAGTGAGGAGCTAAGGTAGTGGATGTAGACCTTGGTTAGAAGGTTGAACCACTATAAATCATTGTGTCTATCTTTGTTTTAGCTTTCTAAAGCCTAACACCCAAAAATCCACCTCTCCACCACTTGGTGAGCAACATCGGTTGAACGAATCGAGCCCCACACAACTCAGTAACTTCCTTTGTCCGGTTTTTTCTTGATGTTCGACCATATCCTCGGCACAGTGTATTCTTGTAGAACGTGGATGTCCTTTGGCTCTTAGTAGTGCTGGATCTAGGCGTATGGTCGGTTCAGTGTCCACGGCATTCGGATCAACCTCATTTCCGATTGGAGGAAACTCTTTTTCGTAAACCTTAAACTTCGTTTCGAGTAAGTATACCGGATCAACCAGATGCATGTATTGTATCCGTTGGTTAGTGCAAGCAGCAATGGCGTGTGCGCACGGGTATTTGAATGTTTGGAAAATTCTGCACTCACAGGTTTTTTCCCTCAGATTGACCACGTACGCGTTGTGCTGAATGCCTTCCAACTGCCTAGAAAATTCTGCAACATGAAATTTGTGTCCTTCTCGCAAGAAGAGAGTTGCAGTCATCTGTCTTGATTGGCCCAATTGAGTATGCAGTTTTGTGCGGAAATTCGGATGGACTTTGTGTCCACCTGCCATGTACTCAGTTGCTTTCCTTCCCAAGGTTGCAAAAAGGGTAGCCAAACGATAATAGGTCGCTTTGACAATGAAAGTGATAGGCAACTGCCGCACTCCCTTCAGTGATGAGTTCACTGCCTCAGCCAAGTTCGTTGTCATGTGACCATAACGTTTACCCTCGTCATACGATTGAAGCCATTTTTCTTTTGGGATTTTTTCAAGGTATTCTGCGCCATGTTTGTTTCTCGCTCTCAGTTCCTCGAGCAGGTCAGCCACCTCTTGTTTGTAGTGCGAGTTGCCTACGGGATAACAGTTGAATAGTTATGGGCGAAAAACACATGCAAAAAGGTCGTAAATGAAAGCGAGTAACAAGTAATATTGTAAATGAAAATGACATAAAGGACGTACCCATATCGAGCACCATTTGACGTTCATCACAGTTCTTGAATTGCAGCAGGTAGTTTGCGGCTATGTGCCGCAAGCAAAAACGGTGGTGAATGTATGGAGGCTTCCAATAGTCACCCAAATTTTCTATCGCCCACAACAGCGCTGTGCCTCTGTCAGAAATAACACATACCCCTCCATCCCTTGATCGTATTACAGGATCAAGGACATATTTTCGTAGGTTCCAAAGGAAGAACTTCCAAGACTCCAAATCCTCCTTCCGGACGATTGCGAATGCAACAGGAACGCATTTGCAATTGCCATCCTGTGCAATAGATAGAAGTAGGGTCTGTGTATATCTTCCGTACAACCATGTGCCATCGATTTGGACCATCGGTTTGCAGTGCTTGAATGCGTTGATGCACTGGGGGAAAGTCCAAAATAACCGGTGGAATTGACAAACACCGCGGACGACACGATCATTTTCGTATGCCGGAACCGTATCAAGTTTGACAACCATTCTGGGGATGTGTTTCTGTAGGAGATTAAGCCACGGGCGCAACTCTTTGTAAGATTCCTCCCATCGGCCATACATTTCCTCTTTGGCCCACTTCCTTGCATACCAAGCTTTGTAATATTCAGGACGGTAGCCGGTGACAGCTAGAGCTGCAGCCTGACATGTGGGAACCGACACAGTGGGATTTGTTTTCACCAGTATCGAAAAGATGTCGGCGAGGTACTTTGCATCCAGGTTCTTGTGATCTTGGCTGAGGCTAGCAACAGTGCATGTATGGGGCCCCTCAAGTTTTGTTATTTTCCAACGGTCGCATGCCCTCTTCAATTGTGATATACGGATTTTCCATTGACAGCCTTGATTTTTTTGGACGCAGTGAGCCTTGTAGTATTTGACTTGGGTTTTATCCATTGTCGTCTCAACATTATGACGAAGGTTGTACTGCTTAAGTGCCGCCACCGCAATATCCTTTGTTAAGAACGTCATACTAATTCTCAGTTCACCATCAGAACGGTTGACTCTGCCATCTATTGTGTCGTCATGCGGAAAATCAGGGACGTCCATTGCATCCATATCAACCGTTATGAAGTGGGATGGTGGCTGGAACATAGAAATTGGTGTTGCGTCTACAGGAAAGTTGGTGGCAGTCGGCTGTTCGTCGAAATCTGGTGGTGGAACGGTATCGTCTTCTGGTAGAACTGTCAAGTCATCTGGTTCATCATAGAATGGCCCCAACTCGTCTCCGTCGGGCCCAGGTTCTCTAATCGGTTCTTTGTCAGAAGCATCCTCCGGGAGCTGGAATAGTAGAGCTTCGTCGATCACTACCCTTGGAGGCAAGGATGGGGGTCGGCGATCGGGAGACCTTTCGCGAGATTGCTCACGAACCGCATTTCCAAGACAAAAATCAAGATCACCATAAGAAGAATGTCCCCCCATAGATGGTTGAACGTACTCCGTGCTAGGGACATACGTTGAGTGTCGTCCATATGAGGAATCATGGTCTTACATAGCGTAAGAAGACGAAGCTCCCTCACCTTCAAAAGAAGAATGTCTCCACATAGATGGTTGACCGTAGTCGGTGCCAGGGACATACATTGAGTGTCGGCCATATGATGCTTCATGGTCGTGCGCAACGTAAGGAGCCGACATTCCCTCCCCCCCAAAACTATAAGGATTGTATGAATTGTATGGATTGTACGATGCATTTGTTGGTGCATCGAATTTATCGTTTGGGGGTTGGTTCAGGTTGAACCCGATACTAGCTACGTACGACTGCCTTGGAGGAGCATAAGATGATGCACCAAACTCGTTGTCTTGGCACAGTAGGTTAAAATCACGTCGTAGACTTGCGGTCGGGCTATCAACGTTGGCATTCGGATCGAAGTCGAAATTCACCCAGCCCCAGCTTTGTATTTCGATAACTGGATTAGCCTCCGAGAACGATGCATACAGCTCGAGGGCCCCCCCAATGAATAGTCGAAGTGGGTTTCCAGCATTATGTCCACATCAGCATTTTCCACAATTTGGCATACAGAGTACCTTAAAGGGGCTATAGATGTTGGCACCCGATACTTCACGTCGGACAAACGGTGGTTATCGAAATGAGGGAAATTTGCCTCAAGTTCCTTTACCAACTTCTTGAACGATAATCTCCTCGGAATCTTTAGTGTTACCGGCTCTTCGCAGAGAAAAACGACGCCGAGTTCGGCATCGTCGAATATCTGCCCATCGTAGTAAACTAGAGTAGTAACGCCTCGTCTCGCCATTTGAATATTTTGTGAAAGACTTCTGAATTTTTAATACTTGAGAAATTTTAGGAATTGTTTTGGCAATTGAAAAATATATTTACGTTTTATGGTTCTGTTTTATATAAGGGAAAAATTATGGGTTATTATTGCCACTTGAAATCCCGGAGAATCCGGGTGTGTAAGGCAAATAATGGTACCGGGAGGTAGCTTTACTTGTCCATTTCCCCTAACTTTGGACAAGTAAGGGATAATGGTTCTGCTTCATATAAGGGGAAAATTATGGTTCTGCTTCATATAAGAAGTCCCCTAACTTTGGACAAGTAAGGGATAATGGTACCCGGGAGGCAGGCTTTACGAACATCGCGTTCTACAGAACGCGATAAGCAGGACCTCGCGTTGTGTAGAACGCGAGGTCCCTTTAATTGCTTTGTCGCAGATATTCCTTCAGAAGTTATAATAATCGTACTGTGTACTCATTGTCTGCTTGTGTAATTGAAAACATGTTTGAATAATTGAGACAATTGTAGTCTGGTAATGTAATTGAATACTACAAGTGCTGCATAACGTGAGGTCCCTTTATATATATTGAGACAGAGATTCCGTCAGAATTAATAAAACTCGTACTATGTACTCGTTTTATGTTTGAATAACTGAGACAATTGTAGTCTAGTAATGTTATTGAATACTAGCAGTTTTACATAACGCGAGGTCCCTTGAACATTAATAAAGGATGAAAAAAGACGTCATATAACATAATTGGACGATAATTTCAGAAGTGTATGGTTAATCCGAATCATCGTAGTCAGTGGACACGTCTGAACTTAGGTTTAGTTCTTCGATAAGCTGTTGTTTTCTTTGTCTACGCCTGTACATAAAAAGCTGCAGCTCGTCGGCAGCCGCATTAACATCCAGTGAAGACGGTGCGTGTTCAGTGTTCGGAGCAGGTTGTCCGGGTGCAGATGTACTACCTTCGTCGGTGTTTACCTCATCAAACTTAACATTTAAATCGACGTATCTAGCTGCAACGGAATTGAGCCGGTTATACATGTTACGAACGTCTGTTTCGTTCGTGAGCTTCATAACGTAGTGCGTTTTGTTTGCTGACGATGTTGGGATTCGACATTCCAAGGAAGAAATTTGTTTGTCGGTGTGTTTACTAACCTCGCTTGTTGTCAACTATATTAAATCTTTCAGTGACATTTTGCCGGTGATTGTTGATTCAAAATAAGTATCGAGAAAATAAAATGTTGCCTGGAATTTTGACATAGGGGGAGCAAAGATTAGGTGTTTAGGGAGAAATTGGAATGAGTAAATGATGGTGGAATCCGTGGGTATTTATAGTAAAGGAAAAACATCACATAAGTAAATTTAACTCGAATCAAAACTTTAATACTTATTTCATTTAACAAAGCTTTCAACTTTCAACAAGTATTCTTTAATAAGTAAATTGAGACAACTGGATACAATATTTACAAAAAGTCGAAACAGTATATGCAAAAATGCAGGTGGAGAAATATAATCAGCACCGGCTTCCTTCACTCTGGTCGATCTGAATCCGCCCTTGCTTCTTTGACCCTGGACTTCAGAAAAGAGTCACCAAGAGTCTGCTAGATGGTTAGGGGAAGCGACGAATTTCACAAAATATTCCTCAAGAGGCTCTAGAAAAGTTTTACTGGAAACTCTCTAGGCACTTCTTGACGAACAACGACAGACGACCACACGCTCCTGAATATTGCGATATGTCGGTAAGTATTTACAATCAACGGATCATGCGGGGGTCTCAACCCAACTGAACACAAAATCATGATTGAACTGTATTAAATCATGAACGAAGAGAAAATACAAAAAAATTACAACTTCAAAATCCCAGCATATGCAGGAAATCATGAAAAACTTATATTGGTTACGAAAATCCATCCGCATGCACATATATAGATCAAACTCGCGTGCTGATCTCCACAGAATCAAAGTGAACTCGCGTTCTGTAAAACGCGAGGTTCTTCATACCTCGCGTTCTATGAAACGCGAGGTCCCTTTTTCATAATAGTCCTACTGTATACACGTGTTATGTTTGAATAATTGAAAACATGTTTGAATATTTCAGACAATTGGAGATGTCGGTAAGTCATTTAACGCTAGATCCCAACATAAGTAACATTTTCTATTTTATCGTTGATTCGAAATAATGGTAGAATTGTTCGATATTTATAGTAAATGATGGTGGAATTCGTGGGTATTTATAGTAAAGGAAAAATGCAACATAAGTAAATTTAACTCGAATGAAAACTTTAATTCGCATTTCATTTAACAAAACTTTCAACTTTCAACATGTATTCTTTAATAAGTAAATTGAGACAACTCGATAAAATATCTACAAAAGTCGAAACAATATATGCAAAAAGTCCGGTGGGCAAATGTGATTGGAGGTCTGCTTCGAAAAGAAAGTAAAGGTCTGGTCTTTGTCATCACTTCTTTAACTCTGGACTTTTTGCAGATTGTGCTGGCAAGCTGCGAACTTCACAAAAGAGTCCCCAAGAAGTGCCTCGAAATTTTTATTGGAAACTCTCAAGGCACTACTTGGCGGTAAATGGCAGCCGCCCACAAGCTCTCGAATATTGCGATATGTCGGTGGGCAAATGTGATCGGAGGTCCCGAGTGAAAGAAGCAGAGCGCGATAATCAGATTTCTTCTGAAATGGTAGCAGCTTTGATCCACTTTAGCAAATGTAATCGGCACCGCCCGCATCCGAAAAGTAGGGTTGCCCCGGCAGTATGGTCGATTTGAATCCGCCCTCGCTTCTTTAACTGTGGACTTTTTGCTGATTGTGCGGGCAAGCTGCGTACTTGAGAAAAGAGTCCCCAAGAAGTGCCTCGAACGTTTTACTGGAAACTTTCCAGACACTTCCTAAAAGTCGTTTCGTTTCAAAACTGTAGCCGCGGATCCTCTCGACGACAGCTACAGAAGCTTCCATTGAAGGGGACGCAACTGCCCACAACCTCCCGAATATTGCGATATGTCGGTAAATATTATTCAATGAACGTATCATGCGGGGTATGTACCCCGCGGAACACAAATCTTTAAGTGAAATCCAACTATCATAAAGGGACAAAAAATACAAAAAAAATTCAACTGCAAAAAACGCAGCATGACACGAACTCATATTCAACTGAGAAAAACTACACTGGTTACGAAAATCCATCGCCGTGCATATATATATACCAACCTCTAAGTGACCTCGTGTTTTGTAAAACGCGAGGTTCATAGGACCTCGCGTCCTACAAAACGCGAGTTTGCCTCTATAAATAGCAAACTCTTGGGGAGGCAAGGAGCACCCACAGAAATCATGTCTCAAAATTTGCAATCGCAGCTACTAATGGCAACTTAGCGCGAAATTAGGAAGTTTTTTTCAAACTAATTTCCCGATTATTGCGCTATGTCATTATTTGTAGTTGCGTATATACGTCATCATATTCACGTAAGCAGTTTTCGATTGCAGCTACTAATGGCAACATAGCGCGTATTTGGGAAGTTTTTTTCAAACTAATTTCCCGAATATTGCGCTATGTCGTTATTTGTAGTTACTAATGACAACATATCGTGTATTATTATTATTATTATTATTATTATTATTATTATTATTATTATTAAATACAATTATTATTATTATTATATATTTACTATTATTAATAATAATAATTTTATTCTGCTTATTATTATTATTATTATTATTATTATTATTATTATTATTATTATTATTATTATTATTATTATTATTATTATTATTATTATAATACTATGATTATTATTATGATTATGATTATGATTATTATTATTATTATTATTATTATTATTATTATTATTATTATTATTATTATTATTATTATTATTATTATAATACTATGATTATTACTATTATTATTATTATTATTATTATTATTATTATTATTATTATTATTATTATTATTAGAATTATTATTATTACTATTATTATTATTATTATTAAATGACTTTCCCGCCTGGGAAGTCATCTTTTAAAAAACCTCACGACCTCGCGTCCTATAGAACGCAAGGTCTTTAGAAACTCGCGTTCTATAGGACGCGAGGTCACTTCTGACCGTTCAGTTCACGCGTCTGTTCCGTGACGCGCCTTTTCAATGAACATCGTGTTCTATAGGACGCGAGGTTCATTAACATCGCATCCCAAAGGGCGCGAGATCTTCTATAAATTGGAGGCCCTACCCCCCATATCAACCACAGAACGCGAGTTCTTCAGCTTTTTTACAATAAATTATCGGCAATTCTTATATTTCATTCGATATAATGGAAAGTTTACTACGCAATGAGGCGAATCACTGCAATCAATATTGGAGAAGAGATCCAGCGGTATTACTTTTCCTTATTATTTTTTTAAATTTTTTATTTTACTAACTATTTTATTTTATTTTATTTTGAAGGGATACGAACGTAATTTACAATGTTACCTTAACCATATCAACACCCCACCCGTTGATGATGTTATGGAGTGGATTGAGCGCGCCGGTTTTGGCCACATAGCACGGTATATAGGGGGTGAAGGTAAACCCATCGTTGATCAGCGCGCTGGTAGAACGGTGGAGGCCCGAGACGCACACGTTTCATCTTCCGATTGGCGAGGCAACCATCACGCTAGAGGATGTTGCCTACCATCTGGGGATGCCTACAGATGGCAACGTTATTACGGGTGTAGCGTTGGCCCATTGGCCAACTCTATTTGCTGAAGAAATGGGTGTGATGCCCCCTGAGGAAGTGTGGGACGATGGAAAAATCGATATGTCATATTTGGAGGCTCAATTTGGAACCCCTCCCCCCAATGCGGATGAAGTTACATTTCAGGTATTTTTTCGATTTTTTCACTATTTTATATATTTTTAATATATTTCATTTATTTAAAAATAGGATGCCATTATTAAATATTTAGGATGCTTTTATTAAATTTATGATGAAATTACAAATATTTATTTCAAAATTAGGATGCATTATGAAATATTTAGGATGCTTTTAATAAATTTAGGATTAATTTACAAATATTTACTTGAAAATTAGGATGTCTTTATTAAATATTTAGGATGCCTTTATTAAATATTTATTTGCAAATTAGGATGTCTTTATTAATTTTTTTTGCAAATTAGGATGCCTTTATTAAATTTAGGATGAAGTTAAAATTTGTAAATTAGGATGCCTTTATTAATTTTTTTGGATGCCTTTATTAAATTTAGGATGAAGTTAAAAAAAATTTAAATTAGAATGTCTTTATTAAATCTTTATTTTCACAGCTGTGTGTGCGTGCCCACATCTTGCGCATTATCGGCGGGATATTAATGCCAGACAAATCCCGCACAAAGGTGCACGTGATGTGGCTTCGTCATCTTACAAATTTAAATGAGTCTGGAGGAAAATCATGGGGATCAGTTGTCTTGGCGTTTTTTTACAGAGAGATCTACAGAAACGTTGACGTATGAAACCGATATTTTAATTTTGATATAACTAAAAACCTAAGGACTAAATTGAAAATGTCAAAACGAATTTTTAAGTCCTCAAACATCCCCATATGATTTTAAGATTATGCCAAAGTTAAAAACAAAGTTTCCAAATATTTTTCTAAGTGTTTAAAGCCGAAACAATGATTTTCAAGTCCCTGTTTCGAAACGGCCTAAGGCGTTTCGAAACGATTTCATCACTGCCAACCCCTGTTCCGAAACGCGTGTCGAAACGGCTTTAGAACACATGAACCTATATCGAAACGGCTTCAAGCGTTTCGAAACAGTTCTTCATTTTTGGTTTGAAAACTATAACCGTTTGTAATATATTCAACTGAATTTTCAAAGATCAATAGGGTGTTTCGAAACGGGCTCAATCAGTTTCGAAACGACCCTTGACAGTAGCAAAACTGTTTCGAAACGAGTCCAAGCGTTTCAAAACTGTTCTTCATTTTGATTTGAAAATATGACCGTTACAATGTTTTTAACTGATTTTTTGGAAACCGTTAGGGTGTTTCGAAACGGGCTCAGGCTGTTTCGAAACGACCCTTGACAGTGGCAAAAGTGTTTCGAAACTGCTTCAACACGTTTCGAAACGGGCTCTTAAATGCACCCCAACGGCTCTTTCTATTTTAGTCCGTTTCGAAATAGGTACCCCACGTTCCGAAACGGGTTGTTGCAGAGTGCATTTATGGAGGTGAGATAACATCCCCAACGGCTCTATTGATGAATGCAACAACCACAACGGCTAGAAATCAATGAGAAGGTATAAAAGGGACCTCTAAAAGCTCCAGCAACAACTATTGATCCAAAAGCAAACATCCAAACATCAAATCCAAGCATTTGTGCTAAATTCCCAAATTTGTCTAGAAACCCCAATTGTAATTTTAATTCTTATCTTTTTCAATTGGGTTGAGTGCTTGTAATTGGGCTACACTTTGTATTGAGAGATACTATCTTAGCCATCAAACTCCTTGTTACCTTTGTGTGAGGATTGGGTTAAATTTTGGGTAGAAAATTTAACCGAAATTGTAAGGGTTGCCTCCTTAGCCTAGAAAAGGGAAAGAGCAATTAGTGGAATTGTTGCAAATCCTTAGTGAATCTGAGGTAGTGGATGTAGAGTTCATTTGGAACTTGAACCACTCTAAAATTCCTTGTCAATCTTTTTAATTTGCAATTTCCACCACACAAACCTTAAAATTTCCAATTCACCCCCTCTTGGTTCATATCGATCTTTCGATCCACTCAACAATTGGTATTAGAGCCTACCTCTTTGAGGATTAACAACCACAAGATGAGTTCCTAGGAAGAGTGTGATCATCAAATATCAAGAGATGGCTTCAACCTCCGGTTCGGGCATGTATGAGTCTCAATCCACTACAAAGCCTCCCTTCTTCAATGGTGACAACTATTCTTTTTGGAAGAATAGAATGCGTCTATTTATCAAGTCCAATGACTACTTAGTGTGGGATGTCATTGAAGATGGTCCTTACATTCCATTGAAGCAAGATAGTGAAGGCAAGATGGATTTGAAGAAGAAGGTGGAGATGAGTGAAGAAGAAAGGAGAAAGATTCAAGTAAATGACAAAGCTCTCCACATGCTCTTTTGTTCATTTGGTCCGGACATCTATTTCAAAGTGTCATCCATTGAGAGTGTCAAAGAAGTGTGGGACACTCTTGAGACTACCTATGAGGGAACCAACGATGTCAAAGAAACTAAGATTGGAATTCTCAATCTTAGTTATGAGAATTTCAAGATGGAGCCCGATGAGACGGTGTCCAAGATGTTTGATCGGTTCTCCACTATAGTCAATGGGCTCAAAGGTTTTGGAGAGATCATACCGGAAGACAAGCTTGTCCGGAAGCTACTCTATTCACTTCTCGAATCATGGGATGGGAAGTGAACCGCCATCATAGAAGCTAAGAATTTGAAGACTTTAAAGCTTGATGAGCTTGTGGGTTCTCTCCTCACACATGAGATTATGAAGCAAGGAAGGGAAGAAGAGAAGAGAGTAGAAAAGCTAGAGGTTGAAAAGAAGAAGAAGATGATAATAGCTCTCAAAGCTTCACTACTTGAGGAGAGCTCTTCTAGTGAGGAGGATGAGCTAGAAGAATTGGCTATGATAGCCAAGCGATTCTCACGCTTTGTGAGGTCCAACCGGGGAAGAAAAATTCAAAGGAAGATGGACTTCAAAGGCAAGAACAAAGAGGAAGCAAGGGATCAAATCATTTGCTTCAAGTGCAATAAACCCGGCCACATACGTTCGGAGTGCCCTCAACTCAAGAAGAAGGGCTTTGAGAAGAAGAAGAAGCCCAAAGCCAAGCTTGCTACTTGGAGTGATGAGGAGTCATCGGAGGATGACGAACAAGAAGTGGCCAACCTTTGCCTCATGGCACTTGAGGAAGATTCCTCTATGGTAACCTCTAACTCATCAACTTTAGATTTTACATATGATGAATTGAATGATGCATATGATGAGTTACAAGAGGTCTATGATGAATTAGTTGAGAAATATAAGGAGTCGGTCATTAGGAATAAAAAAATTATTTTGGAACTAAATGAGAAAAATGACTCACTCTCTCAAGCTAATTCAAATTTTGAGAAAAAGATATTAGGGTTGAAAGATGAACTAAAATTTTTTCAAGATGAAAATGTTGACCTTAATAATCTTTTGTCTCAATGTAATAGTGAACACCAAAAGGTGTTGAATGAGCTAAATGAGCTCAAAAAGTCTTTTAAAAATGTTGGTAGTGTCAAGCATGAGATATGTGAATCTTCAAGAACAAACCAACCTAAGAAAAAGACTAACTACTACAAACAAGGTAGCTTTCCTAGACATAGTAGATATAAAAGAATTAGAAGTGTATGGGTTCCTAAGGAACTTGTAAAATCTAATAATATTATTGCTATGTCATCTTGGATCCCTAAGGGAACCAAGGTTTTGGGAGCTAACACTCATGGACCCAAAATGATTTGGGTACCAAAAACAAAAGCTTAATATCTTTGTTTGTAGGGGGAGCATTGCTACAAGGCCAAAGCACAAAGTCAAAACTCATGGTACCTTGATAGTGGATGCTCAAGGCATATGACCGGAGACAAGAGTAGATTCATGGATCTAAAGCCAAAAAGTGGAGGAGTAGTGACATTTGGTGACAACTCCAAAGGCCACATTAAAGGTATTGGCTCCATAGGTAATCACTCTACTATTCTTATTGAAAATGTCTTGTATGTCGATGGTCTTAAACACAACTTATTGAGCATAAGTCAATTGTGTGATAAAGGATTTAATGTTTTATTTGATAAAAATGGATGCAAAATTGTAGACATTAAATCTAATAATATTATGCTCATAGGTCATCGCATAGGGAACATATACATGGTGCATCTAGATGACATTCATACATCTCATGCATGCTTAGTTGCACAAAATGAAAATGATGCATGGTTGTGGCATAGGAAACTAGGACATTCTAGCATAAGTGTTTTAGAAAAACTAGTCTCCCTTAATCTAGTTAGAGGTTTACCCAAGATAAAATTTTCAAATGATAAAATTTGTGATGCATGCTCTAAGGGTAAACAACATAAGTCTTCCTTTAAATCCATTAATGATGTTTCTACTAGTAGATGCTTACAACTTATCCATATGGATTTATTTGGGCCAATTAGGACTATGAGCTTGGGTGGTAAGTCTTATGCTTTTGTACTTGTGATGATTTTTCTAGATTTACTTGGGTTCTATTTTTAAGTACTAAAGATGAGGCTTTGGAAAAATTCATCACATTTTCAAAACTAACCCAAAATGATCTTAAACTTAAAATTTCATATATTAGAAGTGATCATGGAACTGAGTTTCAAAATTTAGGGTTTGAAGATTTTTTGAATGAAAATGGTATTAGCCACAATTTTTCGGCTCCTTGAACTCCTCAACAAAATGGGGTAGTTGAGAGGAAAAATAGAACTTTGCAAGAAATGGCTAGAACTATGCTTTGTGAAAACAATTTACCTAAATATTTTTGGGCGGAAGCCACAAACACCGCTTGCTATATTGTAAATCGAGTAATGATTAGGCCAATTTTAAAGAAAACACCTTATGAGATTTTAAAATCTAAAAAGCCTAACATTAGCTATTTTCACCCTTTTGGTTGCAAGTGTTTTGTTTTAAATAATGGAAAAGACAACTTAGGTAAATTTGATGCAAAAAGTGATGAAGCTATTTTCATAGGTTACTCTTTAACCTCTAAAGCCTATCGTGTATTTAACAAAAGAACTTTAGTAGTAGAAGAATCTATTCATGTTGTATTCGATGATAACCTCCTTCCAAGGAAGGATTCTTGTGATGATGATGATGTAGGAATTATAAATGCTTTTGATGGAGGACAAACTTCAAAGGAGGATGAGATTCCAACAAAAGAAGAGGACACACAAGATCCACCTCTTGAAGCCTTGAAGGACTTGGCTCTTGAGGAAAAGGAAGTGAGCTACCCAAGGGAGTTCAACTTTGTCAAAGATGGTGAAATCTTGGGTGATCCATCCAAGGGGGTAACCACTCAATCTTCTCTTAGATTAATGAATCATGTTGCATTTATATCATGCATAGAGCCTAAGAATATTAAAGAAGCATTGAAAGATGACTTTTGGATTATGGCTATGCAAGAAGAGTTAAATCAATTTGAGAGAAGTAATGTTTGGACATTAGTTGATAGGCCTAGTAATCAATCTACCATAGGAACTAAATGGGTCTTTAGGAACAAGCTAGATGAGAGTGGTAACATTGTAAGAAATAAAGCTAGACTGGTAGCACAAGGTTACACTCAAGAAGAGGGAATAGATTTTGATGAAACCTATGCACCCGTAGCTAGAATGGAAGCCATTAGGATGTTGCTTGCATATGCATGTTATCATAATTTCAAGCTTTTTCAAATGGATGTTAAAAGCGCATTTTTAAATGGTTTTATAAATGAAGAAGTGTATGTGGAACAACCACCGGGTTTTGAAGACTCAAAATTTCCAAATCATGTTTTCAAACTCACCAAAGCTCTTTATGGTTTAAAACAAGCTCCTAGAACTTGGTATGAAAGACTTTCAAACTTTTTAATTGAAAAAAGATTTGAAAAAGGTAAGGTGGACACTACACTTTTTATAAAAATGTATAAAAATGACATCTTAGTAGTTCAAATTTATGTTGATGATATTATTTTTGGTTCTACTAATGAATGTCATTGTCAAGAGTTTGCTAAGTTAATGCAAGGTGAATTTGAGATGAGCATGATGGGGGAGCTCTCATTCTTTTTGGGACTCCAAATCAAGCAAAAGAAGGATGACACCTTCATCAATCAAGCAAAATACATAAAGGATATGCTCAAGAAGTTTGGCTTGGAGAATGCAAAGCCTCAAGCCACACCTATGAGCTCATCTACAAAGCTTGACAAAGATGAAGGAGGTAAGTGTGTTGACTCTAAGCTTTACCGTTCTATGATTGGATCATTGCTTTACCTTACCGCAAGTAGACCGGATATCTTGTTTAGTGTTTGCTTGTGTGCTAGGTTTCAAGCTAGTCCTAGAGAGTCTCACCTTATAGCCGTTAAGAGAATCTTTAGGTACCTTAGAGATACTCCTTGTTTAGGTCTTTGGTACCCTAGAGACTCTACCTTCAACCTTCATGCTTATTCGGATACGGATTATGGGGGTTGCAAAATCGATAGGAAAAGTACTTCGGGAACTTGTCAATTCCTAGGTAGTATGCTCATATCTTGGTTCTCTAAGAAACAAAATAGTGTAGCCTTATCTACCACCGAAGCCGAGTACATATCCTTTGGGAGTTGTTGTGCTCAAGTCCTTTGGATGAAGCAACAACTTTTAGATTATGGAATTAAAGTTAAAACCATACCCCTAAAATGTGACAACACTAGTGCAATATGTCTAACAAAAAATCCCATCCAACACTCTAGAACCAAACACATAGAAGTAAGGCATCATTTCATTAGAGATCATGTCCTTAAAGAAGATATGGTTATAGAGTATGTAGACACCTTAAATCAATTAGCGGATATATTTACAAAACATTTAGACAAAGAGCGTTTTTGGTCCCTTAGGAGAGAGTTAGGTCTAGCTAGCCTATCTTGACCTTTTAGGACCTCTTTTGTGCTTAAATTTGCTTGATCTTGTGAAATGCCATGTTTATGTGTTTAGCCTCCTAATTTCATCCATGCTTATATCTAGGGGAGTATGTTTATGTTTATATATGTTTTTCCTGCTCATTCATGTCATTTATGCATGTTAGGCCTAAGAAAAAATCATTTTTCTGCACTTTTAGAGCCTCATCTGCACTTCCAGGCCCAGGTGTATCGAAACGGGTGAACCTGTTTCGATACGGATACCTTAAATTCATGTCTGAGAGAAGGGAGTTTTGAAACGCCTCAAAAGGTTTTCGAAACGTTTTTGCTACTGCCAAGGGGTGTATCGAAACGAGTTTCGATACGGGTCAACGGGGCTTCGATACAGTCAACACCGTATCGAAACGGTCAGCTGAAAGTCTCAAAACGGTCAAACCCTCGTGCTCGCGTTTCGAAACGGTCCAGACCGTTCCGAAACGGTATCGCGGATAGCTTTATTTAGGGCTTTTAATGTTAAAATTCACTTTTACATCAAACTCTTTAAAACCCTAAAAACCCTAAACCGACTTTCTCCCTATAAAAACCCTCTAAACCTCTTTGTTTTTCACCAAATCTTGAGGGGTTTTTCTCTAAAACTCAAGTCTAAGCAAGTTTCATCAACATTGTGCAAGGATTTTTCTCCATTCATCCAAAATCCCAAACTAAGGTATTTTTCCCCTTTTTCTTTTTCTTTCAATTTATGTTCGAATCTTAGGTTAGAAAATTTTATTTTTGTATAAACTATATGTTTTCATGTTTGGGTTTTCCATATCTTGTAAAAAAAATTCAAAATCTTAAATTTTTTATTCGAATATAAAATTTTTCAGTCGTATTTTTTTACTGTTTTTTTCTTTGTTTTAATTTTTTTAAACCTAAGTGGAATTTATTATTGGATTGAATTTAAAAATCGATGCATACACTTAATTTTAAAACATGCTTGCTTAATGTTTTTAGGATGTCGGATCAAGCTAACAAAAAGCGTAAGTCCGTTCAAACCGGTGATTCGAGCATACGTCCGAATCTCGCTCTGCTCTTTCAGAAATCCCTTCGAACTACCGAGATGCGAGCTCACTTCACTTATGTCAAGGATTTCGAAGTTCGTCGTGAACGTGTCATTGATCTTGATTTCCTCAACTCCGAGCGATTCCTATTCCGTTACCTCGAACGTTTGAGTGAATGGGAACTTCTTCCTTTGTTGAGCATCCCGGATATTCGCTACAAACATATGGTACTCATCTTTTACTCTAATGCTCGTCTTATTCATGATGAAACCAAAACCGAGGTTGTAGGAATTGAATCTTTCATATTAGGGAAAAAGTTTACTGTTAATATTGCACTCTTGGAGTCCACCTTTTCCCTTAAGAATATAGGAATTGAGGATGAACGTCACTTTGGCACTTTCACCGGTCCGGCACTTACTTTGGATGCGCACGACCGTTTTCTTCACTTGATGGTATCATGGTTCCTTCGCTCTTCCGGAGGTAAATACTCTCATATCCGTCAAGTTGATCACTTTTGGCTTGAATGTTTCCGTAGAGGTGAGCGCCCTAATGTTGCTAAGATCATTTTTGCCGAGATGGTCAATAATGTTAAGCTTATTGACACCAATGAGTTGAAATCTTTTACTTATGGCACGATCTTGAGCCACATCTTTAGCCACATCGGTCTCGATTGCACCTACGACTCCCCGGAACCTCGCAAGTGCAAGATTGGTGAGTCCTCTCTTCGCAAATCCGGGTTTCGCTATGTGAATGATGTTTGGGAACGTGTTGATAGAGAAGCTCCTCTTCCTCCCGTTGCACCTCCACTGCAAGTTCAAGTTGGAAACAATGAAGCTCTTACGGCTCTCATTGCCGAACGGTTCAATGCCATGGATACTACCATCGCTTCGGGTTTTGGTGCCATCGACACTCGCTTGAAAAATGTCGAGGATCGCCTCCTATCTCTTGAGACTTCCCACTCGAACTTGGATTTGTCCTTCTCTACCCTTTATGGCCAATGGACGAAGTTTCGCCGTTCTCAAGTCAAGAGCGATGATGATACTTCGGATGATGATGATGGTGGTGACGAGGCCTAGGATATTCATATCATATCATATCATATTATCTATGCATTTTAGGTTTAAGTTTGCATCTGTATGTTTCATTATGTTTTAGGAACCTATGCTTTTGATCTTTTGTTTGGGATTCTATTTTGAACTTAATGTTGATTTATGTTTTGGATATTTTAATTTTATGAATTAATATTATTGTTGCTTATTAGTTGATGCTTATTGGTACTAATCTTTTGTCTTCTCTATGAGCCTTATTTATTTTTTTTGATCTAACAAAAAGGGGAGAAGAAATTTAAGAGCCAAAAACAAAAATTTGTTTTAAATGTTTAAAGTGTTTTTAAGTTTTAAAACTTGAAGTTCAAAGTTAAACATTTTTTTAAAAAAAAAACTTTAAAAACCTATCTTAAATTAAGGGGGAGTTAGAATATGTTCAAAATTTTCAAAACTCTTAAAAATTCTAACTTTGGTTTTGTTATATCAAAAAGGGGGAGATTGTGAAACCGATATTTTAATTTTGATATAACTAAAAACCTAAGGACTAAATTGAAAATGTCAAAACGAATTTTTAAGTCCTCAAACATCCCCATATGATTTTAAGATTATGCCAAAGTTAAAAACAAAGTTTTCAAATATTTTTCTAAGTGTTTAAAGCCGAAACATTGATTTTCAAGTCCCTGTTTCGAAACATTGGTTTGAAAACTATAACCGTTTGTAATATATTCAACTGAATTTTCAAAGATCAATAGGGTGTTTCGAAACGGGCTCAATCAGTTTCGAAACGACCCTTGACAGTAGCAAAACTGTTTCGAAACGAGTCCAAGCGTTTCGAAACTGTTCTTCATTTTGATTTGAAAATATGACCGTTACAATGTTTTTAACTGATTTTTTGGAAACCGTTAGGGTGTTTCGAAACGGACTCAGGCTATTTCGAAACGACCCTTGACAGTGGCAAAAGTGTTTCGAAACTGCTTCAACACGTTTCGAAACGGGCTCTTAAATGCACCCCAACGGCTCTTTCTATTTTAGTCCGTTTCGAAACAGGTACCCCGCGTTCCGAAACGGGTTGTTGCAGACTGCATTTATGGAGGTGAGATAACATCTTCAACGGCTCTATTGATGAATGCAACAACCACAACGGCTAGAAATCAATGAGAATGTATAAAAGGGACCTCTAAAAGCTCCAGCAACAACTATTGATCCAAAAGCAAACATCCAAACATCAAATCCAAGCATTTGTGCTAAATTCCCAAATTTGTCTAGAAACCCCAATTGTAATTTTAATTCTTATCTTTTTCAATTGGGTTGAGTGCTTGTAATTGGGCTACACTTTGTATTGAGAGATACTATCTTAGCCATCAAACTCCTTGTTACCTTTGTGTGAGGATTGGGTTAAATTTTGGGTAGAAAATTTAACCGAAATTGTAAGGGTTGCCTCCTTAGCCTAGAAAAGGGGAAGAGCAATTAGTGGAATTGTTGCAAATCCTTAGTGAAGCTAAGGTAGTGGATGTAGAGTTCATTTGGAACTTGAACCACTCTAAAATTCCTTGTCAATCTTTTTAATTTGCAATTTCCACCACACAAACCTTAAAATTTCCAATTCACCCCCCCTCTTGGTTCATATCGATCTTTCGATCCACTCAACATGACGCCTCAAGATCATCGATGGGAGGATGTTGTTTACTCCTACAGTCTTGGGTTTGGTTTCGGATGCCTATTTTAAGGCCACAGCTTAGACAGCTCACCGCTATGTTATTTCCGCTTCTACGGAGGTACTACGTAATCTACTATATTTTCCCTATTTTTAAATTATTTTATTTAACGAATTTTTTTTCATTATTTATAGGTGGAGCGGCACACTAACCCACGTCGGCCTGCCG
Organism: Hibiscus trionum; assembly: GCA_030270665.1. NCBI lineage: Eukaryota > Viridiplantae > Streptophyta > Magnoliopsida > Malvales > Malvaceae > Hibiscus > Hibiscus trionum. The sequence goes on from BSYR01000005.1 coordinate 34,906,291, forward strand.
AAGTCCCAAAAAGAATTCAGGCTTGCTTTCGATAGCTTGAAGGACGACCAGGTAATTCTAAAATTAATTTGAATTTTTTCATACTATTTTTTACAATAATATTTCATATAACCGTTAGAAACATTTTTATTTTTTTTAGTTCGTGTGGAGGCCCTACGCTTCAGAGGAGATTCGACAGATTACTCCACCTAATATTTTGCGTGACCAACATCTCTGGATTTCCGTCGTGCCGCTGCTCAACTACAAAATTGTCATGTGATATGCTACGGATAGGGTTCTCCGACAGTTCGGGTTCGTCCAAAATGTTCCAACCCTCATTCCGCGAAATATGGACCGATTCCACAATCTTACGCGCTAGGGGAAGACGGAGGTTGACTGGTCCGAGCACCACGCTACCTGGATAGCGGTTTGGGCTAATCGATTTGCCCAACGCCCACCCATTCTCCAACAAATTATGGAAGGGGCCGATTCGGTCGCTTTCAATTATCGCCAGTGGTATATGTTGCGTGTAAAAGAGTCTATCGCAATTGTAGTGCAAGTGTACACGACGCAAGTAGTAAAGTGATACTAGAGTATCGAATATCGTCTCCACAGGGATTGGGCTAATAGCTTTACCTTAATTCACTGCACGAAGTAAAGAAAATAGTTTAGAAAGTTGTCACGAAAATATTGAAGAAAGCATAAATAAAAGAGTAGGAATATCAAGATAGAGAGAATGGGCTGGTATTGAATTGCTCAGTAGTGCAGGTATTGTATTGCTTAGGAACTCCAGTTCTGTCGTCGCGTCTGTCGCTGGCAGCACCTGTCGCGGCAGCTGTCCGTTGGTCGTTGCGGCAGCAAACACACCAACTCAGTACTTTCAAGTTTGGCAAGAATTCCATATCTGCCTTGGCCTATCCCTAGGTCCAAGTCTGTCGATGATCACGTCTTTGATGATACCTCCCGGCGTGAATCGAAGGATGAACACCGATGTGTATGAATTCTTCCTTAGCCACTTAACCTTGCCCTATCCCTAGGCACAAGATAGTTCAACTATAAACTAGAGAACTCGCTCTTATTTCTTTCGAATACTTAACTCTCCCGATGCTAAGTAAATGGATAACCTCACAATGCTCTCCCGATGCTCTTGCAAGATATTAAAAACCAAAATAAGAGAACTTGAAGTTTATTTTATTGAACTTGGAAAATCCTAAAACAAAACAACCCTTGCAACTACTTTACAAATCAACTCGTGGCCCTAGGGGGTTTTTAGAACATAACGACGGCGGGTAAACGGCGGAGGGGTTTGGTTATCGGTTATGGGGTATGATCTCTCCTAGGTTAAAATCTATGCCCTTATATAAGCTTTGGGCTCAAGTATTCTAAGATAACAAGGATTACAACTTTAATTAAAAGTAAGATTCTAATAAAGACTTTAATCTTCAAGTATCCTACTTTTCAGCCGCCTCCTTGTTTCATGGGATTTCCTCTCCTTGAGCTTTGGCTTGACATATCTTTTGATCCGGGGCTTGGAAAAATATATGGTTTTCACACGACAGACGAGCATAATTTTCTCTATCTATCGAGGTCCACTTTGCTTTTCCTCCGCTAACTTGCTGTCGTCCTCTGCTATCACGGCAGATCCATGGCAGCATCGTCCTTCTCATCTGCTTGTCCAGTTCAGCTCTTCTGCTTCTCTGCCCTGCGCCCGCCTTCTTCGTCAGCTATGGCAGCAACCTGCAAAATCAACCATATTTCAGTAGAATCCGTGCTTTTACTAATTTTGTGATGTTTTGCTGTAAACTAACCTAAATGCAATGCAATGATGCTTGAATGCAGCAGAAATATAGGTTAAAAAGGGTGTAAATAATAAAACTTTTACACACTCAACAGTATACGCTCAATGGGATGCCGCATATCCTTACTCAGGCCGAGCGCGATGCAGGGCTTCCCTAGCGTCCCCAAAACCGCCCACGCGGAACCCGTCGAGCGACCCAGAGCCAGAGCCAGAGGCAGTCGACACAGCGCAGTTCGAGACCACGACATGACACTGCAGGGGCCTCATCTTCTGGCGCAGCATTTCATACTTATAGCGGTCCATCGAGTTTCCAGCAGATGATGCCTCCACCCCAGTTCGACTCCTCCGATGCCTATCGTCCCCATACACCGACGACTGACCTTCAACTTATCGATTATCCACAGTTGCCATCCCAGTATGACTTTGGCATTGTGGATAATACGCCGGTGGGTAGCTTGTTTTACTCCCCGCCTGGGCCCAACACAGATCCACATATCGCACACGATAATCAGGATGATGGGGACTAAGGACCACCACAGGATGGTCGGAGGTATCCAGATCGTGATCGTCGTCCACCCGACTACGGAACGGGTGGACATAGGCATTTTTAGTCTTTTTTTTACTGATTTGTACTTATGTTTTTAATATTTATATTCCAGACATTTGATTTTTATAATGTCGTATTATAATTTTGTTTATCTATTATAATTAAACTTTAAAATGTTTATTTAATTTCAGTTTTGAATAAATTTTATGGGATTACTAAACCGAAAATCGACATTTGTTCAAATGCAACTTCATTCAAAAAAAGCATGATAACATAGGGTTTTCGAAACCATTTTAAACCATTGTAGAATGGACGGAAATTAACTATGTTGGTATCATACGATAGAGAATTTCCAGTACTACGACCCCAAACTCGATGATCGCTAAAAATATACGATTTACACACCCGAAATTGGGCTCGAACAGGCCTACCCACACTTGTTTTCCATTGTTCTTCAGCCCAGAATTGCACGGAACTCGCGTCCTGCAGAACGCGAGGTCTGTGCGATATATTCAGCCGCCCTTTCAAATTCTCATGGACCTCGCGTCCTGCAGAACGCGAGGTACTGTAAAACCATTAACACAAACAACAAGGCCACGTAGACTGAAATCGCGTTGTGCAGAACGCGATATTAAACCTCACGTCCTACACAACGTGAGGTTCACCGACGTGACAAGTTTGGGGATCATTTTGTCAAATAATATTTTTTGGGAGCTATTTTCCCAAATAATTATTTAAAAAGGATTACTTATTCAAAAATGTCGGAAATCTATGTTAACAACTTGTTGAACAAACCCAAGGGAGACACGCCAACGAACAATGCATTCATGAGTCACGTGATCCACTTTTCATTTTCACATGACCCATGTGTTTCCCTGCACTATCAGGGGTGGCAATTGGGTGGTATATAACCGAAAATTGTAGGATACGGATATGAAAAATAATTAAAATCTTCACTTATGGGGATGGGACGGGGACAGGGACAGAAGAAGTTTTATCAACGAAGCTCAAATAGAGATGGAGACGAAGATTGTTATATTCGAACCGTAGAGATAACAGAACCATGCCCATATAAATCACCGTGGGAATCCTCGAAAAATATCCGCATGGATCCGCAATATTTTACAAAGTTGGATGGTAATTTACCTATTTTTCTAAAAAAATCTAATCTCTTATAACCCAAGTATGCTTGGTCGACTAGAGTAAGTTTGAAAATTCTTCGTATATTCTATAAAATAATTAGGAGGGGATCTATACATCGTTGTAAACGTGATTCAGTCTAGTTTTGTCTAAAACACACCGCGAACGATTTCGATGTGTATTTTAAAAGATATGAATATTTGAAAGTTGAAAGGTCATGAAAATTTGACGGCAAATTTTTTAGAAAATAATTTTAGCAGTGACTTTGAAAAATCACCAAACATTCTACAAGATAAATCAGGAAGTGAACCTTATATTTCTATAATCATACGAAAGTCTAGATTTGTTTAAAACAAATGAATCTCGATTTCGAGTTTTATATTTGAAGTTATTAATTTTTGAGTGAGCAAAGGTTAGAAAAAGGCAACATAATATTTTCAAAAATAGAAATGGCAGTGACTTCAGAAATTCATCATAAATCGTACAAGTAAAATTAGAAGAAGTAATTTATATGGTTGAAAAGATTATCGAATTTAATTTTTTATAGATCAAACGGATCATGATTTGGAACTATAGATTATTAGCTACATATTTTATTTTAAAAGTAGTGTATGGTGCCAAGTTCCAATAGTTAATATTTTAGTCATGTTTTATATTTCTGAAATAATTTGTTTGTTGTCAAAACTAAATTTATCATCTATGGTTGTAATTTTGGAGATTTAATGTTAGGTATTTATTTTAATGTATTTAGTTTTGTTTATTTTCTTTTGGATGAAGATTAACAAAAACTCGAGAATCCGTAAGGAATGGACATGAGGAGGGAAAAAAACATCTGAAATGTTTAATAGAGATTCTCCAAAATTATAAGTGTTAGAAAAGAAGTGGAGAATACAAAACCGTCCTCAACCCGCCTAATTGCCACCCCTATGCACTACATTTATAAAAGATAATGAGCTGAGATTATGTACATTATTTTATTGTCTCTATAAGACTATTTTTTTTTGAAGAAACTATAATACATTAATTATTTATTCAAATTACATATAAATAACATAGAAGAGTCGAATTTCAAAATAATATTTTTTTGTTCTTTAAGGGGAGAAAGAAAATGACTTTGGGAAACAAAAATAACAGGGTCTGTTTAGTTCTAGAGAATGAAGTCTGTTTTTATTTTCAATTTCTTAGGAAAAAAAACGGTGAAGAAAACGTGTTTGGTTGTAAAATTAGAAAATAATTTTTAGAAAATAAAAATAAGTGAATTTGAAAACATAAAAAAGATGTTTCCATTGTTCCAATTAAAAATGTTTTGGAAACGTGGAAAATACGGGAAAAAATGAGTTTTTAATTTTAAGTTCATTTTAACCCGAGTTTGAATCCTTCTAATGTCATTTTTCACAACTTTAGTTTATTTACTCATATTTTATATAATTATTATTATAATAATATTTACTAACTATATTTTATTTTAATTATTTAATATTTTTTTATTTTGAAAACCTAGATACCAAACACATTTTCATTATTTTTATTTTTTAAAACAAGTTTTATCACAATTAATCAATCATGTTTTCTAATTTTTTAAAAACTAAAAATAAAAATTATTTTCTAAAAATAAAAATAAAAAATATTTTCTAAAACCAAACCAATCATAAAACTTTTTATTTTGTAACAACACTGTATATACTACGTACTTAAAACAACTACTCCTTTAAATGAACAATAAATAATTTAAGTATCATGAAAAATTAATTAATATTTAAAGGAAAAGAAAAGTAAATAATAAAGAATCCAACAGATAAGCCCACCAGTGTGGGGTTGGGACAATTACTGGACTGGTTCGAAAAACCATATTCACTGGTCCCAAATACTGAATTTATAAACAATGGTCCAAGGCCCGCTCTTCTTTGTTTGGACCGAAATGAACAAGTTTCATTAAATACAAATATCCGAACAAACCAAATCGTATCTCCAAACAGACACGAAATCGCAGCTGCTGATCACCGGTGTGTTTCCGACATCTGTAAAGATGTTTGGATCCAAGCACCAAATTTTCTTGTGGAATTGCGCTTTGCAAACATTACCCACAGGAAATCTTCCTAGGATGTATCATCGTCTTTCGAAATAGAAGTAAAAAGTGGTGATTGATTTTAAGATTTCATATAATTTGTGTTTTGACAATATTTTAGAGATTCTTCTTACAATAGACCGTGAAAATTTTATTTTGTACAAAAAAAAATATCTGATCTAATACCGGTGTAGAGCTTATTTTTCTCTTTAGATTTAACATTTTTTTGTTGTTTTTTATATTTTAAAACCTCTAATAAGTCAGGTTCTTGTTTTACTTTTTTTTTGTTATCAATAAAACTGAATTGTTGATGTGTAAAATAAAACATTGCCCACTAGAAACCTTCTCACCATTATGGGCATGGCCCTTACAAATCTTTGCCCGTTCTGTAAAGACCACCCAGAAACTATCTCTCATGTGTTAACGTGAATGTCCTGCTCTGTAGCTTTGGAAACTAAATCCCCACCTTCTAAGTAGGGATGACAATATAATCCAAATTTGATTTTATTTAAAGAAAAATATTTTATTTAAATTCGATCGAAAAAAATCTGAATTCGAATCTTAAAAAAAGGTCTGAGTCCTAATAAGTGGTGGATTGGATATAGATATTGCCATGACCAGATCCGAATTCGAGTCTGATCCATATATGAATCTGAATAAAAATATTTAAAACTCTTAGATTTAAAAAAATATAGATATATATTAAAACCCTAATTAAGTTGAATTGAGATTATGTATATTAATATAGATATATATTGAAATCTTAATTATGTTAAATTGGATTTATATATATTTAATATATATATATATATATTGAAAAACTAATTAAGTTGAATTAAGATTATATATATATATATATATATCAGAGCGTTTTCGTTACGGCTTAGGAATCGACATCGTGGAATCGTGATTAGGTATCTAATTTTTTCAAATTCAGAATTTTAAATTTTAAACATATAATTCTTCACCTTTAATCACCTTGATTCGTTCTTCGAACATAGATCTCTGATGGTGATTGTCGGATAATTTTTTCACTGCGCCATGAGTTGTACCGGCCAACAATGAAAGCTTGATGGTTTCTCTATGTCAAGTGTTGATGGTTGAACATTTTGATTATATTTTTAATACGTTTCATCTTGGATTGTAATATTTATTAGGCATTTTATAATTGTGTTTTGGAAAGTAGTTATGTTAGTATACTACTAAGACAATAGTGGTTTATGTAAGGATGATTTAATTGTTGTTGAATTTTTATTAGTTAAAGTTTGAGTTGTTACTTTAATTTGTTTTATATTGGATTATAATATTTGTTGAGATTTGCTTGTGTTATTAGTTTAAATATATTTGTTTGATTAAAATTATTTTTTATTTAAAGATATTTGTTTGAGTTGTTATTTTAAAAAAGGAAAAAATTAATTGGATTCAGACTTTCAGATTTGGATTTAAATTTTAGATATTTTATTGGTTCGGACTTAGATTTATATAATCAAACTTGGATTTAAATTTAAAATTTTTTGAGGTTCGATTATTAATTGGATTGGACTTAAACTTTATAAATTCCGATTCATACCCGATCTATCGTGATCCCTACTTCCAAGAGGAAACCGCGATTGGCATGAATTGCTTGTTGCAAAATTGGGCTACAAATTGTGGTCACTCGACCTAGTATCCCGTACCCGTGGGCATTAACCTTCACAATCACAAATATCATGTGGGAAGAAATGCAGCAGTATTCGGACCCCCACTTTTGGGCAAGATTTATTATTTGATCAAGCCCGTGCAAAAGCAGCTCAAGTTGTTGAATGGAAACCTTCTCCGAGGGGTTGGCTCAAACGTAATACGCCATACGGATTGATAGTCGAGCGGCAATCAAGTTGAAGCGATTCCACCTGCATCTAGTCACATTTCGACTTTGTTTGACAATTAGCGAATAGCGGATAGTTGATAGATAATTGTATTAATTGATTTAATTAGTATATTGTATTAGCTAATTATATTATTTAAACAAACAAAATCATATAAGAATATGATTATATTTAATACTTGTTTGAATAGTTTATTAGTTATCAATATTTTGTATACATTAATATTGATTAGATTATAAAAAATAATTTTTTAATGTAACATTACTAAGCATATTTGAATGATTTATATATTAATTTATTATTTATATAATTATTTCTAATATAATTTAATTAATTATTAAATTTAAATACAAATATAAATGTATGAAAATTAAAAGAAAAAAAATAAAAAGTATTAGTTTACAAATGTCACAATATAAATACGTGAATGTGAAGAATTAAAATAGAAAATATTAAATTTAGGTTATTTGGAGATTTTTTTTATAATTATTAAGGGTAAAATGGTCTTTATAACACTTATGTCAAAACCTATAATTTCAAAAAAGCTCCTATTAGCCGCTTTTTTAAAATTAGAGGTTTCATCTCAATCCGCTATTCACCAAACATCCAAATTAAAAGATTTAACCGGTCAAACCTTTAATTTAAACTCAAACCTTTGTTTACCAAACAAGACCTTCAAATTTTGATCGATGGGCAGGGACGGGGGACATTGGTGGAACATGGTGGTAGAGTTTGGGGGGCCAACTTTAAACTTTTAAAAATTTAGAGGTTTAATTAAAAAAATTCAAAAATTTTGAAGGTTTAAATTTAATTTTTTTTCAAAAAAAATTGGGGTTTAACTAAAATTTTTGAAAATTTGAAAAGCTTAACGAGAACATTTAAGAATTATGGGAGGGGTTTAATTAAAAATTATAAATTTCGAAGCTTAATCTGAATTTTTAAAAATTTTGTAGGGGCCAAATTAAATTTTTTAAAAATTATAAAGGTCAAAACTATAATTTTACAAATTTTAGGAGGGGCCGTGGCCCCCACCCGTCTCCATTGGGTTACGCCTCTGACGGGGGATTAAGGCCTCTTCCCACATGCCCCCAACCCTATTTTTTTTACCTTTATAATGTAGAACTTTTTTAAAAAATGGATTAATTATATTTTTATTCCTTACTTTTTAAAGGGTAATTATTTCGTGCACAAGCGTTTGTGAAAACGCCTTAGTTTTAAGGTTTAGAGATTTTTGTTTAAGGTCTAGTGTTTAAAAGTTTAAGTGTATGAGTTTTGAATTTAGAAGGTGTGGTTAGATTTAAGATTTAGGATTAAAATTTAGGGTTTATAGATTAACACATAAATCCCTAACCATATTATTCTAAACTGAAACCCTAACCTCTAAAGTCTAAATTCTAATCCATGAACCCTAAAATTTAACCACAAACTCTTAATTCTAAACAAATACACTTAAACCCATAAACTCCAAATCCTAGACTAGGTCCATAAACCCTAAAACTAAGACACGTGTAGAAACTTTTCATTTCCACCGTCAGTGCATGAGATATTTTCTCTTTTTTAAATATTTATGTTTGTCCCTAAACCTCAATCTTGGTTTTGTCCCAGTTGATATGAGATAATTTTCATCTTATGAAACTTAGGGTAAAGTACATAAATGGTCACTAAACTATCTAAAAATACAAAATGGTCACCAAATTTTTCAAAAAATACATAATGGACATTAAACTTTAGTTTTTGTTACAAAATGGTCATTGAGTCGTTATCTGTTATTAACTGGGTGACATGACAGTTACGAAAATTTTTATAACAATATATTTAATCCTCAATATTTACACATCCAGTTAATTTAGACATCAACACTGAGGGTTAAATTGGTACTAAATTGACTGAATGTTAAAATATTGAGGATTAAATATGTAATTATTCAATTTTTCGTAATTATACGTCATTAACGGCTCAGTGACCATTTTATAACAAAAACTAAAGTTTAATGTCCATTATGTAATATTTGAAAGTTTGATAACCGTTTTATATTTTTTAGAACAATTTAGTAACCATTTGTCTATTTTACCCTAAAACTTATTTAAAGTTTCATGATTCTATTTCTAAAGTTCAAATATAAGTATTTTACTCCAAACATTTCTTTCCTTCAAGATACACTAAAAGAGGCCAAGGTACCACTTCCCAGCACATGCTGTTAGGCTGTTGCATATTCTTTTCACTAAATGCCAACTTTACAGCTCCTTTGTCATTGTTTCTTTATTTATTATATTAATATATAATACAATATATGAGAAAATTTTAAACTGAAATTAAATTCACTTTTTTTAATAGTTGTTTTAATTTGATTGTGATATTTAATATTCTGTTTTTCACACACACAAAAACAAATCATACAGCCAAATTTAATGCTGTAATTTCTGAAGAAGACAAAATTCTTTAGTATGTTGTAATGATATTTAAAACATTTTATATTTGCATGACTTTTTATATTAACAATCAATGCTGAATTTTACTGAATTGTCAAACTTAGATTATGAGAAAAGTACAATTAAATACACTTTAGCCCTTTGAGGGTACCTCCGAAACCCATTTTTTTCAATTTTGTTTCACATTTCATTGTCTGATTTAGATTCAATTCTTGAAATTATCAACTTTTTTTAGAATTTATATTGTATTGTCAAAAATTAAAAGCAGAAATAAATCGTAATATATACAGCTTTAATAAGATAGGAACATGAGAAATTGCAACTTTTTGATGTAGAAAAGAATAATAAACTGTTTTTATTCCAGCGTTATAGATATACAACAACTCAATCTTTACAACCGTCCGATCTCACAAATGATGCCACGTGTCAGCCCATCGAAATAATAAAACCATCAAGACTCAAAATAATAGAATCGTAATTAAAAAGAAAAAAACAGTACATAACAAATAAATTAAAATTAAAACCAAAAGAGAAAACGAAAATCTAAGTCAAATGAACAAAGGGAGCAAGAAAACAAGATTCTCGAGAAACATGACAGAAAAGCCCACGAGCAACCCGGAAAAAGCAGGAACTCACTTTCTTAAGCCAGAAGGGCGGCGAAGAAAGTGGCAGCGACGGTTGCACCGATGAAGACGCCGTTGGTGGAGGCGGCGGAGGGAGGAGGAGGGCCTTGGTCAGCCGAAGGCTCGGAGGCCGGTGCAGTTGAGCCTTCTGGGGTGGGAGCAGGAGGGGAGGAGATGGATGGAGAAGGTGAAGAAGCGGTTGGAGCGGGCGAAGGGGAAGTGGTGGGAGATGGGGTTGGGACAGTTGAAGGAGCTGGTGAAGGCGTCTGGGACGGTGTCGGGACGGGTGTTGGAGTTGCCGCAGGCGGTGGTGAGGATGTGGGAGGAGCAGTAGGGGAGGATGTTGGTGCCTGAGCCACGCAAACGGTGGCCAAAAGACCCAACATCATCAAAACCTTAAGCATTGTAGAACTCATATTGGCAAAAAGGGAAAAAGGAAAACTGAAAAAAGCTTTGAAAAAAAGAGAGTTTTGGGAGTGAGGGAACTCAAAAGGGAGGAAGGGAATATATAAAAAGGGAAGGAGAAAGTGGAAGATGACAGGCAGACAGACGGGAATATTATTAAAATCAAATCAATAATGCATAAATATTCTTTTTTATCATTTATATCAAATTATGCAACACAGCATTATTTTATGCAGCTCGAGCACACCCTTAGCTGGATTCTCAACACTTTGCTCTGGTTTTCTTTGTAGTTTTTTAATATTTAGAAGACAATATTTATGTTGTTTATAAATTAAAATATTTTAAATATATTTAATTTTATATACACTTATATAATGTATCAATAATAATATTAATCGAATTATACTCAATCGATTAAGTTTTTTCAAACGTTTGGAGTAGCATAAAATATTACATAACCATAAGGACTGGTTTTTGACGCGGATTTGTCTTTGTTAACTTAATTTGTAAAATTTGGATTTGAGAAAAAATGTTTATTTGTACTTTTTTATCAAGGTAATTAAATAAATAAATTACAAAATACACGGATGTGTGTCGGTTGCTTAGTGGGTAAAATGTCACTTTCTTACGAATATTTGAGGGGAAAAGGCCAATTTTGGTAGCCTTCTTTCCTTAACAGACTGTTCCACCGCGTTTAACTTTTCAACAACCTCCCTAAAATGGTTGGTGATATTACTTTACTACCCTCCCCTTTGAATATTTCTTTTGTGCACAAATACAAATGTCTAGATCTAAACCCAACCCCATTTAGACCGTGGCACTACCCGACCCGAGTGGGTGTTGTTGTATAGGAAATGCTTTCTTCTTTTCTTTTTTTATACTTATGTGTGGGGAATTACCACAATATTGTGGTTGAAATTTTCCCCAAAATAATAGTTCTACATAAATTATTTTCAGTAATATTATAATTTACTGTTCGAATCAAAAGACTCATAGATTTTTCCCTGTCTTTAAACAATAATTTATCAGGAAAGAATAAAAAATGTCGGGAACTATTGAAAGTCAGATTGTGCACCATCCGTCTTCAAATAGTGCCAGAGTGTTTAGCTTGTTGCCACATGTCACTCACCCAGGGCATCGTGCCCTGTTCAAAGTCGGAGAGATCACCATCCGACTTCAAACAGTAACAACAGATTTGTTCAGCGTAGGGGCGCAGCTTTGTTCACGTGATGGTGTGGCATGCATGCCTCGGTATGAGTTTTTTTTTAATTTTTATAATTTTGATTGGATGGTTGGTAGGTGGGTTGTGTGATTGAAATTTCAAGTAGTTGGAGTTAAATAAGGGTTGAATGTAGGTATATTTTGTAATGAAATTTTGAAGAAGATAGAGTAAAGAAGTAGAAGATTTAGAGGAAATTTGTAAGTATAATGATATGTATTTTATTTTTGATATTATTTCAAGTTAATAGTTTTATTTTAATGTACGTATGTTTTTGTAGTTACGAATTTGTATTATTTTTTAGTTATTTTTTTAAAATTTCGTATCGTTATATTTTTTGAAAATTTTGAAGTTAATGTTTGAATTTTTGATATATCAAATTTTTGTGTTAAATAAGTGGTTGAAGAGAATAAAATTTGTGAATAGATTGAGTAAAGAAAAGAAGATTTGAAGAAAGATAGTAAGTATGGCAAAAATTTTAGTTCTATTTTTTTAATTTTTAAGTTGATGTTTGAAAGTTTTATGTTTGAATATTTATTTATTTACTTATTTATTTATTTATAATGCTTTTTGAAAAACCCCTGAGTATATTAGTAGTAGTAGTAGTAGTAAATTGAATGAAAAAATTAGGAACTAAGGAAATAGGGACTAAGGATAACAATTATATTAGTAGTAGTAGTAAAAAAATTTAAATTTTATTTGTAATTTTAAAGAAATGTTTTTTTTTTAATTTAGGAGTTGGAAATTAGTAAAAAAAAAAATTCGTAGTAATAGTAGGGAAAACGTTTTAGAAAATTAGGAACTAAACTAAAATATTAGGGAAAACCCATTGATTTCGTAGAATTTTAGCAAATTAGAAACATTTTAGCAAATTAGAAACATTTTAGCAAACTAGAAACTAAATTAAATTTCGTAGTAGTAGTAGTAAAAAAAAAAATTTAGTAGTAGTAGTAAAAACGTTTTAGCAAATTAGGAACTAAACTAAAATATTAGAGTTAAAATATAATAAATTTCGTAAAATTTTAGCAAATTGGAAACGTTTTAGTAAATTAGAAACTAAATTAAATTTATATTAATTTTTGAAGAAGAAAAAATGAGTATATTTGGACTAAAATGAAATGAATTTTGTTAAGGGAAAATATGACTTGAATGATCAAATTAGTAAATTAGTGACTAGTTTATAAAAATCTTAAAATTGAAGGGTTTTCAAGGCAAATTAGTAAATTTATAATATCTTTAGTCTAGAGTTTTTAATTTAGTAAAATTTAACGAAATTTAAATTCTAACACTAGTACATTTAGTTAGTGTAATAAATGTATTAGAGTTAAAATTTAAATATTTTAGAATTTTAGCAAATTAAAAAACTAAACTAAAGATATTATACGTTTTGTTTGTAAACTTTAGTTGATTATGTTTCTTGGCAAATTATTTTTTAATGTAATAGATTTATTCTAGGGTTGTAATATATTTTTACTGGTCATGTAGAATGACTGAGCAAACTCCTCTATTACGGTTACATGATCGACACATTAGTAGTATGCTGGTTGCTAAGATGGTACAATTTTATTAATAATTTATTTATTAGAAATTCAATTATGTTAATAATATTTTATTTATTAATGTGTTAATTACATGATTTTGAGGATACATTTAAGCATCATCTGACCATGGCCAAAAATTCTTCAAAAAACCGAATCATTGAATGATTGCAAATTTCTGGATTTTATCATGCGATATATGTTCGGGGTACAAGTTAGTGCCCGGTTGACTGCCGCTTTAATTGAGCGTTGGAGGCCGAAAATCCCATGCGTTTCATATGTCGTGTGGGGAATGCACGATCACACTTGAAGGCGTGGTCATGCTTATCGGGGTCCCGATAAATAGGGCACTATTGATTAGGGCACCATTGACCTGGGAACCGTTGATCGATCATACATAAGCTACACCTGAAGGAATTTGCTCTTTTTACCTTGGGAAGGTGCTGGATAAATCAAATTGAAAAGGATCTCGTGTGAAAATGAATTGGTTGCAAAATGAATTTAAACTCAGTGGATATAATTCGATTGATGTGATTTATAATGTCAATCGAGCTAATACTCTGCAACTCATTGGAGGTATACTGATGCCGGATAAATCTGATAATTTTGTTCATACACGGTATCTACGCTTTTTGAGGCATTCGTGAGAAGCTACTCAATATAGTTGGGGATCGACCATATTAGCGTTTTTGTATCGTAAGTTGTGCAAGGGCGCTAAAATAGAAAATGATCATAAGGTTCGGGGTATTGGTGGATGTTTTTTGTTGCTGCAAGCATGGGCTTGGCAGCTACTTCCCTTATAGACACCGTTTACTCGAACATCGATACAATTCTCTCTTGTCACCAAGTAATTATCCTGATTTTGAGTTCAAGTTTAAAATTAAATTTATTTATTTTTAAAATATTATTTGTGATTTGTATACATATAGTGCGAGAAAAAAACGTACATGAAATTGGCGAACAACAACTTGAGAGTATTTAGAGTGCATATTGATTTGTATCGTTACGAGCATGTATCTGGTTAACTATATTGTTTATAATTTATTTAGATATATATTTACAATTTATTATTTACATTATAGTTAGATGTCTAATTATAATCATCTTTATTTTGCAATTTATTTGGATGCCGTATAACGACGATCGCATTTTTGTACTGGATGAGCTAATGAACTATTTTAACTAGTGGTGTATTGTTACACAATTGATCCATTTTGCGATTATTGAGTTTCACTCCCCACACTGAGCATGACTATTTGTACGATTATGATGGTCGTGGCAGGGCAAAAGTAAATTGGAAAGTCACACACGCCGACTACATTAATATGTGGAACAACATAGCTTCAACGATACCGTTTCGCGCTCCAATCCAAAAGGATAATTTTGATTTTCAGAGGTCAGAGTACCTGATTATTTTCTTAATAATGAAATGTCGTATTTAACTTCAGTCGATGAACGAGAACAATGTCAAAAATATAAAAAAAATACAATGGTAAAGGTGAATTCTCTAAGAGTGCAGCGATCGCATCTCAAAATCCCGTGTGAAGTAAAAACCCCGAAGGTTGGCTAACCATGTGGGAACAACCAAAAGTAGACCCGGCAGTTATATGGGAAAAGGAATCTACTCCTACATTTGTTCAATAAGAAGTTGGCCCGAGCTCTTCAGATACTCACAGGTTTGATGATGTTATCTTATACACGCCCGAGTTTATTCCTCTACAGTCACCCATGTACTCGAACTTCGGACAACACATGGATTCAGAAATGCAAAATTTCCTATATTCGCCATAATTTATGGGAGGGCAAAACGGTTACATGGATTTGTTCAAAACACCGCCTCATACACCCTCAGTGACTCTAGAGGTGAGCTACAGTGAAGAGGACGTGTGCGACAGTGAAGAGGACCTCGTGGCAGAACAGAGGCCACAACGAGCTCGACGAGCACCGCGTCGTTATGAATCGGCTGATCCCATTCATGGTCAAAAAATACACAGAAAGAAAAAATGACTATGTATTTTGTATAATACATTTGAGGCATTTCAGTTTGAATTTGAATGTTATTGTTTTTTTTTCACTATGTTTTTTTATTATCCATTTTAACGATTCGAGCGTGCTACGAGCCTAAGTACAACTACCACACATTTGGACATTTTCAAATACAAACATAATATTTTCAAGTACAAACATAATATTTTCGAGGACAAACATCAAAAATTATTGAGGCATAGGCACATATCTTGGTTCATTTGGACATTTAGATTTCGAATGGCCTTCAGCCCTACATATGGTACATCTCTTTCGTTGTCCTTTCTCTCTGTGATGAAGATCCATACTGGTGTAGATACGAGTTGGTCTAGGTCGACCAGTTGGAGTTCTATGGAGTGTAGGATCCGGTAACCATTTTTCATGCTATATTGGCGACCAATACATTGAATTTGGGATCGGTGGGAACTCAATTCTGTAAATATCTAACATTTGGTTAAGACTGAAGCATTCATCAACATATGTGTACGGGTCAACATTGGCGAACATACATGCTGCAACTGCATGAGCACATGGATATCGCCACCGTCACACCATTTACGTCTGAAATCTACTCAAAATATGTTTGAGTAGGGTGCTCTGTGTCGGGTTTTGGAACCAATAACATCGAAAGTCTCATTCATTCGATCGAATACGTGAACTTTCAGCGACGCTGCACTCTTCACATTACATCCATTTTTGTCACAATTGTAGGAGCCCAACGTTGTCCCCTGTTTATTAAGGACTGGACCTGATTCCCTTTAAGAGAACAAACCTTAGCCAAACGGTAGTAAGTCTCTGTCACCAAGCTTGTTATTGGGAGATGACGTGATCCTTTCAGTACTCTATTTATGCACTCTACAAAGTTGGTTGTCATTTGCTCGTATCATCTATCACGTTTGTCATATGATTGGGCTCATCTTTCTCTCTCGATATTGTTGGCCCAACTCCAAACACGCTTGCCGTATTTCTATAAATCCACCCTCTCAAATTCTGGTCGTAGCAGTTGATACCCTGTACCATAATATATGTTGTTAGCATCTAGAAAATCAACGCAAATAATTGGATGGGCATATGTAACGAAGTTTTAAAGAATGATACTTACCCATGCTTAAAATCTCATTGCGAAGGTAATGATTTTTGAACTACTCGTAGTTGTTCTTACCGATGTGACAAACACAATATACAAGGTATGTGTGCGGAGGTGTCCAACGACTTCCCTCTCGATTAATTGTTGCTTCGATACATGTCCCTCGATCAGAGATAATACAGACCCCATCTTCTCGGACCACGTGGTCACGCAAATTGGTCAAAAAGAAATTCCAAGCTTCCGCAGTCTCCCCCTCAACAATTGCGAATGCAATCGGAATGACATTGCTCTCACCATCTTGCGCAACTGTAACTAATAGTATATGAGAGTATCTCCCGTAAAACCACGTTTTATCGAATTGGATCATACACTTACAATATGGAAAGCCATAATTGCATGGCTTGAACGCCCAAAATAGTCGATGGAAAAATTGATACCCTTGAAGTAGTTGGCCTTGTCGGTCGTATGCATCCTTTGTTTGATACCTCACTATGGTGCCCGAGATGAAATGTGTTATTGCTATCAATAAAGTCGATAGCTCATTATACGATTCATCGTAATCACCGTACACTGAATGTAATGCCTTATCCCTTGCACGCCACCCCTTCTTGTTTTTTATTTGATATTCAATTTGTTGCGCAATGGTTGTTTGAATCGTTAAAACTAGAATCCTTGGATTTTCTTCAACCAACTTCATCACGTGATGGCTTATTACACTCGAGTCCAATTTGGTGTGGTCCTGGTCGATGGATATTCGTAAACATGTGTGATCGTCATTGTAGTTTGTGACCTCCCCAGCGATCTATCTTCTTAAGCTTCATTACTCGAATCTTCCAATTACACCCTTTTTCGTATTTCACACACTTCGCAAAAAAATCCTCGGGGTGGATTCTGTAACCGCGTAGTCCACATGATGCATGATGCTATACTCTTTAATTGCCAATATAGCTTCATCATTTTTATTAAATTGCAGCCCCTCAAATAATTTACCATGCTGACTCGAAGTTAATTGGGGCATATCTGGGAATTGTGGCGCCCTCATCGCATTAAAATCCACCAAGTTTATGTGAGCATGAGCTTTATATAATGTAATGTCGCCCCGGTCAGAACAAATTCTCTAACACCGAAATCAGGGGCTTTAACAAATCAGGATCCTCAATATCTTTATCTTCACTGGAATCTTTAAGTGATTCTCCACATCGACCTCGTAGGTTCTCAATATTGGCATCAACAGTCGAATCAAAAGTTGGCCCGTGTGATGCTGCATATGTCGACGACTCACCTTGATGAAAATCACTAGATGTCCCAGTTGCCAACATTGCAACAAAACTACCTTCGAACATATCAAATTCGTTACCGAAACTCATTTGAATAGATTCCCCAACTGCGTTTTTGGATGGCCCGGGAATATCACGCACATCAGCAAACAACTCGACATTTCGAATACCCATAGAGTTATGCTCTACGATCATTATTCCCACATCTTTATTATCTTCGAGAGCTATTGCGGAATATCTGACTGGATTGTGACATGTCAGCCACCGATACCGCAAACCATGAATCTGAGCTCCAATTTTCTCCGATATCTTCTCCTTCAATACTCGAAGCATGATTTCTTTTTTAAATTTTATCTTCGTAGGGCTTTCAGATTCAAATACAATACCGACATCAATTTTTACCATTTGTCTATTGTAATGGACAATCACCACAAAGCTATTGTTGCTCATTTTCTCTGCATGTTTGGAAAAAAAATATTTTCAATAATAATACACAAATCAAAATTAACAACTACAATGTCACTAAACCTAATTTTAAACTACAAATAACAACAATTTTAGAACATACTACTTATTTACAAAAGTATTTTGAATATATATTCGAATACACTTTAAAAAACTATATTAATTTCTCAAAAATACTAATTACGATTTTTTTTCGCACTACTATAATCCTAAACAAAAATAAAACATTCATCGTTCTAACATAACAATTAAATTTCAAATAACATCAAAGTTATATGGATAAAAAAATCAAAACTTCAATCCGACTTACAATATTTTCCTCACAACTTTGTTCTTTTGCTTCTTCTTCTCCCTCTTTACTCAAATTTGTACTCATTTTTTTCTAACAAATTACCTTCAACATCAACCTAACCTATTTAAAAATACAACTACAATTTTTTTCCTTTACATACCCATACACGAAATTTAATATTCACTAATAGGTTTCAAATCAAAAAAATTACACTACCCTTATATAATTTAAAACTAATATAACAATTAAAAAAATTACCTTAGCACCCTACACCTGCACCTACATCACTACTTCATCACATCACTGCAACCCTATATCAATTAAAAAAACTTTTTCTCACCCGACATGCATGCAGCTGCATGCATGCCACCCCATCACGTGAACAAAGCTGCACCCCTACGCTGAACAAATCTGTCGTTATTGTTTGAAGTCGGATGGTGGTCTCTTCGACTTTGAACAGGGCACGGTGCCCTGGGTGAGTGACACGTGGCAACAAGCTAATCACTCCAACACTATTTGAAGACGGATGGTGCACAATCCAACTTTTAACAGTTCTCAACATTTTTTATTCTTTCCTGGTAAATTATTGTTCAATGACGGGAAGAAATCCATGGGTCTTCTGATTCGAACGATAAACTACAATATTACTAGAAATAATTCATGTAGAACCATATTTTGAGGGAAAAATTCAACCACAATATTGTGGTAATTCCTCCATTATGTGCTGTTTAAAGTATTTTTATTACAGGTGATAATGTTTTTAATATAATGAGTTTACAAGTAAAAGTTAAGCATTTTCTAATGCAGTACCGTACAAATTTCGAAACTTTTAACGAGTTGATCAAGTCTAATCATGGGTTTCGGTATCATTGTCAAAGTCACTGTGGTCATGATTTCATTTCATTTTTATTTTTTATATAAGGTAATAAGGGAGGAGAGAGGTTGGTTGAAATCGATCTTAGAATTTAGTATTAATTAAAATTGAAATAATATTTTTTTATAGTAGATAATATTAAAGTAAAAAAATTAAATTATGGTATAAGAAAATAAAAAGTGGTGTCAACACTTTTTAAAAACTGATATCGATTTTTTTTTTACAATTTGCTGTTGTTTTAAGTATCAATTAAATTTTGCATTCAACATAAAATTTTAAAATATATTTTTTTGAATATGCTGGTGTGATACAAGGGTAACATCTATTTAATTTTCTTAGTCTTTTTTAATAAGGCACGCACACCGTGCAGAACTGGTGCTCGAACCCAGGTCACCTGAACGAATTACATCATCTTTTACCATTGAGACAACAAGGGGTGAGCAAGTTTTTAAAATATTTAATAGACTTTTATTCTTAAACAAATTTACTCTTCTCGATATTTGATTATAGTTTCATTTATATTGGTTAGTAAATCACAGGTTTAGTCGATAATTTATTAAAAAAATAAAAAATATATAATATAATATAACAAAATACAATGAAGTATAACAATAATAGAATCAATTTCTTATTGAATCCCTACATAGTAAATAAATCTCTTCATTAGAGAAGTTAGTAATTTAACCTTGTATTAACATAAAATGTAACCTAATAGAAAAGGCAAACAAGTTTCTTAACCATTTGACAATATGCATAAACCATGTAGACATAGCGATTTGAACCCGTGTCTCTTAGGATGAATATCATCTGCTTTTCCACTGAGACACTTGTTGGGTTCATTTTACACTGCCTTAAAATGTGAAAGTTCAAAATCATCACAGTTAAAATTTAGAAAGGTTAGAACCCAGCAAGTGGTCTCAGTGGGAAACAGATGATTTTCATCTTAAGGGACCTGGGTTCAATCACTGTGTTTGCAAGGCGTGTGCATTGTCAAATGGTTAAGAATTGTAACACCCCTCCCCGGCCTGGTAGAGAACCGAGTCGGAGCATGCTACCGATGAACAATGCGGTGATCGGTGCAGTAAAATTTCATTTCTGAATCGACAATTGATCAATATTATACAAACAAAACATTACCAGATATACATTTTAATCCAAATGACTCCTTGTGAAACAAGGATTCTAACATTTAGGACCAAATTGTAGTTATTACAAGTTTTAAGGGACTAAATTGTAAATATACTAAATCAGAGGTCCTTCGATGCAATTGACCATACCATAATGAAACCTAATACAATATTAACAAGTCTGTAAATTTTCATGCAATTTGGTATTCATTTACTCTGTCAATTTAAACATCTTAAATTCAGTGACCATTCTAAGAACAATGTAAACTCTCAAATTCGTGCCTTTTTAATCAAATTAACAAACCCTGTTTCGAAACACCTTAAGGTTGTTTCAGAACGGGTGTACGATGGTCAACCTAATTTGACTTTGTCCTTTAGACCGTATCGATACGGGTAAGTCATATATCGGTACGGGTTGACTCCCTTTGACCTTGACTTTGACCCGTTTCGATACACTATAGACCCATATCGAAACAAAAAATTCCAGTAGCAAAAATTTCTGATACGGCCTCAACTCGTATCGAAACGATCTATTTCTAGGGTCCATTTATGCTTAACCGTTTCGATACGCTTTACCCTGTATCGAAACGGTCTGACCTGTAATGACAGATTTTTGCTGATTTTTAATCGTTTTGGCCGATCAAATGATGTTCAAATACAACGAATATTTACACACAATATTATAACTATATAATCTACTTGCATACCAATTATGGGTCAAATGAATTCATTTACCCGATTTTCACCTTTTAGTGCCAAAGTATGCATTTTAGGCTAATTTTTACTACATAGAAAGTCCATAAAAGGTATATCACACTTTTAACACTTGACCATAATATAGACATAACAAAAGAGACTTTATCAACTAGTACATGCACCTTGCCACAAACTAGGAGTTCAAAAGGGTCAATATACATTACTTAGAGCTTGGTTTGTGACTTGTGCAACGCTTCAACACCTCCGATCTCGATCCAAAACTTAGCTAACCTGAAATGGATAAAATGAAATGCATTAGGCATACTTTTCCTAGTGAGGTAGTCACAAGGATAAAAATGTTAAAATATGCAATTTCATCTCTACATTAACAAAGGTCAAGACATGATTTTCCAATGACAACACAATGTTCATGCTCAATAACAATATAGTCATATTTTTATCAATAATTCCTTGGATTGATTCCGGGTAGTGGATACGCGAATTCCTACGCCTCGCCAAAAAAATATTTGGCCATATCCTTCCGCCTCGCCAAAGTGACAAATACATAAACATCTCTCCGCCTCACCAAATCAATATAGGTTGTAGCCCTAGGACCGTAGTCCACCCGTACACTAAGCTCATGAATTCTATGGCATGCCAATTGTTTCCAATGTCCTTCGAATCCAAGGTCCGGTGACAATGACAATATTCAATATTCACTAACAATAACAATGATTGAGGTATCCAATGATTCAATGTCCTTATCAATAATCAATATCAATGCTTCAATGACATATCGATACAATGATCAATGACAATTTCAATACTTACTTCAATGACCAATGAAAATATACTTTAACAATGACAATGGCTATAATATTCTCTATACCTATTAACAATGACAATGTCGATATCCAATGTTTAATGCAATGCTTACCGGGGCTTACCAATATGCCCGTTAATCGAACCGATGCTATAACCTTAAAAACAATTTAGCTATGTATTCAAAATTGATAACAATGAATTCGGGAAGGCTCCTCGCCTAAGCCCGAGACTTCGACTACACTCACCTTACTAATCTGATGCTCATACGACTCTCGAATGATAACACTCTTATTCCTAGCTTCCGATGGTGTCGATGGATGATCTAGGTCAAACTCTCGAGGTAGGAAAATCAATAAGGAATCGTCAGAACAACATTTTGATATTGAAATCGATATAACAACACCGGAATCAAAATCTAAACTTAGGATAATCAATAGCTTATACAATAGCCATAGATGACCAAAACCTATCTTAGATTAAGCTTAGTTTATCCATGGAATTCAATGATAACTTAGAAGATTTAGCTTACTTGATTGAGAACTACAATTCGATATCAAAATCTTAAAGGAAAATCAAGCTTTACAAGGTCGCCAATGGAGGTGCTTGCTTAAGGTGAGGAAGAAGATGAAGATAACAAGAGAGGTGTTAGCTTGATTTAGTTTCTCAGGTAAGCTTCTCTCACTTTCTTTCTTTTTATTAAATTTGGCCAAATGGCCTTTCCTTCAAATGAAGGAAGTTCATTTTATTTTCTAGAAAAACAGTGATTAATTGGAGGAGGGGCTGATCGCAAGGTTAGTCCCTCAGCTCTTGAGAGTTCATGCTTTTGCCTTCAAACTTTCAATTTTCATAATTTAGCCATTAAAATTTTTCATCTTATTCAAATAGGTCCAAGTTAGTAATTCGGTTTAATTAGAGATCAATAACATAACAATGGACTTAATAAAATGATTAGATCAATATTTGTACCTTTTCGATTTAGGGTTTCTAATTACCGGAACCCTAATCTCAGCTAGACTGGTTTTCAGGGTGTTACAACTCTCATTCCCTTAAGAAAAAATCTTCCCCGAATTTTACCTAAATCGAAGAGATGCGGATATTGTTTCCTCATGGTTTCTTCTGGTTCCCAGGTAGCCTCTTCCACTAAATGGCTCCTCCAAAGTACTTTGACCAACAGTACAGATTTATTACGAAGCCTCTTGACTTCCTTAGCATGAATTTGCACTGGTTCCTCCTCGTAAGACAGATTAGGCTGAACTTCATCAGATTCAGGTTCGACAATGTGCGAGGGATCGGACCGATATTTCCGAAGCATAGAGACATGGAATACGTTATGGATCTTTCTTAATTTAGAGGGCAATGACAAACGGTAGGCCACTGGGCCAATCCTTTCAACAACCTCAAAGGGTTCAATGAATCGGGGACTCAATTTCCCCTTTTTGCCAAATCACAAGATCTTTTTCTACGGTAAGACTTTGAGGAAAGCTCTCTTACCAACTTCATACTGAATATCCCTTCTTTTAAGATCAGTATAGGCCTTATGTCGATCAAAGGCAACTTTTAAACGATCGTTTACAACCTCCTGTGTATCGATACGCTCAGCCTGATTTAAATCTCAGAGTGTTGAGACCGTATCGATACACAGGGGTGTATCGATACGCCCTGCTTTACAATACTCTGTTCTCAGCAAAAACACATAAGGCACACACTAAAGATGCATAACTAAACCTCCCTAGACCCAAACAACACACAAACAACCTTTAACAACCAAGATGTCAACACACATGGCATTCAAACACACAAGGATCATGCATCTCAAGAATTCATACAACAAGGCACCTAAGCATTTAAAACATACCATCCCCTTAACATTCATCAAAGTAATTCATGCTTTACAATCCAAAACATCATATATAACAAAGAGTTAAAAAAAAAACTTATACAACAACCCTTTTGCCACATTGCTAACTAGTACAAAATTACCATCGTACTTGAGTTACAAAACTTGGAAGCCCTTCTTGCCTTGCTCCGAGCTAACGCCACACTAATGATCTGCATTGTTGAACATTGAGAGCGTAAGCTATAAGCTTAGTGAGGGTGCTCTAAAACGAAAGCAACAACAATGCAGGGTTCAAGCATGTAATCCCTAAACCTCATATCTAACATGCATAGGCAACATCACAAGTAGTCCTAGCTAGTCCATCAAGTGGCATAATATGACATATTACATCATACTATGCACCAAGCATCAATAACAATAGTCATGTTTCAACACCATATATCACCATATATGAATAAGTTAATTGGCCACTTTAAATTACCCCGATTGTGCGGATTTGAAACTCAACAACACTTTACCTCGGTGGGATTTCACTCATCACCGGCCTTGCATGGACGGGATTCCACTCATCGCCACATGCCCTACGGATGGGATTCCACTCATCATCACGTAGAAATGAATAAAAGCTTCCGGTAGAATATTACATTACCGTACTCCTCCTTGGTGCCTCAACGCCACCAAGGCCACGTACGTTTTGACTCAATTTGTGTGCACACTAATCCTAATGATCGATCATTTACAACCGGTAATTATTTAGTGCCAATTATCATTTACCACAACACGTTTTCCATCAATCATAACTCATGCTCATCACATATATATACACCTCATGAATATACATGTACAAAACCACCAAGATCACAAAAGCATAGTTAAGTAAACACAATAGCATATATGGATATCAACGGATAACTAACAACTCGAATTAACTATAAGTGGCCTACCAAGCACACTTTACACAAGCACACTACACATACTCGAACCAACTTTAGGATAAGTTTAAAACCACTCACCGCCCTTCCTTTGTCAATCGAAACAATCCTCCTACGACCTCGTATTCGGCTCCAAAGCTCCTTCAACGTTTCTTCTTGCTTCTAACCAAACAAAACACACTTATTACACCATAATTCAATGCTAAAACTCAACTAACAACTCACTTCACAAACATAAGCCATATTCTTCAATTCCTCAATCCACAATCATCCCAAAAACTCAATTTTCGTACTCCTCAAACACCTTGCTGAAAACTCCACTTCCAAACACCCAAATGACCTCTAACACATCCCAAATCACTCTCATATCATACCCTAACCCTCAGCCCTTAGTTTTCAACATAAACTTCACCAAAAACCAAGTTTTAACACCTTAAAATTTACCCTATGAGTTTAATACGAATTTTCATCCAAATTTAACCAAATTGACATATAATGTGTATTTCATCATGATTAAGCTAAATCCCAACTCAAAACATTAAAACAACTTGGAAAACCACCTAAAATCCAAACTTTAACATAAAACCATAATTTTTCAAAGTCTCATATTTTTGAATTTTAAGACCAAATATAGATAGAGAATAAGGAGGAGAGTCGGAAAACATAATTTACCTTTCAAAACGATGTTGAAATCAAGTAGTATGACCAATCAAATAGTGAAAAGCTTGAGAGAGTTATAGAGATGGTGTTTTCACGTTTGGAAAGAAAAAAATAGAAGAGAAGAAGAAGATGATGACTTATATTTTAATAGTTATCTTACTTTAATTAAAAGTTTTGGGTAAAATCGCAACATAGGTCCCTCCCCTTTTATTAAAGCTCAATTACACCACAACTTAAGTTGAGTTGACTCTATTTAAATTTTATTAACTCGACTATAAACTCGGTTTACTCCTAGGCCCAAAACACGGGTGTTACATGACACATCATTGTAAACTGTATAGTCCTTCCCGGACTCTGGTTGGGTTAGGACGGGTGCATGAGTCAATACTTGTTTTAACTGATCAAAGATTCGCTGTTATTCCTCGGTCCACACGAAAGGGTTCTCATTCCGTAAGAACTTAGTCAATGTAGCTGCTATTATAGAAAATCCCTTGACGAAACTTCTATAATAGTCAGCAAGGCCGAGGAAACTCCTAACTTCACCAACATTCTTCGGTGGGTGCCAGTTGAGAATAGCTTGGATTTTCTTCGGGTCTACTTGAATGCCCGAATCCGATACAACATATCCAAGAAAGGCAACTTCAGTGAGCCAGAACTCACACTTAGAGAACTTAGCATACAACTGCTTCTCACGAAGGGTTTGAAGCACAACACAATGATGGTTATGATGCTCCTCAATAGTCTTAGAATAAATTAATATGTCGTCGATGAAAACCACCACAAACTTATCAAGGTAGGGTCTGAAAACTCGACTCATCAAGTCTATGAGAGTCGTCGGGGTGTTGGTTAGCCCAAAAGGCATTACCAAAAACTCGCAATGACCATACCTTGTACGGAAAGCAATTTTGGGTACATCACAGTCTTTAACTCTAATATGATACTACCCAGACCTTAGATCGATCTTGGAAAACACTGAGGTATCCTTAAGTTGATCAAACAAGTCATCAATCCTGGGCAATAGATATTTATTCTTAATGGTTACCTTGTTAAGTTGTCGGTAGTCAATACACAACCTCATGTAACCATCTTTCTTCTTTACAAAGAGGACCGGAGTTCACCAAGGCGGGGAACTCTGCCGAATTAAGCCTTTACCGAGCAATTCTTAAATCTAAACTTTCAATTCTCTTAATTCAACTGCAGCCATCTGATAAGGTGCAATGGAAACATGAGTAGTTCCAGGTTGTACTTTAATACCAAATTCCACTTTACAGGTCGGAGGTAAACCCAGAAGTTCACCAGGAAAGACGTCGAGGAATTCATACACCGTATCGATTTCAAGTATACAAGGTTCATCCTTTGCTTTAAAGGTTAAGGCATGCAATGAAGGGTTTTGTGACTTCATTAGAACTATGCTTTCTTTACCAATACCTCGGAGGTAAAGTTTCCTATTGCTACAATCTACCCACGCTTGATGTTTACCAAGCCAAACTATGCCCAGTATCACATCAAACTCGTGGATTGGTAAGGTTAGGAGATCCACTGGAAACAGAATCCCTGGAATCATCAAAGGACAATTCTTGTATACTGAGCTTATAGTGACACAATCACCTAAAGGATTGGTCATAAAGACTATCGGTGTTATAGATTCACTAGACATTGCATAGTTCCTCACCAATTCCGTGCATATGAAAGAATGCGTAGAGCCAGGATCAATCAATGCATACAAAGGACGAGAATATAACACAACAGTACCTGCGATAACATCAGGCTCGTCGTCTTCCTCTCGGCTTCTGACATGATACATCTGAGTAGAGGTCTTTGATTCAACGTCCTTATCAATAATCAATATCAATGTTTTGATGACATATCGATACAATGATCAACGACAATTTCAATACTTACTCAATGACCAATGACAATATACTTCAACAATGACAATGGCTATAACATGCTTTATACCTATTAACAATGACAATGTCGATATCTGATATCCGATGTTCAATGCAATGCTTACCGAGGCTTACCAATATGTCCGTTAATCGAACCTGTGCTATAACCTTAAAAACAATGTTAGCTATGTATTTAAAATTGATAACAATGAATTTGGGAAGGCTCCTCGCCTAAGTACGAGACTTCGACTACACTCACCTTGCTAATCCGATGCTTCTACGGCTCTCGGATGATAATGCTCTTATTCCTAGCTTCCGATGGTGTCGATGGATGATCTAGGTCGAACTCCCGAGCTAGGAAAATCAATAAGGAATCGTCAGAACAACATTTCGATATCGAAACCGATATAACAACACCGGAATCAGAATCTAAACTTAGGATAATCAATAGCTTATACAATAGCCATAGATGACCAAAACCTAGCTTAGATTGTTTATCCATGGAATTCAATGATAACTCGGAAGATTTAGCTTAACCGATTGAGAACTGCAATTCGATATCAAAATCTTAAAGGAAAAATCAAGCTTTACAAGGTCACCAATGTAGGTGCTTGCTTAAGGTGA
Organism: Hibiscus trionum; assembly: GCA_030270665.1. Classification (NCBI taxonomy): domain Eukaryota; kingdom Viridiplantae; phylum Streptophyta; class Magnoliopsida; order Malvales; family Malvaceae; genus Hibiscus; species Hibiscus trionum. The sequence goes on from BSYR01000005.1 coordinate 34,934,509, forward strand.
GAAAGAAGATGAAGATAACAAGGAAGGTGTTAGCTTGATTTAGTTTCTCGGGTAAGCTTCTCTCACTTTCTTTCATTTTATTAGATTTGGCCGAATGACCTTTCCTTCAAATGAAGGAAGTTCATTTCATTTGCTAGAGAAACGATGATTAATTGGAGGATGAGCTAATCGCAAGGTTAGTCCCTCAACTCTTAGGAGTTCATGATTTTGCCTCCAAACTTTCAATTTTCACAATTTAACCAATAAAGGTTTTCATCTTATTCAAATAGGTCCAAGTTTAGTAATTCGGTTTAATTAGAGATCAATAACATAACAATGGACTTAATAAAATGATTAGATCAATATTTGGACCTTTCTAATTTTGGGTTTCTGATCACCAGAACCCTAATCCCAACTAGACCGGTTTTTAGGGTGTTACAAGAATATTTATGAATAGATACTACCTTGTAATAACCTCTAAACTATTAAACAAGTTTTTTTGAATAATCTAAAGATGATTACAAGGTAGTATCACTATTAAAAAAAGTAAAAATTATTAAAAAAACTAAAAAGGTTATTACATATATATTTAAGTTGAAGGAAAATTTTATAATGAATGACATACACTGATATACACCACTAATTTTTATTTTCTATTATTTTATTTTAGATAAAATATTTTTAAATAAATATGTGGGACCCGTCAATTGTCTTTTTGCTATTTTTGTTACCTCTTATTTATTTAATTAATTTCAATATAAAATTATGGCATAAGGATAATTTTAACCCCTAACGTTTACAATTTCTGTCATTTTGACCATTATTTTTTTTAAGGATAAATTTGGCCCCTAACTTATATTATTTTGTCAAACTACTTATTTTTAACTAACATCTCGATTAAACCGTTAAAAATTTAAACGGTGATGACATGTTAATATTCTTATTTAAAAAAATATATTTTTCAAATAATTTAAAAAAATAACAAAAAATAAGCATAAAAAACAACTAAATCATCATGGGAAATTCAAGCCCTAAACAAAAATCTAATAAACAAATTCCTAAACCTAATTCAAAATTTCTAAACCCCAATTTAAGTTTTCATATCAAAATTTTCAAAATCTATAATTTTCTATTTTATGTTATTTTCTAGTGTTTTCGGGATTTTTAAATTCCATATGATATTATTTTTAAAATTCATTTTCTAATACCAAAATACCCAATTCAAAACCTCAAACCATCCGAATTAAATTAAACACTAAAATTTCAAAACCCTAAACTAAAGAAATAAAAACCCAGTTGATTAGTATCAAAAGTGTTCTTTCATTAAATATTAAGTTTCAATAATCGTGTCAAATTTCTTTGTAATCTTTTATCTATTGATTCAAAGTGAATTCAAACTTGGGGTAAAATCATATTTGTTTGTATGGTATATACCGTTGGATTTTAGAATAAATTTACTTTGAAAATTGTAGACTGATTTCATTAATCTTTAGCTAGGATTTTAAATTCCAACACTATTTATGATTAACATGATTATTTTCCAAGTTTATATTTCTGTTTTAGTTTTAATTATTTTAATAGATTAAATCATAATAAAATTTTTATTATACATGTAAGTATGTAATAGGTTAGATTACATGTCATTTAAAATGTATTATCACATGTATATGTCATATTATCACCATTAAATTTTTAACAGTCTAATCAAATGATAGTTAAAGATTGAGTAATTTGACAAAAATATATAAGTTGAGGGCCAAATTTATCTTAAAAAGAATGAGAGCTAAAATATCAATAATTGTAAATGTTAAGGGTTAAAATTAACCTTATGACTAAAATTATTCACATAAAATTGTAACGGTTTCATCATTATTTTATGCCTAAAATTAACCTTGTCCCTGAAAATTGTAGCAGTGGAGGAGGAATAAGGATGATGGATATTGTGGCGGTAGTGGCTGATGTAGATGGTGACTAAATAATAATAAAATTAAAAAAAAGTTGAGAGTCAAATTTTTATTATGTAAATTTAAAAAAGACTGTTACAAATAAGAGAAAAATATCGGTGTGTAGTAAGGGTGTTCATTGTCAGATATTGGATCGAATCAGATCCAGTTTTTCGGATATCCGGTTTTTTGGATTGATCCGTATTCGATCTGGAAAATTTTAGATAATTGGATCAGATATTCGAATATCCGAAAATATATTTTGATTTAATTATTTTTTCGAATTTGAAGATCGTATTTATGAGAATTACGGAATTTCGAATATAATAAACAACAAATTACTAAATATAATAAGATTTGCATCTTTGAAAATTTCGATTTTTTCAATTTTCGTATATAACAATCATCAAATTATTAAAAATAATAAAATTAATATTCATAAAAATTTGATTTTTCGGATAATCTGAAACTTGAAATATTGCGATCCGTATTCGTTCCGAAAAAAATAAAATCAGATCGGGTATCTGATCCAAAAATAAAAATCGAATTAGATATCTGAATTTTTAGATCGGATCAACAAATAATCAAATTGATCGGATCAAATATTTTTATACACCCTTAGACTGTGTAGCATTAATAGTATATATCAGTGTATGACATTCATGGTAGATTCATCCTACATTGAATAATACTTTAGTCTACAACACGTTCTCCAACTCGATCTAGAATGGAATTAGATGGGAAGTGTCCGTTTTGGTGGAGATAATTGAGGAGAGAGCCAGAGAAAATGATTAATTAAAATAAAGTGACCGTTGCAATTGGAAAACAACCATGTTCCAATTTGTGTGCCAAAATTCAGCATTGACTTCGTACACAACGTGGAAGGTTTCAGAGGGAATTTTGATAAAAATACCGCGTTGTGTTTGAAGAAGCCGTGTTATTTCCTTTGCTTGGACGACAAGTGTGTTTAGTTGGCAACAGGGGACACGTGGTGAGCTTCCGAGATGTTGTATGGAGCTTAGGATAAAAACGTGACATGGCATGTTTTTTTATTATATTAAAAAAACTAATATATATATATATATATATAATTTAAAAAAAATTCAAAATTTTTAAAATTCTCCAAAACCCACCAAATCCTAATACTCAAAACTACAAAATTTTCAAATTGTCGTTGTTGCCGTCACCGAACACCACTAATATCGTCGCCGAAGACTATCGTCTATTTTCCCCAACAATCCATCGTTGGTAACTGCCGGTAAGTGTGTCAATCGGACGTCGTTCGAATCAAACTATTCGCGTTCATCGTCCAATTGACATGTCTTCTGTTGGTTATCGACGATGGGTGGTTGAGAAAAATAACGGATGCCTTCGATGACACCAATGGTGGTGTCCGACGACGACGACATAAGTCGTGGTGTCTGACGATAGCGACGGTAGCGACGACAATTTGGAGAATTTGTGATTAAGTATTAGGGATTTGTGATTTTTTTTGGAATTTTGGAAATTGTGAGTTTTTTAAATATATATTTTTATTTTTTAAAAATAATAATAATAGAAAACATGACACATGTCACACTCTTATTGGGTAACGATTTTTTAACGGTCGGACACTTAAAATTGTAACAGTTGAAACTTTAAGCACTTAAAATTGTAACGGTTGAAATTTTAAGCACTTAAAATTATAACGATTAAAAATTTAGACACATATTTTTATGAAAAAAATACATTAAACACTTAAAGTTTAAAAAATATATAATTTAAACACTTATTTTTCATTTAAGTTTTTTATATATATATAAAGTAAATTGCTTAAATTATGATGAGTAGGAGCTGGCAAAAGCTGGCGATAATTAGACAAACTGGGAAGAATCTGATAACACTGGCCTATCGTGGAATAAATAAAAAAATATAATGTTAAAAAAATATTTTTTACTTCGATCTGATGGTCGCATTAATTTATATTTTTTATTTGATGCATAGTAATTTTTAATGTTTTTATTTTAGATTATGTTATTAGTGGATGAGAAATGTCACTCAATTGTTATAAATAATTGAAAAAATTGAAGAATGACACAACAACAAATTTTTTTATATATTTTATAAAATTATTTTGTGACCGATGTGTTATTTTGGCAAGTTTAACATATTTGTTTATATAATACAGTTATGTTAGCGTGCAGTGTCATGTATGTTTGTCACGTCATTTCAAGCAATTTATTGTTAGTTTACTAATATTTTTTCAATAATAGAGAGACTATTTTAACCTAAATTAAAACGTTGGAGGTTAAAATGCTTAAATAAAAAATAAAAATTAAAGTGACTATCCAATGAAACATTACGAATATTTGTTAGCATTATGGCTATAAAAAAATATAGAAGCAAAGCATAAATAAGAATACATTTTTAGGAAAACAATACAAATAATCTCTTGACTATATAATATTTTTTAATTAGGTTAGTCGATTGTAAAATATTATAAATTGATTATTTAGGTTATCAAAAAATTACAAAATGATTATCAGTTATTAATTTTAAATATAAAGTAATGTGCCTGTTAATGGTATTGGAAAAATAACAAATTTAGTTATTACCCTTCATACATTTTAATAGTATAATAATGATTCTAAAAATGTAGGGTTGGGTTTTAAGGTGCTCGATTCCTTCAACCGTTCTTGCTCGCCAAGTGGTGGAGAGGTGGAATCTTGGGTGATTGTGGTGTGGAAGCTAAAAAGATTAATGACTCAATGAATTATAGTGGTTCAACCTTCTAACCAAGGTCTACATCCACTACCTTAGCTTCCCACTAAGGATTTCCAATCAATCCACTATTGATTCGTCCCCTTTTCTAGGCTTAGGAGGAAACCCTTATACACCGATCAAACTTTCTACCCAAAGCCTTGATCAAACCCTCTTTACAAGAGAAAAGATTAGCAAACACAAATCCCTCTAATAGGTGTTTGTTTGCAAAATTAAGCTCTCGCCCAAAACCTAAAACACTTGAGCAAATTTAACAATTTTGGCTCACTAGTGTTTGTCTATACAAAGAAATGACAATTTAAGTACAAAGACAATTCTTGATCATTTGTTGATTGACAATTGAAGCATTAACCATTACTTGATGCTTGGAGGTCCCTTTTATACTCCTTAATGAGTTTGTAGCCGTTACTAGCCGTTGGAGATGAATTGGAGCCGTTGAGGACTTTATTTCCCACCATTAATGTTGTTTTGTAGCCTTACGTATTGATACGCGTGGACCCGTATCGGTACGACCTTCACCAGAAACTAGCCGTTGGGCTCTTGCCAGCCTAGGCGTATCGATACGCTTGAGGGCGTATCGGTACGGTATGACATTTAAAAGACCGTTGGGAAATATGACCGTTGGGATTGTTAAAATAGGATCGGTACGCTTACTAGGCGTATCGAAACGATCACTTACCATATCGAAACGGCCAAGCTTGTTTCGATACAGGTTTTGGCAATGACCAAACTAGGCAAAAAGGTATCGATACAGTTTTGACCGTATCGGTACGAGCAACTTGAAAACATAAGTTTGGCTGTTTTAAATCATGAAAAACTTTGCCAAAAACCTTTTAAGATCCCTCAAACATAAATTCAAGTTGTTTGGACTTAAAGACAAGTTTTGAATTCTTTTCAAATTAGTCCAAAACATTTTTCAATTATTATATCAAAACATTATTTCTACATGTAGTCTCAACTAGAGATGGCAAAAAAATTGAATTTAGTGGGTTCTGATCTGACCTGGTAAGGTCGTTTTTTGTCGTCGTGGTTTCGCAAGGGTAGCCGTCTTCGTAGATCTCAATCAAGCCAAAGGCTCCGCTTGTCGCCGTGGTTTCTCAGGGGCAACCGTCTTCACTCGTCGCGCCGTTGTTTCACATGGGCAGTCGTCATTTTGACGTTGTGCCTCCTTATTTTAAGTTATGGCGAGAATGTCGCCATTTCTGTTTTCTGGTTGACGCGCCACTAAAAAGGCTGGGCTATGAGAATTGGTTGTGTGGTCACATATTTCAATTTTGTGAAAGCCATGACAAGGAGTGCCTTCACTTCAAGATAGAAGCCCCCCATCCTTGGTGACGCGTGTTACAGAGCTTGGTTTTTGTTTCTCTAACGAACAACTTATCCTCATCAGCTGCCTAGAGGAGATGACTGTGTGCTCAATGGTGGCGCTATCACAGAGGTTTGAAGTCTCTCTACCTATTTGGTGCAAGGATAATGGAAAGGCGGGTTTTGGTTGTCCAGCGTCTCACACAAAGCTCCAGCCGATGTTGAACGAAGGTTTTACAACTCAGAGAATCGTGGCAGTCGGCGTTACATCGGTGGGGATGTTGGAAAAGACGGTAGGGTATGGTTCGAGGGAGCAAGACAAAAATGGCATGGGGATCGATGCATCCCTAAAAGCTGAAGACAATCTCGATTTTTACGGGATGTTGTAGGCTTTTCGAGAAGGTCAAGGTTTTGTCTCCTTCAGAGCTTTGGTTTTCGGCATGGGTTTCAAGTTATTTGGCTTGGTCTCTAGGAGAAACTTTGTACAATGGCTCGCCGGTTTAGACATTTTTGCAGGTTTAACTCCAAAGCTTTGGTCGTGGGCCATGAAATGTTTTCTTAATCTTCACGAAAGTGGATGAACCTTCCCCAGTTATTTTCTCATTGTCAAAGATTGGAGTTAACTCTATTTGGATTTTGTTTCCCTTTTTGGATGGTGTCTCAAAGTTTCTTTCGCTTCCACCAAAATTTTTCATGGGGACCCTTGACAGTGCCTCCAGATTCACAAGTCCTCCATGCAAAGTTACGACGGTTCTTATGCGGGTCATTAAGTACGATAGCGTCTCCAATCCCATTTTGACTGACTTGCTTTAGTTTCCGGATAACTCGTTCGTGAGTTATTCGGGCGAGCCATGAGTTCTTTCTCCCATTTTGACTTGGATAGGAAGGGTCCCAGGCGAACTTTTCTTTACAGTCCTTCCCCAAGGATCAATCAGATGGTAACGGTGACCGGTGATCCAAGGTTCAAGCTTTCTAGTCTTTGTCTTTGTAGCTCCGTCGTTTTCTTGTTGCACTGGTTTTGGATGGATGAGGGTCCTCGTGTCTACCATTTTTTCTGTTCAAGGTTTCCTTGGTTTAATGCCTTGACAAGGACCAACCTCTTATGGATGGAAGCCTACCTCTGGATAGAGCTCTCAAGCGTTACCAATAGTGTCTCAACCGGATCAGGGAAGAGGTGGATACATTTTTTCCCTTGCAGTGTGTTTCCAAAACTGCTTGTGCTGCCAACGCCACCCACGATTACACCGATGGACGCGTTCCTTCCCTGTCTCTTCAGGAGTGATCTTATGTTTTGTCTGCGGTCGTTGCTTGTTTGTTTTGGTGTTCTCGCAGTGTTTCTTACGCCTTTCTCCGTCTGTTTAGGGTTTCTCTTTGTTGTTCCTTGTCTGGTGTTGTCACCCTCGCTGCGCCGTGGGCTTATGTTTGGAAATCTTAGTATTTCCTCTTTTGGTTGTAAGTTAAGGGCGTTATCCCTTTATTTTTAATGAACTTTTCCCTTTTGATAAAAAAAGTCGTTTTTTTTTAATTTTTTTACTTTTGAGTCAGGTCAGTCAGGTTTAGGGTGGAAATTCTCTGCCCCGACCTGGTCCGGTTTGTTTATATAATATTTTCTTCGGGGCGAGGCGAATTTAATCGAGTTTTTTAATTAAAATTTCAAGGTCGGGTCGAAGTCATGTTATATTTTTATTATATCAGGCCGAATCAGAGATAAAAATATATTAACCTTGAGTCAGATCGGATCAAAACTTTAAATTTTCGGGCCGAGTTCGAGGCGGCCAAAATCCCACCCGATTGTCATCCCTAGACTCTCAACATTTAAATTAAAGTCTTTACAACTTATGCGAAGTGAAATAGGTGATTCAATAGTCGAAAAACTACAAGAAGGCTTTCTTCAATCATTTTTTTATCATACAAGAGTAACAACCAACTAGTGGCCTGTCATGAGTAGGCTTCCAATGAAGCTTGGGGCGGCTTTCCTCAATCATTAATTTGGATTTGAGTTGCTGTGGTAAAATTGGTGCCCATTGGAAAGCACTGTAAACTGCTTGTTAGTTTGTGTGGCAACATGCCCTCTAACCCCAAGAAATTTTTTACTTTTTTTACATAGATTTTTTTAAGAAATAGATTAATTATACATTTTCTCCTTATTTTTTCAAAAGTTTTTGTTTGTCTTTTAATCCTCAATTCCGACTCCGTCTCTAACTGCGACATGCATCTCGAGATGGCTTACCATCTTATCACCATCGCAAGTATTCCAAACATCTTATCTGGTTGTATCCAATTAAAATTTTTGGATTTAAGAGGTTGCCTGGATGTGAAATTTCGTGATCAATTCGTGAAGGAAAAGTTGACAAAATCTGAAGGTTTTGGGACCTATAGTGTTGGACAACTATCCAAGACTCTACATTTTCTCGGTTTTTCTTTCCCTGTTATTGTTTTCAAGGAACATACCCCAAGCAGGGATGGACCGAGGGGGTGCTGGGGGGGCTGTCACCCCCCTAAAAAATTTAAATTACCTCATAGTATAGGTATTTTTCTGTATTTTGTTGTCAATATCTAATTTTGTACCCCCTAAAAAATTATAATTTTGCACCCCTTAAATTTCATTTGAGGTAAGCTGAGGAAAATAATTATTAATTAGAGGTTTTGACAAAACTTAACTGAAATTAGAACTAGATTCATGACTAATTTGAATAAAAAAACAAAAAAAAGAGTGTACAATGTGAGTGGACTGTTTTGAAAAACATGTGAAAATGAGAGGAGTTATGGAGAAATATACATGTTTTAGTATAAATAAAAATAAAACAGCGATATATATATATAATTAATTAATGACGGGATTGAAAATATAAAAGTAATTTGTTTTAACATCGGGATTAAAACTTAAAAGAAAACAAAGAGAAAAAGAAGAATGGGAAGTGCAAGCAATGGTATTTCTTCTCTATCACGACAAATTTTTTTTGGGTTTTGATTTGAATTCAAGGAACTTCAAAATTGAGGTAAGAAATTTATTGTTTAATGTGTTTTCAAGTTATTTGAAGGTTTAAATTACATTTCTATTCATGTTTTCAAATATTTATATCATCTTCAACTTCAAGCTAGGTTTAGAAACTTCAATGGTGAAATAACGGTTTGATCATATTTCTTTGATTTGAAAACACCATAAGTTATCTTTTATGTTCAATAAGAGACTTATAATATGTTCTTAACTTAAAATTATCATATTGGTAATAAATTTTGAAATTTCTTCTTGAACCATTCTTAATTTAGGATTAGTATAAATTCTAAGATTATTAGGTGGATTATTATTTCTGAATAGGTACTTATGATCTATTGATTATAGTAGAATGTATAATTAAGGTTTAGAATGCTTAAATTGAGATTTAACAAAAAGAAGCTTAAATTGAACTAGTTTAGCTAGTTAAGAGAAAACATGCAAGATGATGTAATTTTTATAATTTGAATATTTCAATGTGATTGTCGAGGTACTAAAAAGTAGAATATGACATTGTTTTCAAGGATCGAAGGAGCACGGAACCTCTAAAGGTCGATATGGGTAATCAGAAAATCGATTATTTCTTCAAAAGAAAGGGTCTTTCCGGAAATAATATTGATTCTTCTCCTATTAAAAATTTGGTTGATCAAAAAGAGCTCGATCTTGATAGTGGTTTTCCTTCTATTAGTAAAAGCTCTCTAACTCCAAGTCCGACACTCGCCAATTCTTTTGTAGTGGATAATCGTCCAAGTAAAGCTCCAAGAGTTGAACAAGAAACCTTTGATGCATCCACGATTGAGCGTGATCCTAGATTGCGAAATTCTATTTGGGATTTTCCTCCAAATCAACGAGATGAAGTTCATAGAGCATATATTGGGAAGGGGCCTTATCAACCCATTCCTTCTAATGATCCAAAATATGTTGATAAGTATGGGCGGCGATTTTTGAGTTCATGGTATAAGTTATTTCCTGATTGGTTAGAATATTCACCAACCAAGGATTTCGCTTATTGCCTTCCATGTTTTCTCTTTAGCAAGCCCCTTGGACATTTTGGATCAAATGCTTTTACTCGTGATGGCTTTCGATCTTGGAAGAGAGTTAATGAAGGATCTAATTGTGCATTCTTTTTTTATGTCGGAAAACCTCTTTGCAACATATTCAAAAAGTGATTGAGAAACCTATCATGATTTGAAAACCTCTTTGCAACATATTCAAAAAGTGATTGAGAAACAAAGTTCTGAACAAGTTGCTAGAAACCGATTACAACTCAAAGTTTCTATAGAAGTTGTAAAGTGGTTGACATTTCAAGGTTGTGCTTTATGGGGCTGTGATGAAACAGAAGATTCAACTAATCGTGGTAACTTTCTTGAATTAGTAAGTTTTTTGGCTTCTTACAATTATGAGGTTGCTACAGTTTTGAAAAATACTCCAAAAAATTCAAAGTATGTTTCTCCAAAAATCTAAAAAGAGATTCTTTGTCTTTTTCGATCTAGGATCCAAAAGCATATTCGAGAGGAAATTGGAGAACAAAGGTTTTGTGTCATAGTTGATGAAGCTCGTGATGAATCAAAAAGGGAACAAATGGCGATTGTATTGAGATATGTTAACAAGGAAGGTTTTATACGTGAAAGATTTTTTGATCTAGTCCACGTGAAGGAAACTACTTCGTCTGCATTGAAGAAGGAGATTTGTGATGTTCTTTCACATCATTGTTTGAATTTGAAAGACATAAGAGGTCAAGGATATGATGGAGCTAGCAATATGCGTGAGGGAATTCAATGGTTTGCAAGCATTGCTCCTTAAAGAATATCCATTTGCTTATTACAGTCATTGTCTTGCTCATAGATTACAATTGACCTTGGTGGCGGCATCCAAAGAAGTGATTTCGGTTGCACAATTTTTTTCATATTTGACTATCATTATAAATTTAATTATGTCTTCGTGCAAGAGACAAGATCAGTTGAGAGATGTCCAAGCAAGTTATATTGCAGATATGATTGCTATTGAAGAATTAGAAACGGGAAAGGGAAAAAATAGATAGGCACTTTACAACGTGCAGGAGATATAAGATGGGGTTCACATTTAACTTCTCTTTGTAGTTTGCTCAAGATGTTTGATGCCACTTGTTCTGTTCTTGAGAACATCATAAGTGATGGAAATTTGACTCAAAGAAGTGAAGCAGATAGTGTTTATGATGTGATGACATCTTTTGAGTTTGTATTCATCTTACACCTCCTGATATATCTCTTGAGTATCACTAATGATCTTAGTCAAGCTTTGCAACGGAAGTCTCAAGATATACTAAATGCTTTGTGTTTGGTATCAAGTGCAAAGAAACTTATACAAAGATTTAGAGAAGAAGGGTGTGATCTTTTACTTGAAAAAGTAACGGTGTTTTGTGATAAACATAATATAGAGATCCCCGATATGAATGCTCCGTATAAAGGAGGTAGAGGGAGGCCTCGACTTCAACGAGATGCCATCTCAGTTAGGCATCATTATCGTGTTGATATATTTGTCTCTGCTATTGACTCTCAAATGCATGAGATTAACATTAGATTCAAAGATGACATGATGAAGTTACTTGAACTTAGTTTTGCTTTAGATCCAAGGGATGGTTATAAATCATTTTGCATTGCTGATATATGCAAGCTTGCAAATAAATTTTACCCAGAAGACTTCACAGAGCAAGAAAGATTGCACTTGAAAGTTCAATTAGAACATTTTGAGTTAGAAGCTCGTGGGAGCCTTGAATTAAGAAAGGTGTCAACAATTTCAGAACTTTGTCAAGTGTTAGAAAATACTCGAAAGTCAAGTATTTATCATCTTCTTGATCGACTTGTTCGTCTTGTTTTTACTCTTCCTATTTCTACTGCGACCACAGAACGAGCTTTTTCGGCTATGAAACTAGTGAAGACTCACTTGCGTAACAAAATGGAGGATGAGTTTTTGTCGAGCTACTTAATAACATTTATTGAGAAGGAAATTGCTCGTTGTTTATCTGTAGATTCTCTTATTGACGACTTTGATCTAATGAAAGAGCGTCGAGCACAATTTCGAATGCCTACTTTTGACATGTAAGAGAATCATTTTGCGATATTTTGTAGGTTCGCAATTATTACTTCTCTTAGAAGTTTTTTTGTTTGTTCTTAAGTATTTCAGGAGTTAGCTTATAAGTCAAATTTCTGTATTTTGTAAGTTTTCTTCATCTCTTAGAGGTAAAACTCAAGCATATTAATGCAAATTGTAAATCATTGTTCTTGTGAAAGGGAAATGAGAATGGAGAAGAACTTTTTTATGTGTACATTTTGTTCTTACTTTTATTATGACTGTTATTTTGCATTGACTTGTGTCACCATAGTTTATATAAAAGTTCACCCCTAACATAAAATCTTGAGTCTGTCCCTGATCTCAAGTCTATCTCGCTTGCTATCAAACAATAACAGAGGTATATACTTATTAAGAATGTCTACTATATGTCCTTTAGATGAAACAAAATTAACAATGAGTTGTCCTATAAGAACTTTTTCATGACGAAGTGTAAGTCAATTTCCACATACTTAATTGTTGCATGATGAGTGGAATTAATTGCTATTGACATAGTGGATGTGTTGTTACATTACGCCAGACCATTGAAGTTTCTGTGAGCGTAACTCCAATATCTTTTAATACATGCTTAATTCACATGAATTAATATATGCAATTAGCAAGAATTTTAGGGTTCATTTAGTTTTAGAAAATATTTTCTATTTTATTTTTTATTTTTATTTTTAGTTTTCTAAAAATTAGAAAACATGCTTAGCTAATAGAAATGAAAATTTGTTTTTGAAATTGAAAATAGTGAAAATGTGTTTGGTATCTAACTTTTCAAAATAGAAATGAAAAAATAATTATTAAATAATTAAAATAAAATATATTCAACAACAACAATAATAAAAAATAAACCAAACTTAAAAAATTGCATTAAAAAGATTCGAACCCGAATGAAAATGAAGTTAAAATTAAAAATTCCTTGTTTTTATATTTTTTTTTACTTTTCTAAAACATTTTTAATGAAAACGTATTTTTTATGTTTTCATATTTTTACTTAATTTATTTTTATTTTTTAAAATTATTTTTTTTAATTTTACAACAAAATACGTTTTTATCACCGTTTTTCATTTTTCAAGAAAATGAAAATAAAATCACATTTTCTAGAACCAAACGAACCCTTGTATAGGGATGACAACAGGGCAGGTCGAGTTTTTGACCGACCCGAAAATTTAAAATTTCGATCCAATCCAACCCGAGTTTAATATATTTTTATCCCCGAACCGATACAATAAAAGTATAACCCGACCTCAAAATTTTAATAAAAAACCAGATTAAACATGACTCGCCCCCAAAAAATTAAAAAATATAATAAATATAAATAATTATATATAAACCGGGTTGGAGAATTTCCACCCTAAACCCGAACCCGACCAAAAACCAAAAATTTAAAAAAAATATCTGATCGTATCGGATCGAATCAGAACCCACCGAATTAGATTTTTTTTTTGCCATCCCTACCCTTGTATTCTGCTCAAGAAGAAGACCTTGAAACCACAACCTATTTCTGTGAAGTCCAGAAAACGTGATTAGATCCCAGGAAAACACAATACCCTATGGTTGACCTCTTGTCTTCCGCTGAGGATGCCCGTCTGCATCTTTATAGCAAACAAGACTGAATAACATTTAAATGTTGCTTTAAATTTGTAGTATTAGAATTAAATTACAACAATGTAAACGGTAAGAATAACTAAAAAAGTACATATAGTCAAGGGACTATTTACATGTGGAGAGAAATAATTTATATTTAAATCATTTAATAATAATTTCACGTGGAGTGATAAATAATTTTTATACGAATTATATTGAACACTCATTTGTTTTGGGATAAATGATTTTTAGTTGTTTTATTAAGGATTATTACCTTGTATACAGGCGGTGGAAACTTTTAAGGTTTAGAGTTTCTGGAATTTGATTTTCAAAACTAGTATCTATTTGTTTAAGGTCAAATTATTCTGTTAATCAAGTTTAGTCATATACTTTTTAAAAATTGAAAATTTGGTATTAAGTTATCTCTATATTATGTGCGCGTTTTAGTTTCTTTCGAGCAATTTGACTTCTAAAATCATTGTAATTTAATCATACTATTCCTACAATATTTGAGTTAGGACGAAAATTTAAAATTTTGAAAAATAAAAAACTAAAATCAACCAAATTAAAGTATTGAGACGAAATTCATAAGTTATACTAAGAACTAATGACAAGTTTAAACACAAATCGGAGAAAAAAACAATATAACAATTTTCGGTGTATACTATAAAATTAGTATTATTTTGGGTATATACTCAAGATGTTACAAATGTTCTAAATGTTAAGTATTTGTATGAAATTTGGGTTACAGAATGTGAGTTTGTTTATGATAATAAGATTGCAAAATATTATTACGAGTTATTTTATTTGGTTCACACTTCACATAGCTAGACTATAAGATTACAATATTTATGGAAAATAAAGATAAATATTGGGCTTTATGTGGTGTATTTTTAATGTGTTGTTTACTTCTAAGGTAATTGGGGTTGGGCCTTATGCTTTGGACTCTCTTCTACTTCTGGCGGGCCCTGAGAGAAAATATGTTTCAAACCAAAACAAGTGAAGGCTATGCGATTCGATTCGATTCAACAGTGGTCTTCTCTTTAGATTTCAATTTGGTGGAATCTTCGTATTTATGAACACCAGCTAGGCTATGTTATTCGATTCGATTCAACAGCATCACTTTTAGGGCTGCAAATGAACCAAACTGTAGTCAAGCGTTCGTGAATCATTCGGCGGAAAGTTCGTTTATGTTCGCTTATTTATTAACAAACGAGCATGAACAAGATTTTATGTTCGTTTAATTAAACGAACGAACACGAAGAAAAGACTCGCTCGGTTATTTAGGTTCGTCAACATTCAGTAATCTGTTCGTTTATGTTCGTTTTAATTTATTCACACATGTTCATTTATATTTATTATTTTTTATAACAAAAGTATTATATTTAGGCCATGTTTGGCAATTAGCGGATAGCTGATAGCGGATTACATTAGCTGATAGCTGATTTGACTAGCGGATTGTATTAGCTTATTGTATAAAATTGTTTGGTAAAATTAACTGATAGTTGATAGCTGTTAGATTATTTAAACAAACAAAATGACATATAAGGACATGATTATATTCCATACTTGTTTGAATAGTTTATTAGTTATCACTATTTTGTATCTAATTAGTATTAATTAGATCTATAAAATTATTTTTAATATAACTTTTCTAAACATATTCGAATGATTTATATATTAATTTATTATTTATATAATCATTTTAATATAATATAATTTAATTATTAAATACACATAAATATGTGATAATAAAAAGTAAATAGGATTAGCTTATAAATAGGGTGAGAAAATATTTAATTTAGGTTATTTTGAGACTTTTGATAACTAGTGTAGTAACCCATTTTTGGGTCTAAAATAACCAATAATAAATAAATAAAAAACCCTTATTATTATAAAAAAATAAAAAAAGTAAAAAAAATGTAAAAAAAGAAAAAAAAAAAAACCTAAACTACGGTGGATGCCATGCAAGGCATCCACGCACCCTTGCCATATGACTCACCCCTCCCACTTTTACTATAAATAGGGGTGGCTAGGCAAAGCCAACACACACAAAAAATGGCCATTAAAATGGCACAAGCCATGGAAATGGCGCAAGAAAAGGGCAGTGCCCTTTCGAACCTTAGGGGCAGTGCCCTTTTAATGGTTCGAACAATTGATTCGATTGGAGGCCCTGTCGAGGTTCGTTCGAATTAATTTTTAAGTTATACCGAGGTGATGCGGAGATCCTGCTAGGGGTCGGGTGAAGTTCTTATTTTGAGCTTCTAGTAGGGTAAATTTTGATCCTCGTCTATTTTAATGTTGTCTTTTTGTAATAAATATTTTGTATGAAATATAAGATGTTTTTATATTTGTTTGTATGTTTTTATTTTATATGTCATGTTTATATATTTTAATTTTATTATGTATGTTATGCTTGTATGAACTATTTATATATTCGTATATATTGTTTAATTAAATTTTAAATTAAAATTTTTTTATTAGGGATTATCATGAAAAACGTACCCGAGCGTAAGGGTGCCGCTTTCCTTTAGTCCCTATTACTAAATATCATTTTTAATTCTAATATATATATTTAAAAATAGATTCCCTTCAGTTGGGAATCTAACAGAAATTATGCCCCGAACGTGGGGGTGTAAATTCCTTTTATATATAAAAATTATGCCCCGGTTGTTGGGGTGTAAATTTTCTTTTCTACAAACAAATATTCCTTTAAATATTTTAAGGGGTCACATTGATAATTATACTCGAATTCATAATTCCACCATTAAGACATTACGTAATCGACAGGTACCAATTTTGGGCGTTGTGGGGTTGCTCACCCTTCCCCACACGTAACCGACTCCCGAACCTGTTTTTCTAGTTTCGCAGACCAAAACTCGTTGTTTTAATAAAAACAATAAAAAACAAGTTTTATTAAAATAACCGGGTTTTCAGGTGTTCCAATCGCACCTAAAGTAAAACTAAGGATTGGTGGCGACTCACCCGTTGTTACAGCTTGGCGACTCCGCTGGGGACTTTTTTTAGAGAGTCAAGCCACAAGTCGATTACTTTTTGTCTATAGGTGGAAATTATGACTTTGATTTAATTAATTTGTGATCTTTTTTTCTAAAATTTTTACAATTTTTTTATAATTTTTTTTTTGAGTTTTAATATCATGAGCTCTATACCGGAGCTCCGTCCCTTAAGTGGGAACGAGAAACCACGCCTTCGTGAGGTACTCCCTCCGTGTAGGATGGTGAAACGCTTCCGGGATATAGGTCCCTTTGTCTTCGTGAGACCTCTGTCTCCGTGCAGACCTAGGGAAATGTATCCTCCCGAATCGATGTCCTAGCGACAGTTCGGGTACCGTTACTTTAGAACCAAAACACATATAGTAAACCCTAAGAGCTTACCCCTTAAAGCCAAACCAAAACTCTGCCCGTTAGCAGTCACCCTGTTTAGATTTTGATGCCTTTATTTGCTATATATGTTCAACTTTCTTTGCTGCTAATTTTTGTCTTATTCATTATTCAATTTATCCATTTGACTCTTTTATTATGAACTAACCTGTTTCTTCTCTTTGGTAATCACGTTGCATTAAGTCATTCATTTCACATTAATTACATGACACCACTATAACATTTTAATTTTTGCACTTCATCAGCATGAAATATTGGTTCACGTCTGGTTCCCTATTTAAAAAATTATCATCGGGAGAAAATTTAGTTCCCTAGATATCAATGCAACATTCAAAAGTTGCGAATAAATCCCGTAAATTCAGAAGTTGAACCACGAGAACCATTTTTGAATCAGTGCTTTTTCATCTAGGACATGCATTTTCCATTTACATGCATACATTCTATTTTGAATCATTACCTTCACATCTAGAACATGTACCTTGCATTTACATGCATTCATTTTGGAACTTTGAAACCGATCTCGGGATGCCCTATGTTAGCAAATACCGGATAAAGCAAAGTTGACCAATCCAGGGGCATTTTCAAATAACCTTTGCACTCATACAGACATCATACCTCTTCAAGGCCCCAAGCTGAGAGCTTTCCTCGACGAGTTCAGGAAGTGAGCCTCTGATGCCAAGTCAGACTTCTGCAGCCTAGATGACTACATCAATTATCGATTATAGCACTTCATTAGAGCCAAAAGTAATGAGCTGCCATGAACCAACAACAAATTTATAGACCCGACCGGGGGGCAACCTAACGTGTTCACAAGAACAATGACAACTCTTCAAGAAGAAAACATACTTCAAGCTTCGAGTTCGCTTCAAGAGCAGTTTTAGACAAAAATATTGAGGCATTCACCTGAGGAAGTAATTCAAAAAATGATCAAACCCAAGGAAAATTGGGCCATCCTTACAGATAAGGCACTGAGCACTGTTTAATCAGAAGTAAATATCTGACTAGTAGAGAACCAGGGGTATCCGTTTAAGGGGAAAAACAGAATCTCATTCACATATCCATCATTCAGCATCATCTACATGCATTGTACATGCATTCAAGTCATCATGCATTTAGGCTAGACACATGCATTAAGCACAAAGCTAGGTGCATCCATAGCACATTTATGTCTTGAACGTATAAACGGGTCCAGAAAAGAGACTGAAGACCCCAAATGTGGAGGCAACAACATCATAACAGGCCTTTAGCCATGAAGAAGGCCAAATACGCGAAAAAGCTCGAACATCCAGGTAAAAACGGTAAATTTTTTCGAATAGACTACTAACAAATGTTCCATTTTCAGGGTCATAACTTCATGCCATGAAGTTTCAGAATCAACCTTTTTCCAATCTCGTCTCCGTCAGTGGTGGTAAGCCAAGCCAATTTCCTTGGAAAAAGAAAAAAGGAGATGACATCGGGATCATTCAGCTTAGAAGTTCAAATTCAGAAAAGAATGAGGACACTGAAGCCTATGGGGCAAACTTTTGCTGGGGCAAATTTTGAACAAAAATCAAGAGATCAAACTAAGTCAGAAGAAAGGGACTTCTACAGGAGTTTCATGCATCTTTGCATCATCACAAAAGCAAGCACATGAACATCATCTGCATAAATACTATCAGGAGCTAACTTGGAACTTGTTACTTAAAGATTTTCCTAAACACCGTCCTTTCTTAAGGACATTTTTTTTCAAAATTTGAGTTTCTTAACTCCGTCCTTTCTTAAGGGAACTTTTTCTCAAAAACAATAGCTTCTTAACTCCGTCCTTTCTTAAGGGCACCTTTTCTCGAAAACACGAGCTTCTTAACTCCGTCCTTTCTTAAGGACACCTATTCCCAAAATTTGAGTTTCTTAACTCCGTCCTTTCTTAAGGGCACTTTTCCTCAAAAACATGAGTTTCTTAACTCCGTCATTTCTTAAGGGCACATTTTCTCGAAAACACGAGTTTCTTAACTCCGTCCTTTCTTAAGAACACCTTTTCCCAAAATTAGAGTTTCTTAACTCCGTCCTTTCTTAAGGGCACTTTTTCTCAAATACAAGAGTTTCTTAACTCCGTCCTTTCTTAAGGGCACTTTTTCTCGAAAATACGAGTTTCTTAACTCCGTCCTTTCTTAAGGACACCTTTTTCCCAAATTGGAGTTTCTTAACTTTGTTCTTTCTTAAGGACACCCTTTTTTTAAAATTAAAGTTTCTTAACTCCGTTCTTTCTCAAGGATAACTTTTCTCAAAGCAAGAGTTTCTTAACTTCGTCCTTTCTTAAGGACACATTTTTTCAAAACAAGAGTTTTTTAACTCTGCCCTTTTTTAAGGACACATTTTCTTAAATTTCGTCATTTCTTAAGGATACTTTTTCTCAAAAATTGGGGTTTCTTAATTCCATTCTTTCTTAAGGATAGTCTTAAAAATGTGAATTTCTCAACTTCGTCCTCTCATGAGGATAAAAGCTATTTTGGAAAGTTCGACAAAAATATCGGCATAACGTGCTTAAACACGGTTGAGTTTAAGACAATGGATAATTCAAATATCCATCGAAAATATTCGCGAAGGAAAATAAATCCTTTGGAAAAATCCAATCTCATGATTGGTAGAAACTGATTGTACCCAGGGGAATGATACAACTAGCCCGGAGCAAACGGCTACCGGTAAAGGCAAGTCAAAACCGTTGATCCATGTGCATTTGGGAAAAATGCAAATGCGAAAGCCGACAGAAATGTCGGCATAACGTGCTTAAACACGGTTAAGTTTAAGACAATGGACAATTCAGATGTCCATCGAAAATCCATTTTAACGAATGGTCCAAGGAAAATAAATCCTTGGGAAAAATCCAATCTTATGATTGGTCCAAACTGATTGTATCCAGGGGAATGGTACAACTAGCCCGGAGCAAACGGCTACCGGTAAAGGCAAGTCAAAACCGTTGATCCTTGTGCATTTGGGAAAAATGCAAATCTGAAAGCCGACAGAAATGTCGGCATAACGTGCTTAAACACGGTTAAGTTTAAGACAGTGGACAATTCAGATGTCCATCGAAAATCCATTTTCGCGAATGATCGAAGGAAAATAAATCCTTTGGAAAAATCCAATCTCATGATTGGTATAAACTGATTGTACCCGGGGGAATGGTACAACTAGCCCGGAGCAAACGACTACCGGTAAAGGCAAGTCAAAACCGTTGATCCCTGTGCATTTGGGAAAAATGAAAATCCGAAAGCCGACAGAAATATCAGCATAACGTTCTTAAACACGATTAAGTTTAAAACAATGGAAAATTCAGATGTCCATCGAAAATCCATTTTCACGAATGGTCCAAGGAAAATAAATCCTTGGGAAAAATCCAATCTCATGATTGGTAGAAACTGATTGTACCCAGGGGAATGGTACAACTAGCCCGGAGCAAACGGCTACCGGTAAAGGCAAATCAAATCCGTTCATCCCTGTGCATTTGGGAAAAATGCAAAAGAAGTGTAAACCAAGGACATTCTTCCTCGTCTCGTTGACGGAATTCCAGTACTAATCAGATCTTCTAGCATCAATGGAGTTGCAGCAGATCACCCCTTCTTCAGATCTTCTAGCATCAATGGAGTTGCAGTAGATCGACACTTCTTCAGATCTTCTAGCATCTATGGAGTTGCAGTAGATCAACCCTTTTTCAGATCTTCTAGCATCAATGGAGTTGCAGTAGATCGACCCTTTTTTAGATCTTCTCGCATCAATGAAGTTGCAGTAGATCACCCCTTCTTCAGATCTTCTAGCATCAATGGAGTTGCAGTATATCGACACTTCTTCAGATCTTCTAGCATCAATGGAGTTGTAGTAGATCGACACTTCTTCAGATCTTCTAGCATCAATGGAGTTGCAGTAGATCGACCCTTCCTCAGATCTTCTCGCAACAATGGAGTTGCAGATGATCGAGACTTCTTCAGATCTTCTCGCATCTATAGAGTTGCAGTGGATCAATCTTTCTCCTCCAGATCAAGCTACCTTGTTAAGTGTTCTATGTTACAAATGGATCAAGTTTTGTAGACCTCGCCGCTCTGTCAGTGTCGCAGCTAGGTCAAGTTTTCTGCAGGTATTGCTTCACTGTTAGAGTCGTGGCAAGCCAAAGTTATGAGCTTCTACAACAGATCTCCTCCTCTTGAAAATTTTGTTTATTAGGGCGGCTGAGCGAATCAGTGAAGCAGAAAAGAATGTGTCAAGAAGAAAAGAGCCAAACTAGACCAAATTAAAATGGGTTCCTTTTTGTCTTTGCTTCATTGTCGTTATACAACAATAAGAAAAGAGGGGCAGCTGTAGTAACCCATTTTTGGGTCTAAAATAACCAATAATAAATAAATAAAAAATCCTTATTATTATAAAAAATAAAAAAAAGTAAAAAAAAGTGTAAAAAAAAGGCAAAAAAAAAACCTAAACTACCGTGGATGCCATGCAAGGCATCCACGCACCCTTGCCATATGACTCACCCCCTCCCACTTTTACTATAAATAGGGGTGTCTAGGCAAAGCCAACACACACAAAAAATGGCCATTAAAGTGGCACAAGCAATGGAAATGGCGCAAGAAAAGGGCAGTGCCCTTTCGAACCTTAGGGGCAGTGCCCTTTTAATGGTTCAAACAGTTGATTCGATTGGAGGCCCTGTCGAGGTTCGTTCGAATCGATTGGAAGTTTAGGGTCTGAACCGGACCGGTCTGATTTTCGGTTCGAATATAAAATGTGGTTTTAGGGAAAGCCTAGTTCGGGATGCTTTAAAAATATGGAAAAATATCTAAAAATCCTCTTTTAATATATATAAGAGAGTGGTGAAATCAATTTTACAAAATAAGGTTTGGAAGTGTGACATTTCGAAATGGTGACTAAAATGTAATTTTTGAAAAGTTCAATGGTGACTGTTTTCTAAGGATTGAAACTTTGAATCTTTAAGGAGCTAATTTACCCAAGAAAGGATTTCTCCAGATTTTTCTTAGATTTAATGATTTTATTAATGTTTAATTAATTAAAGGAAAAGAGGGAAACCATATTTTAGCTTTTCATAACTAACTTTCTTAAAAACTTTCTCATCTCATTTTCTCTCAAAATTCCCTCAGCCAAACACATTTCTACAGCAACATTTCTACTAATTTTCACACTAAATGATGAGGTTTCAATCATCAATTGATTCCTAATCCTTTCTACATCAAAACCTCTTGATTTGCTTATTGAATTTTCAAGGATTTTGGCTCTAATCAAGGAGAAATCTACATTTAGAGGTAAGGATGTCCTTCTCCTCTAAATACTCAGTTCTTTACTGAAATTCCCAAGTTCTCAATCCTTAAATTAAGTTTTATAAAAGGTTTTAATGTTGTGATCTTGATTTTGGCTTAAAACTCAAGATTTGGATTAAATCTTGAAGAAATTCGTGGTGATTGTTTGGGCTCTGTTTTAAGATGGCTTTTTAATGTATTTTGGATGTCTAATGATGTGTGATTAAGGTTTAATCAATGCAATCCCGAATAGGTTGAATTTCCTAAGTTTTTGCTTAAGAAAATGGTGGTTTTTGGGGTGATCTTGGTGTTCTGTTATAGCTGGAGGTATAAGGACGAGTTTAGGTTCTTTTTGATGAGAGCAGCGAGTTTAGGTGTAATGGCTGAAGATTTTAATGCATGATGATGCATTAATCCTCTGCTTTGATGTGTTTAAAACAGGGGAGACATCTTCGAATCCTTGTGGTGTTGATCTGGAGGCTTGAACGACGTTTCGGCAAGCTTACGAAACAGAATTGGTGAGTGAAGTTGGGATTTCCAGCTTTGTAATGAATGTTTGAAGGTGTGGGAGCTTAGTTTAAGTCTAAACAACTTAACTAAGCTCAAGAGTAAGTTTTCGGGAAAACTCTTTTTCTTGGATGAACCATGAGATGGTTGGATGCAATGTATTTAATTTGCATGTTTAAATTCAGTTTTGAAAGCATGTTTTAGCATGATTAATGCTGGTTTTGAAAGCCATGTGTTGAATGATGCTCAAGGTAAGAGATCCTTGTTTGGATATTAGTAAATGTGGTTTTGATGCATAGTGATGCATGATGGGTTAATGGCTTTGATTAATGCTTTAAAACAGTGGATTGTTGATGATAAATGATGTATATTGGCAAGTGATGTGTTGGTTTTAAAGTACTGGAATCAGATATAGTTAGCCGGCTATAGGATTGGGTGCACCGTGAATAAATTTGCCTTGGATGTAGAGGGGTTGTAATTGTACCGTAAACTCCATCCAAGTACACTAACGAGATGGTTAAGATCACAATGGTGGTTAAAAGGCCATGTGTGGATCTTGTGTTGTGTGTCACGTGTTCTCGTTAGTGATGTTATACAACTACCGATGAGTGATGTGGAGGGGTTGTGATTGTACCGTTAAACTCCATCACGGGTGTTGAGGGGTTGAGATTGTACCGGTAAACTCCACCTTATGTGTTCGGTAGTGTGTATGAAGCGTATGGGACAACGCTTGTAATCCGCGTATCCGATTGTGTTTTGAGTTGAAAAAGGTTATGGTTTATCACTTGGAAGCCAATATGACATGTTGATATAAATGAAGCATGAGATGCTTGAGGTGTATGCATTGTTGCATGAATAATGATGTTTATGTGTTTAAAGGCCTTGTGGAAGGTGTTTTTATAAAATGCATTATTGTGTTGTTTCTTTAGAGCATGCCTCACTAAGCATTTGTGCTTACGCTCTCTTTCTTGAACCAATAATGCAGAGAATTGAAGCGTTTTGAGGGCAACAAGGAGGCTAAGAATCCAAGGGAAAGCTAATCTCATGTATGGTGACTTTTTCACACATTATTAGTTTTTGATATTTTGGCAATGGGAACCTAGGATGTGTTTTGGGAGATGTTTTGGACTCCCTAGTTGTGGCATGACGCCTTAAATGTTTTGGATTTGTAAATGGCCATTTTGGTGCTTGTTTTGATGCTTTGATGGTTGTTTGGTTTTGGATATTAGGATGCACGCCTATAGACTTGTGGATTTTCCTAATTGATGCCATGAATGTGTTTTGATGATACAAAATGTACTTTATATGTATAATGACTTGTTGGCATGATTAGGAGGTCGTTAGGATGTGTTTGAGTGGATATATGTGTGTTAAACCAGCAAATTCTGCACTTTCTGGGCAGTCCGTATCGGAACGGGCACTAGCGTTTCGGAACGGGGGCTTGTAATGGCCTTCGTGTATCGAAACGGATAGGGCCGTTCCGAAACGTTTTGGCCACTGCCAGGACCTGTTTCGATACAGGTCTCGAAACGAACCCGCGTTTCGGAACGGTCAACCCCCGTTCCAAAACAGATGACCGTTGGGCACTGATTTGAATGGTTTTGTGGTTTGCAAGTTTTATGTTTTAGTCCTGAATATTGTTTTTGCAATTGCTTGAGTTTGAGTTATCCGTTTAAGGTGAAATTTGACAGGGAAGCATGTAATATGACTAATTTCATATTGGTAACTCAAAAATCAGTTAAGTCCTCCATCTTTCCAGAATTTACATTTTGGTCCCTAATAGATGTAATTTGTGCAATTGAGCCCCTTAATGTAATCCGATCGCTGTGCTTTTCAAGTATGTGTTTCTAAAGAGTACGATTAGGATTAATATGCATCTAGACAAGATTAAAAAGAAAAAAAAGGGTCGTTAATCAAGGTTGACTTTCGGGTTGACTTTGGTTTTCCCCGTATAATCCTCATAGTTCGGGTCAACCGTCTAGGCCGGGCTAAGGGGGTTACATTTGGTGGTATCAGAGCTGAGTTCTCGAGTAAACATGAATGGTTGTGTGGGTGATGTATGCATGATTGCATGATATGTTTTTTAAGTGAAAATATGATGTATGTGTGTTTGCATGATATGTCTTTTAAATGAAAGTATGATGTATGAATTGTAAAGTATGTTGCAATTGTGATGTTATGCTGTGTTGAAGCATGTTAGAGGGACCCATTGCCATATCAAAACTAATGAAAGGAATTGTTTTTGAAAAATGAGCTTGAGTGCTTGGATTACTTACCTTGTTGAGCCTAATTATGTTTATTGCATTTGTGTTAGTGCGTTGTTTTAGTGAATGGGACATCGTAGAGAGACGAGAGTTAATACGTGAGCTATGGCTCAGAACGAGAATGAGGAGAATGTCGATAATGTTTTGGATTTACCTCCTCCTCCTGGTGGTGGACCGCCCGGTGGTGGTGGTACTAGAGGTGATGGAGCTGGTGTTGGTGCTGGTGCTGGGGTCGCTGGACCTGAAGCTGGGCAGGGGAAAGCTGCTCCTGACATGACAGTGTTGATACAGGCTATTGCTGGAGCCTTTCAGGCAGCAGTAGCTGGAGCTCATGGAGCTGGGCATCAGAGTGATGCTAATGCGAGATTACCTTTGGAACGTTTGCGCAGTCTGGGAGGGACTAAGTTCAGAGGTTTGTCTGCTGAGGGTTCCGAATCTTGGTTGGAAAGTACCAAGAGGATATTGGGACAAATGAACTGCAATGATGTGTATAAGTTAGGATGTGTGGTATCGCTGTTACATGATGATGCATATACCTGGTGGACGACCACTGTCTCCGGAATGGAGGAAGTTGATGTGACTTGGACGTTTTTTTTGAATGCGTTCAAGCGGAGGTATCTGGGTGTGCGATACCTGGATGAAAAGAAAAGAGAATTCATGTCTCTTGTTCAAGGAAGTATGTCGATAGCTGAGTACGAGATGCAGTTTGTCCGTCTCAGTTAGTATGCACCTGAGCTTATCCCGGATGAGCGGGAGAGGTGCGAGATTTTCCGATATGGTTTGGTGCCGGATGTAAAGACCTTTATGCTTGCAGCTGAGTACACGGATTTTGATGTGCTGGTTAGTAGGGCGAAGGACATTGAGCAGAACCTGGGTTTGTCTTCCAGGAGTGCTGGTTTTGGCTCAGGCAAAAGAGCTACTGAGTATAATTCCGGTGGTGGACGGAACAAGAGAGGACGAGATAGGAGATATCAGTCTTCTACTAGGTGTGGTAGTGGAGGGCATGGTGCGCCTGTTCAGGGAGACAGGGCGAGAGCTGATCAGAACACATGCTGGGCGTGTGGATCGCGTGGCCATTTGAGGCGTGATTGTCCTCGGGCAGCGAGAGAGGTGCACGCTCCTGTGGCAGTGACCGGTAATTCGTGTTGGAATTGTGGTTCGGCAGACCACATGAAAAGGGAGTGTCCTCTGTTGGCCGATGGTGGTCAGGGACGTGCTCCTGGTGTTGTTGCACTACAGAGAGGTCGTGGGCGCGGCCGTGGTAACTTCCAGTGCAGAGATGATGGCGGAAGGAATGTGGCGCTTGTGGTGGCTGTCCAACCTTAGGGTGGTGGCCAGGCTCGAGTGTATGCGCAGCGAGAAGGGAGGAATGACACGGATGTGATCGTAGGTACCTTCACTTTGCAATCCTTGTCATTACTTTCCTTGATTGATTATGGATCTACACACTCATACATATTGCGTGAACATGCTCAATTGCTTGGTTTGCCTGTTGAGCTTTGGGTGTTGGTATGCGTGTAACTAGTTCCTTTGGTGAGACCGTTGTGACACGGAAGTTATATAGAAGATGTCCCTTGGTTGTGCAAGATCATGTTTTTCATGTTGATCTCATGGAGTTGCCATTTTATGGTTTCGATGTAATCCTTGGTATGGATTGGCTTGTTGAACATCGAGCTGTGGTAGATTTTGAGAACAAGCGAGTTTCATTGAAGCTTGTGGATGATTATGAGGTAGCGGTGGTTGGTGAGAATGTGAAGTTTCTTACCAATGTGGTGTCTTCCTTGGAGGCGAGCCGAATGTTGAGACAAGGTTGTGAAGCCTACCTAGCCTTTGTGATGAATCCTAGCTTTAAGGAGTTGCGAGTGCAAGATATCAGGACTGTGCGAGAGTTTCATGGTTTGTTTCCGGAGGAGTTGCCTGGATTGCCTCCTAATCGAGAAGTGGGGTTTGGGATTGAGCTGTATGAAAACACAACTCCAGTGTCCATTACACCTTATCGAATGACACCTAAGGAGTTGAAAGAGCTGAAGATGCAACTTCAGGAGTTGCTTGATCGTGGTTTCATTCGTCCGAGTGTGTCACCTTGGGGTGCACCGGTTTTGTTTGTGAAGAAAAAGGATGGCACTATGAGGATGTGCATCGATTATCGTCAGCTGAACAAGTTGACTATCAAGAATCGGTATCCATTGCTGAGGATTGATGATCTTTTTGATCAATTTCGGGAGCGGCTGTGTTCTCTAAGATTGACTTAAGGTCGGGTTATTACCAGTTGAAGGTGAAGGATGTGGATGTGCCAAAAACAGCTTTCAGAACGAGGTATGGGCATTATGAGTTCCTTGTGATGCGGTTTGGTTTGACGAATGCTCCTGCAGCTTTTATGGACATGATGAATAGAGTGTTCCATGAATATTTGGACAAGTTTGTTGTGGTGTTCATTGATGATATCCTTGTGTACTCTCGTACTGAGGAGGAGCATGAGGGACATTTGAGGATTGTGTTGCAGGCTTTGTTGGAAAATCAGCTTTATGCCAAGCTAAGCAAGTGTGAATTCTGGCTTAGAGAAGTTTTGTTCCTTGGATATGTGGTTTCTGCTGAGGGGATTCGTGTTGATCCTCAAAAGATTGAGGCAGTGATGAATTGGAAGCCTCCTAAGTCTGTTCATGAAGTCTGTAGTTTTCTTGGTTTGGCAGGATACTATCGGAGGTTCGTGGATGGATTTTCAAAGATTGCTGCACCTTTGACGAAGTTGTTGCAGAAGGATGTCAAGTATGAGTGGACGGAAGCGAGACAACAGGCTTTTGAGAAGCTGAAGGCAGCTTTGACGCAAGCTCCTATCTTGGTTCAGCCTGAATTAGGGAAAGAGTTTGTGGTGTATAGTGACACATCCTATGTTGGTTTGGGGTGTGTGTTGATGCAAGAGGGTAAGGTGGTGGCTTATGCATCGCGCCAGTTGAAGGTGCATGAGCGCAATTATCCTACGCATGACATTGAGTTAGCTGCGATGGTTTTTGCTTTGAAAATTTGGAGACATTACCTGTATGGTGAGAAGTGTACTGTGTACACGGATCACAAAAGTTTGAAGTATCTGATGTCTCAGAAAGAGTTGAATCTTAGGCAACGACGTTGGGTGGAGTTGCTTAAAGATTACGATCTGACGATCGAGTACCATCCGGGAAAAGCTAATGTTGTAGCGGATGCCTTGAGTAGGAAGGTGGCAGTGGAGTTGAGGGCTATGTTTGCCAGCTTGAGCATTTCGCGAGATGGCGGTCTTGTGGCTGAATTGCAAGTGAAACCATCCTTGGTTCAGTTGATAAAGGATAAGCAGCTGTTGGATGATTACTTGGTGCCACATGTTCAGGATATTGCTGAGGATAGGCCATCAGATTTCTGCTTTAATGATGATGGAGTTTTATGTTTTGGGAGTCGGATAGTGGTGCCCAATGATGCTGAGTTGAGGCGTGCTATTCTGACTAAAGCTCATAGTAGTCCTTTTGCTATACACCCTGGTAGTACTAAGATGTATCGTGATCTTAGAGATGAGTACTATTGGGTGGGTTTAAAGAAAGATGTTGCTGAGTATGTGAGCAAGTGCATGGTTTGTCAGCGAGTTAAGGCTGAGCATCAGTTTCCTTCTGGGTTGTTGCAACCGTTGAGGATTCCTGAGTGGAAGTGGGAAAGGATTACCATGGACTTTGTGTCTGGTTTACCTTTGTCGCCATCGAAGAAGAATTCGGTGTGGGTGATTGTGGATCGCCTTACGAAGTGTGCGCATTTCTTACCTGTGCATACTACGTACACATTGGATAGGCTTGCAGAGCTGTACATTGCTGAGATTGTGCGGCTGCATGGTGTACCAAAGTCGATTGTGTCGGATAGAGATCCGAGGTTTACATCGCGTTTTTGGGAATGTTTGCATCAGGCTTTGGGTACACGGCTGAATTTCAGTACTTCCTATCATCCACAGTCGGATGGACAGTCTGAGCGTGTTATCCAAGTGCTGGAGGATATGTTGAGGTGCTGCGTGATTGAGTTTCAAGGCTCTTGGGAGAAACATTTGCCTTTGGTGGAGTTTGCTTATAATAATATCTACCAGGCGAGTATTCAAATGGCACCTTATGAAGCCTTGTATGGGAGGAAGTGCAGAACTCCTCTTTGTTGGGCTGAAACAGGTCAGAAGTTGGTTTCAATGCCAGCTTTGTTGAAAGGAACCACCGAGAAGGTGAAGCTCATTTGTGAGCGTTTGAAGGCAGCTTCTGATCGACAGAAGTCTTACGCGGATTTGAAGCGTAAGGAGATTGAGTATGCGGTGGGTGACCGTGTGTTTTTGAAAGTTTCGCCTTGGAAAAAGGTGATGAGGTTTGGTCGAAAGGGTAAGTTGAGCCCTAGGTACATTGGACTATACGAGGTGATTGAACGTGTGGGTCCTGTTGCTTATAAGCTAAGGTTGCCGCTAGAGTTGGAAAAGATTCATGATGTGTTTCATGTCTCTATGCTTCGGAGGTATAGATTGGATCCTTCGCATGTTATGCCTGTAGAGGAAGTGGAGTTGAATCCAGACTTGACCTATGATGAGGAGCCGATGGAAATTCTGGATTCGGACAGTAAAGTTCTTCGAGGCAAGACCATTGAGTTGGTAAAGGAGTTGTGGAAGTATCGTGGTGTTGAAGAAGCCACGTGAGAAAGAAAGGACGACATGTTGAAGCAGTTTCCGTACCTCTTTCCTCCAGGTAAATTTCGGGGACGAAATTTCTTAAGGGGGGGAGAGTTGTAACACCCCAATTTTGGGCTTGGAAGTTTAGGGTCTGAACCGGACCGGTCTAATTTTCGGTTCGAATATAAAAAGGTGGTTTTAGGGAAAGCCTAGTTCGGGATGCTTTAAAAATATGGAAAAATATCTAAAAATCCTCTTTTAATATATATAAGAGAGTGGTGAAATCAATTTTACAAAATAAGGTTTGGAAGTGTGACATTTCGAAATGGTGACTAAAATGTAATTTTTGAAAAGTTCAGTGGTGACTGTTTTCTAAGGATTGAAACTTTGGATCTTTAAGGATCTAATTTACCCAAGAAAGGATTTCTCCAGATTTTTCTTAGATTTAATGATTTTATTAATGTTTAATTAATTAAAGGAAAAGAGGGAAACCATATTTTAGCTTTTCATAACTAACTTTCTTAAAAACTTTCTCATCTCATTTTCTCTCAAAATTCCCTCAGCCAAACACATTTCTACAGCAACATTTCTACTGATTTTTACACTAAATGATGAGGTTTCAATCATCAATTGATTCCTAATCCTTTCTACATCAAAACCTCTTGATTTGCTTATTGAATTTTCAAGGATTTTGGCTCTAATCAAGGAGAAATCTACATTTAGAGGTAAGGATGTCCTTCTCCTCTAAATACTCAGTTCTTTACTAAAATTCCCAAGTTCTCAATCCTTAAATTAAGTTTTATAAAAGATTTTAATGTTGTGATCTTGATTTTGGCTTAAAACTCAAGATTTGGATTAAATCTTGAAGAAATTCGTGGTGATTGTTTGGGCTCTGTTTTAAGATGGCTTTTTAATGTATTTTGGATGTCTAATGATGTGTGATTAAGGTTTAATCAATGCAATCCCAAATAGGTTGAATTTCCTAAGTTTTTGCTTAAGAAAATGGTGGTTTTTGGGGTGATCTTGGTGTTCTGTTATAGCTGGAGGTAAAAGGACGAGTTTAGGTTCTTTTTGGTTGTTAATTGATGTGTAGGAATGTTTAGAAGTGATGGATCTTGGCTGGGTAATGTTGTGGAAGAGTTTGGAAGTGATTTCAGTTGTGTTTGGTAGCCGAAATGTTAGATTTGGTGAGAGCAGCGAGTTTAGGTGTAATGGATGAAGATTTTAATGCATGATGATGCATTAATCCTCTGCTTTGATGTGTTTAAAACATGGGAGACATCTTCGGATCCTTGTGGTGTTGATCCGGAGGCTTGAACGGCGTTTCGGCAAGCTTGCGAAACGGAATTGGTGAGTGAAGTTTGGATTTCCAGCTTTGTAATGAATGTTTGAAGGCGTGGGAGCTTAGTTTAAGTCTAAACAACTTAACTAAGCTCAAGAGTAAGTTTTCGGGAAAACTCTTTCTCTGGGATGAACCATGAGATGGTTGGATGCAATGTATTTAATTTGCATGTTTAAATTTCTTTTTGAAAGCATGTTTTAGCATGATTAATGCTGGTTTTGAAAGTCATGTGTTGAAGGATGCTCAAGGTAAGAGATCCTTGTTTGGATATTATTAAATGTGGTTTTGATGCATAGTGATGCATGATGGGTTAATGGCTTTGATTAATGCTTTAAAATAGTGGATTGTTGATGATAAATGATGTATATTGGCAAGTGATGTGTTGGTTTTAAAGTACTTGAATCGGATATAGTTAGCTGGCTATAGGATTGGGTGCACCGTGAATAAAGTCGCCTTGGATGTAGAGGGGTTGTAATTTTACCGTAAACTCCATCCAAGTACACTAACGAGATGGTTAAGATCACAATGGTGGTTAAAAGGCCATGTGTGGATCTTGTGTTGTGTGTCCCGTGTTCTCGTTAGTGATGTTATACAACTACCGATGAGTGATGTGGAGGGGTTGTGATTGTACCATTAAACTCCATCACGGGTGTTGAGGGGTTGAGATTGTACCGGTAAACTCCACCTTATGTGTTCGGTAGTGTGTATGAAGCGTATGGGACAACGCTTGTAATCCGCGTATCCGATTGTGTTTTGAGTTAAAAAAGGTTATGGTTTATCACTTGGAAGCCAATATGACATGCTGATATAACTGAAGCATGAGATGCTTGAGGTGTATGCATTGTTGCATGAATAATGATGTTTATGTGTTTAAAGGCCTTGTGGAAGGTGTTTTTATAAAATGCATTATTGTGTTGTTTCTTTAGAGCATGCCTCACTAAGCATTTGTGCTTACACTCTCTTTCTTGAACCAATAATGCAAAGAATTGAAGTGTTTTGAGGGTAGCAATGAGGCTAAGAATCCAAGGGAAAGCTAAGCTCATGTATGGTGACTTTTTCACACATTATTAGTTTTTGATATTTTGGCAATGGGAACCTAGGATGTGTTTTGGGAGATGTTTTGGACTCCCTAGTTGTGGCATGATGCCTTAAATGTTTTGGATTTGTAAATGGCCATTTTGGTGCTTGTTTTGATGCTTTGATGGTTGTTTGGTTTTGGATATTAGGATGCATGCCTATAGACTTGTGGATTTTCCTAATTGATGCCATGAATGTGTTTTGATGATACAAAAATGTACTTTATATGTATGATGACTTGTTGGCATGATTAGGAGGTCGTTAGGATGTGTTTGAGTGGATAAATGTGTGTTAAACCAGCAAATTCTGCACTTTCTGGGCAGTCCGTATCGGAATGGGCACTAGCGTTTCGGAACGGGGGCCTGTAATGGCCTTCGTGTATCGAAACAGATAGGGCCGTTCCGAAACGTTTTGGCCACTGCCAGGACCTGTTTCGATACAGGTCTCGAAACGAACCCGCATTTCGGAACGGTCAACCCCCGTTCTGAAACAGATGACCGTTGGGCACTGATTTGAATGGTTTTGTGGTTTGCAAGTTTTACGTTTTAGTCCTGAATATTGTTTTTGCAATTGCTTGAGTTTGAGTTGTCCGTTTAAGGTGAAATTTGACAGGGAAGCATGTAATATGACTAATTTCATATTGGTAACTCAAAAATCAGTTAAGTCCTCCATATTTCCAGAATTTACATTTTGGTCCCTAATAGATGTAATTTGTGCAATTGAGCCCCTTAATGTAATCCGATCGCTGTGCTTTTCAAGTATGTGTTTCTCAAGAGTACGCTTAGGATTAATATGCGTCCAGAAAAGATTAAAAAGAAAAAAAGGGTCGTTAATCAAGGTTGACTTTGGTTTTCCCCGTGTAATCCTCATAGTTCGGGTCAACCGTCTAGGCCGGGCTAAGGGGGTTACATCGTCGCTCTGTCAGTGTCGCAGCTAGGTCAAGTTTTCTGTAGGTATATCTTCACTATTAGAGTCGTGGCAAGCCAAAGTTATGAGCTTCTACAACAGATCTCCTCCTCTTGAAAATTTTGTTTATTAGGGCGGCTGAGCGAATCAGTGAAGCAGAAAAGAATGTGTCAAGAAGAAAAGAGCCAAACTAGACCAAATTAAAATGGGTTCCTTTTTGTCTTTGCTTCATTGTCGTTATACAACAATAAGCAAAGAGGGGCAGCTGTAGTAACCTTTTTTGGGTCTAAAATAACCAATAATAAATAAATAACCCTTATTATTATAAAAAATAAAAAAAAAGTAAAAAAAAAGTGTAAAAGAAAGGAAAAAAAAACCTAAACTACCGTGGATGCCATGCAAGGCATCCACGCACTCTTGCCATATGACTCACCCCCTCCCACTTTTACTATAAATAGGGGTGTCTAGGCAAAGCCAACACACACAAAAAATGGCCATTAAAGTGGCACAAGCCATGGAAATGGCGCAAGAAAAGGGCAGTCGAACCTTAGGGGCAGTGCCCTTTTAATGGTTCGAACAGTTGATTCGATTGGAGGCTCTGTCGAGGTTCTAGTAGGGTGAAGTTCTTATTATGTAATAAATATTTTGATCTTGCAAGGGGTCGGGTGAAGTTCTTATTCCGAGCTTCTAGTAGGGTAAATTTTGATCTTCGTCTATTTTAATGTCGTCTTTTTGTAATAAATATTTTGTATGAAATATAAGATGTTTTTATATTTGTTTGTATGTTTTTATTTTATATGTCATGTTTATATATTTTAATTTTATTATGTATGTTATGCTTGTATGAATTATTTATATATTCGTATATATTGTTTAATTAAGTTTTAAATTAAAATCTTTTTTATTAGGGATTATAATGAAAAACGTACCCCGAGCGTAAGGCTGCCGCTTTCCTTTAGTCCCTATTACTAAATATCATTTTTAATTCTAATATATATATATATATGGGATAGGATCAAATTACACTGTGTAAAACTCTTTAAGTTTTACACCTTTTTTGGATCGTTGGATGGTTGAAACGGATGGATGAGATTAACAGTAAAATATGTGAAGATTATCACTTGGGAATTAAAAACACGGAGTTAATCTCAACCATCCATTTCCCCCATCCAACGATCCAAAATATGTGTAAAACTTAAAGAGTTTTACATAGTGTAAGTTGATCCTAACCATATATATATATATATATATATATATATATATATATATATATATATATATATATATATATTAAAAAATAGATTCCCTTCAGTCGGGAATCTAACAGAAATTATGCCCCGAACGTGGGGGTGTAAATTCCTTTTATATATAAAAATTATGCCCCGGTTGTTGGGGTGTAAATTTTCTTTTCTACAAACAAATATTCTTTTAAATATTTTAAGGGGTCACATTGATAAATTATGCTCGAATTCATAATTCCACCATTAAGACATTACGTAATCGGCAGGTACCAATTTTGGGCGTTGTGGGGGTGCTCACCCTTCCCCACACGTAACCGACTCCCGAACCTGTTTTTCTAGTTTCGCAGACCAAAACTCGTTGTTTTAATAAAAACAATAAAAAAACAAATTTTATTAAAATAACCGGGTTTTCAGGTGTTCCAATCGCACCTAAAGTAAAACTAAGGATTGGTGGCGACTCACCCGTTGTTACAACTAGTAAGGGTAGAAGAGTCTTTACAACTCTAATATCAAACTTCTAATCTCAAAAAGCTCATATTTTGAGTTTTTTTTTTCAAAATTAGCGGTTTCACCTCAATCCTCTCTTTCAACCGCTATTCACCAAACAACAATATTAGCGGATTTGATTGGTCAAATCTCTAATTATGCCTCAAACCTCTAATTTTTGCCCAAACCTCTTTTTATCAAACATGGCCTCAAAAAAATATTCACATATGTTCGTTCGTTTATGTTTGCTTAAATTTATTCACATATGTCTATTTATGTTCATTCGTTTACGTTTGTTTATCTTTTTTAACGAACGGACACGAACAAGCTACATTTCTTAACAAACAAACAAGAAATTATATTCGTTTAATTGTTTGTATCCGTTCATTTGTTCGGTTAAAATTAAACACTTTTGTTATTTGTACCCGATACATATCGGAATATAAGAGATCGAATGGGAATCAGTTGAAAAGCAATGCTATTATTACATAAAATAAAAGGGAAAAAGGAAGGTGTCTCTGAATGCACATGACACTGACAGCGTGAGTAGAACTCGTTAAACTAGGTTCTGTCTTCCATTCTTAAAAACAACAACAACAACAAAGGGATTGAATTTTCTGTGTCTCCATCTGACTGGTCAAAGTTCAAACACATTCATCAACGGAATCGATTCTCCTTGTATAATACTACTATATGGAGTATGATATGATTCACTACACTGCTGATTGCTCAGCTCCCTTTTTTTGTTTCATGAAAAAGGAATTACATAAATAAAGAGCAGAAGAGAAGATGACAAACAAATAAAGGGGATGGATTCTGAATGCTCATATGCTCTCAACAAACTCCCTTTTCTCTTGGATCAAAAAAAAAAAAAACTCCCTTTTCTCCATCTCTATGCACACACTAATTCTTATTTCCATCTTAATCTTATATTTATACATAAATAAACTCCCTTTTTGGTTGCACTCTTAATCTCTCACGGATTCTACTCTAGCTAATATGAACCGACTCGCTCGCACGTCTAATTTTGATGGGTGAGTTTTCCAACAAGAATTATTTATATACACAATGTTCAAACTCTAGACCTGCTTAAATTATATTAAATTGCTTACTACTTAGACTAATTCCGTTAGTATAGGGATGGTCCTTTAATGGCTGTCATTTACAAATTTAGTGTTTCCTCTTTTATTTTTCGTCTAATATTTAAACCTAATTGATCATGCTTAGCTGTGTTTTCAAACCAGTAAGTTTTACTACATTATTTTACTATTTTATACTCTCTGGTTTTTTAAGGGTTGATGCTTTTTGAGTTTCTGTTTTAAGGTAAAAAGATGTACTCATTGAATGGAAAATACATTATTTTACCCCAGAATCTTACTAGGTACCTTTCGGAGTTTTTATAGGAAAAATGTCAAAAATAACCCCCAATGTTTAACATTTTGGTTATTTTAACCTTATCTTATTTTTTGGTGCAAACAATCACCTAACGTTTCATTTTTCGTTTAAGTTTCACATTGTTGGATGAAAACTGTTAGTCAACTAACAGTCAACGCTTGAGGTTGGTGTGACATGGAGAGATGACATGACATTACCACATAAGATTTTTACTGATGTGACATTTTTAAAAATTTAATTAATCATTTTTTAAAGAAAGGTCCTGTTTGGCAATTAGCTGATAACTGATAGCGAACTGCATTAGTTGATAGCTGATTGCATTAGCTGATTTGACTAGCAGATTGTATTAGCTGATTGTATAAAAGTGTTTGGTAAAATTAACTGATAGCTTATAGATGTTAGATTATTTAAACAAGTTAAATGCCATATAAGGACATGATTATATTCAATATTTGTTTGAATAGTTTATTAGTTATCAATATTTTGTATCTAATTAATATTAATTTGATTTATAAAAATTATTTTTAATATAACTTTTCTAAGTATATTCAAATGATTTATATATTAGTTTATTATTTATATAATTATTTTAATATAATATAATTAATTAATAAATCAAATACACATATAAATATGAGATAATAAAAAGGAAAAAATAAATAGGATTAGCTTATAAATAGGGTGAGAAAATATTTAATTTAGGTTATTTGGAGATTTTTGGTAATTGGTAAGAGTAAAAGAGGTTTTACAACTCTAATATCAAACCTCTAATCTCAAAAAGCTCATATTAGGAGCTTTTTCAAAATTAGCGGTTTCACCCCAATCCGCTCTTTTAATCTGTTATTCACCAAACAACAATATTAACAGATTTGACTAGTCAAACCTCTAATTATGCCTCAAACCTCTAATTTTTACACAATTTTCTCTTTACCAAACATGGCCAAAATATTTTTTTAAATATTTTTAATCAATCGTCACATCAGCAAAGTGCCACGTGACAGTGCTAGGTCATCTCCCCATGCTCTGCAGACATGCTACGTCAACCTCAGGCATTGACTGTTAGTTGACTAACAGTTTTCATCCAACAAGGGTAAAATTTGAACAAAAAATGAAACGTTAGATGGTTGTTTGCACAAAAAAAAAGATACGACTAAAATAACTAAAAGGTGAAACGTTTGGGGTTATTTTTGACCTTTTACCTTTTTGATATTATCCATATTTTAACTAACGTTGAATGATAAGAAATTTAAGATTTTTTTTCTGTGAGATTTGAGTTCGAATTGTGTGCATTGAAAACAAACTCGATTTTAATCTTAGAATTTTTACCGAATATCAATAGTATCATAAAAATACAGAATTTAATCATGCCATCAAGCACATGGAGAGTATTGTTATTGTTTCTTTCTGTATGTGTTATATATGTGTATATAGATAGCTTCTTTATATTATCCCGCTTACTGAGTAGTTACTATATTACAATATTAAACAATTTCATAGAATCAAGCAAAAAAAAGAAGATTAAAGAATCTATAAAAACTAGATATTGAAACAGGGGAGATTTGCACCATCGGCTAGATCGTTGTATTGCTAATTCCAATTTGGCTTTTGTGTTTCCCTGAACCGCACGTCCTGCATCTTGATCCGTAATGATTCCGACATCGACTGCTTTTGCTTCGCCTGGTGGTGGAGCGGTCTGTGCCTCTCGTTCGCCCTTTCCGCTTTATATCCGCTTGGCAGCAGCATTTTGAGTTTCGAGATTTTTTGAAGTCGACCTGGATCGCAGGGGATTTGGTGAGTAATATGTCATCTTTCTCTACGGCGGCTCCGGTGTGGAACAAACAAATTTTTGGGCACATTGGTATGAGAAAGAAGCGCTTGTTAGCTTGGATTCGTGGTATTGACAAGGTGTTGTTGGTTTCTCACTCGAACTCCTTG
The DNA here is from genome assembly GCA_030270665.1 of Hibiscus trionum. NCBI lineage: Eukaryota > Viridiplantae > Streptophyta > Magnoliopsida > Malvales > Malvaceae > Hibiscus > Hibiscus trionum. Next base: position 34,972,649 of record BSYR01000005.1, read on the forward strand.
GTTCTCCTGGGTAAAAGGTTGAGAGATGAGCTCGATGAGGTGTTGGAACAGGAAGAGTGCTTCTTGAGGCAAAAATCTTGCATGCAGTGGATTGTGCATGGAGACCGTAATACCAAGTTTTACCACGCATCAACTATGGCGAGACGCCAAGCCAATGTCATTGGTGCCTTAAAAATTGATAATGGCGTGTGGTGCTCCGACCAAGAAGAACTTAAACTTGCTACCGTGGCTTTCTATAAGTCTTTGTTTGAGGGTGGTGGCGCGGATGCACATGATTATGAGGTTAGGGGTTGTTTTTCCTTTGATTGAGTGGACTGTCCTTGAGCGTTTGGCTATGACGTTATCGAATGAGGAAATTAAGCATGTAGTTTTTGAAATGAATCCATCGAAGGCCCCGAGTGTTGATGGGCTGATCGCGGGCTTCTTTCAGGCGAACTAGGATATTGTGGCGCCAGAGGTGTGCTTTTGTGCGTAAGGTTTTCGTGGATGGAAGCATTCCGGCGAGCCTTAACAGCACGCTCCTAGTGCTTATTCCTAAAGTTTCTACGCCTGAGAGTCTAGGCCAGTTTCGACCTATCAGTTTTTGTACTGTTATGTACAAGACAATCACGAAGGTCATTGTGAATAGATTGAAGCCTTTTTTGCCAAGTTGAGTCTCGGATAACCAAACTAGCTTTGTACCTGGGCGTGCTATAACGGACAATATCATAATAACGCAAGATATTGTTCATTTTATGCGTAAGAAGAAAGGGTGGATGACAATTAAAATCGACTTGGATAAGGCATATGATCGTCTCAAATGGGGTTTTATTGATGACACATTAGCCGACTTGGGTATTCACGATTCTTTGCGCCGTCTTATCGTGCATTGTGTTTTGACAGCTTCAATGAAAATTTTGTGGAATGGCTCGCCTACAGATTCCTTTACCCCATCGCGAGGAATTAGACAAGGCGATCCCTTATAGTTATCGCCTTATCTGTTTGTCCTATGTATGGAATGATTGGCGCAGGCAATACAGAAGGAGGTGGATCGGGGTTCTTGGAAGCCTTTTCGGACGTCTAAGTTGAGCCCAGTGGTGTCCCATCTGTTCTTTGCAGATGACATGATTCTTTTTTCTGAAGCTTCTGTTGATCAGCTACAGGTGATCCGGCCAGTCTTAGGTGTTTTACATGGTTTCGGGACATAAGGCCAGCATTGCTAAGACCACAATCTTCTTTTCTAAGAATGTAGGGGATGATTTGTGATCCCATATTAGTTCTACATTTGGTTTTACTGAGGTTTCCAATCTCGGGAGGTATTTGGGTGTTCCGCTTCTACATACTCGGGTGACTGCGGCTTCCTATGACTATTTGATCAAGATGGTCCGACGAAAGCTTAGTGGGTGGAAGGCTAGCTCCTTGTCTCTTGTTGGGTGTGTTACTCTTGCGAAATCTGTTCTTATAGATATTCCTTCGTATACAATGCAGACTACTATCCTCCCCAAGAAAGTTTGCTAGGAAATACAAAGGCTCGTTCGACGTTTTATTTGGGGAATTACTATTGTGGGTTCTGGGGTTCATCTTGTTAAATGGTCCGAACTTTGTAAATCAGTTGTCTCCGGTGGCCCCATTTTTCGGCATTTGGAGACTCAAAATGAGGCATTCTTGATGAAGGTTGCTTTCAGTTGATGGTGTGGAAGGAAGCACTTTGGGTCAAGTTTTTACGTGCTAAATGCAAGTGCTCTTCCTTTATCCTAGATGTTGAGTAGATCATACAATTGCAAATGGCCAAGAGGGGGGTGAATTGGCGATAAAAATTTTGGTGGGTGAAAATATAGAAAAATAAAAATGTGACACAAAGCAATTAGAGTGGTTCAAGTTCTTCAAACGAACTCTACATCCACTACCTTAGTTCCCACTAAGGATTTTCAACCAATTCACTACTTGAATTCTTCCCCTTTTCTTGGATGAGGAGGAAACCTTACAATTTGATTAAGCTTTCAACCCAAAGCTTAATCCACTCACTTTTACAAAGATAAGTATTTGGTAAACTCTAAAAGTTCCTCTCAAAGGACGATTGTTTACCCAATTATAATTTCACACTCCCCAAACTCACAATAAAAGATTACAATCAGAATACAAGAGTTGGGTACAAGAATTTGACTCTAAAGGTGAAAAGTTTGGATTTGAGTGCTTTGATGTTGCTTGTAGGTTCAATAGTTGGTGCTTGTTCAATTGAGACTTGTTTTTATACCCTTGAATTGAATTCTAGCCGTTTGGGTAGTTGAGATCATCAATAGAGCCGTTGGGATGCAATTTCCCGTAATAAATACAGCTCAGCTGCGTACCGTATCAGTACGGCTAGGGGCGTATCGGTACCTGTATCAAAGAGGAAAGAGTTGTTGTGACTGAAAACATCGCATATCGATACACTTAGAGGGCGTATCGGTACCTGTATCAAAGAGGAAAGAGTTGTTGTGACTGAAAACATCGCGTATCGATACACTTAGAGGGCGTATCGGTACAGTTTTTAAGAGGCGTATCGCTACGGAAGGGCGTATCGATACGGAATTTGCTCACTGGAATCCCAACTTTGGTTTTGATAAAGAGCGTATCGATACGGCTACTTAGCGTATCGGTACGATATAACGGTCATTTAAATTTTGGGATACCAACTAACTGACAAGCCAACGGTCGAAAATTAAATACAAAGATTTTGTAAAGATAAGCAAATCGTATCGATACGGTTGCAATGCGTATCGGTACGGTATCATTTAAAGAGCTGCCCAGATGAATATCGTATCGATACGAGGTGATACCGTATCGGTACGCTATGGTCTATTAAAATTCCAGTGACTAAAAACCGTATTGATACGCCTGGGCATTTTGCTAAAGTTTGGCTTGAAAATACATAAAAAGTCTTAGTAGATTTTGAACATTTAAGAGAGTTTTGTCTTGAAGTATAGTTTGGTTCAAAAAGACTTGTCAATAGTGAGACTTTGAAGAGTACTTAAAAATTTATTGTTTTGTAAATTAGTCCATAAGTTTAGGTGTTATATCAAAAATCAATTTTGGTTTCACAATCTCCCCCATTTTGATATAACAAAACCACATATAAATTTTTAAGTTTTTGAAACTTTTGAAAAACTTTCTCCCCCTTAATTTAAGATGGATTTTCAAAATCAATTTTAAGTTTTCAAAAAAATTTGCTCTATAATCCTTCTCCCCCTTTTTGTTAGATCAAATATAAGCACAAGGATAATAACAACAATAATATGATAAACTTCAAAGCAAACTTCAAATTAAAAGCAACTTAATAGTTCAAAGCAAACTTCAAAAGGAAAGGAAACATAATAATCCAAAGTTAGATCCTAAAACATAAATAAAAGACATAAAGTACTAAACATAGGTGCAAAAGCTAAAGAAGCTAAATGACATGAGATGATATGCAAAAAGCTACTCGTCCGCATCATCATCATCTTCTTCGTCCTCTTCATCCTCATCGTCTCGAGTAGGTTGATTCCTCTTATTTTGGTTAAGCCAAGCACCATGGAAGGCGGTGAGAGAGACATCCATGGAATTTTGTTGAAGAGCGATGGCTTTCATTTGATCCTCCAACGATGTGAAACGGGTGTCAAAGCCCTTGACTTGATTTTCCAAAGAAGTGAACCGAGTTTCAATACCTTTGACTCGATCTTCCAAGGATGTGAATCGAGTGTCAATGGCGGCAAACCCAACTTCCATGTTTGTGAACTTCTCATTGAGAAATGTCATTAAGTTGTCCATGGAGAAAGACGCAATCGGAGCTCGTTGAGAGCTTAAAAGAGCATGTGGAGCATCAACCGGAGCATCTTGTTTAGGAGCATGAGGGAAACGAACTCATTTATTGTTAACATAAGAGAAATGAGCACGAGATAGGGAACGATCATCGATAGGTTGGCCAAGGGGTTCGGGATAATCATGTGAACAATCAATCTCAAGGGAATGAAATATGTTGGCCAAGGGGTTCGGGATAATCATTTGACTTGGTCGGTGTGATGATGTTGAACAAGATAGACAAGGTCGGAAAACATAATTTGACAAAGGTTTGGACGGTGACCCTCCCTAAAGCACCTAAGCCAAAAATCATCGACTTGACGAATTGTGGAAAATTTCCCTCCCGGTGGACGTAAAAACCAAGTAATGATAAGATGAAGGATACGATCATGAGCATTTAAGACTTTGACGGAACCTAATGAACCTTGACCTAAGGACTTTTCATCATTAATTCCTACGTTTTCAAAACCAAAAGCCTTGCAAAGAACATTTTGATCAATTTGAAAGGTTTTGCCCATTACACGTGACTCGATTGCAATGACATGTTCTCTAGCCTCATCATGAATACATATATCATTTGAAAAGAAGATGATGACCAAGTTCCTATATAGAATGGGAGGAAGATTTAAAAAGTTGATAAATTTCCATTGCCTAATCAAAGGGAGGTATTGAAATTTTAAACGGGCAGAGTTTAAAAACGGTAAAGACACAACACGTTCTTCCTTAAGAGTGAAACCTTGAAAGAGTTTGTAACGAGACATATCCGAAGGGTCGGGAAAACTACATTGTAGAATATAAAGGAGATTTGGTTTAGGGTTACCCTCTTCATCATCAATAGGATCGGTAGTGGCAAGGTGACGTCTAGCTCTCTTTTTCGGTGCCATAACCCTAAAAACACATCAAAGCGATTCGAATATGTATACAATTAACATCTTATCCAAACCAATAAATTCTAATAGTTCAAGGTGATTTTAAAAGAAAATTTTGTTGTTAAAAATATATATACATATGCTAGAAAGAGTTTTAAAAAAAATTAAAAGAAAAACAGATAAAAAAATACGATGAGAAGATATATTCGAATGAAAATTTTTTGATTTTGAAAAAATTGTGGCAAAAATTTTGAAACCCATGTAATAAGAAGATGTTTTGTACAAAAACTAAGTTGAAACAATTATAAAAATCAAACGAAAATAAAAAGGAAAAAATTTATACCTTGAATTGTTAGATTGGATGAATGTGTTGATGTGAATGCATGAAATTGTTGACAAAGCTTAGCTTTGATGTGGAGATCAAAAACCCTCAACGAATTTTTAAGTTTGATGGAAAAAATTGAAGGATTGTGGGGGGTTTTTATAGAGAGGTGCGGCTAGGGTTTGTAAAGAAAAAGATGGGTTTTAATTTTTTTGAAGTGTTTTGTAAAAGCAGCCCTAAATAAACTCTCCGTCGAGACCGTATCGGTACACTTGTAGAGCGTATCGATACGCGTTTGCCCTAAATTTTTATTTGATGTTATTACCGTATCGGTAAGTTTTGACCTGGATTACTTCCCTTGACTTATTCGTATCGATACGCGAGGTTGTATCGATACGCGTTTTGCTTTTAAGATTTCCCTTTGATGAACTCGTATCGATACGCGTCAGCCGTATCGATACGCCTTTACCAGATGAGGCATTTTTGACAGATTTAAGAGCAAAAATCCAACTTCAAACGTTCCTAAATGCATGTATATGACATAAGAACAAGTTTCAATGGCTATAATTAATGCATTCTCCCCCTAGCAACATGCATAGAAGCAAAAAGAAGCAATTCAACATAAGCATGGATATCAATCAATTTCAAGAAATTTTTTGAACATTTGGGACCTAAAAAGGGCCAAGAAAGGCTAGTTAAACCTAACTCTCTCCTAAGGGCCCAAAAACTCTCTTTATCTAAATGCTTTGTGAATATATCTGCTAATTGGTTCAAGGTATCAACATACTCTAGAATAACATCATTTTTCAACACATGGTCTCTAATGAAATGATGTCTAATTTCTATGTGTTTGGTTCTAGAGTGTTGAATAGGATTCTTAGTGAGACAAATGGCACTAGTTTTGTCACACCTAAGGGGTATAGTTTCTACTTCAACACCATAATTTAAGAGTTGTTGTTTCATCCAAAGGACTTAAGCACAACAACTCCCTAAGGATATGTACTCCGCTTTGGTGGTAGATAAGGCTACGCTATTTTGTTTCTTAGAGGACCAAGATACGAGCATACTACCTAAGAATTGACATGTCCCAGAGGTACTTTTTCTATCTATCTTACACCCCCATAATCCTCATCCGAATAAGCATGAAGGCTAAAAGAAGAATCCTTAGGATACCAAAGGCCTAAGTTAAGTGTGTCTCTAAGGTATCTAAAAATTCTCTTAATGGCAACTAAGTGTGATTCTCTCGGACTAGCTTGAAACCCAGCACACAAGCAAACACTAAACATGATATCCGGTCTACTTGCGGTAAGGTAAAGCAAAGAACCTGTAATCACCTATTTTGTCCGGGGTGTTAACCCAATTTTTTAAATAATAGGCTTTAATATTTTTGTTAATTATATATGTTTATCAAATGGTTAAAAATAAGAACTAAAAAAAGAAAAAAAAAACAATATTTATATATATATATATATTACTATTACTATTTATTATTACTTATGTTATTTTTATTATCTTCTATTATAATTGTTACTATCTATTATTATTATTGTTATCTATTATTATTACCATTATATTTATTACTGTTATTATTAATATTATAGTTATTATTATCTATATTATTATCATATATTGTTATTATTATCATTATCTACCGTTACTTATTATTATTATTATTATTTTGAAACAAGTCTGAAAACTGAAAAAACTGATATATATATATATATATATATATATATAATAAAAGCCCAATCCATAATAATAATATAAGCCCAAGTCTATTTAGATTAGAGTCCATTTAACATTAAAAAGCCCAAAAATATAAGTATAAATTACATGGCCCAGAGGGCCCAAATAATTAAAACAACCAAGAAAACCCTAATCTGATTTCTGTTGTTGCGCAGCCAATTCTCCACCGTCGGATCTAGATTAGATCTGACGGTCCAGATCGAAGCTCGAGCAGAAACCCTAGAGAGGCCCCTTCTCAGCTCGCGCCGCATCAACCTCAGCCGTCAGATTCGGATCGAGATCAACGGACCAGATCGAAGAATGGGAACTCTCCAGAATCTCCACGCACTCACGTGCGACTCCTCGACTCCCAAATCGCGTCTGCTCATCTCCCTCACTCGCGCGTGCATCGCACACCCACCTCTTCGAGTCCCCAGGCCGTCCAGATTCGCTCCCGTTCCCACAGATCGGCTCCACGTCCACCAAAGCCTCCTTTGGTCCCCTCTCGTACGAGAGCCCTCGCATGCAAACAAAATGACAGAAAAAATGCAACCACTAACCGAAATCACAGAGAGAAAAATAACGAAAAGATCAGAGACGGATGCAAACAAAATTATTAGCAACCAATGGCAGATTTTCCAAAAGAATTACATGTAATTCAAAAATGTAATTATCGGGATATAAAACCCGAAACAAACGATGTAATCCCTAAGTTTGAAAGGGAAATTTCAGAGCAATACAACAAAAGAGAATTTACAGAGGTATCATCTTTTTCATTTTACAATTTCGAAGCAACAAAAAAATAAAGCAGAAGGTTAGGGTTTTTACCTCTGCCGTTTGATCTTCCAAAAGTCACTTGAAAGCTCTAAAAGAGTTATATATTACTACCACAAGAATAATTTCCATTGAAAGCTTCGAAAGAGCTAAATATATTCTTATTCAAAGGAACACTTTTTGGTGGATAGTGTGCTATCAAGTTTTAAAGAAACTTGTATCTTAAAATTTGTACCACACGTGTACAAGTGAGATTGAATCACATGTTATGGTAAATCAGAAGTTTACAAATTCAGATATATATATAGTTGGCATGATCGGTTAAACCATCTTGATCAATAATGATGCGAAAGCTATTGAGATTTATATGCACATTTATTAAAAGAACCTACAGTTCTTATGGTGCTTGTTCTTAAAGGAATTGATTAAATTCCATTTACTAAAAGAACACAAAGTTCTTGTGTTTCTTGTTCTCAAAGGAAATGATTAAGATCCCACTTACCAAAAAAATTTGAAGTTCTTATACTAAATTTGAGACTTCATATCTTGCATATCTGAATAAAATATGAGCTCATTTATCTACAAATGTGGAAAGTTTTATATGATTTTAGTAGATGCATCTACTTTGTTTTATCAACTTACAACCAGAAGTTTGTGAGATTGATTCTAAAAAGATTCAGATTATGCAATTAGACTATTTGTCTTGCAAAAGCTAGTGGGTTTATATTTTATGCTATATCAGCTGTTATAAAGCCTATTGATTATGAAAAATACAGTTTAGCAAAATTTTAATTGGATGCATCCTATTTAATAGCTAAACTATGAGAATAAATAGTTGTTATTTATATGATGTTTCCATATAGCAACACTTATACGCATTAAGCCAACGAGTTATAATAAACTCCATGTTATGATTGGTTTTTGGTCAGAAGCCATACATTTCTCATTTTATAATTTTTGAATGTGCGATATGAATTGCTCCACCACAACGCACAAAATGGGTAAATAAAAAAGGTTGAGAATATCTATTGAGTACGAGACTCCTTTTATGTTTAAACTCTTAAACATTAATTGGAGAATCATTTATGAGATGATTTTTCTCAACATCAGGGGGGAGAATAATCAGATGGATAAAGAAGGAAAATGAATTATCATTATCTAGATCCTCGAATATGAACTAAAAGTTCATAAGATAATTCAAGTTATTGTATGTCAACTGCCAGCCATATTTACTAACCTAATGAGAGTAATTAAGTCTCAGATACCAGTTGAAAAGCTCTAAGTTTAAATAACATGTTAGAGCGAATGGATGTAAATCATGACTGAAGCATGATAGTTGAAATTGGTTCCAATGATCAAAATTCTCGTAAATAGAAAGTAGTATGAGATGATCATATATCGGAGGCGGGTGCTTCTGAAGAGACCCGAGACATAACTAATTATAAAACTCTTGAAGAGTTTCAGGTACCTTAAATAAAGATTGAAATCTTGAAGATATCTCGATGAGTTATGTCACTATGAGAATGGAACCAGAAAATTGAAAAGTTGTCGACAACAATTTTGCAAACAATTTTACATAGAATACTTCTATAGAAGTACATAAAGAAAACGAGGATCTTGTATAAGAATCTATAGATGTTGAAATAGTTGACCAATATAGAAAGACGCTTTGAACTTCCAAAAGTGAAGTATTTGGACTAGCAATCCAAACACCTAAAGGTGTAATGCAAGTGAGGCATAAATAAGTAGTTGTAAATACGACTTGACTTATGATTTATGAAGAGTTTTAATTACTTCATGGTGGATGCAATTAATTTGGCAGTTATGAAATATATTACATGCGGCTAATTATTTGTGGATCCCTATTTATCCTTAAAGGATTTAAAATGTTAGAAGCATTTGAAAATTTTTGAGGAAATTTATCTAGACATGTCTCATTGAATATTTTGGCACATTTGGTATAATCTCCTTAGTAAGTACTAATTGAGAAAATATTGCAAGAATGATCAGATTTCCTTATGTATTTTATAAATGAGTTTTGGATCAAGATTAATTATGATAATTTGAATTTCATTAAAACTCTTGAAGAGCTTCAAATTAAAAACTCATGAAGAACTTTCAAAGCATTTGATGAAAGTATTTGAGAAAAAGAATCTTGAGATATGGTTTTGTCTCGACCTAAAGATCGAGCACTTAAATATGTATTTTTGTCTATGAATGAACATAAGTTGAAAGAATCTTAAAGAAGATTCAATATGGATAAAGCATATCTATTGAGTATCCCAATAATTGTAAGGTTGTTGGATATGAATAAAGATAATACTCCCTCTGTCCCACTAAACTGTCACATTTGAGTCAAACTTTTTTAAGTTTGACTTCTTATAATTTAAAATTTATTATTGATAAAAATATATATAAAAAATACATTTTAAAAACCTTGAATCAAGTAGTTTTTAAATATATATTTTATAAATTTTAATTAATTAAAATTTAAAAAAAAAATATAGTCAAAGTTGAACAATTTTGACCAACATGTGACAGTTTAGTGGGACGGAGGGAGTAATATATTTTCTTGGTCTCGAAGCACCATATATTAGTTGGTCAAGAAATATCCATGGATATACAAAGATCATTACCTTTAGATCTTCAAACATTCGTCGATGCCTCCTCAAATCTTGTAGAAATAATTGTTATGCACGAGGCAACCCAAAAATGTTTGGCTAAGACCATTGACCCAACATATCCAGAAGATATGTGATTCACTTTCATAAGATACGATAGAAAGCTATCTTTTGTAGAGATAATGCAAGATGTATATCTCAATCGAAAGGTGGATACATCATGGAACATATTACTCCAAAGTTTCATCCCTCACGATCTTTAGAAAAATAGTATTTAAGATCTTATATGATGTTTTCATGAGGGGGAGTAAATACGCGTTGCACTCTTTTTTCCTTAACTGAGGTTTTGTCCCAATGAGTTTTCCTGGTAAGGTTTTTAATGAGGCAACATATTATGCGTATCAAAGATGTGTGTACTCTTTTTCCTTCACTAAAGAATTTTTTTCCCATTGGGTTTTTATCTTAGTAAGGTTTTAACGAGGCACATTATCTTCATAGACATCTAAGGGGGAGTGTTATGAATATTTATCTATGTGGATGTCTATCATGATGAGAACTTTATCTAAGGAGTTTGATTTATTTATTATTAGGAATAATATCTCTATTAATTAGAGTTTAATATATTATGTACTTCTTATGCCTATAAATAGATGAAAGAATTGTACACAATTCTAGTTTTGGATAATAATACGAATCTTCCTCTTTCTCTCATTTTTTGTTCTTTTATACTTGTTCGTTGTTCTTCATTATTTTATTCACAACTTAATAATAATAATAATAATAATAATAATAATAATAATAATAATATGTAAAGTGTAAATAAAATTAGTTAGTGAACTGTAAATGATTAGTTAGAAAGGCAGTTACTTTATTAACTAGTTAGTTGGTTAGTTTTATGGCCTAAAGCTAAAATTAACCCCCAATGTTTGATCGTTTGGTCACTTTGGCCTCTATTCTATTTTGGAGCATTTAAGCCCATAACGTTTCAATTTATGTTAAAATAACCTTATTTGGATAGAAACCGTTAGTTGACTAACGGTTAACTTTTTTTGTTTACGTGGCACATTCATGTGGATTGGATTGATGATGTGGCAGATCTATGTGTAATTATAAATATTTTTTATTAATTTATAACCAATCGATGATGACAAAGGAAAGAAGCAAAATTTGAATATGTAATTAGTGGGAATTGAACCCAAGCCTTATGCATGGAGCACTAAACACCTAATCACTAAGCTAAACAACTATTTTGAAGTTTAATTACCACTTATTATATATATATTCATTATCCCATATTTTAAAAGTGAAGAAGTAAAAATTCGTGGGTAAATGGAATTGAAATATATTTTACCACCAAACCAATTAAGTACCTTCAATTTGTTATTACGAAAGATTAAATTTAATTAGTTTAAATTGTGGTTATCTTAATTATAACATAAACTAAAGTATATTTATGAGATGACCTTTTATTTTTTTCTAATATAATACTTTTAAATTATTGAAAATATATTTTTCTAAATTTATTTCTAATATCTAATATTTGAGTTTTTTAATTTTAATTAAATATTTGGCAACAATATAAAAAATAACTTTAATTTTAATTAGTTGTTTTGTCTTTTCATCAAGAGTTTTGGGTTCAATTCCTCTTACCCACTATTTTACTTCTTCATTTTTAAAATATAAGAATAGATGTCATAAGTGGTAATTAAATTTTCTTTTAAAATATAAGAATATATATAATAAGTGGTAATTATATTTCAAAATAGTATCTTAGCTTGATGGCAAACTGTTTAGCCCTCCATGCGCAATGCCTAGGTTTAATTCCCACCAAATACATATTCAAATTTTGCTTATTTCCTTTGTCATTAAACCAATCGCATGATTCCATGTGTCATCATCATATTGGTTATAATTAATTTAATAAAAATATTTAAAATTACACGTGGACATGCCACGTAATGAATCAAATCCACATGCATATGCCAAATCAACAAAAAAAAGTTGTCCGCTTGTCAATTAACGGTTTCCATCCAAATAAGTCTATTTTAACATAAACTGAAACTTTAAGGGCTTAAATGCTCCAAAAAATAGAATAGGAGCTAAAGTGACCAAACGGTCAAATGCTAGGGGCTAATTTTAGCTTTATGCCTAGTTTTGTTATTCTACCAGCTTGTATATAATGATGTATTATTCATTGATTAATACAAGAAGAAATATTATTCATAAAGTAGTCACACTTAACATGGTATCAGGCTAGGCGCTCTTACTAGGCCTTATCCATTTCTTCCTCATTTCTCATTCCCCCCTCCCCAAATCGTGGTTTTCTAAGGTTTTTTTCCCAAACAACCACGTTTTCTTCCTCCTCAATTTCCATGGATGCTTTGGACATCAATCATTCCCTCTATCTTTATCCATCTAATACACATGGAGCTTTGCTTGTTTCTCATCAGCTCTCTACCATCGAAAACTACAGCCTCTAGAGTTGATCGGTGCGGGTTTTCCTTCTTGCCAAAAATAAGTTGAGATTTGTTGATGGCATCTGTCGTAGACAAGATATTGTCGTTGCTCTCCATTCACAATGGGATCCTTGCAACGCCTTGGTTCTCTCTTGAATTCTCAATACAGTAAGCCGAGAATTTTTCGCCGGTATCGTCTTCGCTTCTAGTGCGTTGTTGGTTTGAGATGACTTGAAAGAGTGCTTCGACAAAGACGACAACTTGCACATCTACTTTCTTCATCGAGAAATCGCCTCTCTGGTTCAAGGTGATACTTCTATCTCTGTTTACTATACACGCTTGCGACTGTTATGAGACTAGTATGCTATTCTTGTTCCTCTCCCTTCTTGTGAGTATGAGAAATCTCAGGATATTGTTGCTCATGCTCTACAACAACACTTGTTTCAATTTTTAATGGGCTTGAACGACACTTATGACTATGTTCGTAGTTAGATTTTTCTCATGTCCCCATTACCTTCCGTCAATTAAGTGTATTCCATGGTGGTTCAAGAGGAGTCACAATGATCTCATGCTTCTACTCTTTCTCATGTTTTGGAATCCTCTGCGTTTTATTCCAGTGGTGATATGGCTTTTAATGGTTATGGCAAGCGTCGCTTCAATGGCATCTGTTCTCATTGCAAGGTTCATGGTCATAAGCGTGAGCAGTGTTACCGATTGAATGGCTTCTCCTCTGACTTCAAGTTCACTGAACAGAGGGACACTCATGCTTCTAATGTTGCTTTCACTGTTTCCAATGATGATTCTAACTCTACTCTTCTTGAATCCAATCTGCTAGTCTCTTTACCATCTTCTTCTACGCTGATGTTCACTCAGGCTCAATACAACCAGATCGTTGAGCTTCTCCAAAGGTTACCCTCTGCTGAACTAGTGGTAAATTTGGCTTCTACAGGTAACTATGTTTGCCTATCTTTTCTTGCAAGTAATGATTCTTGGATCTTGGATACTGGGGCCACAGATCATGTTATATTTGATTCCACTAGGCTGCTAAATTCTATTCCTTGTGCTTTGCCTCGCTTTGTTTCCCTTCCTGATGGTAAAAAAACCCCTTATCACTCACATTGGTTCTATTTGCTTAAATTATGTTCATATTATTCATAATGTATTATTTCTTCCAGAATTTAAGCACAATTTGCCATTTGTCTCTAAATTGAATTCTGACCTTTATTGTGTTGCTCATTTTTTCTTGACTTTTTTCTTCTACAGTACCTCTCAAGTGGGCAGATTCAGGGGATTGGTAGGAAGCATAGAGGTCTTTATATTTTATCTTCGTCCTTTAGTATTCATTATGTTTTACCTCAATTTACTTCTACATGTGTTTCTTCTTTTATTGAAAATGAAACTGCTCTTTGGCATGCTAGGTTAGGCCATGCTACTACTGTTAAGATGAATAAATTGCATTTTCTTCTTCAAAAACATATAATAATGAGCATATTAAACATTGTTCTATTGTCCTATGGCCAAACAGTCTAGAATTTCCTTTCATGTTAGCTTTACTCATTCCACTTCTATTTTTCAGTTGATTCATCTTGACTTATGGGACCCTTATGGGGTTTCTACTCATAGTGTCCATAGATTTTTTTAACCATTATCGATGACTATAGTAGGATAACTTGGGTACATTTGCTGAGATTAAAATCTGATGTTGTACTTCATATCAAACCATTCTTTAAATTTTTTGAAAATCAATTTTCTACCTCCATTAAATGTGTTAGAAGTGACAATGGGTCTGAATTTTTCAATCAAGATTGTTCTTCCTTGTTTTCAGCTCTTGGTGTTGTTCACCAGAGCAGTTGTGTCTATAAACCTCAGCAAAATGGCATTGCTGAGCGTAAACATCGTCATTTGCTTGAAGTTGCTCATGCTTTGAAATTTACTTCTAAGGTTCCCATTAAAATTTGGGGTGAGTGTGTCCTCACTGCATGTTACTTAATTAACAAGTTACCTTCTTCTGTTTTGGACTGGAAAACACCATTTTTTGTTTTTCATGGTAAGCAACCTTCCTTCTTGCATCTTCGAACCTTTGGTTGCTTAGCTTATGCTACTAATCCCAATTATCAAGATAAGTTTTCTTCTGAACCCATTCTTTCTTTATTCATAGGTTACTCTAGTACCCAAAAGAGCTATTTGTTATTGAACCTTGAAACTAAATTTTTTTTTTTGTAAATCGTGATGTTGTATTTCATGGGAACATTTTCTCTTCCATTTTGATTCTCTATCTTCTTCTTTTTTTTCCCTCCACCTATGTTTCAGATTCTGAATTTTTGAATGCACCTCTTCCTTCTGATTCTGATTTTGTCTCAGCAAATGTTCCCTCTCCTACTTTGTCTTTTTCTCCACCATCGCCTTCCACATCTTCTTCTTCTCCACCTCTGTAACCCCCTCGTCCCGGTCTGGACGCTTGACCGATCCGAGTGGGCTACACGGGGATAACTGAGATGAAACCCGTTAAGGCTCCACTTCGGTTACCGACCCTAGGAAATTTTTTTCATTATTTATCTTATCTAGATGCGTTGCTTAAACCTAAGCGTGAAACGACAGCGGAAACAAGGCTCACGAGAAGCCCAACAACAAACAGGGCCTAAGCCCAACCCTTGAAACCCTTTAGAGATGTCAAAAAGCCCAATTACAGGCCTGTGTTTTGAAACAGTCAAAGCCCGTTTCGAATCACGACCTCCAGTTTTAAAATCTAGACACCCGTTTCGAAACGCATCCACCCCGTTTCGGAACATGGTCTCATTTTGCCTAGCCGTTTCGATACCCGTTTCGAAACAGGCAATTCCAGTAGCCAAAGTGTGGTTTCGAAACAGGGGCTCACAGTAGCCAAAACGTATCGATACACGTTTCGATACGGGGCCCTGGAACCACACCCGTTTCGAAACAGGACAACTCATTTTGAAACACCTGCTGTTTGCAAATTCCCAAAATCAGTTTTAGACATCTCCAAATGATCCCAAACGTCCGTAACGACTCCACGAAGCATACATATCATACAAATACATTCTAGAGGCATGCACCCTGTAACAACATACAAAAGATACACAAGGATACATGGTAGATCATCCAATCAAAGATCATACATGTCATTCAAGGTTCATGTTTCAAAAGGACATGCACTTAGACAATTTAAGGTAGGCAAGATAGGCATGGTTTACAAACAACATGGCATCAAAGCCAAACCATCAAAACATATAAAAAGAGTCTAAACATGCTCCTAAACAAACCAACTTCGACATACTTCAAAAACATCACACCACAATTACATGTCCCATTGCTTGACCATTACATCATAACTAAAATACACATACTTGTTAGCTAAGCTAGCACCACAAGGCACACACTTGGAGGCCCCTTCTTGCACTAGTAACCCACGAACTACAGATCTGCATTGTCGAACAAAAGAGAGCGTAAGCATAAAGCTTAGTGAGGGTAAGCTCATTAAAAACAAACCTCGATAATGCAGGGTCCAAACACGAGAACAACAAGGTAAATGCATGATTTACCTTCGTTCCTCATGAGTCAAAATGTACATGATGCATGAACATATATCAATATTATGCCATGCTCAACAAGCTCAAATCCACATCATATGTAAACACATATAACAATCCATATAAAAATCACATTCCATCTCACATTGATACACATATCAACTCATATTGGCACCTAGCTATGACTCGAATACGCGGATAAACACGTTGGAAGTCACATCCAACACAATCATTACCTTACGGTGGGATTACACTCATCACCGTTCTCGCGGAGGGGATTCCACTCATCCTTACGCCCCGTCGATGGGATTACACTCATCATCGACTAACATATATATAAAAAGAATTTCCGGGCGAACCCGTACTCCATCTTGATGACTACCATCATCAAGACCACGCGCGCATTTGACTCTCGTGTGCACACTAACATCCTAATGATCGATCATTTGTACCCAAGCATACTAGTGCCAATATCAAACATAATCCACAATCTCATTTCATATCACTTCCGTGCTTAACACGTGCTCACCATGATTAACATCATGCCCATACCTCATGCATATAACAATGCATTACAACCATGCCTCAACATACATGTATAACACATTTATACATAACCATCACAAACACAATCATCATGAGGCATAAACAACCATTAAAGAGTGCAACCAAAGTCTCTAATTAAAGCTTAGGATTAGGCTGCCACTCTAATCCCAACTCTAGGTGGGTCTACCAAGCCCAACCTAGTCCACATGCTTGAACCAAATACTCAAAACCATTTTAAAAACATTAAACCACTCACCTTCACTTCCAAGCTCAACAACCAAGCAATCAAAACCTTCAAGCTTCCGGATTCACTCCCGATGCTTCACCAACACAAGTCCTTGTCTCTAAACAACTCAACACAATCCAAAACAACCTCAAATCAGCTCATACAACAATGTAGCAAACCCGAAATACTATTCAAGCATCAAACACAAGAATTTAAGCCATGAACAACCCCAAAATCACCAAACTCGAGCAGCCCTTAAACCCATTCCAAAACTCATGATTTCAACCTCTTTAACACTCTTAAATGATTCCAAAACAACTCCCAACTAGTATACTAACCTCAGCCCACAATTTCCAACACAAACCACACCCAAAACTCATCCCAAAACCCTTCAAAAACCCCATTAAAACCCAAATCTGAGAATGTTTATAAAACCAAGTAAAAATCACATATGTTGGACCCCATATTTCATAAACAACATACCTAACATTATTAAATCATTAGCTTTAGTAAAAACCCATAAAGCTTTAACCTTTATCATTTTTCCATGGAAAACCAAATTTCCAAAACATGGATGAAAATGAAATCTGAAGGTACTTTTGAAGAGAGGAAGATGAGAGCAAGATGGGAATGTGATTACCTTTCAAAACTGAGCCAAAATGAAGAAGCAAGGAAATGGAATAGTAACTCAATAGTGGGAGGGGTTTCTCACGTTGGAAAACATGGAGGTAGAAGATGATGGCAAACTTTGGGTGTTTGAAATAAAAGGAAAAAAGGTTTTATTTTGCAAGTCAAAGTATTTACAGAAACGCCATTAATGAGATAGCCAATCTCATCTATTTGTAAATTCCATGGATTTGGGCTTTAATATCAAAATAGGCCCAACATAAATATTTGTTTTGAAACCCGAGGCCCAAAAGATTATTTTAATTATAAACCCGAACTAAAAATATTATTTTATTATTATTTTCACCCGACACCTAAACTCGGGTGTTATAACCTCCACTTCCACCTCGGCATTTTACTATGGTAAAAATAGCCTAATAGTTGGTTACAAGACTTTATTTGCGAACACAAATCCTCTACTGTTCCAAATTCGTATTCTATTACTAATCACATATCATACAATCATCTTCATTCTCATAAATATGCTTTTATTGCTTCTACTTCTTTTTTCGAACCACAAACCTATTCTCAAGCCATTAAACACCATGTTTGGGTTAAAGTCATGGAAGAGGAGATGCATGCTTTGAAAGCTAATAAAACATGGATTGTTGTTCCTTTACCTCAAGGTAAAACACCCATTGGCTGCAAATGGGTTTATAGAATCAAATACAAGGCTGATGGCTCGGTTGAAAGATATAAAGCCTGCCTTGTTGTCAAGGGCTATAGTCAACAAAAAAGGATTGACTATGTGGACACATTTTCACTAGTAGCTAAGTTGGTCTTTGTCAGAGTTGTATTAGCCCTTGTTGCTGCTTGTGCTTGGCCTTTATTTCAGATGGATGTGCACAATGCTTTCCTTCTAGTGGATTTGTTTGAGGAAGTATACATGCAACTTCCTGAGGGCTTTTGTAGTCAGGGGGAGCAGCTAGTATGTCGACTACAAAAATCACTATATAGGCTTAAGCAAGCTTCAAGGCAATGAAACATGAAGCTCACAAACGCCCTTATAGCAGCAAAATACAAGCAAAACAAGTTTGATTACTCTTTGTTTAAAAAGAGACAAGATGAAAAGATAGTTGTTATGCTCATCTATGTGGATGACTTGCTCATAACAGAAAATGACTTGGGCTTAATTGATGAATTAAAAGCTCTCTTGAATTAGAAGTTCAAAATGAAGGACCTAAGAGACTCAATTTTTTTGGGGGTTTGGAAGTCTGAAGATCAAAAGAAGGTATATTGTTGAATCAAAGGAAGTATACCTTGAAATTGATAGAAAACATTGGTTTAGGGGGAGCTAAATCAACTTTGACTCCCCCAGAACAAAACTTACGTCTCACTACTGTTGAGTATGATGCAACATTGCAGCAACAACATCCAGAAGATGGTTTACTTGAAGATAAAACAAGATTTCAAAGGATAATTGGGTAGTTGTTTTATTTAACACACACCAGGCCAGACATTGCTTCTGCAGTTCAATACTTTAGTCAGTTTATACAGCATCCGAAAGATTCTCATATGGAAGTTGCATTGAGGATTGTGAGATATTTGAAAAAGGATCCTGGAAAAGGTTTATTGCTTAGTAGTTCCAGTAAGTATCAATTGATTGCCTTTTGTAACTCATATTGGACATCATGTCCAATATCGAGAAGGTCAGTGACTGTCTTCAGTATCAAATTGGGAGAATCTATGGTTTCTTGGAAGTCAAAGAAACAAAGCACTGTTGCAAGGTCTTCAGCAGAGGCTGAGTACAGAAGTATGGCTTTCACATCAGCGAAAATAGTTTGGTTGAAAGGACTATTATAGGAACTTGGTGTAAATGTTGAATTACCAGCTGTTGTGTTCAGTGACAGTAAATCATCGTTGTAGATTGCAACAAATCTAGTTTTCCACGAGCGAACAAAACACATAAAGATAGACTGTCATTTTATTCGAGAGAAGATTCAATAGGGTTTAATCAGAACTGAATATGTGAACTCATCTGAGCAATTGACAAATGTCTTAACCAAGGCACTTGGAGTTCAACAACACAACATGGATGAAGAATGTTTTTCAATCTCCAACTTGAAGGGGAGTGTAAAGTGTAAATAAAGTTAGTTAGTGAACTGTAAATGATTAGTTAGAAAGGCAGTTACTTTGTTAAATAATTAGTTGCTTAGTTTTATTATTCTACCAGCTTGTATATAATGATGTATTATTCAGTGATTAATACAATGAGAAATATTAATCATAAAGTAGTCACACTTAACATAATAATAATAATAATAATAATAATAATAATAATAATAATAATAATAATAATAATGAAAATACTTTGATACACAAGCTTGTATAAACTTTAGTTTACACAAGCCTTTCAATTTTAAGGTTTAGGGTTTTAGGTTAGGGTTTAGGGGTTTAGTAAGTAGGGTGTAGAACTTAACTTTTAGGGTTAGAATTTAGAGTTTAAGGTTTAGGTTTTAGGGTGCTAGGGTTTGGGATTTAGGTTTTAAATTTTATAGAAGGGTTGTGAATTTTTTTACACAGCTTGTGTATCAAAATAAAAACCTAATAATAATAGCTATTTTTAAGGTTTAATTAGTTTGCACATGAAAAATATTTATCATCTAAAATATATATTTATAATTGACCTTTTATCCATGTGATGCACAAATTAATTGTATTTATTAATAAAAAATATTGAATCACTATAAATCTTTACTTTTATGGAATAGACATATAATATGATAAATAAATTAAACCACAATATTTGAAAATAAAATATTTAAAAACCAATAAGTCATACTCAATACATCAATATTTAACAACTATAAACAAAATGAACTCATTAATTTGAGTTATTCTTTATAAATAATCTGAGCTCGAGCAACATAATTTGTATATATGTGTGAGTTTATCTAAATATAAAACCAGACTAAGATATTATCTTGTAATTAAACTAGAATGCAAAAAAAAAAATAGAAAACAATTATGAACGAAAGGTTTTCGCTCAATATGCAGCATTTTCATATGTACCATGCAAACTTTTACAAATATAACACTAAAACTTTGAATTAAATAATAATATGAAATGTGTATCTATTTTTCAAATATTTTTAAATTTATTAACACATTAATTTATTCAACTTATGCAAAACATTGGAAATGGTATGATTTGTAAATATACTTTAAGCATCGTATTGGTTTATAATTACAAATCATCTATATAAAATATGTTTTAATTGTATTTATATAATTTTATTTATAATTAAATAATATCTTATTTACTAATTACCAATTGATATAATGATATAATATATTAGATCTCTTAAAGAATCTTCATAACTCGAATCATGATGTTGTAAGTTATACTTAATTTACATTAAGTCACAACAACCCAACAAATGATATTGCCAACCAAATTTAACAATTTCTTACAATAATTCCACGTCTTGTATTTTTAAACTTCAAATTCCTATTAAAAGAAAAGAGAGAAAAGGAGTTATCAAAATTGTAAAGAAACAAAAAATGTGACTTTTATTTCATAGTATTTATTATTATTAATAATTATTAATTACAACCATACATATTAAAGGCAAACTTTCATCAAATCCTTTAAACACCCCTCCATTTCTCTCAATTATTGTATTAAAAAACACATTAAGAAAGGCAAAATTGTTGGGGAGTGGAAATTAGATGGATCAAGCGGTCGGGGATATGCCAGCGGACTTCCTTGCAAAACATGCCGATGTCTCTCATTTTGATTTACAGGTTTTCGCCGATATACCGCTATTGTTAATGGAGCTCTTAAAAAAGGACATGACTAGTCCTTGAATGTCTATTTCTTAGCAGTATCTTACATCTTTCAATTCAAAAAAAAAAAAAAACACATTAAGAAAGGCAAGTGTTTCTCAATTTTTATATTGGATTTTTTATATAAAAATATACATGAAATTGTGAAAAGTTGTTGGATCATCATAACATGATGGTGGTATATGTGTTGTGCTTGTATATTTTATTGGGTAATAATTATATATATATATATATATATATATATATATATATATATATATATGATATAAGTGTTACTTTTTAGTGTTTAAATATATGTATTAACAATAAATTCAATTTATTTGATTAGTTTAATTATTTTTTGAACATTTAGATCTAAATGTCTATACTATACATACTCATGGCCTTAATTGAACATGAAGATGAGGGACAACTATCTAGTGCCCATAATTAAGAAGCCAAAATAATTGTTATTAAGAATTCAATTTATAAGCAAATTAATTTTTTTGCACTCATAAATTTATTTTTCAATACTTATTATTAAGGAGTCAATTTTTAGGTTCACCATTAGGCCACCAAAGTCTTAGAAACTGACCTACCCAAACTTCTCCCCACCAAAATCAAAGGTTATTGAGTGTTGGAGCATGTTCGATCCCACATTTTCATGTGTATTGTACTAACAATAATGTCAATCGAATTACACTCAATCGACTATATTTTTTAACTACTTACATGACTTAGTTTTAACAAAGATAATGGATATATATTGTTTATTTTGAATATATATTATTTTTAACTATACTCAATCACACATCATTTTTAACTACTCGTATTTCAAATTTCAAGTTTAGGTTTGTACTATTTTTCTTTATTTTATTAAAAACTATTTTAAAATTTGTGTAATAATTAATTTTTCGTGTGTTAATACTTATATTTTTTTAATAGTCTAAAGGTGATTATAAGGTAGCATCTATTAATACATATAATGAACCCTTTAACAATGCACATACACCTTGTAGATAAAGCGATTTGAACATGTGTCTCCTAAGATGAACATCATCCGTTTTTTCACTAGAACACTTGTTGGGTTCACTTATACCTATGTAACCAAATGCAACATCAATGTATTTTATATTTATATAACTTTTAGTATAACATTATATAAGTATTAAAATATTAATATATTCAACCAAATATCAATTGATTTAGCGGATGGTGTGTTAGGGTTGGGCTCTCTTAAACAAGGTCTAAAGTTTAAATACTAACTTTATGAATGAATTGTGTTAATACTTATGTAATCAAACGTAATATCAATGCATTTTATATTTATATAAACTTTAATATATTAATACTTTGTATTATATAAATTTTGAAATATTCATGTATTCAACCAACCACCGATTGATTTAGAATGATGGGGCATAAAATCCCTTAAACAATGTATAGAGTTTAAATTTCGATATTTGAATATAGTAAGTTAGGTTGGAAAGATTACCCAATAATAAATCTCTACAATACCCGATTTAAATTAACCATTCAACAATTATTTTGAACAAAGACCATATGACATTCATAGAAAACATAAAACAAAGATAACAAGACAAGGGTTCTAACCGAACCCCAAAGAGAATGGAGAATGCAAAAAAGCACCAAGAAAAGAAAACATGAACAAAGCCAAGAAACACATGTCCAGAAAACAACAGAAAAAGCAAACTGAAAAATAATAACAGAAAAGAAACAACGGAAAAGGCACCAGAAGACACCAAGACCAACGAAAGGAGCCAAGGCAAGAAACAAAGCCAACAAATCCAAATATTTCCTATTGCACGTCGCTTCTAGGGTCACAGAAGAATGAAAATATTGAAGAAATACGAAGAGAAAAACCATATCTACTCATCGCGTCAAAATCTTGGATTATCGGTGAGTGATGGACTAAAACGGAGGAACCATAAGCCGAAGAGTAAAGACATCGAACATCCACCAATAACAAGACGAGATATGTAGAAAGAAGAAACAAACAATATAGAGAAGCAAAAACAGAGAAAGACCAAGGGGAAACACGGAGACAACAACCCCACCACTCTATCTTTTGTGACCCTAACCATTAAAGAGGGTTTGCCTTTCTCATAACAAAAACGAGCCTGGAGCTGACTCGAGGTCGTCAAAAAATTAAGATCCAAACGAGACAACCAAAGAGAAACATCGAAAACACGCAAAAAGAAAGAAAGAAAGAAAGTTAAGAGAAAAAGGTCAAGGAGAGGAAAAGAATGAGGTGGAAGGAAGAGAGGGAGGCCAGCCACTAAATGTGGAAGAAGCAGCTGACCTGGCTGACCAGAGATAAAAAAAATCTAAGGTTGAAATAAGAGAAAAGAGAGTGTCTCACAATTAGAGAGAAATCTGTTTTTTCTTTACTCTAAAGTATACTACTAATCTTAGTAGTCAATAAATTAAATATTAAGAATTATACCTGAAAATAATTGTATAAACATATCATGTCATATTATTGCTTTTAATCGTGCTTATTTTATTTTATTTTATTTTATTAAATCATAATTAGTTTAGCCTTATGTTTCCATTCTATCGACTGCAAACCTGCAATAACTGTTACATATACACACATTGTGGACATTCGATTGAGTCGAGTTGATATCGAGTCAAAACATTTCGAGTTAGTCGATGTGAAGAGTCTTATTTTATAACTCAAACTTTATTTGAAATTTTTTCAGGTCAAGTTTATGAAATTCAAGTCAAGTTGTTCAAGTTTCTGTTCAAATTTAATTGTAAACATGTATAATGTTATGGTACTCATTAGTTCCAATTTAAATATTTTATACAATACACATATATACTTTTTCATATGTGATACATGGATCATCACCTGATTGATCCACCATAGATGGTTCTCTGTTTGTTTCTCCACCTGAGCTTTGCAACACCCTTCTTCGATTTGGTTTTGAGCTCTATAGATCCTTTGAAGAACAACCAAATCGTTTTGATTGTCTGAGTTTTTTTTCTGTTTTAGTTTAAGTTTGTGTGTTTCCTTTAAGTGTTATCTTTCTTACCCAACACTTTGGAACTTTGGTTTGTTTGTGCATTTTAATTTATTCTTCAATAAATGACTCAGAAGGTACCATGTTAAAAAAAAATTGATAGTATATCGATTTAACTTTAACTAGGTTGACATTATTATTATGGAAAAATATCTTATACACTAGCGGTGGAAACGAAAAGTTTCCATAAGCGCCTTAGTTTTTGGGTTTAGGGACTTAGTTTAGGGTTTAGAGTTTGAGGGTTTAAGTGTATGAGTTTGAAATTTAGGGTTTATGGTTAAAGTTTAGAGGTTATGGATTAGGTTTAGGGTAATATGATTAGAGATTTAAGTTTTAATGTAGAAAGCTTAAATTTTAACCCTAAAACCTAAATTCTAACCACTCCCCCTAAATTTAAAGCTCATACACTTAAACCCTTAAACACTAGACCCTAAAAAATCTCTAAACCCTAAAATTAAGGCACTTGTAGAAACAAAATCTACACAAACGCTTGTGCATGGAATAATAATAATAATAATAATAATAATTGTTTTTTTTTTGGG
This sequence comes from Hibiscus trionum, assembly GCA_030270665.1. Lineage (NCBI taxonomy): Eukaryota > Viridiplantae > Streptophyta > Magnoliopsida > Malvales > Malvaceae > Hibiscus > Hibiscus trionum. The sequence continues at coordinate 34,997,557 of BSYR01000005.1, forward strand.
GTGGGGGGGGGGGGGGGGGGGTTTAAACAGAGACATAAAAGAAGATTACATTTCTTCTTGCAACATGATCCTCACAAAGCTGGGTGGAGCATCAAAGGTAGTTTCACAGCGGCAAGGGCATCGGCAATTCTATTTTGGTTCCTACGAATCAATTCCAGTCGTATTTCCCACGCAAGTTGAAGCATTGTGCCGAAAGGTTAAATAAATAATTTAGACATACAACCCGAGATTTTATTATTATTATTATTTAATTGGCCACCTCTAATTGGGAAGGCATTTTATGATTTTATTTTTGACTCGGAAGGTTGAAAATAGTAGTAAAACTAGTGACAAAAATCAGACATAGAATATGTGGAATCCAATTATTTACAAGGTAAAGGTTGGCTAAGCTAAGAAGCTAGAAGAAGATCCAAAACGGCATAAATGTTGGAGGGTGGAGGCATAAATGTTTAAAAGTGAGGACATATCCTTAAAAAATATAAGAGGATAAAGATGACCAAAAAAATTGGGGGAGGGGCATAAATAAACGTTTGACTGGATAGTTATTTTAGTTCATTTTAAGCAATTTAACTCTCAAACGTTTTATTTTGAGTAAAAATTATCCCCGCAGACGAAAACTATTAGTAAACTAACGGTAAAAGGCTTTAAATGACGTGACAAACTTACATGCAATGTACGCTGACATGATAATGTCAGGTAGACAAAAGTGTTGAATGTCATATTAGTCAAAAAATAATTTTATAAAATCACATAAATATATAAATTTATTTCTCTGTTAACGTAGCTGTAATAACTTTTTTGAAAAAACCTTCAAATATCTCACTTTTGAAAAATATTTGTTAAAAGGGGAGTTTTTTTTTGTTGAAAAATTCAAGTTTCAGAAAAACAATAAAAATTTGGAGTCGTCACCGGCCACTAAGGTAGGTCGAAAACCACAAAAACCAGATATTCAATTTGAAATGAGTTCGGGAGTTGGTTACGCGTGGGGAAGGATTAACAGTCCCATCACCCTCGGAAATCGGTACCAAAATATTTGTTGCTTTTAATCGATCGAAATTGTTGAAATTTAAAATGAATTTAATTAGGGGTTCTTAATTGAAAATTAACATTAATTGTACGGGATTTATCAAATCAGTGCTTTAGAATTAATTAGGCATTTAATTAATAAGGATGACGATACACCGGAACATAGATTAAACCGACATCATATAAGTCTGACTGACGTGTTAATTTATGGTTCAAGTTCCGTACGTCATCTTTATGCATGATGCAAGCAGATAAAATATGATGTCATGGTCTTGTTCGTTTTAATTACTTATGAATTTACCTTTAGACGATACAAATCAATTCGAATATTCGGTGAACATCCAATAAGCTAGGATATTACAACCCGAATACGCGAATTAGTAAGTATCTTCTTTTTATGATTAAAATTGATTAATTACAAGTGAAGCATGAATAAGTTACATGAATGACAAATACGAGTATGTCACAAAACACATACAACATCACAATAAATAACACGAATGAAAATAAAGCAAAATAAAATAGAACAATAAAATAGAAATTAAATAAAAATCCAAAAAAGGACCGGATCGAATATGAAGCACGTAAATTAAATAACGGGAATTAAAATGCGAGAAATTAAAATGTTAGTAGCTTGATTAGAAGTTAGATTAGGGGTTAAAAATTACACTAAACGGGCCATAATAATACTGTAACACCCTAAATTTTCTGCCCAATTTAAAAATCCTCAAGTTTGAAATCCCCAATTCAAAAACCTTAGATTTTATAATCCCTATTTTTGGAAACCTAGAATTTGGGAATTCCTAGTTTAAAAACCTAATTTGATTAAGGGATTAAATTGAACAAAATCAGAATTTTGTGGCTTAATTCAGAAAATTGGGATCGTTTTGGAAAGTTGGTAAAGTTATCTTTCTGTTTCGCAAACCCTAAAAGTTTTAAGTGACCATATATGTATTTTGCCCTTTTAGTGGGGTATTTATACCCAATTATAACTCATTTGAAAAAAAACCCTATCAGATTCTAATTGTTGGAGCCGCACATTTTTTTTTCTTTACCTCTCCCCCTCTCTCGATATCGTTCTCACCCTCTCCCTTACTTTCCGGTGAAGCTCCGATCTAGCTTGCCTCGCTGTCCGTTTTGCATAACGTCAGCACCTCCTTATCCGCTGTCATCTCGTGAGACAAATTCGACCCGTAATTCCCCCGTCATCGCCCGTCGTGTGCTCAAAAACGGTAGTAAATTGTTCGGTCGTCTCCTTGTTTTCATCCATCGTTGCTCGCGTCGCCGCGTCTCCTCCGTACCCCGTTGTTGTCTGTTTTGAACCGAGGGAAAAACTTTTCGGTTTCCCCTGCTCCGTCGGCCTCTGTCATCCGCATCACCATCGTTGAAATCGTTTTTGGGTCGCAAGCAAATCCCCAACCTTCGAGTTCTCTTTGTGTCGCCGTCCGTTCTCATCTGTGCCTCTCCACTGTTCGTCAGATTTGGAGGTACTACCGCCGTCGTCGCTGCCGATTTGTATCGTCGTTGTCGTGGTTGTCGCGCTGCCGGTGAGCCATCACCACCCTTGTTGATCTGCCACCACCGCGGGTTGTTGCACCGCCGTTGTTGCTGTGTTGTTGACGCTGGCGCCGTCAAAGGGTTCTGAAAACCCTAGATCTGATTGCAAGAATCAGATGTTGGGCTGGGTGAGTTGGGTGTTATCGGTTGAGCCCAAATCATGAGGCCCATTTGTGGATGTGTGATCTTGTGAGCCCGTTTGTGGGAAACCAAACCGATCCCAGATATGTGTTATGACACAAGTGTGAGAGCCCAACTCGTGAATTGACCAAATCAGATCTGTAAGCCCAAGTGTAACCCAAGCAAGTGTTGATTTGGACCCATAAATCTAAACCGGTTTGACATGTTGAATTGAATCGGTAACCCGAACCAGTGAGCTAAACCGGGTTTGAATTTGTGAACCGAACCAGATTGTTGACCGAACCAAACTGATCTAAATAAACTGAACCGGGTCAGACTTTGACTAGTTGACTTTTGACCTTTGGCCGACTTAGTTGACCAGTTTTGACCAGAATTAACCTTTGACCCGTTTGACTGGAGTTGACCGTTAACCTTGGACCAGTTTGAATAAGTTTGACTTTGACCAGTTGACTTTGACCAGAGTTGACCAAGAGTTGACTTTTTCGGAAAACGTTAATCTTGACCTTTTTCGACGTCTTGAGTCCGTATCCGCTGCCCGTTTTGTCAAATTCAAATCTGAAAGCCCCGTTCTGCTAATTTCAGTAAATTATTCATAAAATCTTATAAGTTGTGAATTTCAAAATCTGATTCGGAATATTTTTGTGTTCAGGTGATAACGTTTTCGAGGTCGACGAGTTACTGTTGAGTTGATCGAACAATTGCAAATGGCCAAGAGGGGGGTGAATTGTCAATTAAAATTTTGGTGAAGAGAAAGATTGAAAATAAAAATGACACAAGGGGTTATAGTGGTTCAAGTTCTCCAAATGAACTCTACATCCACTACCTTAGTTCCCACTAAGGATTTTCAAACAATTCACTACTTGAATTTGTCCCCTTTTCTTGGATGAGGAGGAAACCTTACAATTTCGATTAAGCTTTCTACCCAAAGCTTAATCCACTCAAATACAAAGAAAGATTTTGGTAAACACAAATGTTTCCTCTCAAAAGATAATTGTCTACCCAATTACAATTTCAACAACCCCAAACTCACAATACAAATTGACAATTTGAAACACACTAGAGTTGGGTACAAAAAATTTGACTTTGAATAGCTCAAGGGTTTGGATTTTTGCTTTGATGATGCTTGAATGTTGAATGGTTGTTGCTGACCTTCAAAGGGCTTCATTTTATACCTCCTCTATTAATTCTAGCCGTTTGGGTGGTTGGGAACATAAATGGAGCCGTTGGAACCCTCTCTTACCACCATAAATGCACTTATGCAGCTATCCGTATCGGTACACGGGGAGCTGTATCGATACTTGTCTCAGAAAAGAAAGAGCCGTTGTGTGCAATAAATAAGGGGTATCGATACGCACGCAAGCGTATCGGTACGGGGTATCGAAACGGGGGTTTACCGTATCGATACCTTTTTCTCAACTTAGCTTACTGTCGATTTTCGTATCGGTATGAGGGTTTGGCGTATCGATACGGGTCAACGACCAATTTAAAATTTGGTTACCAACCAACTGACACCAACGGTCAAAATATTTAAACCGACGTGAATTTAAAAATCATTAAGTCCGTATCGATACGAGGGTTTATCGTATCGGTACGCCATTAAAACTCTTTGGACTTTTACGAAGGGGCGTATCGATACAGGTGAAGAGCGTATCGATACATGTTCCTCCAGTAGCCAACTTTGGTAAAAAGGTATCGATACAAACGGAAGCGTATCGATACACCTGGACGTTTTTCAATAGTTTGGCTTTGGAACACTTAGAAAATATTTTGAGTTTGAGTTTTTCAAATCAGTTTTAAAGAGTTGGTAGTTTAAAACTTATTAAGGGACTTATAAAACAATTTTAAGTTTTTCAAATTGATCCTTAAAGATTTAATTATATCAAAATCAAACATAGGTTTTACAGTTACCTCCAGTTGTTCAGATCGATCGTGCACGTTCTTCGAGATCTTCACGTGAGTATATTTTCAGTTTAGTTCATAGTGTTTTAGTCAGTGGCTTAGTGTTAGTAATAAATACTAATATAGTATTCATACCTTCGTAGGTCCTGATTCAGCTAGATCTGAGCGTAAGACGCGTTTTTCTCGACATTAGAGCTTATGTTGCTTAAAGGTGTGTCTCTTCATGTTTTGTAAACTTGTGTGTTTCTTTCTGTGCTATAAATTTTATGTGCTTCTTCTGGTATAAATGTAAGTAAATGTTTTGTACATTTTGTGTGCATACTCCGTTGTGATTGGGTGAATGTTTTCAGAATTCATGCATAACATGTCATACTGTGATTTAAATGAGAAATCAGACTTACCAAATTGTGAAATATTAGATTTTCGGAATCGTAAAATATCAGATTTATAGTGTTATGCAACTTAAATTTCTATGATTCAAGTTTCGGATCAGACTCGGATTTTAAAATCTGCATTATATCATTGTGGGTATATGGTTTGAGATTTGTTCGGGGAAGTTCAGTGGTTTCACCCTTCGAGCTGAATTCTGCTTCGGATCAGTGGTTCCACCCTTCGGGCTGAGTTCCACTTTGGATGGTGACGATGGAGAAAGTAGGTTCTGGGGAACCTTACTTTTCGGTGTATCGGAGATGGGTACTATTATTCATGTGCATCAGACATCATATCATCATGATTCAGTTTCGTTGTGTTTTCAGAAAAGTCTTTATCAGAAAATAAAATATTGTTTTGATGTGTTTTGTTTTCGTTTGCGCTTTAGAGACACACTAAGCTCTTTAGCTTACACCCTTTAGTTTTTACTTTTCAGATATCTCAGACTTTTTAGGCGATCGGTACTTGGAGCATCTCTTATTTATTCAGATAAATTATCTTTCAGTATGAACTCTTTTGACTACCTTGGATTTATGTTTTAACATTGTTTGGGATATTTGTGTAATATGGACATTGGGACTGTATATAATTTGGGATTTATTGGATGCATGCAATTACGAATTTATTTTCAGAGATTTTAATTAATTATCGGAACATCGTTTAAAAGATTGAGTTTTACTTTAATCGGAGTATTTATTGAGTTTTACTTATTTAATCGATTTTTGTGAATTATAAAATATTTTAACCTAAATTGTATCTTGAGGGACAAGTTTTCAATCGCTACTTCCTAGGTTCGGCCTATTTCTTCTAGGTCGAGTTTAGGGGGTTACAAATACGGATCATACCCCGTTGCGGGTCACCGTAAGGGCGAAAACGAATCATATTCGAACAAAATGAAGGTGCAATAATTAAAGATATATATACATATATAATAAGGTAATAATTTATATACATATATAATATACGTAATGTATGATATAGCCATATGTGCATCTATATAATATACACAATATATATAATAATATAGATGTATAGCGAGTAACAGAAACAATATGAAACAAAAGGCCAAAATGCAGCCAATGTAACACTAAGGAATAAGATTGGATAAAAAAATAAAGTACATGAGAAAGCAGACTAGGATTGAAGTGATAGAACCAGAAAATAAAAGGATTAAAGCAATGATTACTCCTAACCTCAAAACATTCACTCAATCGGCAGATTAAAACAAGGGGTGGGGGAAGAAAAGCAAACAAAGCGTAGAAAATATGCATTCAAATCAATTTGATTCAGAAGAAACCAAAACAAAAGCTTTTTAATTTCTTAAAACACCAGAAGCCACATTTTCTTTCCTTTCACGGTTACAAACCAGATCGCAAGCCCTCCTGCACCGTTCGTCGGCGGCGCTGCCTCACCGGCCAAACCTGACGCCTGAAGGCGAGGTTCGCGGCGGTCTCCTCTTAAAAGGGCAGGTAAAACTTCAAAACTTTTCGAACTCTTTTTAATTAATTTAATAATTAATAAATTTATATTCAAAATATAATTTTATAAATAAAAAATTAATATATACATCGAAATTTAATAATTATTAAAATTATATTAAAAAGATAATTTTACAAATAATATATATATATATACATCGTTCATATATGTTTAGTAATGGTATTATGAAAATTAATTGATACAAAATAAAAATAACTAATAAATTATTCAAAAAAGTATCGAATATAATCATGTCCTTATATATCATTTTGTTTGTCCAAATAATCAAACAGCTAGCAGCTATCCCTTAATTTTATCACACTTTTATACAATCAGCTAATGCAATCCGCTAGTCAAATCAACTAATGCTATCAGCTATCCGCTAATATAATCCACTATTTGCTATCAGCTATTTGCTAGTTGCCAAACATAACCATTAATTTAATGATAAAGTTTTTAAGAGATTTTTTTTCGTATTAAGTCTTAAATTAGATTGGGTGAGAGAATTTAAATATATATAATCTAAATTTGATTTTTTTTTCATGCTCATGAATGGAGACAAAAATTTTACCTTTTTGTGTTTCTTTGTGTACTTACAATAAAAAAAATTAAATCCTAAGTTTTAATTTTAAATTCTAAATCCTAAATCTTAATAATACACGATGTATTTAATACTTTAAAGCCTAACTTGAACTTCTAATTTTAAACTCTAGTCTTAAACTTTAAACATATTTTAATGAAACAGGGATACGGGAAAGAACATACAATTTCTGCTCCATGAATGTTGCATTTAGGAAAGAGCTTTAACCCTTTTCCAAGACTTTATCAAACACAAATCGGGGAAACCATAGATAGCTCATGAGTCCCTGTTTAGATATAACTTTGAATTGTACTCACTTGCTGCAATTTTTCTTTTCTTTTCAGCTGAATATTTCATACGAAGTTCTTCAACTCTTGGTTCCGGTGGCATCGGTAAGTACTCTTTCTCATCGTAAAGATTTCGTCAAGTCGAAAAATAAGCAATGCTTCTTTATCTAGTTTTTTATTGCACATCATTGAGCTAACATAAAGTAATCGATCAGTTTTTCTTCTAATAATATATGTTCAGCTGCTTCAACCTTTCATAAAAAAATTACTCAAACAAAGAATGAATCGGTTTGCGAAATTTGCTAAAAGCTCAAGCTCAACAAGATAATCATCTCACCTGGTGGGGTTAGTCGTACGATCTTGTGTTCACTGATTCATTGATGCGAAAATTTCACCCATATGAAAATCCCAATATCCATAGACTATGTCAATCAACAGTATAAAAAATAGAAACCTAGGAAAGAATCACATCTCAAACTTGATCTTCAATATCTCATCCTTGGAATCAAAAGCAATGATTGATTTGATGTAAAACTAATATTCATTTTTACAGTAAAGGGAAATAATTAGGGGGAAGTTTGGTTTTTTTTTTTCCTTTTTCTATGAGATAGAAAAGCAACAGACCATAATATAGTATACGGAATTCATATAGTAGTACAATGAACAACATAAAATCCAACAAAAATGAAGAAAAATAATCAAAGAAATTGTCACCGTAGAGTAAGAACAAAATCCAGAAAGAGATGAAGGGAAGAAGAGAGAAATTTGTGAAGATGATACCTTGAAGAACATAAGCAACCATGGAAAAATCAGAGTAACAGGGAAGGGCGAAGCCATACTTTTCAAAGGCCAACTTGACAGCTCTAATATTGCCTTTACGGAGCATGGGGAGTTTAGTGGGGCACCAATAGCTTTCACCATCGCCGCCGTATACTTTCTTAGCCAACTTAGGGGAAAGATCAAGTTCCGTTTCAACTGTAAAAAACTAAAGAAATAGAGAATCACTCACTCAAGTAATGAATTTCAAAGTGGGTGATCGAAGGATATTTATAGCCGTGAGAACTGAGATGTAGTGTAGATATATGTATTTATCTTGAATGTCTAATTCTAAAGTTTTATTCGAAATTGTTTTTGGTGAAAATGATGAAAAATAAATTTTTGAAAGTTTGGGGGTTAGCATAAAAAAGAAAGAAAGTTTGAGGGTTAAATTAAAAATTATTATTTTTATTTAACGGAGACTAACGTCCCAGTAACCAAAATAGGCACGATTCTAAATGTAAGTGACCAGAATAATTTTTTTTGAATTCTGGTGACCAAAATAGAACAAACCCCAAACGAAAGGGACCACGAGTGAAGATTACCCTGATTATTATTATTATTATTATTATTATTATTATTATTATTATTATTATTATTATTATTATTATTATTATTATTATTATAAATAAAACGAGACAGATCGCGAGCTACTCGAGCCCGACTCGATTAAAACTCGATCAATACTCGACTCGATTAAACTCGACTCAAGCTCAAGCTCGACTCGTTCGACTCGAGTTCTTAACAAGTCGAGTCGAGCTCAGCATACTAAAACTCGAGTCAAGCTCAAACTCCATTCGAATTCTTGAAAGTTTGGGGGTTAAATTAAAAATTATTGTTTTTATTTAACGGAGACTAACGTCCCAGTGACCAAAATAGGCACGATTCTAAATGTAAGTGACTAGAATAATTTTTTTTTGAATTATGGTGACCAAAATAGAACAAACCCCAAACGAAAGGGACCACGGGTGAAGATTACCCTTATTATTATTATTATTATAAATAAAACGAGACAGATCGCGAGCTACCCGAGTCTGACTCGATTAAAACTCGATCAATACTCAACTCGATTAAACTCGACTCAAGCTCAAGCTCGACTCGTTCGACTCGAGTTCTTAACTAGTCGAGTCGAGCTCAGCATACTAAAACTCGAGTCAAGCTCAAACTCGATTCGAATTCTTAACGAGTCGAGTCGAGCTCAGCACTACTGGAGCTCGATTCGACTCGTTTACACCACTAGTGACAAGTTAGGAGGTGGAGTGGGGTAATTAACGTTGTATGTTTTTTAAAGTATTTTACTTTAATTACAAAATAGTATCTCAGTTCAGTTTCAATTAAGATAAACTCGTATACACCTGTAGTTTATATTGTTTGAACTCGAATCACTTAAAGAAAATAACGTCATCATTTACGATTAAAACCACTCAACGAGTTAAATATACAAGACCCAGCCCATGGCCTCAAGGAATGGGGAAATGAATATAGTTTGTAGAGCATGTAGCCTGTTTCAGGCCCGGCCCTAGGCAGGGGCAGGAAGGGCGCCCGCCCAGGGCCCACGCTCAAGAAAGTTATATGTTTTTAATTTTATTCGAATTATATTTATTTTTAATGATTTTAATTTTTTAATACTAGTCATTAGAGGCCTAATTTTTTCAATATTTGTTAATAGTGATTTAATTTTTACCAATATTTATTATTAGGGGCACTCTTAAAATTCAACTTTTTCTAATACTTGTTATTAGGGGCCTAATTTTTTTAATATTTATTATTTTTGGTATACTCTTAAAATTCATTTTTTTAATTTTTGTTATTAGGGGCCCAATTTTTCAATACTTGTTATTATGGACCTACTCTTAAAATTAATTTTTTTGTTACTTGCTATTAGGGACATAGATTTAAATAACGATATGCAACCGCAACAACGACCGTTACTTGACGATAGCGGTAGTGGCGGAGCCAATATTTTCTTATAGTGGGGTCATGAGGGAAGTATGAGGCATTGAGGATTTCTATACCACTAGAATAAGCATTGTTGACCTCATACCCCAACAAATTAAGTAAGGTCAAATATAATATTTTTTTATGCAAAATTCTATATTACCTCCTTTAAAACCCCATGCCTCAACAAATCAAGTGGGTTCAATTGCAAACACCAATTTATATGCTACATCCGCCCAGGGTAACAGCACCATCTGAAACTGCGATACCCGTAACTCTTGTATCCACAATAGCGTATGTTATTAAGAGATTTCACAACCGCGATACTTGCAGTGACCAAAATAGCATCTATAATGTCCACAACCACAATAAAATTTAACATGACTGTAAATACGACCGCAATCGAAATTTAAAATTTTATTTTATGGCCCATTTTTTATATTCGCCCTGGGCCACCAAAAGTACAGGACCGGCCCTGGCCTGTTTAAGTCAGACTAGAACAAATAATTTGTAACCCCCTCGTCCCGGTCTGGCCGGATGACCGGTCCAAGTGGGCTACACGGGGAAAACCGAAGTGAAACCCGTTAAGGCTCCCCTTCGGTTAGCAACCCTATCTTTTTTTTAAGTCTTGTCTAGATGAGTATTAAATCCTAAGTGACCATACAGCGGAACAACAAACACGAGAATATCAAACAAACCCAAACCAACACTTAACTGCCCAATTTTAGACTTAAACTGCAGGCGGTATCGATACACCTAAGGGGTGTACCGATACACCTTGACTCGGCCATAAAGTCAAAGTCAGCCTGTGGAGACCGTATCGATACACCCAAGGAGTGTATCGATACCCTCCCCAAGGGTTGACTTCTCACAGTCAACGCTAAGATGGCCGTACCGATACGCCAAAGACCGGTATCGATACCAAGTTGGACAGTGTCATCAGTGACCAAAATGGTATCGATACGCCTGAGACCGGTATCGATACCAAGTTGGGCAGTAGCTCCAGTGTCCAAAATGGTATCGATACGTCTCCCCGCGTATCGATACGAAAGGCCTGGAGTAAGAAGGCCGTATCGATACGGGTCTAACCGTATCGATACCCCTACTCTGCAACTCTTCATTTCACTACATGGTAACTTCTCACATGACTCTAAATGCACTTTTGGACACTCCTAAGCGTAAACAAACATACATGCATCAAACCACAATTGAGACTTAACATGGTAGGCTTTTAATCTAACGAAAACATACAAACAAGACTCCATACAATTCCACAAGGAAGCATGTTTAGCAAGCACAAGACATCATCCACAATATAGTCAAGCATAAGGCATACATGGGCCAACATCATACAAGTTTAGTCATATGCAAACAAACCACATAAAAGACATAAGACATAATCCAAGAAGCAAAAGCATAACACAACATGAGTTTAACAATTTCAAGCATAACCTCCTAAGGAGTTTGACCCCAACTCCTAACACTCTACACCCCATTGTCTAGACATTATCACAAAAGCAAACCATACTTAAACTTGCTTGAGAACTCCAAAAGCTCCTCCCTCGCCCGCTCGCCTCCCGAACTCTAGCGATCTGCACGTTGGAAACAAAAGAGCATAAGCAATCTAACTTAGTGAGAGAGGCTCTACAATTCACAACATGCAGTTTTCCAAAACACGATTTAAATGCAAGAAAGCAATGGATGCACAAGGGTCTATCTCGACCACAACACTTGGTTTGCTCAAGCACAACCAACATATACGTACGGTGGGACTACACATCACCGTTTCGACTAGTGGATTTCCAATGGGACTACACATCAAAGTACTACCCTACTAGTCACTACCGGTGGGACTACACATCACCGTAGTTTAGACCACCATCACGTGAGGCACGAACTCAACACGACTACAACATTAACAACTTAAAATGCATTCAAATAACTACAACGCATCCACAATCAATATATCACAACACATGAGAGTAGAGAGGCTTACACACGGGTTTAGGTGACCTCTCAAGGTTCCACCCAAACCCCAAAGGAATCCATATCGAGCACAAAGTAAAAACCAATAATTCTACTCACCGTTGCTACCCAAGAGAAGATCGAAGACCAAGCTCAAGACTCCGAAATCCCCGGATTTGTCCCCGAAGCTTCACCAACCAAATTTCTCGTTTCTAAACATTCCAACACAATATAAACAATCCCAAATCAGCCCATGTTCCAAAATAATCAACCCGGATTAAATACCAATCTCAAGACATCAATTTTTCCATTGAAAACTAGCTCAAAACTCCAAAATCCGAGCAGCCCTCAAGCACCCTTCAAAACCATTGATTTCAACCCTCAAATTACTCCCTATAGCCTTCTAAACTATACTTATATATAGCCTAACCATCAGCCCTCAAGATTCCACCTAAAACACCCCCAAAACTCAACTTAAAACCTCTCAAAAACCTCCCCAACACCCCATTTCGGGAATCACCCCAAACCTTGTAAAAAAATCAGTTTTGTTGGACCTTTTAGGTTGTAGATTACTTATAGAACTTCAACAAATCAAAAACTAGAACCAAAGACTTCAAAGGCAACATTTTTAATTCAAAACCTTCCAAACTCCAAATTCCAAAACATGTGTAGAATTGAAAATAAAAGGCATCAACTTGTAGAGGAAAATGAGGGTAAGTCAAAAACGAAATTACCTTTGCAAAATCTTCAGAAATGAGCAAGCTTTTGAATGGAATAGTAACAAGGGGAGAGGGTTTCTTTTTGGACGTTGAAGTGAATAGTGAGGATGGGAAGAAGATGACTCAAATTACATTATTTTAGGTTTGTTTAAAATGGGGGGTCAAAAGACCAAAACACCCTTACTGAATTAAGGGAACTACAATGGATGACACCATGGCAAGATTGGGCTTGTCTTGAAAATGGTCCAACTAAATTTTATTTGCCTTAAAACCCGAGGCCCAAACCATTATTTTATTATTTAAAAATTTGGAACCGAAACCCGAACTATTTTTAAATTGCTAATTTCACCCGACCCCCGAACCCGGGTGTTACAACTCTCCCCTACTTAAGGAATTTCGTCCTCGAAATTACCTGACGGAAACAAATACGGGAACTGCTCAAGCATGTCCGCTTTCCTCTCCCACGTGGCTTCCTCCACACCTCTATGTCTCCATAAGACTTTGACTAACTCTATGGTCTTGCCACGCAAAACCTTGCTATCAGAAGCAAGTATCTCAACTGGTTCCTCGTTGTAAGATAAGTCCGGATTCAACTCTATTTCTTCCACTGGCATGACATGGGACGGATCCGATCTATACCTCCTAAGCATCGACACATGAAATACATCATGAATCTTCTCTAGCTCAACTGGGAGTCTCAATCTATACGCAACCGGGCCAATTCTCTCAACTATCTCATAAGGCCCTATGTACCTTGGGCTCAACTTGTCTTTCCTTCCAAACCTCATCACCTTCTTCTATGGTGAGACTTTCAAAAACACTTTATCCCCCACGGAGTATTCCACCTCCTTTTTTAAATCGGCATAGGACTTTTGCCGATCTGAAGCCGCTTTCAAGCGATCACATATCAATTTCACCTTCTCGGTTGTTCCCTTAAGTAACTCGGGCATCGGCACAAGTTTCTGTCCGGCCTCGGCCCAACAAATCGGGGTCCTACACTTCCTACCATACAAGGCCTCATAGGGAGCCATATGAATGCTCGACTGGAAGCTGTTGTTATACGCAAACTCCACTAATGGTAGGTGTTTCTCCCATGACCCCTGAAAGTCAATGATACAACACCTCAACATATCCTCCAATATCTGAATTACCCTCTCAGACTGCCCATCTGACTGCGGGTGATACGAAGTGCTGAAGTTCAACCATGTGCCCAAAGCTCGATGCAGGCACTCCCAAAATCTAGAGGTAAATCTCGGATCCCGATCTGACACAATCGACTTCGGTACCCCATGTAGTCTCACAATCTCACGAATATACAATTCGGCCAACTTGTCTAATGTATAGGTAGTATGAACCGGTATGAAATGAGCACACTTGGTGAATCTATCTACAATCACCCACACTGAATTTTTCTTTGAAGGAGTCAACGGAAGTCCTGACACAAAGTCCATAGTGATACGCTCCCACTTCCACTCTGGAATTTTCAACGGTTGCAACAACCCTGAGGGAAACTGGTGCTCAGCCTTGACTCTCTGACAAACCATGCATCTACTTACGAACTCGGCTACATCCTTTTTCAAACCAACCCAATAATACCCTTCCTTCAATCCTCGATACATCTTCATGCTACCCGGATGCATAGCAAAAGGGCTATTGTGAGCCTCACTCAAAATCGTACGCCTCAACTCGGCATCCTCCGGAACCACCATCCTATCCTTGAAACATAGGATCACATTCTCTCCAAAACAATACTCAGTAGGCCTATCTTCAGCTATGTCTTGCACGTGAGGTGCCAAGGACTCATCTCGCAACTGTCTTTCACGGATCAACTGAACCAATGATGGCTTAGCTTGAAGCTTGGCCACTAACCCACCATCCGTAGACACACTCAACCTTGCAAACATTGCTCGCAACTCAACGACCACCTTCCTACTCAAGGCATCGGCCACCACATTTGCCTTGCCCGGATGATACTCTATGGTAAGGTCATAATCTTTAAGGAGCTCTAACCACCTTCGTTGCCTAAGATTCAACTCCCTCTGGGACATCAAATATTTCAAACTCTTGTGGTCGGTGTACACAGTGCACTTCTCACCATAGAGATGGTGTCTCCAAATTTTCAACGCGAACACCACTGCAGCCAACTCTATGTCATGTGTGGGGTAATTCTTCTCATGAAACTTCAACTGTCGGGAAGCATATGCCACTACCTTACCTTCTTGCATAAGCACACAACCTAGCCCCACGTAAGATGCATCACTGAAAATCACGAACTCTCTCCCCGGCTCGGGCTGAATCAAAATGGGAGCTTCGGTCAAAGCTTTCTTCAGTTTCACAAACGCTTCTTGTCTTGCATCTGACCATTCGTACGGAACATTTTTCTGTAGTAACTTGGTCAACGGAGCCGCTAACCTCGAGAATCCCTCAACAAACCTCCTATAGTATCCCGCCAAACCTAGGAAACTGCGGATTTCTGTCACTGATTTCGGTTGCTTCCAATTCACAATGGCTTCAATCTTCTTGGGATCTACACTAATCCCACTAGCTGAGATCACGTGACCTAGGAAGACCACCTCCCTAATCCAAAATTCGCACTTACTTAGCTTGGCATACAACTGATTCTCAAGTAAGGTCTGAAGCACAATCCTTAAGTGTCCATCGTGCTCCTCTTCGGTCCTAGAGTACACTAGGATGTCATCAATAAACACTACCACAAACCTGTCCAAGAACTTATGAAACACCCGGTTCATCATATCCATAAAGGCTGCTGGGGCATTGGTCAATCCAAAAGGCATTACAAAAAACTCATAATGCCCGTATCGTGTGCGAAAAGCTATCTTCGGTATGTCCACATCCTTTACCTTTAACTGATAATACCCAGACCTCAAGTCAATCTTTGAAAACACGGAAGCACCCCTCAACTGGTCTAGCAAGTCATCTATCCTCGGCAAGGGATATTTGTTTTTCACCGTCACCTTATTCAACTGTCTATAGTCTATGCACATTCTCATGCTACCATCCTTCTTTTTCACAAACAAGACCGGAGCACCCCACGGGGAAACACTGGGCCTAATAAAGCCTCTATCAGTCAACTCCTGAAGCTGTGTCTTCAACTCTTTCAACTCCTTCGGTGCCATTCTATAAGGAGCAATCGACACCGGTGCGGAATCAGAATAGGTCTCAATAGCAAACTCAACTGCTCTATCTGGAGGCAAGCCTGGTAGTTCTTCCGGAAAAACACTCGAAAAGTCACACACAGTCCTGACGTCCTGAGGTCTCACCTCACTCATATCCGGATTCATTACGTAAGCCAAGTAAGCCTGACACCCTGAACTCAACAACCTCTGAGCCTCCAAAGCCGAAACCACATTGGACAAAAACTTGACATTCTCCCCAACTACCACAACCTCAAAGTCATCGGTAAGCCTCAGAGAGACTCTCTTAGTCTCGAAGTCAACCCTAGCTCTATGCTCTACAAGCCAATCCATGCCCAAGATCACATCAAAACCATAAAAGGGTAGCTCCATCATGTCGACCGGAAATACGTGGCCCTGAATCATCAGGGGACACCTCCTATACACTTTCCTAACTACCACTGTATCACCAAAAGAGCTAGTGACATTTACACCTACCTCTAGCCAATCGCAAGGTAGTCCTAATGACTTTGCATGCTCACCCAAAATATACGAATGCGTTGACCCCGAATCTATTAGAGAAAGCAAACTCAAAGACTGTAATGTGAAACTACCTGCAATGACATCAGTGTCATTCCCAGCCTCTCGCTGAGCGTACACCCTAGCCGGTCCTCCTCCCTTGGGCTGGACTGCTACCACATGAGCCAAGTTCCTCTGACCCTCATTCCTTGGCTGGAAGTTCCCACGGTCGCGCCCACGACCTCTCTGATGCTCACAACCTCTCGCCGGAGCCGGTCCTCCCCTAACTGGGTGTGGACAATCACGCCTCAAATGGTCTCGGGAGCTACAGTTCCAACACGCCCCAAACATACCCATGCACTCTCCTGGGTGGCGTCTCCCGCACCTAGCGCACTCCGGAATATGCCCGACGGCCCCTTGGCCCTGACGGCCCTGACCATGGTTACCACCTCTAGGCCTCGTGTCCGGCTGGTACCTCCTATCCCTATGCCTCTTGGCATGATCTCTATCCCAGTTCGCATGTCTCTTCCCGGAGTCGGACCCACTAGCTCGTGCTCTAGAGCTTAAGTTTTGCTCTACATCCTTGGCCCTAGAAACCAAGACATCGAACTCAGTGTAGTCGGCGGCCAACATGTAGGTCTTCACATCAGTAGTCAACCCATATCTGAAACGCTCACATCGCTCCTTCTCATCCGGAATCAACTCTGGCGCGTACTGGCTCAACCTCACAAACTGGATCTCATACTCGGACACAGTCCTATGGCCTTGAACTAGAGCCATGAACTCTCTTTTCTTTTCATCCAAGTACCGAACCCCGAGGTACTTCCTCTTGAAGGCATTCTTGAAAAATTCCCATGTGATATCCGTCTCGGCCATACCAAAAATAGCAGTGGTCCACCAAGTATAAGCGTCTCCCTGAAGCAATGAGACAATGCATCCCAACTTACGGGCATCCGAACACTCCATCTGGCCTAAGATGCGAGTAGTGCTCTCAAGCCACCCTTCCGAACCCTCCGGAGACAATCCACGAAACTCAACTGCCCCCAAATTTCGGAGCCTCTCTAGGGGTAATCCTGTCCCCGCACCCTGAGGTGGAGCTGCAGCTTGCATGCCGGCCAAAGCTGTCTGAAAAAGCTCCGGCTCTAGTCTGGATCAAATGAGCCACATCTGGGCCTGCCTGACCTTGGCCCACTTGAGCCCCATTTCCTCCCACATTAGCCTCAGCCTGAGGCCCATTACCATCACCTCTGACGTTCCCCCCATTACCACCGGGAGCATTAAGAGCAGGAGGCGCGTTCTCGGGTGCCTGGTCACCCGCCCTAGGTCATCCCCTCGGTCTCACCATAGCAATTAAAGTAATCTAAAACAACAAACACACAACAACAAAGAAACGTTAGGTTAGCAAGGGGCAAAGGACTCCGGTTCTCAAGCTCTTTAAACCAAAACAATTTTCCCTTTTTATTTTGACAACAATGCCTAACAATGGGGACTCAAACCAACTCTCGAACAACAGCAAGGTCACCATAGCATGCATACATACGCCGTGCTAAAACAAAATTTAGACATGTGTGGCAAAACACTCATAATTCCTTAACTTACCTCACTTACATGCCCGAGGTCTCGGAAACCTCAGGCTCTGATACCAATAAATGTAACCCCCTCGTCCCGGTCTGGCCGGATGACCGGTCCAAGTGGGCTACACGGGGAAAACCGAAGTGAAACCCGTTAAGGCTCCCCTTCGGTTAGCAACCCTATCTTTTTTTTTAAGTCTTGTCTAGATGAGTATTAAATCCTAAGTGACCATACAGCGGAACAACAAACACGAGAATATCAAACAAACTCAAACCAACACTTAACGGCCCAATTTTAGACTTAAACTGCAGGCGATATCGATACACCTAAGGGGTGTATCGATACACCTTGACTCGGCCATAAAGTCAAAGTCAGCCTGTGGAGACCGTATTGATACACCCAAGGAGTGTATCGATACCCTCCCCAAGGGTTGACTTCTCACAGTCAACGCTAAGATGGTCGTACCGATACGCCAAAGACCGGTATCGATACCAAGTTGGACAGTGTCATCAGTGACCAAAATGGTATCGATACGCCTGAGACTGGTATCGATACCAAGTTGGGCAGTAGCTCCAGTGTCCAAAATGGTATCGATACGTCTCCCCGCGTATCGATACGAAAGGCCTGGAGTAAGAAGGCCGTATCGATACGGGTCTAACCGTATCGATACCCCTGCTCTGCAACTCTTCATTTCACTACATGGTAACTTCTCACATGACTCTAAATGCACTTTTGGACACTCCTAAGCGTAAACAAACATACATGCATCAAACCACAATTGAGACTTAACATGGGAGGCTTTTAATCTAACGAAAACATACAAACAAGACTCCATACAATTCCACAAGGAAGCATGTTTAGCAAGCACAAGACATCATCCACAATATAGTCAAGCATAAGGCATACATGGGCCAACATCATACAAGTTTAGTCATATGCAAACAAACCACATAAAAGACATAAGACATAATCCAAGAAGCAAAAGCATAACACAACATGAGTTTAACAATTTCAAGCATAACCTCCTAAAGAGTTTGACCCCAACTCCTAACACTCTACACCCCATTGTCTAGACATTATCACAAAAGCAAACCATACTTAAACTTGCTTGAGAACTCCAAAAGCTCCTCCCTCGCCCGCTCGCCTCCCGAACTCTAGCGATCTGCACGTTGGAAAAAAAAGAGCATAAGCAATCTAGCTTAGTGAGAGAGGCTCTACAATTCACAACATGCAGTTTTCCAAAACACGATTTAAATGCAAGAAAGCAATGGATGCACAAGGGTCTATCTCGACCACAACACTTGGTTTGCTCAAGCACAACCAACATATACGTACGGTGGGACTACACATCACCGTTTCGACTAGTGGATTTCCAATGGGACTACACATCAAAGTACTACCCTACTAGTCACTACCGGTGGGACTACACATCACCGTAGTTTAGACCACCATCACCTGAGGCACGAACTCAACACGACTACAACATTAACAACTTAAAATGCATTCAAATAACCACAACGTATCCACAATCAATATATCACAACACATGAGAGTAGAGAGGCTTACACACGGGTTTAGGTGACCTCTCAAGGTTCCACCCAAACCCCAAAGGAATCCATATCGAGCACAAAGTAAAAACCAATAATTCTACTCACCGTTGCTACCCAAGAGAAGATCGAAGACCAAGCTCAAGACTCCGAAATCCCCGGATTTGTCCCCGAAGCTTCACCAACCAAATTTCTCGTTTCTAAACATTCCAACACAATATAAACAATCCCAAATCAGCCCATGTTCCAAAATAATCAACCCGGATTAAATACCAATCTCAAGACATCAATTTTTCCATTGAAAACTAGCTCAAAACTCCAAAATCCGAGCAGCCCTCAAGCACCCTTCAAAACCATTGATTTCAACCCTCAAATTACTCCCTATAGCCTTCTAAACTATACTTATATATAGCCTAACCATCAGCCCTCAAGATTCCACCTAAAACACCCCCAAAACTCAACTTAAAACCTCTCAAAAACCTCCCCAAAACCCCATTTCGGGAATCACCCCAAACCTTGTAAAAAAATCAGTTTTGTTGGACCTTTTAGGTTGTAGATTACTTATAGAACTTCAACAAATCAAAAACTAGAACCAAAGACTTCAAAGGCAACATTTTTAATTCAAAACCTTCCAAACTCCAAATTCCAAAACATGTGTAGAATTGAAAATAAAAGGCATCAACTTGTAGAGGAAAATGAGGGTAAGTCAAAAACGAAATTACCTTTGCAAAATCTTCAGAAATGAGCAAGCTTTTGAATGGAATAGTAACAAGGGGAGAGGGTTTCTTTTTGGACGTTGAAGTGAATAGTGAGGATGGGAAGAAGATGACTCAAATTACATTATTTTAGGTTTGTTTAAAATGGGGGGGTCAAAAGACCAAAACACCCTTAATGAATTAAGGGAACTACAATGGATGACACCATGGCAAGATTGGGCTTGTCTTGAAAATTGTCCAACTAAATTTTATTTGCCTTAAAACCCGAGGCCCAAACCATTATTTTATTATTTAAAAATTTGGAACCGAAACCCGAACTATTTTTAAATTGCTAATTTCACCCGACCCCCGAACCCGGGTGTTACATAATTGTTTATCTTGGACTAGCTTGTACCAACTCGATTTCGAACTAAACAATCAAAAAATTATGAACAATAAAACGAACTCTTAGATTAAGCCTGAAATTATTTTAAAAAAATGACTGATTTAATTCCATTCATGGACAGGTTTAATCGACTTTTCACCTTTAAGGAAAAATATAATATAAGGCATATTGAGGTATTGGGCTATCAATTGAGTCATGTCTTAGTGGGTGGCAACAAAAACTTTTGGGTTGGATATCTTGAGCTTTAAACCGACAAATATATATGTTACGAATTTATAGTTATTTAAAAAAAAGTAGTTATTGATTTAATGGGTAGCTATGACAAAGTGAAAAGTGTTTTTTAGTAGTTAAAAACATTTATATATGCTAGATTACATGTATATACCTATTTTTATTTTGATAAGCTAATCATATTTATCCTTATTTGTAGTTTCACCAATTAAATTAGTGACTTAGTGTATTTTGAATCATGACATCAAATTAAATTTTAAAGAAAATAATAATAATAAAAGCAGATTTCCTTTTCCTTTTTTTTTCTTTCAACCCTGTTATTTAAGCTAAATGTTTTTTATGTGTTCCTAAATTTGTGATCAAATTTTGAGTTTAGAACCATAACTAAAATAGTAAGGGAAATATGTTGATATACAAGTTATGTGAACTTTAAAGCTTAAAAAATTATATTAATTTTAGGATTTAGATGTAATACTTTTACCAGTATTTAAACCTTAATATTGATTAGAGTGTCACATAGTAAATTGTTAGCAATTCATAAAAATCATTTACTTAAAAATGACCATTTTTCCACTTGTTCCTTTATCGAGTATGAAAATTTTCAAATTTTTAATCAACCAAAATAATTCCAAATTCAAGCAGCAGCTTAGCAATTTATAAATACAACATACAAATAATATAATTGCTTAAAAACTACCTAATTTAAAAATCTAATTGTTGATCATTTAATTCTTTTTCTCTAATTTACCCGATAAATAACTAGTAATATTAATAATCATTTTCATAAATATAATTATCCATCCTATACTAATAATATAAACTAATTTATAAGTTATTACAAACCATATTAATACTAAACTTAACACCCACTAGTTTTTAACATATACATGCCAACTAGTAATAGCAAAATATATTTAAGGATGTCATTACCGATACTGTAAAAATATTTCATGATTCCGATGCCTTTTTATCTTCTTACTCCGAACGCTGATATTTACCTACGCGTGAAAACCATCACACGCTAAGTATATACTTAGTGAGGCAATAATAAAATATACAGTGCAATGCTACACATTTATAAATGTATTATTATAAACATAACCATGCATCAAGATCACTAGATATGCCTTACCATCATGTTAACCATGTATTAACATAATATAATCTGAATATCAAATATCTTACCAATATACTTGTCATTTATCCTATAAGCTCAAAAGCTTAATAACTTGTTTATCATTTATTAACCAATAAACTATAGCCTAAACATAAGACTATAAGGACCCTGGGTATACGAATCAAATATGCACCGAAGTGCTTTGCCAGCACCGAAGTGCTATTAATATATACATATATATATAACCTCATGTACCTGCCTATACGTTACACCTAAGTTACAGAGGATTATCATAATATATATATGACATGGATTCAATTTTCATGAAAACCAGACATCGCTATAGAGTGATCAAGATAATAATAGGTAAAAACATATCCATTCTAAAGTCTCGTAACGATGATACTCACATACCATCGATGTAACACCCCAAATTTGGGCATATATGTTTTAGAGTCTGAATCGGACCGGTCGAGAACGGTTCGAATCTTTAAGGGAGATTTAGGGAACACCTAGTTCGGGATGCTTTAAAAATATGGAAAAATACTTAAAAATCCTCATTTAATATATGAATGATTATGGTGAAATCAATTTTATAAAATAAGGTTTGGAAATTCTACATTTCAGAGTAGTGACCAAATTGCAGTTTTTGCAAAAGTTGAATAGGGACTGTTTTGTAAAGGATTGAAACTTTGAATCTTCAAGGAGCTAATTTTACCAAAAAAAATTTAATCAGATTTCTTCTTAATTTGGGTGATTTAATTAATGTTTTAATTAAGGAAAATAAGATAATTAAAAGGGAGAAACTACCTTTGACTTTTCATAACCACTTTACGTCAATTTTCTCTCAAATTCTTTTCAGCCAAACACTCTTTCTTCTTCAATTAGCTACTGGTTTTCATCTCTTTTGATCAGTTTTTTACTGAAATTCCCAAGTTATCAATCCTTTGTTAATGATTTTTGAGTTGCTTTAATGTTAGAAACACGAAATCTTGTTAAAACTCAAGATTCTTGGAGAGATCTTGATGATTTTCGTGGTTTTTGGTTAGGCTCTGTTTTGAGGTTGTTTTCTAATGTATTTTGGATGATATTTGATGTTATAAATGAGATTTAATCAAACAAATCCCGAATAGGTTTGAATTTCCAAGTTTTGCATGCTAGAATGGTGGTTTTTGGGGTGGTTTTGGTGATCTGTTGTTGTTGGGGGTATAAGGTCATGTTTATGTAGCTTTTTATGTTAATTGATGTTTAGAAATGGTTAAAAGTGATAGATCTTGGCTAGGCTTTGTTTTGGAAGAGTTTGGAGATGATTTCAGTTGTTTTTGGTAGTCGAAATGAGGTTCTTGAGTAGAGCAGCGAGTTTGGGTTGTATGGCTGGTGATTTTAATGCATGGTGATGCATTAATCCTCTGCTCTTATGTGTTAAAAACAGGGGAGAGTGTTTCGGAAGCAATCAAGGTAACGTTAGAGGTTTCGGACGCTTGGTTGGCTCGTCGGCTAGCATAGTGTTGTGAATCGGTGAGTGAGATCGTGTTTTCCAACTTTGGAATGATTTTAAAAAGAGGTTTGGGAACTTAAATTTAGGCTTGAAACGCCGGTTTAATTTCGGAAGTAAGTGAAGTAGATTTCTCTCTCGATTTGTGCTATTATTGTTTTGAAAAATATCAAAATGGTTTGATGAAGGATGCATGAAATTGATATCCCTTGAGAGTATGTGTTGTTAATTTGTGTCTTAAAGACAATGTTTAGCATTTTGGCCTTGAATGTGTTGCATGCTTTAAAAAAAAAGAGTGTGTT
Organism: Hibiscus trionum; assembly: GCA_030270665.1. NCBI lineage: Eukaryota > Viridiplantae > Streptophyta > Magnoliopsida > Malvales > Malvaceae > Hibiscus > Hibiscus trionum. The sequence goes on from BSYR01000005.1 coordinate 35,021,411, forward strand.
AATGATTTTAACATGATATATTGGCATAGATGATGTAAAGATTACCGAATATATTGGTCGATCAATAGGATGTAGAGTGCACTATAAACTAAAATTCGTACGTGCTCTTGGGTTTCGTCCCAAAGAGAGAGACCGATGATGGGCATTCCATCGGAGTAGGACTTGGTGAAATATCCAAGTTTTTTGGCAACAAGAGTTATTGCCATGAGACCGATGACGGGCATTCCATCGGAGTAGGACTTGGTGAAATATCCAAGCTTTTTGGAAACAAGAGTTATTGCCATGAGACCGATGATGGGCATTCCATCGGAGTAGGACTTGGTGAGAGACCAAGCTTTTTGGCATTTGATGTTATTGATATGTGAAATCGATGAGGGGCATTCCATCGTAGTAGGACTTGGTGAAATACCCAAGCTTTATGGCGAAGGTAGATACCGCAATGAGAGCCGGTGGCGAGATCCCACCGGGGTAGGACTTGACCTCGAGTCAAGCTGTCCGTATATTCGTGTACAATAGAATATGAAAAATGCCAATATATGAGAATGAAAGGTGTGTCACATGTACCAATGCTTGAGATGTTTTATGTTATGAGAAATGCATATGAGATAATAAGTTTATAAGATGTTTTTGTGTATCAAGCATATGTGACCTTGCCATGAGATTTGCATAGGTTGTATGCATGAGTTAGCTAGATGGTACATGTGTTTTATAAATGGGATTTGCTTATGCAAATGAGGTTTTAATTTATGAAATACTTTTGAGTAACAAGCATGTGTGGCTTTGCCATGAGATTTGCATTGGTTGAATGCATGAGATAGATATTTGATACATGTGGTTTTCAACTGGTGTTTTGCATTGAAATGATTTTCAAGCATGAGAAAGGAAGAGTGTGAAGTGGAAGTGGTTTCCAAGGAAATTGGTTTAAACTTTGCACGTAGCATTTATGCATGAAAATGTTTAAATGGAAGTTATTGCAAGAATGTTGTTTGGGGTTGAGTTGCGTAATGCATTTGAGTTTAATGATGGTTTTTATGTTGAGCAATGCATGGTTTAAGGCAATGATATTTTCAAATGAAGCTTTTAAACAATACCTTGGATTTTAGAGGTCTGATTGCAAATAAAGAGTGTTTTATGGTTTTGCTGCATTGATGGTGTTTTGGTTTTGAACTTTCCTCACTAAGCATTATGTGCTTACGCTCCTTTTTGTCCATCAATGCAGATAGTTGAACTTGGGACAACAAGAAGCAAGGGATTTAAGAAGAGCTCCACTTGAGAAGTATGTTTTGGTTTATAGCTATAGATAATAAAGGCAATGAGGGGAATCTTTTACGTTGTTGTGTAATGAGATTATTTACCTTGAGCAAGTTCGGTTTATGGTTTGATACTTGTTGATGATCAATTGGCTATATTTGGATCTTCTTTTTGTATTTTGATATTGCTATACTTTTTGGTTAAAAGCAAGTTCTTGTGTTGAATGAGATAAATGAGTTGGTGTGCTTAATGCTTGCAACGTGTCTAGCTTTTGAGGTAATATGGTGGTTTGATGCTTAGCATGTTGTTGGTATATTTTGGAATGATTTAAAGTATGTTTGATGGTGTTTAGATGTGAAAAACCAGCAGTGTTAGCTGTTTCTGGGAAGGGTGTATCGAAAGACCCTTAGCTGTTTCGAAACGGGTGCCTGAAATGGTCAGGGCGTTTCGGAACGGCTGGAAGTGTTTCAGAACACTTTAGCTACTGGAAGGGGTCGTTTCGGTACGGGTCTCGGAACATACCCGCGTAACGAAACGGTTAACATCATTTCGATACGGGTGTTTTGGTACGAGTGTCAGTGCTTCGGAACGATTGACCGTTGGGCTGTGTTTTTGAATTGTTCCAAGTTTGCAAGTCTTACATTTTAGTCCTAAACGTTGTGGTTGCAATTGTTTGAACTCGGAATGTCTTTTAAAGCTAAAATTTGGCAGAGAGGCTTGTAATATGATTAATTGAGGTTTGGTAAAACTAAAATCTACAAAGTCCTTATGTTTTCCAAAATTTACATTTTGGTCCCTAAAAGTGTATTTCTTGCAATTGAGCCCTTAAATGTTTTCCGATCGCTGTGCTTTCTTCTCTCATGATTCTTGAATATCCGCATAGGCCTAATGTGCATCCAAAAAAGATAAAATGAAAAAAAGGTCGTTAATCAAGGTTGACTTTCGGGTTGACTTTGGTTTTCCCCGTGTGATCTTCGTAGTTCGGGTCTAGCGTCTAGGCCGGGCTAAGGGGGTTACAATCGAATCAACTATCAAGTACATAATCTAAAACCATTTCAGAGTTTGAGTTACAAAATGATGCCATCATGGCTAACTAGTAAAGTATACCATAACAAAATATAGGCTCATGTCACCCAAAATAGACAGTATGGTGGATAAGAACATTACAACAAAACTATAGTGAGAATGTGCCGATCCTCCAAGTGCCAAGTCCACGGGTAGCCTATCCAAAAGTATCTGAAAGGGGAAAGTTTGGGGGTGTGAGCTAGGAAGCCCAGTGTGTTCCAATAAGTGCATATAAACATGTGTTCATAAACTCATACACGATTCAGATATATGATTCATCAATTCAGTTCAAAGTATCAAGACAATCAAAGTTTCATTGAAACCTAGCTACCCTCCAACCGAACTCCAAAATGCAATTCCCCTGAACTGCATACAGAAGGTCTTACCCTAGGCCTGAGGCGTAGGATACCTAAGGGAATGCCTTAGGTATAGAAAGACTTACCCTAGGCCCGTGGGCGTATGAGCTTAACAGAAGGATTTACCAGCTGGATCAGGGATGTACCTGCAGACATTTCAAAACATATCCCCAGAATATACCCCAAATAGTATAGTTTTGTTCAATATACATAGGCATCAGAATTCAGATGGCAACCATATGTTTAATTACATCAACCAGAAATTAGATATTTTAATTCCGGATCAGACATGGGGCATGCTATCAGATATAACACAACTATGTTCTCAAACATCAATCATGCTTTCCACAGAATAGTCATGCTTTCATCAGGAATATAATCATGCTTTAACAAAAAGATAGTCATGTCCTTAGTTCAGAAATTATCTCATAAATCATACATTTTCATATCTATGTTTAAATAAGTGCATTCAAGTGGACAAGCAAAACAGAAATGTAGCACACACGGAACACGTCTCAAAAGCTGGTCAGAGAATCTATCGGGCTCCTGCCTCGCTATGATCTGCCACAGTGCTAGATCCTAGATCAATAAAGGATTATGGTTACTACAAGGTATAAGTGTTAACTCTAATAACTTACAAGGTTTACGGATTCATACTAGTAACTATCGGAATGCACGGAGGAGCGGATCGAGAGGAACTAGGCTGAGCAGACGAACGGTCAGGGGAGTCTCGATTACCTTTAAACAAATAAAAGCTTATATTAGTCATTTATTCAATTTATATTTAACTTAAAGAAGTAATTAAACACATATGCATGATTGGGTTTACGGACAGATTCGGGGGTCTTCGAGATAGAATTTCGTGAAACGGGCTTTAAAAACGGACTCAGGTCGTCGAGAAACATAAAATAGGGCTTTTTCGGAATTTTTGACTTTTTGGTCAAAGTCGACGCTGACGTTAGCGGGTCAAGGTTGACGTCATGCTGACATCAGCGATCGGCAGAAGTCAACTGAGTTGACTTAGCGAGTTGACACAGTCTCGGGTCGGGTTCGGGTCAGACACGGGTCGGGTCGGGTCAGACTCGGGTCGGGTTGGACAGGTTCAGTGTGGACTACTTGGGCCGGTCGGTTAAGATCGATTCAGACTGGCTCGAGCCGGTTCACTTACCCAATCGATCTGGTCACCGGACGGCCGTCAGAAAAGTTGTCGGTGGCTCGAAATCCACGTTTTTTCACCTGGAAAAGATAGGTCTCCAATTACTCATTTTATGCCAACCCAACAACAACCGAAAATCACCGGAAATTAGATCGGAAACTTACGAAATTGTAAGAAAGTCGCCAAAAAAATGGTGCTCCGATGAAGGGTGAAACGACGGCCAAAACTAAGATCGAACCTTGGGTTTTGATCGAACCGACGAGGGGAGCCGAGAACCAACGGCCGTTCCTCGAACGGACGTCGAGGAAGGTCGGAAACTGAGCAAAACAGAGAGGCGACAGCGTTAGGGATTCGATGAAGCCTTAATCGGCTCTCTCGAGCGAATGATAGCGCAACTATGCGCGTGGCCCGTGGCTGGTGGTTCAGAGACGGGCGGCGCGTACGGGAGTGGTGACGGTGTACGCCACGGAGCGACGGTGAAGGGCTAACGTTGCTCGCCGGAAAAACGGGGAAGGTGAATGTTGCAGAGGTAATCTTTGGGATTCGAATCAAAATAAATGAGGGTAGGTGAGGGATCCAAATTTTTATTAACTACACTCGGATATCTCAACTCTTTAAAACATAAGAAAAATCTGGTGGTTAAAACACCAAGAGCTATCTAGCTCAATTGGTTTGGTTACCAGCCATTTAACCAAGGAGTCATGGGTTCGAATTCCACAATCCCCACTTGGTTTTATAAATATTTTTTTAGTGTTACAATTCTCCCCTCCTTAAAACAAATTTCGGCCTCGAAATTTACCTAATTTAAACAGATGTGGAAACTACTTTCTCATGGATCCTTCGATCTCCCAAGTAGCCTCAAAAGGACTTCGATTTCTCCATTATACCTTTAACATCGGAATGCGTCTGTTTCTCAGAACTCTCTCATCAAAATCTAAGATCTGAATTGGTTCCTCCTCATAAGACAAGTCTGACCTCAACTCCACATTCTGAACCTGAATGACATGACTCGGATCTGGATGGTACTGCCTCAACATAGACACATGGAAGACATTATGGATACGACTGAGCTGAGGAAGTAACTCAAGTTGATAGGCAACTGGCCCAACTCTCTTCACGATACGGTACGGCCCAATGAATCTCGGACTCAGCTTACCCTTGCACCCAAATCTCAAAACTTTCTTCCATGGGATACTTTTAGAAAAACCTGGTCACCAACCTCAAACTCGATACCCTTGCTTCTCCGATCAGCATAAGATTTCTTTCTGTCAAACACCTCCTTCAGACGATCACGAATTAATTTGACAGTCTCTTCGGTCTCTTGGATCAACTTCGGACCCAAAGTCTTCTTATCATACAACTCGGTCCAATAGATAGGAGTTCGACACTTGCGACCATACAAGGCTTCATAAGGTGCCATGCGGATACTAGCCTACTAGCTGTTATTATAAGCAAACTCAACCAAAGGCAAGAAGTCTTTCCAACTACAACGGAAGTCTATCACGCACCCCCTCAACATATCTTCAAGAACTTGAATTATCCTCTCAGACTGACCATCGGTCTGTGGATGGAAGGATGTACTAAAATTCAAACGTGTACCCAAAGCATTATGCAAGGCCGACCAGAAATGAGAAGTGAACCTCGGATCTCGATCAGATATGATACATAAGGGTACACCATGCAATCTGACGATCTTTGAGATATACAGTCTAGCCAGTTTCTCTAGAGAATAAATAACTCGTATAGGAATAAAGTGAGCTGACTTGGTGAGTCGATCAACAATAACCCAGACAGAATCCTTTTTAGAAGGAGTTAGAGGCAACCCGGTAACAAAATCCATCGTGATACGCTCCCATTTCCACTCAAGAATCTTAATGGGCTGTAATAAACCAGAAGGATGTTGATGTTCTACTTTGACTTGCTGACAAGTCATACACTTCGATACATAATCTGATATATCCTTCTTCATACCCTCCCAACGGTACCTTTGCTTCAGATTCTGGTATATCTTATCTCCACCAGGATGCATAGCATAAGGGCTACTATGAGCCTCACTAAGAATGGCTCGCTTCAGATCGGCATCATCAAGAATGCAATAATGACCCTTGAAGCACAAAAACGCCATCCTGATCGAAGGCATAAACAGATATGGATCCCAGCTCAACTTGTTGTATAACTGGAAGTAGGGAACTGTCTAAGAGTTGCTTGGCCTTAATCTCATTGACCAAGGTTGGTTTAACTTGCAATTCTGATAGCAAACTGCCATCACTATAAATGCTCATCCTGGCAAACAGGGATCTCAGGTCGGATATGGTCTTACGACTCAAGGCATCGGCAACGACATTGGCCTTCCCGGATGGTACTCAAACACACAATCATAGTCCTTTAGAAGTTCCACCCAACGATGTTGCCTCATATTTAAATCCCTCTGAGTGAGGATATACTTTAAGCTCTGGTGATCAGTAAAGATATAGCACTTCTCTCTGTAAAGATAGTGCCTCCAGATCTTCAGAGCAAAGATCACTGCAGCTAACTCGAGGTCATGGGTCGGATAGTTACACTCATAAGGTCGTAACTAACATGATGCATAAGAGATAACCTTCCCATCCTGCATCAGTACACAACCGAGCCTGGAGTGTGAAGCATTATTGTACACTGAGAAGTCCTTTCCAGACTCAGGTTGTGTAAGAACCAGGGCTTGAGTCAAGGTTGCCTTCAGTTTCTCAAAACTAGCTTGATGGGCATCAAACCAAACAAAAGGAACATTCTTCCTCAATAGCTTTGTCAAAGGGGTGGCAATGATGGAGAAACCCTCGACAAAGCATCGGTAGTATCCAGCCAAACCCAAAAAGCTACGGATCTCAGAGACATTTTTAGGTTGTTTCCAATTGGTGATGGCCTCTATCTTACTTGGGTCAACCTGAATGCCTCGAGCAGATACAACATGTCCCAGAAATGTTACTTCTGTGAGCCAAAATTCACACTTGCTCAGCTTAGCATACAAACGATTCTCTCTCAAGGTTTGCAGAACAATCCTCAAGTGCTCAACATGCTCTGTCTTTGTCCGCGAATAGACCAAGATATCATCAATGAAAACCACAAAAAATTGGTCTATAAAGGGTCAGAACGCACGATTCATCATGTCCATAAAAGCAGCTGGTGCATTAGTAAGACCAAAAGGCATCACCAGAAACTCGTAATGCTCGTATCTGGTATGAATGGTCGTCTTAGCAACATCAAAATCTTTTATTTTCAACTGATAATACCCAGATCGAATATCAATCTTCGAGAAAACTGAGGCTCCCCGAAATTAATCAAATAAGTCATCAATCCTGGGTAACGTATATTTGTTCTTCACAGTCAATTTATTCAACTTCCGGTAATCAATACATAACCGAAGTGAACCGTCTTTCTTCTTCACGAAGAGAACATGAGCTCCCCAAGGCGAAGAGCTGGGTCGTATAAAGCCTCGGTCAAGAAGCTCTTGTAACTGGACTTTTAACTCCTTAAGCTCTTTAGGAGCCATATGATAAGGATTCATAGACACATGCGTAGACCCCGGATAAGTCTCAATTTCAAACTCAACATCCCTGTCTGGTGGTAACCCGAGTAAATCTTCTGAGAATACATCAGGAAACTCGCTAACAGTGCAAATGTCCTCAATCTTAGATAGAGAGCCCTTCGTGTTCAAGAAACAAGCAATGAAGGTTTCATATCCTTTCTGGATCATTCTATCGGCAGTCAGAGCGGATACCACATTGGACATGTAACCTCGACGCTCTCCGACTAAGATCACTGATCGACCATCTGAAGTCTTCAAGGTAGCCCTTTTTGACTCACAATCCAGACTAACTCGATGCTCTTTCAGCCAATCCATACCCAGAATCAGATCGAACTCCTCCAACGGAAGTTCCATGAGATCGGCCAGAAAGATCTCTCCTTGAACCTCAAGAGGACATCGCCTAAGTACTTTATCCACATTCACTAATTGACCCATTGGGCTCATGACTGTAACAACACTTCCTGTGGCTTCTAAAGGAATTTGAAGGACTCGGGATACTGATCTTGAAATATAGGAGTGGGTGGAACCATTGTCGAGCAATGCAAAGTATGGAACATAATAAATGGTAAAGGTACATGAAATAACATCTGGCTCATCTCTGTCATCCCGGCGTCTGGTGGCATACACAAGTGCCGGCTGTCTAGCCTCAGATAAAACTAGTCCTCCACTCTGATATGATCAAGCTCTGGTGTCCTTCCTGGCAGTAGATGCAGAAGGTCTACCCTAACTACGACCCCTAGCTGGAGTCTGAACAGAAGCATGTGAACGAGCAGGAGTCTGAGGGGATGCTCGATGAGAAGATGGTGGAACAGGGCAACCCTGCAAGAAATGATCTCCAGAACCGCAACGGAAACATGTGCCCGCCTTCTTCCTACACTCCCCTTGATGCCATTTGCCACAATGCTCACAAAGAGGTGCCTTAGAGAAACCTGATGAACCACCTCGACTAGCTGTCGAGAGTTGAGGGGCTGGAGGCCTAGAACCAGTGTCACTCCTCGAAGGTGCAATAGTGCGAGCCTTCTTACTTGCCTGTGCTGAAAACTCGGTGCTAGAAGGCCTCCTAGATCGGTCTCGATCTACTCTGTCGCTCTCTGCGACCATTAACTCAACCTCCTCTAAATCTTTTGTCAACTCGATCACCTTATCAAAATCCTTATCAAGGTGGCCGATAACCTGTACGCACAACTCATGACGAAGACCGAGTGCAAACTTGCGGCACTTTTCTTTTTCAGTGGGTACCAAACTGGATCCAAACCTCAAGAGGTCTAAAAACCTCGTCTCATACTCAAATACAGTCATATCCCCCTGTGTCAGAGTCTTGAACTGCTCTTGCATCTGTCTCATATAACGCTCTCCGATGAAACGACTCTTGAAGCGTTCCTTGAAGAAGTCCCATGTCAGACGAGTAACAGAGACGCTACTCACAACAGACTCCCACCAAGTGCGGGCACTCCCATAAAGCAGTGAAACAGCTCCTAAATATTTCTTAGGCGGCTCAAGACCTAAGGAATCCATGCGTCTCTCAAGATCATGAAGCCACTCTTCTGCCTCAGTCGGGGCTCCACCAGTAGGGCCATCAAAAGTCTTAGCCCCGTTAGTGATTAGGGTCTGAGAGATAGGAACTTCAGGCACAACTCTCGTAGCTCTAACTGCACCATGAATCAACTGTAAAACTTGTCTGCTAAGAGCCTCATCGGACACTATCGTGGATGGCTCAGTACGGGGTGCAGGGGCTCCTCTAACCGGAGTCGTCATATCGATACCAGATGTAGGCGGTGGATCAACCGGAGCCGTAGGACCTCTAGGGGCAGAAGGATCAATAGGGGCTGAGGGATCATTAGTCACGTCCTCAATCGGGTCGGAGAATCTAGCAGCTCGACCTCGCCTCCGGGCAGGTCGAGGACCACGTCTAGTACTCATCAGTTGGTCTCGACTCTACAAAAAGAAGAACCTAAGGTCAGAACTGGCACTGGAGTACCGAACACAATCAAACATATAAAACCTGGTGACATGGCCTTTTTTGAAATTATATAAATATTTAAAACATTTTATAAAATATAGCATTTAAGACCCACTCACAGTCCGAGGTTTATAAAACCAAAAGCTCTTATACAAATTAAATGTCACCCCTTGTACCTGTCTATGCGTTACACCTAAGTTACAGAGGATTATCATAACACACACACACATACACACACACACACACACATATATATATATATATGACATGTATTCAGTTTTCATGAAAACCAGACATCGCTATAGAGTGATCAAGATAATAATAGGTAAAAACATATCCATTCTAAAGTCTCGTAACGATAATACTCACATACCATCGAATCAACTATCAAGTACATAATCTAAAACCATTTCAGAGTTTGAGTTACAAAATGATGTCATCATGACTAACTAGTAAAGTATACCATGACAAAATATAGGCTCATGTCACCCAAAATAGACAGTATGGTGGATAAGAACATTACAACAAAAGTATAGTAAGAATGTGCCGATCCTCCAAGTGCCAAGTCCACGGGTAGCCTATCCAGAAGTATCTGAAAGGGGAAAGTTTGGGGGTGTGAGTTAGGAAGCTCAGTGTATTCCAATAAGTGCATATAAACATGTGTTCATAAACTCATACACAATTCAGATATGTGATTCATCAATTCAGTTCAAAGTATCAAGACAATCAAAGTTTCATTGAAACCTAGCTACCCTCCAACCGAACTCCAAAATGCAATTCCTATTAACTGCATACAGAAGGTCTTACCCTAGGCCTGAGGCGTAGGAGCCTACCTAAGGGAATGCCTTAGGTCTAGAAAGACTTACCCTATGCCCGTGAGCGTAGGAGCTTAACAGAAGGATTTACCAGCTGGATCAAGGCTGTACCTGCAGACATTTCAAAACATATCCCCAGAATATACCCTCAAGCAGTACAATTTTGTTCAATATACATAGGCATCAGAATTTAGATGGCAGACATATGTTTAATTACATCAACCAGAAATTAGATATTTCAATTCCAAATCAGACATGGGGCATGCTATTAGATATAACACAACTACGTTCTCAAACAACAATCATACTTTCAACGGAATAATCATGCTTTCAACAGAATAGTCATGCTTTCATCAAGAATATAATCATGCTTTAAGTAAAAGATAGTCATGTCCTTAGTTCAGAAATTATCTCATAAATCATACATTTTCATATCTATGTTCAAATAAGTGCATTCAAGTGAACAAGCAAAACAGAAATGTAGCACACACGGAACACACCTCAAAAGCTGGTCAGAGAATCTATCGGGCTCTTGCCTCGCTATGATCTGCCACAGTGCTAGATCCTAGATCAATAAAGGATTATGGTTACTACAAGGTATAAGTGTTAACTCTAATAGCTTACAAGGTTTATGGATTCATACTAGTAACTATCGGAACGAGCAGAGAAGCGGATCAGGAGGAACTAGGCTGAGTAGACGAACGGTCAAGGGAGTCTCGATTACCTATAAATAGATAAAAGCTTATATTAGTAATTTATTCAATTTATATTTAACTTAAAGAAGCAATTAAACACATATGCATGATTGGGTTTAGGGACAGATTCGGGGGTCTTCGAGATAGAATTTCGCGAAACAGGCTTTAAAAACGGACTCAGTACGTCGAAAAACATAAAATAGGGCTTTTTCAGAAATTTTGACTTTTTGGTCAAAGTCAATGTTGACGTCAGCGGGTCAAGGTCAACGGGGGTCAGGGTCAACGCTGACGCCAGCGATCAGTAGAAGTCAACTGAGTTGACTCAGCGAGTTGACACATTCCTGGGTCGGGTTCGGGTTAGACATGGGTCGGGTCGGGTTGGACTCGGGTCGTGTTGGACCGGTTCAGTTCGGACTACTTGGGCCAGTCGGTTCAGACCGGTTCATGCTGGCTCGAGACGGTTCACTTACCCAATCGATCTGGTCACCAGACGGCCGTCGAAAAAGTCGTCGGTGGCCCGAAATCCACATTTTTCCATTTGGAAAAAATAGGTCTCAAATTACTCATTTTAACCCAACCCAACAACAACCGAAAATCACCGAAAATTAGATCGGAAACTTATGAAATGGTAAGAGAGTCGCCGAAAAAAACGATGCTCCGATGAAGGGTGAAACGACGGCTGAAACTAAGACCGAACCTTTGGTTTTGATCGGACCGACCAGGGGAGCCGAGAACCGACGACCATTTCTCGAACGAACGGCGAGGACGGTCGAAAACTGAGCAAAACAGAGAGGTGACGGCGTTAGGGATTCGACGAAGCCTTAATCGGCTCTCTCGGGCGGACGATAGCGCAACTATGCGCGTGGCTCATGGCTGGTGGTTCGGAGAAGGGCGGCGCGTACGGTGGTGGTGACGGTGTACGCCACAGAGCGGGGGTGAAGGGCTAACGTTGTTCGTCGGAAAAATGGGGAAGATGAAGGTTCCAGAGGTAATCTTTGGGATTCGAATCAAAATAAGTGAGGGTAGGTGAGGGATCCAGATTTTTATTAACAACACTCGGGATTTCTCAGCTCTTTAAAACATAAGAGAAATTTGGTGGTTTAAACACCAAGAGCTATTTAGCTCAATTGGTTGGGTTACCAGCCATTCAACCAAGGGGTCATGGGTTTGAATCCCACAATCCCCACTTGGTTTTATAAATATATTTTTTTTTTGAGTGATACAATGTATATACTCTATGGCATGCCAGATATACCATGTCCCTCAATACCGTATTTGAACATATATTACATATTAATTTTAGCCATGGCAAAGTATATCAATATAATCCAACATTAGATAGTTTATACTCGAAATAAATTTCATATCACAATATCATATATAACTAGTGATCATGCATTTATATTCAACCATGGACATATTAAAAATATATCCAACATGTAAACAATAATATCAATATCATGCCAATATAAATAAGGTAGACTCATCGCAAATCTTACCTATGATGTATAAAATATCCATGTATCATGATAAATATGCATTGCACTCACCTCGACCATTTATTAACATCAGGGACGGAGTCAGGATTGAACTACGAGGGGGGCAGACCGATTAATTTTGAAATAATAAGGTCTTAAAAAGTAATTAAATCGTAAAAATCAAGGTATTTTAGGTTTAATTTTATAAATTTTAAATTTGAAAGGTCTCAAAAAGTAATTAAACTAGAAAAAGAGGGGTCAAAGTTTAAAATTATTAATTTTAAATTACAGGGTCCTAAAAAATAATAAACCATAAAAATTTTGGGAGGGGCAAAGAAGGAAAAATGGCTTAATTGCAATGGTTTCAAAATTATTAGGGACTAAAATATAATTAACCCATAAAATTTAGGGGGGGCAATTGCCCCTCCCACATTACACATAGATCCGTCCCTGATTAACATGCCTCACTAAGCTTTACTTTACCCTCTCTCTTTTTTTCCTTTCTTCGGTTGTTAACCCGATCTCGATTTTGATCACAATCTGTAAGTACATTATTTATAGCAAATTTACATTTCAAATTATATGTTAGTACCATACTAACATAAATACATAATAGGAAGATAATTTCTTTCTCATACATTTCATATCAAGCTTCATATTTTCAATGCTAGTCAAAATGGTCCTTGCCACTTAACTTTCTATTTCAAGCTTCAAAGGATATAATCAAGCATTCTAATATATCATTCAAGCTTAATACCTCCATTTTGGAACAACTCCACTTAAATCTCAAATTTTCCACAATATATAATTTGGTCCCTAAAATTATACAAATCCTTAAATTGGAACAAATTAACATTATAATGCATGTAGAATCATTTAAACCTCATTTCTAACTTTAGGGAAATTTTCAATATTTCCCCCTAATTTTCTCAAGGTAGCCAAATACCAAAAGTCACTATTGACCTAATTTCCAACTTGATTCGAATATGAATTCAACCTCTAAACCTTACTTCCATGCATTTACAATCAATCCCACTTCAAATTCCTTTAATATCCAAATCAAAGAATGATTCATAAATCATTCTAACAATTATTCAAACATGATACCTCAATTTATAATCTAGCAGACTGCACTACCTTGAAAGAAATATTTCTATAAAATAATCTACAACACGGAATTCGATTCTGTTTGTTTTGAAAGAAACTATATTCGATAAGCTTTTCAACCATATAAACTAATATCCCAAATTCAACGTGTGCGATTTATAACAAATTTTCAAAGTCAATTTCCAGTGCTAAAATCGGAACAGACTTCTACTCTGTTTTCTGAACTTTCATCACTTAAAAATTCATATCTTTTGATATACAAATTGAAATCAGTCCCATTTTTTAAACGAAACTGGACGGAACCATGAATACAATGATATAAAGATCACTTTCTAATTATTTTTTTGAAATTTTTGGTGAATTTACGAACTCACTGCCAAAAACTAGCATTCTGGCAGATTTCATAAATTTGATCTTTTACATCTCTTAACCATTCCAATACTTTAAATTAACCTTCAATTATACCATTCTACTCATTTCTTTCAATAAAATAATTTTTATAATATTTTCTCTAATTTTCTTCAATTAACCAAATGGTCCCTAAACCATATTCCATGAAATTTTCATCACTTTAGACATAGAAACAACATCACAACCTCATTTCCAACTTGAATAAACCTTAGAATATGAAATTTCAACATGCCTTTCATTCACCTTATCCACCAATATCAACTTAGAAGCAAAAAAATCATGTAAAAAATATACCAAAAGATAGAGAATTTGATGAGGAACAATTTATATTTCATGGACTAACTTCGAACCCATCTCTAAATGCTTGAAATTTGAGCTTGAAATCTTTTCTTCCCCCCATAACCTCACGAATTGTAGAGAAAGATGAACAATTTTTTAATTTAGTCCTTTTTCCTTTATTTAATAAGATTTTTAATTTAAAAATCTTCATAATAGTTAAATGACTATTTTGCCCTTAAAATCCAAGGCTCCATACTTTGCCACATGTCAAAATATTCATCCAAGGGCCAAAAATAAACTAACTAGTTAATAGTTACCCATTTTGCCCTTGAATTTCTCCAAAATTTCAATCTTGCCATTTTCATCCAACGATTCATATTTAACATGGAAAAATCAACATAAATCCAATGGTCCATGTTAGTTCTTCTAGAAATAAGCATAGAAAAGACAATATTACCCTTGCTAGATATTTTAAATAAAATATCTCAATTTATTTGATTCAATCCGACTACCCTGATTTTTCCTCGAATTTAACTCCTTATAGCTTTTAATACGAATTCTGTACCAAAAATCCGAGTAACATGAAAATATCATTCTTGGGGGTGAACTATTCATTTACAGGGTTAAAATACATAACTTTTAAAAATTACAATTTAGTCCCTAAACTTTTCCAAAGTTTGCATTTTTACCCCTAAACTTTCAAATTTTACATTTTGGTCTCTAGCCAAAATTTTGAGATATTACATTAGAGAACTTATTTAAGATTTATTTTTTATGTTTTTAGATTTTAGTTTAGAATTTATAATATATAGTTTATGATGTTAGAGCTTAGAACTTTAAAGTTTAGGTTTAAGATTTTAAAATTTAAAATTTATGCTTAAAATAGTCGGGTTGTGTAAAATAAAGTTTCCGAAGTATGTGTTTCAAAAACATCTCTAATAGTTAATATCATATTTGTAGATGTACCATTTTGATTTTTTGGTACAATAGAGCAATAATAAATAATCTCAATGTATATGTCGAAATTTGAAACCACACAAAATGAAAATAAATGAGCATCTTTAGCCACTCAATCAATTATAGGATCTATGTATGGTTTGTACTATTGTTTTAGTACTTGGTATTGTTACTATTGCAACATACAATAAGATGTGGGTTCAAGTGTGTTTTAGCATGCAATACCATTTATTTTATGTGTGGAGATGAGTTTCGATTATTTAATTATTGCGTAAAAAATTATTTATATGAGGGAAAATACTTTGATACATAAGCTTGTGTAAATTAAAGTTTACACAAGTCCTTTAATTTTAGGGTTTAGGGTTTAGTGTTTTAGGTTACGATTTAGGGGTTTAGTGTGTAGGATATAGAATTTAAGGTTTATGATTAGAATTTAGAGTTTAGGGTTTAGGGTGCTAGGTTTTAGAATTTAAGTTTTAAATTTTATAGAAGGATTGTGTAATTTTTGTGTGCAAAGCTTGTGTATCAAAATATAACCCTTATATAAGAATATAAATTTTAAATAAATTTATTAAGTTAAATAACTTAATTAAATTTATTGCGCTATATTGTAAAATTTTAATTATAAGAATAACAAATAATTAAGATTAAAATATAAAAAATAGTTTAGAAATATTAAAAACTTATACTCCATTAACCAGTAAGTGTCTATAGTAATACAACTACAACATTGAAGGGCTGAAATATGAATCACGTTGTATTGCGGTATTTACGGATAATTCTACAATAAACATCATGTACCGCTATATACTAATAATTATGTGTATCGTTACGCACCATTTATTATTTTAATTATTTTTGAAATCATGGGACCGAAACTGTTCTTATTTTTTAAAATAAAATCTAAAAAACAATTTTTACATTAATTTATCATATAATTTTCTTTTTGGGTAAAATACACAAATGGTAACTAAACTTTAGTAAATTATTCAATTTGGTAATCAAACTTTCAATTGCTTCAATATTACCATTAAACTTTTAGTTTTGTTTCAAATTGGTCACTAACACGTTAACAACCGCTAAAATAGTGACGTGACAGTTAAAATATTTTATATAATAACACATTTAGTCCTCCATGTTTGCACATTAAAACAATTTTGTCCAGATTCAAAAAAATAATAAATTTAACTCTCATTATTTACATATTATTTCAATTTCACTCTATTTTAATTAAAAATAATTTAACTCAAAACCAAAACCCTAAACTTTTAATTTGGTTTATTGTTAATTAAACTAATGTTTAGGGTTAAATTAATTTTTTTTGGCATGGTATAGAACTACCTTTATCTGATCCCCGACCTTCAAAGAAAGAGAACCTAGACTGCAAAAAGTAATATAAAAATTATTTTTTAGATTTTATTCTAAAAAGGGATAATAACGCTTTCAGTTCCTACGATTTAAAAAATAATTATTTTTTTTTGAATATGCTGGTGCGATGCAAGGGTAGCATCTGTTCAAATTTTTTAGTCTTTTCAAAGACGGCACACACAACATGCATTACTGGTGCTCGAACCCGGGTCCTAAGGGATGATGAACATCTACTTTTGCCACCAAGATACAAGGGATGAACAATAATAATTAAAATAATTAATAGTACACAGCGGAACACATAATTAATAGTATATAGCGGTACATAGTTTTTATTGTAGAATCATCTCGGAATCAACCAGAATTAACATCAAAACAAAAGTTAAACTTTAGTTTTAATTTATTAAACGAAGTGCTTCGACCAAATAAATAAAGGTGAACTAGATGAATGAGCATTAAATTAGGGAAGAGATTCTAATTCCATCACTTATCTATTAATTTGTAAATCAAGTCACTTAATTATATAAAATAATATCCTATTAAAAAATTATATAAAATGTTATCAATTAAATTAGGGTCTCTGAGATTTTGATGGCCTAAGGCGAAATTAAAAATTAGGTCCCTAATAATATGTATGAAAAGTTTTGAATTTTAAGAGTAGACCCCTAATAAAAAAATATTGAAAAAATGAATTTTAGGAATAGACCTCTAATAACAATTATTGAAGAAATTAAATGTTAAGAATAGATCCATAATAACAAATATTTAGAAAAAAAATGAATCTCTAATAACAAGTATTGAAAAAATTGGCCCCCAAATAGCAAGTATTAAAAAAATTTAGACCCCTATTAAAAAAATTAAGAGTAGACCCTAATAACAAATATTAAAAATTGAATGTTAAGAGTGCGCATCTAATAACAAAATATTAAAAAAAAATTGAGTCTCTACTAACAAGTATTGGAAAAAATTGGCCCCTAATAACAAGGGTTGAGAAAAATAGAATTCCTAATAACAAATATTAGAGGAAAAAATAAATATTATTAAAATTTTAACTATGACTCTAAGACTCATTAATGCCTAAACTAAATAAATTTTAATTGTTCTTTATATTTAATTGGGGATGGTAGACCATTAATGAATGCTTAAAATTTAAAAGATTCTTTATATATTTTTAATTATGGATGGTGGGCCCTAGGGAGACACCCGTACTGTCCTGCCTCAGAGTCGGCCCTAAATTAAGTCATATGACATTACATCTATTAGAGAAAATTAGTAGACTAGTGGTTAAAATTAACGGCAATGGGCTTAATTGATATCATATAGATAATTAAGTGACATGATTGAAACAATTAATAGATTAAAGGTCAAATTAAAACTTCCTCTATAGTTGAGTGGGTCACTCATGTAGTTTACCCATAAATAATACCCAATAAATTTAAGCACGTGCCATTAGGGGTGTTCAAAAATACCCGACCCGCCGACTGTCTACCTGATTAAAATTTACCGGGTATTTATATTAAAGTACCCGAATTTTTCGGGTCGGGTACCCGACCCGCAATTTTTTCCGGGTAGTTGGGCCGTGTCATGGCCGAAATTTTTTTATAACCGGGTACCCGATCCGACCCGCTAATTTTAATATTTATATATTTTATATTTAAATTCTATTTTTATTTTATGCTTCTTATTATTTTTTCTTAAAATTAATTTTAAATCCCTAACTTTTTTTATACTTGTATTATATACTTTTAAGTTTGCAATTTTCAAAAATATTTATATTAGTTTGTCAATATGAGAGTCGAAAAAAAATTATGATCGAAATTAATATTTTTAATACATTTTTTTGTCGATAAACTTTAATATATATATATATCCAAATATTTCTCTTTTAAAACTAACCTCAAATCAATAATTTTTGTGTTTGAAAAATATATTATGAAATTTTATGTGTTTCCTATATATTTTTTTAAAAATATAAATTTTAAAAAATATATAAAAAAAGTAAATCGGGTACTCGGTACCCCATTTTACGGGTACCCAATTTGCGGATACCCGGTTTTTATAGGCCGGGTCACGGGCCGACTTTTAGGTACACAAAAGTTCTGGGTACTCGAAGTTTATGATACCCGAAAATTCGAGTAACCGGATATAAACACCCCTAGTTTTGACACCCAACAAAGGATGTAACAAGTCACTGTATTTTATAAGAGATATAGCATTCAACAGCCAATCAATGAGCTGATAATTGTCATGGTGAGATGATGTCACAAAATACTACTTGGACACGCATCAATCTCCCCAAAGAAATGATAAAACATGAAATAATTTCGTAATAACTCATAATAGCCGATATTTAAATAATGGTTACAATTGCGTTTTTATTTATAATATTTTATTGCGGGTGCGGACAATTAATAACAAATGTGTCGCGATTAGTTTAGACAACTATTTTTCATAATAACCATTTTAGATAGTATTTTTGTAGTTATATAACGACCGTTGTTTTGGTAATAGACCATTATTTGAATTTTAGATAATTAATTGTGATTTATATTTTTCTGGCTCGGTGGCCTCATTCTTGCCTAAACCTTTTACTTGCTCATTAGATTCATTTTTGTTATTATAATTAGAGCAGTTTGATTTGGATTTAATATTATAATGGGTTTTTAATTAAATAAAAATCGTCAATTAATCTAGTGATTTACCTAATTATAATTGACTTGAAACTTAAACTACACCAAGTACATCATCTGCGACATTTTTCTTATCAATAAACTGCCTATTTGTACTAAGGAAATAATTAGACTCGTACATTTCCGGATTCTTTTTAAAGGAATAATCATTCTTCTTACTTAGTACTCTAAATCACAAGTTTAGGTTAAAGATTCAGATATTTGAGTAAGTGTAAAGACTACTCGTATTGAAATAAAATACAAATAAAAATTGTGTGAGACTTAAAAATAATGTCAGAACACCCAATGAATGATTATAATAAAAAATTATATTCTACTTAAAAAGATACGAGTTTGAGTAACTTGATCTATTACGTCGACGACAGATGTAAGTTTAATCAAAGGATTAAAATTCAACTGATATTATAACAAAAAGGGTAAACTACAACGTAGGTCACTTAGTTATAGGTAAGATTATATTTAGGTCACTCAATTATTAAAAATTACATTTGGGTCACTTAATTATGGGCTAGGTTACATTTGGGTCAACCAATTATTAAAGGTTACATTTAGATCACTCAAGTATGGGTAATGTTATATTTGAGTCACCCTTCGTATTTAAAAAAGTATATCAATTTGTGTATTAGATTAATTAATGATTTTAAATGAAGTACTCTAATGTTAACGAGGATATACACGTAATTTGGAAGAAAAAATGACTAAATTGATGTACTTTTTTTAAATATGAAGGGTGACTCAAGCTTAACTTTACCCATAATTGGGTGAACCAAAAGTAACATTTAATAATTGGGTGACCCAAATGTACCCTTACCCATAATTGAGTGACCCAAATATAACTTTTAATAATTGAGTGACCTAAATATAACTATACCTATAATTGAATGACCTTTGTTGTAGTTTACCCTAACAAAAAGGATGTTTACATACACGACATGGTAACCGTTGGAAAGATAAAAAAAAATAAACGGCACAAGATGGAAATCGTCTACCCCTAATTATGCCCCTATTGGTGCTTCTATTTTAAAATAGTGAGTTTAAGGGTTAGGGTTTAGGATTTAAGGTTAGGGTTTAAGGTTAGGGTATAGGGAATTAAGATTATGGTGTATTTTTAAGGTTTAGGTTTTAGTATATAGAAATTAGAGTTAGGGTTTAGAATTTATTTTTTAAGTGTTTTTTTGTAAGGAACATATAAGGAGTAATGACTAGAGAGAAAATTTTTACTCGTACAAATAGCCCCGTATGTGCAGATATTGGATTTTTGCTTATGATTATTCTGCATGCAATTTTGTCTAATATTAATCACCACTTTTCATCAAAACTCCATACGAAACAAATTGAAGAAATCTAAAAATAATTTCCTAAACATGTTCTGAATCTACATCTTTCGTATGAAATTTATGTACATTGCCTTTACCATCAATATCTGCCTGTGCTCATGAATCTTCAACCGATTCACTAGACTTGTCTGACATGAAATTTTCTGGCAACATCGGAAACCTGTTTTTGGTTCTCGATTCGTCTGAACTTGGTGATTGTGCTCCATAATTTGCCGTCGACGACTTCCTCTTTTGATGGTTCCTAGCTATTTCTACGCACGCCTGGTGGACCATGCCGAGAAAATCTTTAACGATAACAAATACTTGGAATGGATCCTTGGAAGCCCCTGCTTGAAAATACTCTGTTGTTCTTCTTACAATATCCATCACTCTTTCTTGCTCCTCTCTTAACACCTTCAGTTCGTGTTCGGCATCGGCGATGAACCCTTTCATTTTGTGCACTAATCCCCCTTTTTCACCAGCCGTGCATTGCAACACAAGCTGCTTGGTTTCCTCTACACGAGCAGCAAGAGCTGAGCAAGTGGTTGAAAATGTGTTGAAATCTATAGCGGCTGCTTTCTTCACGTTGCTGAACTCGGCACTGAGGCCGCCTACCACCGGTAATCCGAGCGTTACATATTCCTTCTCTCTGTCCTCTTTCGATGTCGAATTTCCAGCGATGCCATTGCTACTTCTTGGACCACAAAGTGGAGTAAAGTAGACTTTCCATCTGTGCTTTTAACATCGGAGAGTTTAAGTAGCGACGTAAGGTTAAATGCTTGAGCATTGCCTCGGGATGTCCCGGCATTCATTCGATTGCCGGCCTTGAGTATCGCTTCGAGGAGTTTCATAAACAGTCTTTGATAAAGAAGCTCATTGCACCCGGACTCTAGAGTTTGTAAACATTCCTTCATGCGGAGAATTTCCAAGCCATAGTTTGATCTAAACTGCATGGCAGTAAGGCGTGTGAAGGCCGATGGAACAGCTTTTAAAAGGTGGAACAAAAAGGATTCGGCATCGGCGAGTCGAATCGGATCGCCGTCGAAATCAAGGATTTGGGATTGTTCTTCTTCTGTGGGGGCAATTCTCATGAGCTTTTCAAGAGTTTCGGCCTCGAGACCTTGGCCATGGTCGAGGGCATCGAGCAGTTCTTTACGAGATAGAACTAGAGATTTGAGCACAATCGCAATGTTCTGGGATTTTCGGGCATCGAGAACCATGATCTGTGCGGGTGCGCTAATGGTAGCAATCTTTGTGTTCTTTTCACTAGTGGGGGATTTCTTATTTGTTGCCACATATCCGAATAAAACTTCCATAAGATCAACATCAAACCTGGAGAATCAATTGCATTTTTGGGTCAGAAAAAGAGAGAGAAGAAAGTCGGCTTAATAGTTCGAGAAATAGTGAATCAGAAAAGTGAAAAACTTACTTAAAAGACCCGTCGTTGATTTTGTCCCACACCATGGAATGATCACCACTCTTCTTCTTCACCTTGTCCCAGTGCAATGGCTTCAATTTCACCTGGTTAATGTCACCATCTCCAGAAGATTCCCCTGCTTTACCCCTACCGGACTTATCTCTGGCTGCCGGAGGAGGTTTCAAGGACGTAACTAAACCGCCGGCTTTTTTAGATGGAGGTGATGGTGGGGCAGGGCCTTTTGGTTGAACTGGCGGTGGTGGTGGCGCTGCTGGAGCTCTATTTCGCGGAGGTGGAGGCGGCGGTGGCATTGGTGGTGGAGGACTTGAATCATCGTCTTCAGGTGGTGGAACATGCGGAGTTGAAGATTTCCCACCAAGCAAAGGAATTTCATTGATTGGCTCTATCTTCTTGCTTCGACTTCCTTTCCGAACCATTCCGCCGTGGCCGCCTTCTTCTTCATCCTTTGGAACATGCAAAACCTCTTGCCGGAACCCATGTACGGCACCTCCGTTTTGAAGCTGCCTCCAATAAAGAACATCCAATCCATTTTCATCCACGATTAAACCCTTTATATTTCCATTAACTCTAGCGAACTCATCTGGGGGCACTCTCCGCTTGCGCTGATCAAGAACGTATCTTTTGATGAAAAAGAAGAATACAACGGCGATAACAATAGTGCTTGCGGCGGTCGCAGCTACTGCCTTTGCAATAGTACGATTGTCGTGGTCCTCCGCCTCCGAAGACAATGATGTTTCTGATGACGACGGTGGAGGCGGCGGCAGTGATGACTCCGGTGGTCTTCCTACAGGGTTGGACGATATTGGCGGTGGAGTTAGAGTTGGATAAAAGGCTTCAATATTTTGAGTTGAACGCTGAGAAGAACAGAAAGGCAAGACAGAGATGGAAAACAGAACCAGCTGGTTGAGAAAAATCAATGTCCGAAACGAGACAGCCATGAAAGAGCTGGGATTGTGTTCGGAAAAAAATGTTTTGATTTCTGGTTCATGCAAAGGAATGGAATTTTTATGTTTTTTCTTTCTTTCTTTTTTCTTGGTCGGATTGTATTTGGATTTTGGTAAACTAGGCGTGGACACTTTCAAAAGGGCTGTGAGTTGTGACCAAACTCAAACATAAAACTTTTATTTCTATTTTTCAAGATTGTTTGAAAATGTTTATATTTCCTGGATATGGAAGAAAATGAATAAAAGGATTTCTTACTTTGTATATATTGGAAAAATGATATTGTTTCTTTAATTGTATTTGTTCTGAAGTTGTTGCTGTGGCCTGTGTATAACTAAAACATAGTAGCCGGTTTTTTGTTTTTTAGGTAATGAAATAACAATTTTCCAATTGTTATAGAGTTATAATGTGAAATCTTAATTTAAGGTAAGAAACTGTAAGTTGTTAAAAATCATAAAAGATTTATTTTATGTATCTTCAGTAATATTATATATTTATAATATTTCAGATAATTTATTATATTTTATTGTGAGAAAGGGATGACGATAAATTTTCAGTTAAATCAGCTTATGAAATTCGAGGTGGTCAAGAAAGTTTGGAGCAGGATTCGGTTGGGACAGCAATTGCTAGGTTCAAGGGAAGGTAGAGGATTCGGATCTTTATGTGGTTGGTATGTCGGGACCAGTTGTTATTTGTTAGGATGCAGATAATGTCTTAATAAAGTGTCCGAACACGTCGAGTATTTGACCTTGCGGAATTAAAAAATGAGTCCCTTAATTTTTAAAAAATTATAAATATTTATTGATTTGTTGTGTGTTAGTCTAGTAGATAGATTTTTAAATAAAAAATAAGTATAATAGGACTCAAAATCTACGAAAGTACAATCACGATTTAATTTTTTCATGTATTTTATTATTAGCCCATAATTAATCTTTTTTTTTCTTGTAAACATTTAACTTAATTCATTTTGAGACACTTATTTAGGCCATGTGAAGTTGTATTTATTGCACATGTCTAGAATCACTCATGCTTCAAATATATTTATATTTAAAAATCAAATAATATAATCATAAAAAAACAATTAACATAGATTATTAAAAGGAAAGAGTTTAACCAACAATTGTTGGGTGCATTGATAAGGTACATTGCACTCCTAAAAAGATGACGTAAGTTCGAACCTGGGAGATGACATTGTTGAGAGGGGCAGCCTTACACCTCGAATATAAACCGTAAGATAATCATGCATATAACTAAAAAAATTTAACGGAACGTCAATCACCTTCAATACGAAACAAAATAAGACCCTGTCAACATTTAAGATTCATTAATTCCAATCATTGCTTCATGTATTATACATAAATTTTTTATTTGATTCTTACAATTTACTTTATTTTCAATATTTTTATTAAATATAGATATTATATTCTCATACTAAGATTCGAACCCATATAAAATAAGATAAGATAAACATTTTTAGCCACTAGACTAATTAGTGGATCTCATTTTTTTATTTACTAATTATGACTAACTTTTGTGTCAAAAGCAAAAAATTTAAATTGAAAAATACAAAATTAAAATGGATAAATATTAGGAAAAATTATTAGATGAGTCTGGTTCACCACGTCATCTGTCATCCTATCCAATAACATGTCATTTTTTTTTCAAGGTGAATTTCACCTCTTTCTTACATATAAAGAAAAAATAAGTAGTTATTTAAAAATTAAAATGAGGTGAATAAACATTATTGACTGGACCACAAATGACGTAGTGAACCGTGTCCAACTAATAATTTCTCCAATATTAGAGTACAAATTAAATTCGCAATCTATGTATAAGAGAGGGATTAAGGGTAGAAATTAAGCGCTTAAGAATCTCGTAATGATTGTGATCTGGATTGGGAAAGTTCCACAATCCACACCACAATTTCTGATTGATTATTTATTGGAAAATTCTACAACGTGCGACGAACATCGATGAACACCACTAATGATGAATACCGATGAACACCATTAAATTAATTAATAAAGATTTAAAATTTTAAGGACCCATCCTACAATTAATAATTATTTTAAAAAATTCAATTAAATTATTTTTTATATATATTAAATTTTTATTTTTTTAATAAAGGTAAACTATATATTTAGTACCTCACTTATTTCCGTATTTCTATTGAACTCTCATTATTTAAATATTATTTTAATTTGATCCTATTCTTTATAAAAAATAATTTAACCCACAACCTAAAACCCTAAACTATTAAACCTTAAACCCTTAACCTCTTAAACATATACCCTAAACAATATACCATTAAAAATAATTTTATCATCGTCGATTCAATTCAATTCAATGAATGGTTGAATTCTTAAACATTACTCGTGGTAAAGAATTCTTCATACATCGCTCCCTCTTGCGTTGGTTTCAGACAGAATCATGTTACAGGGATTGTAAAAGTGAGCCATGTCCGAAACATTTTGCATGAAATCTAGTTCTCATACACCCCTGCAGTTTCATTATTCATGCAATAATAGTTGTATTCTTGGTTGGTGATGGAGTCCTGAACAAGCTGGTCCTCCCTCTCGGTCGGCTGACCTGAGTGTTTCCTATTGGCATTAAGTTCAGCATGTGGAGCATTCCTGGGTTCTCCAGTGGAATCAGTTGAAACCATTGCACTGTCAGACTCACTTAAAGCTTGAATGCAGTTGCTTCTTGGCTCCTCACGTGAACTCTGCATCATCCTCTGTTTCATCTTGGAAATGGAGGCAATTTAAGCACTTCTATGTTTGAAGGGGAGAAGTGCTAAATCGTTTTTCATATGCCGCCGGCTTGCTGGATATGAGTTTTTTTCTTGGCAAAAATTTAATTAAATTATTTTTTTAGGAGAATTCAACGATTCATTGAATTGAATTGAATCGATGATGGTGAAATTATTTTTAATGGTATATGTTTAAGAGTTTAAGGGTTTAAGGTTTAATAGTTTAGAGTTTTAGATTGAGGGTTAAGGGTTAAATTATTTTTTTATAAAGAATAGGATCAAATTGAAATAATATTTAAATAATGAGGGTTCAATAGAAATACGGAAATAAGTGAGGTACTAAATATATAGTTTACCTTTATTAAAAAATAAAATTTTAATATATATAAAAAATAATTTAATTGAATTTTTTAAAATAATTATTAATTGTATGATGGGTCCTTGAAATTTTAAATCTTTATTAATTAATTTAATGGTGTTCATCGGTGTTTATTATTAGTGGTGTTCATCGATGTTCGTCGCACGTGGTAGACTCATCCTTATTTATTAGCGACAAACAAAGGAAATAATCAAAGAATTGGTTAAAATTGAAAGGTAATAGACCATAATTAATTTACAAATTGAGAGTCAATCCTGCATATTTTATTATTTATTCAATAGAAAAATAGTAATGGGGACTGGCTCAGCAAATTTTATAATATAATCTAAGACTTCAGCTTTATTGTAATCGTAGTGATTGGCAGAAACAACTGACTCTAGACCCGGTCTTCGACCTTTTCACCAACTATAATTTGTCAAACATCAAAATCTACAAATATTTTTCTTAATTTTTAAGGGTAAAATTCATAAATAATCATTGAATTACGATAAAACATTTAATTTTGTTACTTAACTTTTTTTTGTTTTGACAAATTTTAATTTTAATTATAATCCTACCTAGAGGGTGGGAAAGGAGGGACTCTAAAAGAAGGAAGGAGTATTCCTAATGGGTCTAGAATTCATGACCTAAGAGAATATGAGTAGACAAAGATGAACAGTTTGATCAACCTACCAAATGTGCTCCATCACTTAACTTTCAAATGCTATGAAAAATCATAAAATTTTAATTTTTATTCAAAATGGTTATTGAGTCATTAGCTGTCGTTAAAAGAATGACGTGACACTAAAAAACGTGTATAATAACATATTTAATTCATCATATTTATATATATTTTTGAACAATTTCTACTTAGGAGAGGGAAAGGAGAATTATTAAAATTGAAAATGTAGGACATAAGAGTATATATTTTAGTAAAGGTTGTTTGTTAAATTGAAAATGTTTTTATTTTAACTTTGGGAGGTAAAGTGGATATTTATACATTACAGTGTAATTATTATTTTTATTAAATAGAGAGATATTATATTTTTTAAGATAAATATTGATATTGGAAAATATGCAATATAAGATAACATGAATATTATTGACCACTCGAACAATTAGTATATCTTTGTAATCAAAATTTTTTTTGTTGCCCCTCTCGGTTCCCTAAGATTTTGCTCTGACTAATTCAGACTGACCCGCGTCGCACACCTGACTTTGGTAGGTGAGTCTCCAAAAATAATTTGTATACATAAAACCCCGAACTAAAGATATGCTTAAGTGATACTAAACTGCTTACCGCTTGGATCAATCCATTGAATGTTTGTAATAAGAGAATTTTTAATCAAACTTTAGGACGTTTGAATATTGTAAATTTGAAATCTTTCAAAAAATGAAATTGGTGAAATAATATTCTTGGCATTAGTGATGAAGGGGCACACCCAACTTCTTCGAAGTTGGATAGCTGAAGACAAAGAACTTTTGCCATCATTTTCATGGGAGCGTCATCCCTGTACTGTTTGATGCCATGCATAGGATACTCGATCCATAAAAGATCCACAATATAAGACGGATGAATTTTATTAACTTTCTAAATAATATAGGATTATATCATTTTTTTATACTATTATGTCATCCTTCTTCATATTTCATGAAGTTATTTTTCTTAAA
Organism: Hibiscus trionum; assembly: GCA_030270665.1. Taxonomy (NCBI): domain Eukaryota; kingdom Viridiplantae; phylum Streptophyta; class Magnoliopsida; order Malvales; family Malvaceae; genus Hibiscus; species Hibiscus trionum. The sequence continues at coordinate 35,049,038 of BSYR01000005.1, forward strand.
AGTACAGGCGGATACAAGTTTTAGGGGTCAAAATTATATTTTCAATAAAAAATAAGCTTAATTGTTAAATAGGTAATTAAATTATGTCTTCTTTAGTTAGGTGTCCAAATTATTTTTCGGGCCAAATTGTGACCTAAAGTTTCATTCCGTGACCCATTTAAGGTTCACCGTTAATTTCCACCGTTAAATGCCATGTGTCACCTTCAAAGAAATCCAAAATTATTTTAAAAATAAATAAAAATAATTAATTTTCAAAAAGTCTCTAAAATTTCCAGATTTTACAAAACAACCCCAAATTCCAAAATCCCTAAACCCCAAAACCTAAATCCTGATTTGGGCCAATTCTGCCGCCGATTGCCACGTCGCCGCCCACCATATCGATCGCCGGACCATCACGACCATTTCCTCCACCATTCTGTCGCCAGAAATCGACCGACGCCGTGCGAATCGCCGAAATTGTCGAATGGTTCTTTCGAACGATTCGCGACGAATGACGGCAGGAGGGGCGACGGACGGCGTGTGAGTTGTTCGGCGAGGGGAGGGCGCTTCATTTCGTCGCCGTAACGCGGCCGTCGCCGGCAGGAGTGATCGAATTTGGGGGGTTTAGGGATTTGGGGACTGTTTGGGAGTATTTGAAAATTTCAAGATATATTTTTATTTTATTTTATTAATTTTATTTATTTTAATATAATTTTTAGAATTTTCAGGAGATGACATGTGTCCTTTAACGGAAAAAATTAATAGTGAACCTTAAATGGGCCACATAATGAAACTTTAGGCCCCAATTTGGCTCGAAAAATAGTTTGGGCACCTAACTGGAAAAAATGACATAGTTTGGGCACCTATTTGCCTATTGAGCCGAGAAAATACAAAGAAAATATCTAAAGTCTAGGGAAATTTAAAATTTTTAGGAGGTGCGACTACTCCAAACACCCCTCTAATCTCTATCCATCCTTGGTAATGCTAATGACTTTTTTTGTTTAACCACCGGTATCCAACACATTGGCTGACTAATCCAAATTGAATACTGCAGAGGCTCATTATGGAGATGAATCTTCCAACCAATTGCTCCATTCACAATGTTAGGATTCCAACCCTTGACCTTGCTTAAGGAATCTAGTGCTTCACCTCACTAGACCAACTAGTTGGTATAATACTATGACTTTAGGTTTAATATAAACACCAATTTGTAGATTTATATATAGTTCATTTTATATTTTTTATTAACTAAAAGCAATACCAGTTTTATAAAAAGATTATTTGAATTTTCGATAAATTAATTAATACAATTTCGTAGATTGCACAAATTAAATTCGTGATATTTTAGTGTCATCGTCCATTTTTCAAAGTGTTCAAAGTGTTCCAACTCCTCGGTCAATAGGTCAATCTCTTTCTCTTCGATATCGACAGTGTATTTAATGCATTTTAGCCTAAAATGAAAACAAAAATTAACATGACATTTATAAAAAAAATCTATTTTTATTTTTTTAAAAGAATAAAAACATTTTAAATTTATTATTTAAAAATTGTAAATAACATGTTATAAAATAATAATAATAATAATAATAATAATAATAATAATAATAATAATAATAATATCTTAGAAAATTGCTATAATTTAACACTCGGTAAAAAAAAGAGAAAAAAAAAGGGAAGGGGAAGGGGAGTTGCTAGTTGTGGGAATTGAACCCAACAACTAATAGGTAACCAAGTCGATGACCTAGCCAACTAAGCGAAATAGCTCTTATTATCTAAATCGCCCAACTTTTCCTTTGAACCTATGTGTGGTTACCAAAGATAATTAAAGCCGATCTGACTTTTCACCTACCATAATTAATGCCCTTTTTGTATCTGAAAATTAGAGAGTGGGAATCCAGAACTTTCTTTCAAGCTTTTCATCTCCCCATAGTTCCAACCATCGTCCTGATCTCCCCCACCGTCCCATCGTGGCCGGCACCGTCGTCGCCGTTGGGAGTGCCATCGTACCCCGACACAAACTCGGCCACCACTTGCGGAGATACACCATCGTTCGTTCTGGAGGGCGTGTTGAAGGTTCGTCGAGAACCTATGGCCGCACCCCACTGGTTTTTCGTCGTTTTGCCACCGTGAGTCACCGGTTTGCGACACGCTCTCCACCGTTGAGCTCTCTGTGCTGACGCGGACAAAACCTCTACCGTCGACCATCTTTTTGTCGCCGGTTGAGGGTCATCGAAGTTACGAGAAAACCTTTCGGTTTTCCTTGTTTTTGGCCGGTTTCAACCATGTTAAGCTTCTAAAACCTTGTTGTTTGGGATATTCGAGCCCCTGGTTGCCCTCATAAAATGTTTTCAGGCCGTTTAGAGCCGCGTGCGACAAGCATGCACCATCCGGGGAAGAAGTCCGGCCACCGTGGTTGGTTTCCCATTGAACCGAGTTGTTTCAAGTAAGAACCGGTATGGCCAGAACCGGCTCAACACCCCCAACTGATCCAATAACAGACTGGATTTGTTATTTTAATGTTTGGGTCGGCCTATTTGCTAAGGCTCGTCAGCCTTAGAGCCCTAAACTCAAATCAGTCCAAGCCCAAGCCTGTGAACCCGAGTCTGACTCGACCCGACATGTGTTCTTGACCCGAAAACCCGAACCGAGTCAACCCGAGTCAGCCGAGTCAACTCGTCCGAGTCAGCCTGAGTCAACTCAGTTGACTCTTACCAGTTGACTAATGACGTTAGCGTTGACTCTAACCCCGTTGACCGTTGACCTGCTAACGTCAGCGTTGACTTTGACCGTTGACCAAAAAGTCAACTTTTTTTTCTTCGAAAACTCACATTTTATGTTTTTCGACGTCCTGAGTACGTTTTTGAAGCCCATTTTGTGAAATTCTAACCCGATAGCCTCCGAATTGGACCTTGAACTCGAGTTTGCTTATGTGTGTTATTAATCAATTATGAGCAATGTGAATAAGGACTAAAATTGGAATTTGTGCGATTGAAGGTATTCACATTTCCTTGTATTCGAGATGTTGAGGACGTCACATTCAGGTTCGAGAGTGATCGAATGAAGTATCATGGTTGACCGGTATAACAAGGATTAAAGGTAATACATTACTACCTCTTGTATGCTTTATGAATATGTTGGTATTCGGTAAATTTCACATGGTTATAATTTAGTGTACTTGCAACTCTGCTTAAGTTAATTGTTCACGCAATAAAAGGATAGAATCTGGATACGACTGAACTATTCGAAAGAGAAGTTTAATAGACTCAAAGGCTCTTAAGTTTAGTAAGTGATTAACAAGGCAGTTATCTCCTAATCTACTTAATAGTATTAAAAGATTTGATATATGAAATATCTCATGAATAAATAACGATAATGTTCTTGAGATGTAAGAATGACTAAAATACCCCTGATAATGGAAACGATCTTAATCTACGCTAGGTTTGGGAAATCAACTAACTCATCTGAAAACCTCGTCTTGCTCAAAAAGTTAAGGCGACAAAGCTTAAACCTTCGAATTTGTAAAGTGCTTGGAATTTCTTGTATTCTGAATAAGTTTCTGAAGATAAGCTTATGGAAAACCATCGGTATGTCTGGGTTAGTTATTGGGGTGCAAAGATTTAACGGGTTGAAATAACTAAAAGTATCTTAAAGTATTGATAAGGCTGAATTGATCGAAATGATTTTAATGACCAAAAGGACTGAAATATCCTCAGATGCTAAACACCAAACTATCTGTAATGATGAATTTACCCTCGAGATCCGTGGTGAATGAAAAGTTGGGAAGGAGCGAAAGACTCAAAATAAGTGAATCACATTCGAGCACCGAAATGTCTGAAATATCTCTAAATACTAAAATGACTTGAAGATACCTTTGAGACTTGGAAGAATATCATACGAAAGCATATTCGTTTATTTGGGGGAAAGTACATAGTTAACAATAAGAGTACGTAATATGTTCAAAGGTACATTCGATGCTACAGTTTGAGTTCGGGTGCAATGCACATGTTCAAATACTTGGAAATTACTGCTTGAATTGATGTTCGAATTTCCATAGCTTGTTCAGTGGTTGATTGTGAGGGTGTCTTGCTTTTTCATGCAATGAAGTCTATTTTTTTAGAAATGAATACTTATGACGTATCTATCCGGTTGAGGGGTAAGCAATGTATTGATGGGTTACGATTAATTCAAAAGGATTCGGAAACCTGATGAGCAAATAGAATTCCCGAATCCCGTGCATCGCCGTTTATACCTTGTTGGTTTAAATTACCAATTTACCCTTGAAGGTCAAAATGACCATAATACCCTCGTAGGCTGTAACATTTGATTTTGCTCACGATATATCTGAAATCCCAATGATCCTGGTACATTAATCTTCGATGTTGATTCGACCCGTCTTATTGAACTCCCCTATTCGTAGGGACCTCATTCTAAAATCAGTCTAAAATTGTCAAATGTCATCTTTCTGATATCTATCAAGTACCTCTGAGAAATGAATTGGGTCATAAAATGCGTATCATGTATCTGTAAATACTTTTTGTTCTAAACTAAGACCATATGCTTAAAATTTTAAAGTATGACACTGTAATACGAAAGGAAAGCAATACCATGGTTTCTGACCTCTGATATGAAAAATATATCTAATACATGACATTGAATACGAAATAATAATAATAAAATAAATTTAACATCTATCTTCTGGTATAAAAGTAGATCTGATATCTATTTTCTATAATATTGTCTTCTAAATATAAACTGAAACCATCTAGGGTATATTATCTGGGATATGAATGAAAATCTATAGGCTCAGCGCTGGTAAGTCCTTCTGGACCTAAGCTCCTACGCCCACGGGCATAGGGCAAGTCTTTCTGGACCTAAGGCATTCCCTTAGGTAGGCTCCTACGACTCAGGCCTAGGGTAATACCTTTTGTATGCAGTTCAGTGGGAATTGCATTTTGAAGTTCGGTTGGAGGGTAGTTAAGTAAATTAATAAAACTTTCTGACCTCTTCTGAAACATACCCTACTAAATTAATGTATCAAAGTTAGACTCTCCGTAAACTTACAATTCGCGCTTAATGAACCACTCTGAACTCCTTAATTCAACTTTTGAAATCTGAATATCTTTTGAATCTCTGGCTTTATACTCATCTCTTAAGGTTCGGGTGATCAAATAAAGAACAACTTTGTTACCTTCTGGTATAATGCTCCTCTAAAATCTCGAATCGTAATTTGAGCTTATTGTTGCCCAGTTCTTCATGACAATGTAAAGCTTGCCATATACCTACTTGTGTTTTTAGCATCTCCTGGTAGTTTGTATTGCTGAGCTTTTTGAAGCTCACGTTGTTTTTACCATCACATGTTAAAAGATCGACCATGTTGCAGCTATCAACGTCGGTATGGGAGTTTCTTCGGCTTTTCTTGCGGAGTACGACACTTGTGTAATAAGGGGACATTTATGTCACGTTTTGATTTATATTCGAATATGAAACTTGTATTAACAACTTTAATCACAGTTTTGTTTCATTGTCTGAATGTTTTCTGAAATTGTATTTTAATTCAAAACTTGATTTATGATTTTAAATGGTTTAGCAATTTCTTCATTTGAAATTTTAACGTGGTTCGCTTCGGTGACCCTAATGTGACTTCCTAGGATCTGTATTAACGCATAAGCGGGACTAGGGGGTTACACGAACCTATAAAATTCTAAGCGGGGCGAAAATAGGTCTTTAATAGAAAATGCATAGAAAATTTCTAAAAATTTTCTAAATTATATATGAATTTCAAATTTTTAAAGGGGTGGGGCTAGAGGGTCCATCCCTGCATGTAAGGATGGGCACAAGTCAGGTTTTTGCCGACTCGAATCTGAACCGAAAATTATATACCTCAACCCGTGCCTAACCTGATCTATAAAAAATTCAATGTTAGAGACCTAATTGTAAAAAAATAATTTTAGGAACCTCATTGTAAAAAAATAATTTTGGGAACTAAATTATAAATAAAAATTCAACTCTAAGGATCTAATTGTAAAAATAATATAAAGATGGGGTATTATTACAAATATCCCTAAAAAATATAGAAGAAAATTACACAATTAGTCCAGGACCGAGTCATATATTCTTCACCATAAACCTAGAGGAGACAATCAGATGGGGAATAACCGAAAACTGTAAGTATCTGAACCGATGGGTGTGGGGAATAACCGAAATCTTACCCACGAGATCGGGGAAAAGGGAAGTTTTATCATCGAAGCTCAAACGGGGATGGGGATTTTTATATCAGAACCGTGGGGATAACAGAACCGAACCCATATAAATCACCGTGGAGATCTCCGAAAAATATCCGCAGGGATACCCGATATTTTACAAAGTTGGATGACTATAAGGGTAGTTTACCTATTTTTCAACAAAAATCTAATATCACATAAGCTGAGTATAGTTGGCTAGAGTAAGTTTAAAAATTCTTCGTAAACTCCAGAAAAATAATTAGAAAGTGATCTATACATCACCGTGAACATGATTCAGTCTATTTTTGTTTATAATACATGGTGATCGATTTTAATATGCATTTTTAAAAAATATGAATATTTGAATGTTGAAAGGTCATAAAAATTTGGCTACATATTTATTAAAAATAGTTTTATTAGTGATTTTGAAAAGTCACAAAAAAACTCAACAAGATAAATTAGAAAGTGAGCCATATATTTTTTAAGCATACATAATTATAGATTCGTTTAAAACAAACAGTTCTTGATCTCGAGTTATAAATTAAGAGTTACTAATTCTTGAGTGAGCAAAGGTCTGAAGAGGTAATTTATATGGTTGGAAAAATTATCAAATCTAGTTCCTTTTAGAACAAACTGATCATGATTTGAAATTGTAGATTATTAGTTACATATTTTATTTTAAAGGCAGTCCAGACTGCCATATTTTAATAGTTAATATTTTAGTCATGTTTTATAGTTTTTGAAATGGTCTGTTTGTTGTTGGTAAAATTAAATTTATCATTTATGTTTGTAATTTTGGAGATTTAATGTTGAGTAATTGTTTTAGTGTATTAAGTTTTGTTTATTTTTGGGGTACGGGTAAAGGTGAGAAAAACTCGAGTCGACTTGAAAAAACCGAATTTTTCGACTTGACTAGAGGCGAAAAAACTCGACTCGTTTTGACTCAACTCGAAATTTCATAAACTCGGGTCAAAAAATTTCGAGTAAAGTTTGAGTTGGAAAATAGACATTCGAATAACTCAATTTTTTTTAGTAATTAGTGGATTCATTTTTAAGTTCGAGTCAAGTCCCTCAATTTTTCTTAATATATATACCGATATAAAAAATATGAAGAAATATATGTCACATATGAAAAAATATAAAGAAATATATATATATATATATATATATATATATATGCATATCTTATATGATTTGAGAAAGTTGTATAAATCAGAATCAAACCGTACTACAACACGATAAATATGTAACACCCCTTCCCGGTATGTTAGAAAATCGGGTCGGAAAGCGTTACCAGTGATCAATACAATGATTCTGGTGCAATAAATCATTCAGTAAACAATACAATGCGACATGATATCGAAATGCAACAGTAACAACTTGTTATAAGACTTCCTAATCCGTTTTAGGGCCAATTTTTAACTTTTTTAAGCTTTAAGGACTAAAATGTAATTTCAATAATTTAGGGGTCCTTTCAATAAAACGATTGCACCTCAATGAAATTTAACTCAATTTCAGTAAGCTTGTAAATTTTCACGTTAATCCGAGTTCATTTACTCAACTGATTAATCTTTAGGAGATTTAGTTACCAATTTATAAACAATGCAAAACAATATTCATTGCCATTTAACGATTATAACTAACAACATACCGAAACGCCTTAGGCTGTATCGGTACAGGCATGTATTAATTAAAAAAATTCCAGTCACACTGTCTAACACCGTACCAAAACAACTAGAGATGTCTCGATACAGGTTGACTTCCGTTGACTTTGACTAAAAGACCATGTTTCGATACGGTTTAACCTGTATCGATTCCAATTGACTAACATTGACCCCGTTTCGGTACAACCTGAGCCTGTATCGAAACGAGTTTTTGATAGTGTCTAAAGTCCTAAAAAATTGCATCGATACGCCTTAGAGGCGTATCGAAACACCTTGTTTTACCTTGATTCCTTATAGCTTTAATATGAGGGCCATACCGAAACGCCACCACGCATATTAGTACATATGTCCTGTAATGACATATTTTAGTCTGGTGTTTATCCAATTTGACCTACCAAACGATGTCCAAATGCAATAAGATTTTATACACAATATTTTAATACCATAATCTACTAGCACGTCAAATTTTAGGACTATTCGAATCTATTTACTACGATTTCACCTTTAAGATCCAAATATGCCACTTAGTAATTTTTAAGCCTTTCTTAAAAGGGTCATTTAGGGCATTAAGCATATTACAACATGGACACATTGCATACATACCAAAAAGACCATATTTGACTAGTTCAACTACTTTGCCACCATTTAAGGAGTTCATAAAGACAAAATACATTACTTTTAGCTTGTAGTGACTTGTCTAGCTCCGACTCCTCCGGTCTTCAGCAACAATAACATTCTTATCCTGAAATGCATGAGATGAAATGCATTAGGCATACTTTGCCTAGTGAGGCAGTCATAAACAATGTAAACATCAATGAAATGCATAGCAACTCATGCTCAATAATAACAATACTATGTTTTATGATCAACATTAATTATATCACATTTCATTATAAATCCTTGGATCAAATCAAGATAGTGGATACATGAATTCCTACGCCTCGCCAAATCAATGAGTGGTCTAGTCCCCTCGCCTCGCCAATATGATCAATAACATAACACATCCTTCCGCCCCGCCAAATCAACATAGTCGTAGCCTTAGGACCGTAGTACACCCGTACACTGAGCTCATGAATTCTATTGCATGCCAATTGTATCCAATGTTCGTTCAAATCCAAAGTTCGATGACAACATCAATGATCAATGTTCAATGATATCTACAATGTTCAATGTTCCCAATGTATTTATCCATAAGCAATATTCCGATAATAATGTTCCTTCACACTAACAATAGCTAAACAATATTCAATGATTTCGATGCCAATTTCAATGACAGATGATTCATTTACAATGTTTCTATGTTAATAGCAATGTACAATGACGATGACAATACTAATGTCCAATGTTCAATGATATACTTACCAATGCTTATCGATGTAGCCACTTAGTGGTTCGATGCATTATACCTTAAAAATGTTAGTTATTTAATGGAATCGATATCAATGAAATTGGGAAGGCCTCTCGCCTAGTCCTGAGATTTTGACTACACTCACCTCGATAATCTGAAGCTTTTACGGCTCTCATATGACAACCCCTTTGTTTCTAGCCTTTGGTGAGTTCGATAGATGCTCTTTATCAACTTCTTGAGCTAGGAAATCAATAGAAGTGTATTAAGAACGATACTGCGATATCATAATCAAATTAACAATATTAAAATTTATATCTAAACTAGTAATAGCTATTAGATATCAATATGACCATGGATAAGCAAACCTTAATTTATGATGGAGCTTGATATATCCATGGAATTCAATAATTGTTTAAGGGAATAAGCTTACCCGATCAATAGCTATTTAAAGGGGTCAATGAATCAAAGAAAAACTCAAGTTTTCCAACCCCAACAATGGAGGTGCTTGCTTGTTCTTGCTAGAGGAAGAAGATGACAATGATGATGGATTTAGTTTCCAAAGAAAGTGACCGATAACTTTCCCATCTAATCCTTTTAATTTGGGAGGTTTTTTTTCATTTGAAGAAACTCCCTCATATTTACCCACGTATGAGAATTATAATTAAGGAGGGGCTAATCGCAAGGTTAGTTCTTCAACTCTTAATACTTTATGATTTTACCCCCAAACTTTCAATTTTTTACAATATAGCCACTAAAAAGGTTTCGATATTATTCAATGAGGTCCAGGTACGATGAATTGACTCAATTAGAGTTAAATGTCGATATAATTGATCACGCCTATAGTGTCAGGGCAAAATTTAAACATTCTCGATGTAGAGTTTCCGATCGCTGGAACCCAATTCTGACTAGACTGAATTTCGGGGTGTTAAAACTCTCCCCTCTTTAAGAAAAATTTGTCCTTAAATTTTACCTAAACCGAAGAGATGAGGGTATTGATGTTTCATTGTCTCATTAGGTTCCCATGTAGCTTTTTCAACAGTGTGACTCCTCCAGAGCACTTAACTAATGGTACATATTTGTTACGAAGACTCTTGACTTCTCTTGCAAGAATCTGAACCGATTCTTCCTCGTATGACAAGTTCGGTTGAATCTCTACAAATTCGGGTTCAATGATATGAGATGGATTCGAGCGATACTTTCGAAGCATTGATACATGGAAGAAACCATGAATTTTGTTGAGTTGTGTGGGGCTCGATTCGTTCAACCGATAAGGCTCACCAAGTGGTGGAGAGGTGGATTTTTGGGTGGAAGGGTTGTGGAAGCTAAAAAGAAATGTGACACAAAGATTTATAGTGGTTCAACCTTCTAACCAAGGTCTACATCCACTACCTTAGCTCCCCACTAAGGATTTCAAATCAATCCACTATTGATTCGTTCCCTTTTCTAGGCTTAGGAGGTAACCCTTATACACAATCAAGCTTTCTACCCAAAGCCTTGATTGAAACCCTCTTTTACAAAGAGATAAACAAAGCAAACACAAATCCCTCTAATAGGTGTTTGTTTGCACAATTAAAGCACTCACCCAAAGCCTAAAACACTTAAGCAAATTTGACAATTTTGGCTCACTGGTGTTTGTCTATACAAGAATTGACAATTTAAGCACTAAGACAATATTTGATCATTTGTTGTTTTACAATATGAGCATTAGCCTTTACTTGATGCTTGGAGGTCCCTTTTATACTTCTTGATGAGTTTATAGCCGTTACTAGCCGTTGGGGATGAAATGGAGCCGTTGAGGACTTTATTTTCCTTCATTAATGCTGTTCTGCAGCCTTCCGTATCGATACGCTTGGACCCGTATCGGTACAACCTTCATCAGAAACTAGTCGTTGGGCTCTTGCCAGTCTGGGCGTATCGATACGCTTGAGGGCGTATTGGTACGGTTTCACTTTTAAATGACCATTGGGAAATAGCCGCTGTGGTTGTTGGAAAGAGGATCGGTACGCTTACCAGGCGTATCGAAACGGCCAAGCCTGTTTCGATACGGGTTTTGGCAGTGACCAAACTGGGCAAAAAAAAGTATCGATACGGGTAAGACCGTGTAACACCCCAATTTTGGGCTTAGAAGTTTAGGGTCTGAACCGGACTGGTCTGATTTTCGGTTCGAATATAAAAGGAGGTTTTAGGGAAAGCCTAGTTCGGGATGCTTTAAAAATATGAAAAAATATCTAAAAATCCTCTTTTAATATATATAAGAGAGTGGTGAAATCAATTTTACAAAATAAGGTTTGGAAATGCAACATTTTGAAATAGTGACTAAAATGCGATTTTTGAAAAGTTCAGTGGTGACTGTTTTGTAAGGATTGAAACTTTGAATCTTTAAGGAGCTAATTTACCCAAGAATTATTTCTCCAGATTTTTCTTAGATTTAAATGATTGAATTAATGTTTAATTAATTAAATGAAAAGTGGAAAACCACATTTTAGATTTTGTTAACTAACTTTTCTTAAAACTTTCTCATCTCTTTTTCTCTCAAAATTCCCTCATCCAAACACTTTTCTCCAGCATCTTTTCCATTGATTTTCAAAGCAATTGATGAGGTTTCAGTCAACAATTAATTCCTAATCCATTCTACATCAAATCCTCTTGATTTGCTTATTGAATTTTCAAGAAAATCGGCTCTAATCAAGGAGAAATCTACATTTAGAGGTAAGGTTGTTCTTCTCCTCTAAATACTCAGTTCTTTACTGAAATTCCCAAGTTATCAATCCTTAATTTAAGTTTTATAAATGGTTTTGATGATATGAACTTGATTTTGGCTTAAAACTCAAGATTTGGAAGAAATCTTGAAGAATTTCGTTGTGATTGTTTGGGCTCTGTTTTGAGATGGTTATTAAATTTATTTTGGATGTCTAACGATGTGTAAATGAGGTTTGATCAATGCAATCCCGAATAGGTTGTGTTTCCTAAGTTTTTTCTTATGAAAATGGTGGTTTTTGGGGTGATCTTGGTGTTCTGTTATAGCTGGAGGTATAAGGACGAGTTTAGGTTCATTTTGGATGTTAATTGATGTTTAGAAATGGTTAGAAGTGATGGATCTTGGCCGAGTTATGTTTTGGAAGAGTTTGGAGGTGATTTCGGTTGTGTTTGGTAGCCGAAATGTTAGAATTGGTTAGAGCAGCGAGTTTAGGTGTAATGGCTGAAGATTTTAATGCATGATGATGCATTAATCCTCTACTTTGATGTGTTTAAAACAGGGGAGGCATCTTCGGATACTTGTGGTGTTGATCCGGAGGCTTGATCGGCGTTTCGGCAAGCTTGCGAAACGGAATTGGTGAGTGAAGTTGGATTTCCAGCTTTGTAAAGAATGTTTGAAGGTTTTGGGAGCTTAGTTTAAGTCTAAGCAACTTAACTAAGCTCAAGAGTAAGTTTTCGAGAAAACTCTCTTGTATGAGCCATGGAGTGGTTCGATGCCTTTGTGGATAAATTGCATGTTTAAATTTTGTTTTAAAAGCATATTTTGGCATGGTTAATGCTGGTTTTGAAAGCCATATGTTGAAGGATGCTCAAGGTAAGAGATCCTTGTTTTTGATATGTTGTATATGTGGATTTGATGCATAGTGATGCATGTTGATGAATGGCTTTGATTAAATGCTTTAAAACAGTGAATTGTTGTTGATAAATGATGTATATTGGCAAGTGATGTGATGGTTTTAAAGTACTTGAATCGGATATAGTTAGCTGGCTATAGGATTGGGTGCACTGTGAATAAAGTCACCTTGGATGTTGAGGGGTTGTAATTGTACCGTAAACTCCATCCAAGTACACTAACGAGAAAGGTAAGACCACAATGGTGGTTAAAAGTCCATGTGTGGATCTTGTGTTGTGTGTCCCGTGTTCTCGTTAGTGATGTTATACAACTACCGATGAGTGATGTTGAGGGGTTGTGATTGTACCGTTAAACTCCATCACGGGTGTTGAGGGGTTGTGATTGTACCGGTAAACTCCACCTTGTGTGTTCGGTAGTGTGTATGAAGCGTATGTGACAACGCTTGTAATCCGCGTATCCGATTGTGTTTTATGTTGTAAATGGTTATGGATTATCACTTGAAAACCAATATGACATGTTGATTTTATTGAAGCAAGAGATGCTTGATATGTATGCAAGGTTGCATGAATAATGATGATTATGTGATGGAAAGCTTTGTGAAAAGTGTTTTATAAAATGCATTATTGTGTTGTTTCTTTAGAGCATGCCTCACTAAGCAATTGTGCTTACGCTCTCTCTCTTGAACCAATAATGCAGACAATTGAAGTGTTTGAGGGCAACAAGGAGGCTAAGAATCCAAGGGAAAGCTAAGCTCATGTATGGTGATGTTTTCACAACACTATTAGTTTTTGATATTTGGCAATAGGAACCTAGGTTGTGTTTTGGGAGATGTTTTGGACTCCCTAATTGTGGCATGATGCCTTTGATGATTTGGAATTGTAAATGGCCATTATGATGCTTGATTTGATGTTTTGTTGGTTGCTTGGTTTTGGATTCTAGGATGCATGCCTATAGACTTGTGGAATTTCATGATTGATGCCATGAACATGTTTTGATGTTGCAAACATGTACCTTATATGTATGATGACTTGTGGACATGATTAGGAAGTCATTAGGATGTGTTGGAGTGGTTAAATGCATGTTAAAACAGCAATTTCTGCAGCTTCTGGGTAACCCGTGTCGATACACTCACAGGCGTTTCGAAGCGGGAGCCTGTAATGGCCTTGGTGTTTCGAAACGGCTGGTGACCGTATCGAAACGGTTTGGCCACTAGAAGGCCCTGTTTCGAAACAAGTCTCGAAACGAACCCGTGTTTCGAAACGGTCAACCCCGTTTCGAAACAGGTGACCGTTGGGCACTGATTTGAATGGTTTTGAGGTTTGTAAGCTTTACGTTTTAGTCTTGAAATTTTTATTTGCAATTGCATGAGTTTGAGATGTCCGTTTAAGGTGAAATTTGACAGGGAAGCATGTAATATGACTAATTAAGTATTGGTAACCTTAAAATCTGTTAAGTCCTCCAACTTTCCAGAATTTACATTTTGGTCCCTAATATTAGTATTTTGTGCAATTGAGTCCCTTATTGATATCTGAACGTTGAGCTTTTAATATCAATGTTTCTCAATAATACACATAGGGTTAATGAGCATCTAGACAAGTTAAAAATAAAAAAGGGTCGTTAATCAAGGTTGACTTTCAGGTTGACTTTGGTTTTCCCCGTGTAACCTTCGTAGTTCGGGTCAACCGTCTAGGTCGGGCTAAGGGGGTTACATTTGGTGGTATCAAAGCTAGGTTCTCGAGTAAATGGGAATGGTTATATGGGTGATGTATGTGTGATTGCATGATGTGCCTTTTAAATGAAAGTATGATGTATGAATTGTAAAGTATGTTGCAATTGTGATGTTATGCTATGTTGAAGCATGTTAGAGGAACCCATTGCCATATCAAAACTAATGGAAGGAATTATTTTTGGAAAATGAGCTTGAGTACTTCGATTACTTACCTTGTTGAGCCTAATTATGTTATTGCATTTGTGTCAGTGCATTTTTTTTCTAGTAAAATGGGGCCTCGTAGAGAGATGGGGATGAATACGAGAGCTATGGCTCAGAATGAGAACGAGGAAAACGTTGAGAACGTTGTGGATATACCTCCTCCTCCTGGTGGTGGACCACCCGGTGGTGGTGGTGCTAGAGGTGAAAATGTTGGTGTTGGTGCTGGTGCTGGGGTCGCTGGACCTGAAGCTGTGCAGGGGCAAGCTGCTCCTGACATGACTGTATTGATACAGGCTATTGATGGAGCCTTTCAGGCGGCAGTAGCTGGAGCTCACGGAGCTGTGCATCAGGGTGATGCTAACATGGGATTACCTTTGGAACGTCTTCGCAGTCTGGGAGGGACTGAGTTCAGAGGTTTATCTGCTGAGGATTCCGAATCTTGGTTGGAAAGTACCAAGAGGATATTGAGACAAATGAACTGCAATGATGTGCAGAAGTTAGGTTGTGTAGTATCGCTGTTACATGATGATGCGTATACTTGGTGGACGACCACTGTCTCCGGAATGAAGGAAGTTGATGTGACTTGGACGTTCTTTATGAACGCGTTCAAGCGAAAGTATCTAGGTGTGCGATACCTGGATGAGAAGAAAAGAGAATCCATGTCTCTTGTGCAAGGAAGCATGACAGTGGCTGAGTATGAGGTCAAGTTTGTCCGTCTTAGTCAGTACGCACCTGAGCTTATCCCTGATGAGCGGGAGAGGTGTGAGCGTTTCCGATATGGTTTGGTGACGGACGTGAAGACCTTTATGCTTGCAGCTGAGTACACGGATTTTGATGTGCTGGTGAGTAGGGCAAAGGACATTGAGCAGAACCTGGGTTTGTCTTCCAGGGGTGTTAGTTCTGGCTCGGGCAAAAGAGCTGCTGAGTATAGTTCCGGTGGTGGACGGAACAAGAGAGGACGAGATAAGAGGTATCAGTCTTCTGCTAGGCGTGGTAATGGAGGGCATGGTGCGCCTGTTCAGGGAGACAGGATGAGAGCTGATCAGAACACGTGCTGGACGTGTGGATCGCGTGGCCATTTGAGGCGTGATTGTCCTCGAGCAGCAAGGGAGGTGCAGGCTCCTGTGGCAGTGACCGGTAATTCGTGCTGGAATTGTGGTTCGGCAGACCACATGAGGAGGGAGTGTCCTTTGTTGGCCGGTGGTGTTCAGGGACGTGCTCCTGGGGTTGTTGCACCACATAGAGGTCGTGGGCGCGGCCGTGGTAACTTCCAGCGCAGAGATGATGGTGGGAGGAATGTGGCACATGTGGTGGCTGTCCAACCTGAGGGTGGTGGCCAGGCTCGAGTGTATGCTCAGCGAGAGGGGAGAAATGACACGGATGTGATCGCAGGTACCTTTACTTTGCAATCCTTGTCATTACTTTCCTTGATTGATTCTGGATCTACACACTCATACATATTGTGTGAACATGCTCAATTGCTTGGTTTACCTGTTGAGTTTTTGGATGTTGGTATGCGTGTAACTAGTTCCTTTGGTGAGACCGTTGTGACACGGAAGTTATATAGAAGATGTCCTTTGGTAGTGCAAAACCATGTTTTTCTTGTTGATCTCATGGAATTGCCATTCTATGGTTTTGATGTAATCCTTGGTATGGATTGGCTTGTTGAACATCGAGCTGTGGTGGATTTTGAGAACAAGCGGGTTTCGTTGAAACTTGCGGATGATTATGAGGTAGTGGTGGTTGGTGAGAATGTAAAGTTTCTTGCCAATGTGGTGTCTACATTGGAAGCAAGTCGAATGCTGAGGATAGGTTGTGAGGCCTACCTAGCCTTTGTGATGAATCCTAGCTCTAAGGAGTTGCGAGTTCAAGATATCAGGACTGTGCGAGAGTTTCCTGGTGTTTTTCCGGAGGAGTTACCTGGTTTGCCTCCTAATCGAGAGGTGGAGTTTGGAATTGAGCTGTATGAAAACACAACTCCAGTGTCCATTACTCCTTATCGAATGGCACCTAAGGAGTTGAAGGAGCTGAAGACGCAACTTCAGGAGTTGCTTGATCGTGGTTTCATTCGGCCGAGTGTGTCACCTTGGGGTGCACCGGTCTTGTTTGTGAAGAAAAAGGATGGCACAATGAGAATGTGCATCGATTACCGTCAGCTGAATAAGTTGACTATCAAGAATCGGTATCCAGTGCCGAGGATTGATGATCTTTTTGATCAGTTTCGGGGAGCGGCTGTGTTCTCTAAGATTGACTTAAGGTCATGTTATTACCAGCTGAAGGTGAAGGATGTGGATGTGCCAAAAACAGCCTTCAGAACGAGGTATGGGCATTATGAGTTCCTTGTGATGCCGTTTGGTTTGACGAATGCTCCTGCAGCTTTTATGGACATGATGAATAGAGTGTTCCATGAATACTTGGACAAGTTTGTTGTGGTGTTCATTGATGATATCCTTGTGTACTCTCGTACTGAAGAGGAGCATGAGGGGCATCTGAGGATTGTGTTGCAGGCTTTTTTGGAGAATCAGCTTTATGCTAAGCTGAGCAAGTGTGAATTTTGGCTTAGGGAAGTTGTTTTTCTTGGGCATGTGGTTTCTGCTGAGGGGATTCGTGTTGATCCTCAGAAGATTGAGGCAGTGATGAATTGGAAGCCTCCTAAGTCTGTTCATGAAGTCCGTAGTTTCCTTGGTTTGGCAGGATACTACCGGAGGTTCGTGGATGGATTTTCAAAGATTGTTGCACCTTTGACGAAGTTGTTGCAGAAGGATGTCAAGTATGAGTGGACAGAAGCGAGACAACAGGCTTTTGAGAAGCTTAAGGCAGCTTTGACGCAAGCTCCTATCTTGGTTCAACCTGAATCAGGGAAGGAGTTTGTGGTGTACAGTGACGCATCCTATGTTGGTTTGGGGTGTGTGTTGATGCAAGAGGGTAAGGTGGTGGCTTATGCATCGCGCCAGTTGAAGGTGCATGAGCGCAATTACCCTACGCATGATATTGAGTTAGCTGCGGTGGTCTTTGCTTTGAAAATTTGGAGACATTATCTGTATGGTGAGAAGTGTACTGTGTACACGGATCACAAAAGTTTGAAGTATCTGATGTCTCAGAAAGAGTTGAATCTTAGGCAACGACATTGGGTGGAGTTGCTTAAAGATTACGATCTGACGATCGAGTATCATCCGGGAAAAGTTAATGTTGTAGCGGATGCCTTGAGTAGGAAGGTGGCAGTGGAGTTGAGGGCTATGTTTGCCAGTTTGATTATCTCGCGAGATGGAGGTCTTGTGGCTGAGTTGCAAGTAAAACCATCTTTGGTTCAGTTGATTAAGGATAAGCAGCTGTTGGATGATTCCTTGGTGCCGCATGTTCAGGATATTGCTGAGGATAGACCATCAGATTTTTGTTTTAATGAGGATGGAGTTCTATGATTTGGGAGTCGGATAGTGGTGCCGAATGATGCTGAGTTGAGGCGTGCTATTCTGACTGAAGCTCATAGTAGTCCTTTTGCTATGCACCCTGGTAGTACAAAGATGTATCGTGATCTTAAGGATGAGTACTATTGGGTGGGGTTAAAGAAAGATGTTGCTGAGTATGTGAGTAAGTGCATGGTTTGTCAGCGAGTTAAGGCTGAGCATTAGTTTCCTTCTGGGTTGTTGCAACCGTTGAGGATTCCTGAGTGGAAGTAGGAAAGGATTACCATGGACTTTGTGTCTGGTTTGCCTTTGTCGCCATCGAAGAAGAATTCAGTGTGGGTGATTGTGGACCGCCTTATGAAGTGTGCTCATTTCTTACCTGTGCATACTACATATACTTTGGATAAGCTTGCAGAGTTGTACATTGCTGAGATTGTGCGGCTACATGGTGTGCCAAAGTCTATTGTTTCGGATATAGATCCGAGGTTTACATCGCGTTTCTGGGAATGTTTGCATCAAGCTTTGGGTACACGGCTGAATTTCAGTACTTCTTATCATCCACAGTCGGATGGACAGTCTGAGCGTGTTATCCAAGTGTTGGAAGATATGTTGAGGTGCTCTGTGATTGAGTTTCAAGGCTCTTGGGAGAAGCATTTACCTTTGGTGGAGTTTGCTTATAATAATAGCTACCAGGCAAGTATTCAAATGGCACCTTATGAAGCCTTGTACGGGAGGAAGTGCAGAACTCCTCTTTGTTGGGCTGAAACAGGTCAGAAGTTGGTTTCAATGCCAGCTTTGTTGAAAGGAACCACCGAGAAGGTGAAGCTCATTTGTGAGCGTTTGAAGGCAGCTTCTGATCGACAGAAGTCTTACGCTGATTTAAAGCGTAAGGAGATTGAGTTTGCGGTAGGTGACCATGTGTTTTTGAAGGTTTCGCCTTGGAAGAAGATGATGAGGTTTGGTTGAAAGGGTAAGTTGAGCCCTAGGTACATTGGACCATACGAGGTGATTGAGCGTGTGGGTCCTGTTGTGTACAAGTTGAGATTTCCGCAAGAATTGGAAAAGATTCATGATGTGTTTCATGTCTCTATGCTTCGGAGATATAGATCGGATCCTTCGCATGTTATGCCTGTGGAGGAAGTGGAGTTGAATCCAGACTTAACCTATGATGAGGAGCCGGTGGAAATTCTGGATTCGGATAGTAAAGTTCTTCTAGGCAAGACCATTTATTTGGTAAAGGTGTTGTGGAAGTATCGTGGTGTTGAGGAAGCCACGTAGGAAAGGAAGGATGACACGAAGAAGCAGTTTCCGTACCTCTTTCCTCCAGGTAAATTTCGAGGATGAAATTTCTTAAGGGGGGAGAGTTGTAACACCCCAATTTTGGGCTTAGAAGTTTAGGGTCTGAACCGGATCGGTCTGATTTTTGGTTCGAATATAAAAGGAGGTTTTAGGGAAAGCCTAGTTTGGGATGCTTTAAAAATATGGAAAAATATCTAAAAATCCTATTTTAATATATATAAGAGAGTGGTGAAATCAATTTTACAAAATAAGGTTTGGAAATGCAACATTTTAAAATAGTGACTAAAATGCGATTTTTAAAAAGTTCAGTGGTGACTGTTTTGTAAGGATTGAAACTTTGAATCTTAAAGGAGCTAATTTACCCAAGAATGATTTCTCCAGATTTTTCTTAGATTTAAATGATTTAATTAATGTTTAATTAATTAAATGAAAAGTGGAAAACCACATTTTAGATTTTATTAACTAACTTTTCTTAAAACTTTCTCATCTCTTTTTCTCTCAAAATTCCCTCATCCAAACACTTTTCTCCAGCATCTTTTCCATTGATTTTCAAAGCAATTGATGAGGTTTCAATCAACAATTAATTCCTAATCCATTCTACATCAAATCCTCTTGATTTGCTTATTGAATTTTCAAGAAAATTGGCTCTAATCAAGGAGAAATCTACATTTAGAGGTAAGGTAGTTCTTCTCCTATAAATACTCAGTTCTTTACTGAAATTCCCAAGTTATCAATCCTTAATTTAAGTTTTATAAATGGTTTTGATGATATGAACTTGATTTTGGCTTAAAACTTAAGATTTGGAAGAAATCTTGAAGAATTTCGTTGTGATTGTTTGGGCTCTGTTTTGAGATGGTTATTAAATGTATTTTGGATGTCTAATGATGTGTAAATGAGGTTTGATCAATGCAATCCCGAATAGGTTGTGTTTCCTAAGTTTTTTCTTATGAAAATGGTGGTTTTTGGGGTGATCTTGGTGTTCTGTTATAGCTGAAGGTATAAAGACGAGTTTAGGTTCATTTTGGATGTTAATTGATGTTTAGAAATGGTTAAAAGTGATGGATCTTGGCCGAGTTATGTTTTGGAAGAGTTTGGAGGTGATTTCGGTTGTGTTTGGTAGCCGAAATGTTAGAATTGGTTAGAGCTGCGAGTTTAGGTGTAATGGCTGAAGATTTTAATGCATGATGATGCATTAATCCTCTGCTTTGATGTGTTTAAAACATGGGAGGCATCTTCGGATACTTGTGGTGTTGATCCGGAGGCTTGATCGGCGTTTCGGCAAGCTTGCGAAACGGAATTGGTGAGTGAAGTTGGATTTCCAGCTTTGTAAAGAATGTTTGAAGGTTTTGGGAGCTTAGTTTAAGTCTAAGCAACTTAACTAAGCTCAAGAGTAAGTTTTCGAGAAAACTCTCTTGTATGAGCCATGGAGTGGTTCGATGCATTTGTGGATAAATTGCATGTTTAAATTCTGTTTTGAAAGCATATTTTGGCATGGTTAATGCTGGTTTTGAAAGCCATATGTTGAAGGATGCTCAAGGTAAGAGATCTTTGTTTTTGATATGTTGTATATGTGGATTTGATGCATAGTGATGCATGTTGATGAATGGCTTTGATTAAATGCTTTAAAACAGTGAATTGTTGTTGATAAATGATGTATATTGGCAAGTGATGTGATGGTTTTAAAGTACTTGAATCGGATATAGTTAGCTGGCTATAGGATTGGGTGCACCGTGAATAAAGTCACCTTGGATGTTGAGGGGTTTTAATTGTACTGTAAACTCCATCCAAGTACACTAACGAGAAAGGCAAGAACACAATGGTGGTTAAAAGTCCATGTGTGGATCTTGTGTTGTGTGTCCCGTGTTCTCGTTAGTGATGTTATACAAATACCGATGAGTGATGTTGAGGGGTTGTGATTGTACCGTTAAACTCCATCACGGGTGTTGAGGGTTGTGATTGTACCGGTAAACTCCACCTTGTGTGTTCGGTAGTGTGTATGAAGCGTATGGGACAACGCTTGTAATCCGCGTATCCGATTGTGTTTTATGTTTTAAATGGTTATGGATTATCACTTGAAAGCCAATATGACATGTTGATTTTATTGAAGCAGGAGATGTTTGATATGTATGCAAGGTTGCATGAATAATGATGATTATGTGATGGAAAGCTTTGTGAAAAGTGTTTTATAAAATGCATTATTGTGTTGTTTCTTTAGAGCATGCCTCACTAAGCAGTTGTGCTTACGCTCTCTCTCTTGAACCAATAATGCAGACAATTGAAGTGTTTGAGGGCAACAAGGACGCTAAGAATCCAAGAGAAAGCTAAGCTCATGTATGGTGATGTTTTCATAACACTATTAGTTTTTGATATTTGGCAATAGGAACCTAGGTTGTGTTTTGGGAGATGTTTTGGACTCCCTAATTGTGGCATGATGCATTTGATGATTTGGAATTGTAAATGGCCATTATGATGCTTGATTTGATGTTTTGTTGGTTGCTTGGTTTTGGATTCTAGGATGCATGCCTATAGACTTGTGGAATTCCATGATTGATGCCATGAACATGTTTTGATGTTGCAAACATATACCTTATATGTATGATGACTTGTGGGCATGATTAGGATGTGTTGGAGTGGTTAAATGCATGTTAAACCAGCAATTTCTGTAGCTTCTGGGCAACCCGTATCGATACACTCATAGGCGTTTCGAAACGGGAGCCTGTAATGGCCTTGGTGTTTCGAAACGGCTAGTGACCGTATCGAAACGGTTTGGCCACTGGAAGGCCCTGTTTCGAAACAAGTCTCAAAATGAACCCGTGTTTCGGAACGGTCAACCCCGTTTCGAAACAGGTGACCGTTGGGCACTGATTTGAATGGTTTTGAGGTTTGTAAGCTTTACGTTTTAGTCCTGAAATTTGTATTTGCAATTGCATGAGTTTGAGATGTCCGTTTAAGGTGAAATTTGACAGGGAAGCATGTAATATGACTAGTTTAGTATTGGTAACCTTAAAATCAGTTAAGTCCTCCAACTTTCCAGAATTTACATTTTGGTCCATAATATTAGTATTTTGTGCAATTGAGTCCCTTATTGATATCTGAACGTTGAGCTTTTAATATCAATGTTTCTCAAAATACGCATAGGGTTAATGAGCATCTAAAAAAGTTAAAAAAGGGTCGTTAATCAAGGTTGACTTTCGGGTTAACTTTGGTTTTCCCCGTGTAACCTTCGTAGTTTGGGTCAACCGTCTAGGCCGGGCTAAGGGGGTTACAGACCGTATCGGTACGGGTAGCTTGAAAAGTTAAGTTTGGCTATTTAAAATCAATAAAAACATTGCCAAAAACCTTTTAAGATCCCTCAAACATAAATTCAAGTTGTTTGGACTTAAAACCAAGTTTTAAATTCTTTTCAAATTAGTCCAAAACATTTTTCAATTATTATATCAAAACACTAGTTCTACAAATTTTATTCAGTTTTAAGGGCAACAATAATCGATATGCCACAAGACCAACTCTTTCGATGACTTCAATGAGTCTAGTGAATTGGTGAATCAATTTTCCCTTTTTTGCCAAACCTCACAACTTTCTTCCATGGTGAAACTTTAAGGAAGGCTTTTTCACCAACTTCATACTCAATGTCCCTTCTCTTAAGGTTGGCATAGGCCCTCTGTCAGTCAAAGGCAGATTTCAAGCGTCCGTGAATGATGGTAACCCATTTTTCGGTTTCCCGAAGTAAGTCATGGCCCAACATCTTGCCTTCAACGAGTTCAGACCAACACAACCCAGGTTCTGTAACGTCTGCCATACAACGCTTCATACGGTGCCATTTTAATGGAAGCTTGGTAGCAATTATTGTAGGAAAACTTGATAAGAGGTATAGATTTCTCCCAAGATCCATCAAAATCGATGATAAATGCTCGAAGCATGTCTTCCAAGATTTGTATGGGAGAATTCAATATCGATACACTTTTCAATAATTCAAATTGAGGGGTTTTCGATACCTGAATTACCCTTTCCGACTAACCGTCAAACGGAGGGTGGAAAGCATTACTTAAGTTAACTCTAGTACCCAGAGCTCCCTTCAATGTTCTCTAAAACCGAGAAGCAAACCGGGGATCTCGATCGAAGATAATGGATTTAGGTACTCTGTAGAGTCGAATTACTTCCTTGATGTACAAGTCAGTTTAGGTAAACCAATGACAAAGTCCATGGTAATTTTCTCCCACTTCCATTGCGGTAAATCAATGGGTTGCAACAATTCGATAGGGACACGATGCTCTACTTTAACACGTTGGCACGTGAGACACTTGGATACGAAGTCAACTATGGCATGTTTTATACCTGACCACCAATAGAGTTCACGAAGGTCCTTATACATCTTCACGGACCCGGGGTGAATATAAAAAGAACTCAAATAAGCTTCTATAAGGATATCAGTGCGAAGAGATTCATCATTGGGCACACAAGCCCGATCACGAAAGTATATAAGTCATTCAAGATTAACTCTGAAGTTAGGATTATCCTAAAACTTATAGACATAGAAAAAAGTTCTGGGTCTTGACCTTACAATGCTTTAACTCTCGAAACAATGACAGACTGAACTTGAAGTTTAGCTACAAGACATTGATGTTTTCAAAGTCAGAAATGAGCATTGATAGCTTGGGGAGCTACAATACAAAGACATTACTATGAATCGATATATTATTCAAGGTATGAGATTCAATGATTATCTACAACACTTACCAAGCAGAGGTTTACGACTGAGACATTAGCTACGACACTAGCCTTGTCGGGATGGTAGTCAATGACAAGATCATAGTCCTTAAGGAGTTCCATCCACATTCGTTATCGAAGATTCAACTCCTTCTGAGTCAACAAGCATTTAAGGTTTTTATGATCGGTAAAAAGATAACATTTCTCTCCGTAGAGGTAATGTCTCCAAATTTTCAATGCAAAGACAACTACAGTCAATTCCAGGTCATGAGTAGGGTAATTCATTTCATGTGGCTTTAGTTGTCTTGAAGCATAGGAAATTACTTTGCCTTATTACATCAATACACATACTAAACCGAGATGTGATGCATCATTATAAACTGTATAGTTCTTTCCGAATTCGAGTTGAGTTAGGATTGGAACATGAGTCAACACTTGTTTCAATTCGGTCCATGTAAACGAGGTTTCTTTTCTCAATAATTTGGTCAAAGGAGTTGCTAACATAGAAAATCCTTTGACGAATCTTTTATAATAGCCAGAAAGACCGAGAAAGCTTCTTAGTTCACCAACATTTTTTGATGGTTACCAATAAAGAATGGCTTGGATTTTCTTCGGGTCTACCTGTATGCCCGAAGCCGATACAATGTGTCCAAGAAGATGACTTTAGTGAGCCAAAACTATCACTTAGAAAACTTGGCAAACAACTGCTTCTCCCAAAGGGTTTGAAGCACAATGCGGAGGTGTTCTACGATATTCTTTGAATAAATCAAAATGTCACCAATGAATATCACTACAAATTTATCAAGATAAGGTCTAAAAACTCGATTCATTAAATCCATAAAAGTTGTCGGTGCATTAGTTAGTCCAAAGGGCATCACCAGGAATTCGTAGTGTTTGTATCTCATACGGAAAGTAGTTTTGGATACATCACAATCTTTGAATCGCATCTGATAATATCTTGACCTCAAATCGGTCTTGGAAAACGCGAAGGAATCTTTTAACTGATCGAACAAGTCATCAATTCTTGGCAATGAATATTTATTCTTGATGATCACTTTGTTCAATTGTCGGTAATCAATGCACAATCTCATCAAAGCATCTTTCTTCTTTACAAAGAGAACTAGAGCTCCCCAAGGAGAAGAGCTCGGTTGGATGAAACCTTTGTCAAACAGATCTTGGATCTGGACTTTTAGCTCCCTCAATTCTATTGCTACCGTTTGATAAGGTGCAATGGAAACAAGAGTAGTTCCATGATGCACTTCAATACCAAATTCCACTTTACAGATTGAAGGTAAACCTGGAAGGTCATCAGGAAACACATCAGGAAACTCACACACAGTATCAATGTGTTGTAATCGAGGTTCACCCTTGGCTTCCAATGACAAGGCATACAATGAAGAGTTTCAGGATTTCATCAAAGCAATACTCTCCTTGCCAAGGCCTCGAAGGTACAATTTTCTCTCGCTACAATCTACCCAAGCTTGATGTTTACTAAGCCAATCCATACTAGTATCACATCAAACTCGTAGATCGATAAGGCCAGTAAATCGACTGGAAATGGAATTCCTTGAATAATTAAGGGACAATTCTTGCACACTAAACCCATAGTGACACAATCACCTAAGGTATTGATTTCATAAATTCTTGATGCTATAGGTTCATAAGATATTCTATACTTTTTAATCAACATTGTACTTATAAAAGAGTGAGTAGAACCATGATCAAACAATACATATAAAGAATGTGAATACAATTCAATGGTACATACAATAACATTAGGTTTATTCTCCTCATCCCTGCTCCTCACTTGATACATCTGAGCAGGTGCCTTTCATTCTTGTTTGTTCAGTGGTTTGTCTGAGCCTTCGGATCTCCCTAAAACTCCTGATGAACCCTGACTCAATCCCTTGCCTCGAAAAGTTTGAGCAGGAGAGGAAGCAGTAGTCTGTGTAGTAGTAGACTTCGTAACATTGAGTGGGCAATCACAAATAAAATGACCTTGTTCACCATAATAGAAACAAGCTCTAGTATGCTTTCGACATTGACCCGTTGGGTGCTTATTCTGGCAGTAGTTGCAAACTAGTTATTGAATGCTTCGATTCGAGCCTTCAGTACAATCAATGGAAGCAACCTTAGCAAAGGATTGAGTCACGAATTGAGGCATATCAATATTCCCAAAATGGGAAGGCTATGGATAAACATTATGCTTGGGGCATTGATACTTTCCTTTCTTGTTCCATTTGGGAGGTCGAGAATCATCCCTGAATCTCTTATCGGACTTGCCAGACCCACCTATCAGTTGAGCTTTTATGCAGCTTTAGTGGCCTTGACTCGATTCACCAAGTCTTAGAAATCAGCAATGCTCAATGCCGTAAACATAAGGCGTAATTCATCGTTGAGCCTTGTAATGAACATTCAGCATTTCTCTTCCTTATTCTTGACATAATCAGCACCGTACTTGCAGTACTTACAAAAATCATGAATGTACTGCTCGATAGGTCGTCCATTTTGTTTGAGATGGAGGAAAATGCTGCATTTTTCTGCGAGGTAAAACTTGCTGATACACTTCTTTCAGAATTCTTTAAGAAAGAACTCCCAGGTGATAGTTTCTTCTGGAACAATGAGGATTATGGTTTCTCACCAGTGGAGTGCTTCATCAGCAAGCAATGCAAGTGCACACTCCAGCTTATGCTCGTCCGAGCACTGTAGTTGTTTGTTTACGACCCTCAGGGTATCATCCAACCAATATTCAATAGTTTCTGGATTGTCGTCATCCTGACCATTAAAAGTGTAGGCTCGATGTTGTGATAGCTTGTCAATGGGAGCCCGAGTATACTAAAAAAAAGATGGAGCGGGTTGCACGACCTGATCAGTTTTCAGAGTCGTTACTAACTACTTGCACATGTCAGTCTTATTCTTACAACATTTAGCCTGACTAGTCGAAGCTTCAGGCTCAACCCCCTAAACAAGTGGGTTCTAAGAATTCGGAGGGTCTCATTTTCTAAACTCCTCGCCATGAGTCGAGGAGCAAACAGTGGGCTCATGAGTCGAGGAGCCAACAACGGGCTCATTATATTATGAGCTTTATTCGTCTCAGACATATATATAAAAGAGATCGAATTAGTCGACAAGTCACAGTATATAAGCAATAATAAACTCCTAGGTGCCAAAGTAACACAATAACAATACAATAAGCTTCGATTTAGTCATAGAATCGACTAAACTCTAGCTATGATACCACAAATGTAACTCTCTTCCCGGTCTGATAGGAAATCGGGTAGGAAAGCATTTCCAGTGATCAATATAGTGATTCTGGTGCAACAATTCATTCAGTAAATAATACAATGCGATACTATATCGATATGCAACAGTAACAACTTATTATAAGACTTGCTAATCCGTTTTAGGGCCAACTTTTAACTTTTATAAGCTCTAGGGACTAAGTTGTAATTTCAGTAATTTAGGGGTCTTTTCAATAAAACGATTGTACCTTAATGAAATTCAACTCAATTTCAGTAAGCTTGTAAATTTTCACGTTAATCCGAGTTCATTTACCCACCAGATTAATCTTTAGAAGATTTAATGACCAATTTATAAACAATGCAAAACAATATTCATTGCCATTTAACGATTATAACTAACACCGTACCGAAACACCTTAGGTTGTATCGGTACGTGCATGTATTGATTAAAAAAATTCCAGTGACACTGTCTAACACCGTACCAGAACAACTAGAGATGTTTCGATACAAGTTGACTTCCGTTGACTTTGACCAAAAGACCTTGTTTCGATATGGTTTAACCCGTATCGGTTCCAGTTGACTCACATTGACCTCGTTTTAGTACACCCTGAGCCTGTATCGAAATGATTTTTGACAATGTCCAAAATCCTAAAAATTTCATCGATACGCCCCTAAGCCGTATCGAAACACCCTATTTTACCCCGATTCCTTATAGCCTTAATATGAGGGACATACCGAAACGCCATCACCCATATCGTTACGTCTGCCCTATAATGACAGATTTTTGTCTGGTGTTTATCCAAATTGACCTATCAAACGATGTCCAAATGCAATAAGATTTTACACACAATATTTCAATACCATAAACTACTAGCATGCCAAATTTTAGGATTACTCGAATTCATTTACTATGATTTCACCTTTCAGATCCAAATATGTAACTTAGTCATTTTTAAGCCTTTCTTAAAAGAGTCATTTAGGGCATTAAGCATATTACAACATGGTCACATTGCATACATACCAAAAAGACCATATTTGACTAGTTCAACTACTTTGCCACCATTCTAGGAATTCATAAGGACAAAATACTTTACTTTTAGCTTGTAGTGACTTGTCTACCTCCGACTCCTCCGGTCTTCAACAACAATAACTTTCTTATCCTGAAATGCATTAGATGAAATGCATTAGGCATACTTTTCCTAGTGAGGTAGTCATAAACAATGTAAACATCAATAAAATGCATAGCAACTCATGCTCAATAATAACAATACTATGTTTCATGATCAACATCAATTATATCACATTTAATTATAAATCCTTGGATTGAATCAAGATAATGGATACGCGAATTCCTGTGCCTCGTCAAATCAATGAATGGTCTAGTCCCCCCGCCTCGCCAATATGAACAATAACATAACACATCCTTCTGCCTCGCCAAACCAACATAGGCCGTAGCCTTAGGACCGTAGTCCAATCGTACACTGAGCTCATGAATTTTATGGCATGTCAATTGTATTTAATGTTCATTCCAATCCAAGGTTCGATGATAACATCAATGATCAATGTTCAATATTTCCAATGTATTTATGAATAAGCAATATTCCGATAATAATGTTCGTTCACACTAACAATAGCTAAACAATATTCAAAGATTTCGATGCCAATTTCAATGACCAATGATTCATTTACAATGCTTTTATGTTAATAGAAATATACAATGATGATGACAATACCAATGTCCAATGTTCAATGCTATACTTACCAATCTTACCGATGTAGCCACTTAGTGGTTCGGTGCATTATACCTTAAAATAATGTTAGTTATTTAATAGAATCGATATCAATGAAATCGGGAGGGCATTTCGCCTAGTCCTGAGACTTCGACTACACTCACCTCAATAATCCGAAGCTTTTATGGATCTCGGATGACAACCCCTTTGTTTCTATCCTTTGGTGAGTTCGAAACTAGTAATATCTCGGATGGCGGGCTAAAAATCGATTAGTGTGCGTTGTGTGATTTTGGTGATGGCCCGCCTTTGTTTGAGGTCTGCGAGAATATTTTTGTGATGTTATGATGCTACTTGTCATTGTTTTTAAGGGCGTGGTTCTTGTGCCGATTTGTTTAGGGGGTGTCTTGATGTTTTTTATGTTGTTTTTTACTAAGCTTTTGATATTTGTTTCATTTTTTCTGTTTTTCTTATTACCATGTTGTACTTTCTTTCTTCATTTAAGTGTGGAAAGATTATTAACTAGACACATATTAATATCTTATATAATTTTTTATTGAAAAAATTATGCTTGAACAAAAAAAACTCAATTATTTTGTAACCCCCTCGTCCGGTCCGGACCCTTGACCGGTCCAAGTGGGCTACACGGGGAAAACCGAGGCGAAACCCGTTAAGGCCCCACTTCGGTTAACAACCCGAGAAAACTTTTTCTTTAATTATCTTGTCTAGATGAATTCAATTAGACCTATGTGAAAAGAGACAACGGAAAACTAAACTAAAAGCATACAAACGGCACGAAATGTGATTTAAACTTACCATGTATTCAAATTAGGTTGATTCCTTGCACACGCGACCCAAACACACATAAGCACGTACGAACAAGACTCACAAGAAGACTAACATCAAACAGGGCCTAAGCCCGACCCTTGAGAACCTCTAGAGATGTCAAAAGCCCACATTTCACGCATGTGTTTCGAAACTGGCTTGCCCGTTTCGAAACACGGGACCCAGTTTAAAAAGCCAACCACCCGTACCGAAATGCATCCACCCCGATTCAGAACAGGGGTCCATTTCGCCTAGACGTTCCGAAACCCATTTCGGAACAGGCTCTCACAGTAGCCAAAACGTTTCGAAACTCGTATCGGAACAGGGGTTCACAGTAGCTAAACCGTACCGGAACGCGTTCCGATACTGGTGTCCCTGGAACCACATTCGTTCCGAAACAGCCTGAACTGTTCCAAAACGCCTACAACCAATTAGTTTCCAAAACCAGATTTAAACATCTCTAAACGATCCCAAACGACCCAAACGACTTCAAGAAGCAAGACACAACATGTATGCACAACTCTAGAGGCATACACCCTATTACAAACATGCTCAACACACAACATTCATGTAAAGGCCATACATTTAAAAGGATCATGTATTCACCAAAAGAGGCATACATATCATTTTAAGGTTTTCATGCATTAGGAAAAAAACATGCACAAGCACACTTGAACATATCAAAGGAGTCTAAACAAGCTCCTAACACAAAACAACAACACAAATCCCCATTGCTTAACTATTACATCAATTACTTAAAAGTCCATACTTGATGATAGCAAAAGCACAAATAGCACACTTGGAGGCCCTCTCCTTGCACAAGCAACCCACGAGCTAAGGATCTGCATTGTCAAACAAAAAAGAGCGTAAGCGTAAAGCTTAGTGAGGGTAAGCTCTTAAAACAAACCTCGACAAAGCAGGGTCCAAGCACGAGCAACACAACCAAGGAAGAATGCATGTTTTCTTACCTTCGAAGCCACAAGAGTCAAATATATAAAATGCATGAACATATTATCAAAAGTCATGCCATGCTCAACATGTCCACATCCATTATACAACCATATGAATACACATTCAACAAAACGTATTGACACCTAGCTATGACCCGAATACACGGATAACAACCGTTGGAACTCACATCCAACAACTCAATCATTACCTTACGGTGGGATTACACTCATCACCGTTTCACGCGGAGGGGATTTCACTCATCCTCACGCCCCGTCGATGGGATTCCACTCATCACCGACTAAATCATAAATGAATATTTCCGGGCGTGCCCGTACTCCATCTTGATGACTACCATCACCAAGACCACGCGCGCATTTCGACTCTCGTGTGCATACTAACATCCTAATGATCGATCATTTGTACCCAAGCATACTAGTGCCAATACTATCTCAACACAACCTCATCTTAACACAATATTCTTACCATTTCCCGTGCCTAGCACGTAACCACCATGATTTACCATCATGTACTCACATATCATCAACCACATGCATATCCCAATGCATAAACAAAACATCATGCCTCATTAACACACATAGCCACAATGTGCATAGCAACATTAATTACAATTAACATATGAGGCATAAACACAACATTCAAAGTTCATCCATAGGTCTCTAACTAAAGCTTGGGATTAGACTAACAATCTAATCCCAACTCTAGGTGGGTTTACCAAGCCTGACCTAGGTCCACATGCTCGAACCAACGTTTGAAAACCAATTTAAAATCGAAGAACCACTCACCGGGCTTTCCAAACACAAGCAAACAACCGATCAAGTTCCCAACGGTTCCGGATTCGAATGTGAGGCTTCACCAACACAAAACCTTGATGCTATCAATCAAACACAAGCAAAACAATCACATTTTAGTCCACAATTCAACTGAGCAAACCCGGAACACAATTCAAGCTAATACTCGACCCAAAACACTCTTAAAACACCATTTTTGAACAGCCCACAAACTCAGCAAAGAACCAATGTTTCCAACATCCAACTTGCCATCTAACACTCCTAAAACAACCCTCAAACATTACTTAATCAACAACCAACAATTCTCACACTAAAACAGCCCCAAAAACCAACCTTTGAACCACATAAAACCTCCCTAAAACCCATTTCCGAAAATCATTATAAAACCTTGTAAAAATTAGGTATGTTGGACCTTTTGGATAGTAAATAACTTATCTAACAACAACAACAAATCATAAGCTCAACTAAAAGCTATCAAAGTTATCATTTTTACTTTAAAATCCAAAAACTTCAAAATGCAATATACTAGTTTTTATTGAAAACTAAAGGTATAGGAATGGAGAGGAAGGTAAGGACAAGTCAAAAACACAATTACCTTTCAAAAATCTTCGAAGATGAAGGAGGATGGTGATGGAATAGTAACCTTGAGGGGAAATGGGAAGTTGTCGTGAGATTTTTGAAGGGGAGGGGGAAGAAGATGATGAAATGAGTGTTTTAATTGTTTTGTTTTATTTTTAAAGCCAAAAGACTCACTTACCCTTAATGAAAATGGGTTATTACCATAATATGAAATCCATGGCTATTTGGGGTTTAATTTTAAAATATGTCCAACACAATTAATTAATTTGAAAACAAAACCTGGAACATTATTTTAATTATTTAATTCACCCGACCCCCAAACCCGGGTGTTACATATTTAATTACGGGTAGAATTTTAACCAGGGCCGTCCTTGAGGGTGGGCCATAAGAGGGACGACCTAGGGCCCATATAAAAACTTGATGTTTGGGTTAGTGAATCGAGTCTCAAGCCCGAGATTGGACCTTTATCTTGGAAGAATAAGTTAATGACTTTTAGGTGGGCCTATTAAATTTGGAAGGGAAGGTTTGAATTTTAAATATGTGTGGTTGGTGAAAAAAATGAAAGAAGATAAGATGAGAGAGAAAAAGGAAAAAGGTGAAAAGTCGAAGTGAGAGAAAGAGAAGTGAAAATGGAGAGAAAAATTAAATGGGGAGATTCAATCTTTGATCTACGGAGATCCAACTATCCGTTATCGACAATTCCACCGCTATTGTGTTTATCTCGTCGAGACTAATTCGCTGGTACCAGCGTCGTCGTCACCAAAGCTGCCGTCGAAGGGGGTGAGAGAAGAGAAGTTTCGGGTAGTGCAATTGAGGGGGTTAGAGGGCTTAAAAC
This sequence comes from Hibiscus trionum, assembly GCA_030270665.1. Taxonomy (NCBI): domain Eukaryota; kingdom Viridiplantae; phylum Streptophyta; class Magnoliopsida; order Malvales; family Malvaceae; genus Hibiscus; species Hibiscus trionum. The sequence continues at coordinate 35,082,168 of BSYR01000005.1, forward strand.
AAAGAACGAAGACCACCATCGTGATCACCGGCGTCGAGAGAGTTGATCTAAGCCTTCACCGTCGCCGTCTAGCCAACGGAAACCATCACACATGCCACCACGCGCTGCCCCTATAAGTGGGCGACGTCCAGCCGCGTGGGCAACTATACAGGCTCGATCCGTTGGGCTAGCCGGTTGAGCTAGCTTGGTAAGTCGAACCAAGCCGAGCCATAGTCGAGCCGCAAGTCTAGTCGTCAACTGCACCGCCAGCCGTTGTCACGCCACTGTTACTTTTTATGGGGGACCCTACTCGAGAGTTTCTTGACGTTCCGGATCCATTGGCGCAATCCGTTTCTCCAAATTCAAACTCTGATTTTACATTTTTTACATTTCAAATTCATGGAAATATGTGATTAAGTGATATTTATGGTATTAATTGGTATACAAGAATTATTCGGGATAAGATATCAGATCAAGTGAATTGTTTTGGAAGCTTGGATGAGGATTTTAGCGATAAGTTTAGTACACCTCGAACTCCTATTGCTTCATGAGCATCATAAATGTGAATGTCTTGAGTGTTAGTATCTACAAATAGGTAGACGATAAATAAGCATATTTTGAGACTAATATTATGGGACTCGATAATTATGAAATACATGATGATGACATGAATATGATGTGACTCGTGGAGACTTTAGAGATCGTGTATGGTTGTTTGAGATGATTTAATATCTACTTGATAATTGTTTGATTGATTAATAATCGTGATGCCTTGTATGCTTGTTCGAATTGATTAATATATTCGATGGAAATTGTGTAAGGGGTGATTAATGGTAATATTTGAATAAATGATTATGAAGTTGATAAATAATATTAATTGATTTAATGCGTTAGTAAACCAACCCTAATGACTTGCATAAGCTTTAGGGATCAAATAAAGTGTTATAGACCGTAATTCAAGAAAATGGTGTGAACCGCGAATAGGGTATCGGTACGAGCTTTAACCGTACCGGCACTTGTGGAAATCTATGATTCTCGGTAAGCAGTTTCAGTATCGTTACGCGCGTGAGTACCAATACTCGAGGGTACCGTGTCGATACTCGTGTACGAGTACCGGTACCTAATACGATAAATAATCGCTAAATGCAATTTAAGGATGGAAATTGATGTGAACTTTAATAATTGAATTATACATTAATAAACAAAATAATGGAGATTAAGGGAGGCAATAAACGAGATTAATTATATGCTTCTCCATAATGTATTAACAACTTGGTAATGTAAAATTAATGATGTGATGACATTTAACAACGATAGAGAGATCCTTGGGATCACGTTGCTTGGATGTCGGGTAGGCATTTGATTAGTTGAGTCTTCTTGATTGATGGGATCCAGATACCCAATGAAAGAGTGTTGCAACACCATGGTTAGAGATACCGAGTGTGGGTGTATGTTTCAATGCTATGTGACCCGACCTCACCCAAGTTGTATGTTCTGATGCTAGGTGATTCAGCCTCACCCAGAGTATAGATGCTCGAGGGGGGATTCCGAGCAAGGGTGTATATTCTGATGCTATGTGACCCGGTCTCACCCAGAGTGTATGTTCCAATGCTACGTGACTCGACCTCACTCTAGAGTTGTTATTTATATGTGTTTTCGCCTAGATGATCTGTTGAGATCTCGGGCTTGGTTGGGCCTTGTGTTCCATGTATGATATGTTGACAGCATGTGTTTAGGCGTCTAGTGGTAGCGCCACATGTTTATTTATCTCTCCTTTTTTTCTCGTACTAGCTTCCATGCTTATGTTTAGGATTCTAGCATGTTTTGATCTCCGGAGTACGATACTTGTATTTAGTGAGCTATGTATTCATAGGACTTTACGTGGTGGAGTCTGTAATTCTCATTTTGTAAATTGTATTAATTGAATCGAATGTTCAAATATTTTAATTTAATTGGAGCTCCCTTAGTAACGTTTTAATTATATATATATGAAGGATAACTATAGATTTAGTACCTTACATATTCATGCGTTCTTATTTTAGTACCCCACTTATTTTTTTGGCAAAATAGTACCCAACATTATGTTTTTGTTCTGTTTTGGTACTCCGACCGTTAAAAACAAACGAAAATGATAATGTGGCTTATTTTTAATTGGGATAATCACAGTTTTAGTACAAAATAGGCTGGTGATGATTGGATTGAGAAGAAGAAATAAAATAGGGATTTGCAGTTCTAACCCAAATATTTAAGATGATTATTAAGTTGATAGAGTTTGGACCAAGTTGATAGAAATGTATAAGTTTTGGGGACTAAAATTGAGATTATTCCAATTAAAAATAAGCCACGTCATCATATCCGTTTATTTTTAACGGTCGGGTACCGAAACATAACAAAAATGTTACGTTAGGTACCATTTTGCCAAACAAATAGGTGGGTACTAAAATAGGAACACGAAAATAGGTGAGGTACTAAATATGTAGTTATTCCTATATTTTATTAGTGAGCTTTAAATGTTTTTGAAATATATTTTAATTGGGCTAAACCAAATTGAGAAATTTTTATGAAACGGTTTGGGCTTAAGGCCCATATGTGACATCCATGTTTAGAGTGTTACAACTCACCCCTATCTAGGGCCCACAGTTCATAATTATAAGTATTTAATTTTAATAATAATTTAATTTTTTAAATATTTATTATTACGATTAAATTTTTTAAAACTTGTTATTAGGGTTTACTATTAAAATTTATTTTTTGATATTTTTATTAGGGTTGTTTTTTCAATACTTTTTATTAGGGACCCAACTTTTTTAATATTTTTTTATTAGGTGTACTCTTAAAATTTTAATTTTTCAATATTTATTATTATGGGTCCAACTTTTTTTTTTGTAATTCTTGTTTTTAGGGGCCCGATTTTTTTCTTTCTAATAGTTGTTATTAAGTGGCTACTCTTAAAATATAATTTTTGTTATATTTGTCATTAGGGATCTATTTTTTTTTTCTAATATTTGTTATTAAGGCCCAACTTTTTCTAATAATTGTTAATAGGTACAAACTATTAATTTTTTTTCATTACTTGTTATTAGAGTCCCATTTTTTTGTAATAATTTCTAGGCTTAAGGGCTACTTTGCCATTGTAGTAGCCTTAATTTATCGATTTCGCACTTGTGTTATTTTTGCATCAATTTGACCCTTGAAGTAGTCGAATTGCATCATCGTTTGGCCCTTGACTGACATTCTAACCCTAATTTCTAAATCTTAAACCCTAAATCCTAAACCATAATAAAAAAGTATCATTCTAAAGTGATTAAGAAACGTAAAAGTATTCCTAAACCCTAAACGATGATGCAATTCGACTACTTTAGGGGCCAAATTAATGCGAAAATAGCATAGAGGCGAAATCGATAAATTGAGACTACTATAGGGGCAAAAGTAGCCCTTAAGCCTACTTTTTATTAAGAGTTTACTCTTAAAATTTAATTTTTTTAAATACTTATTATTAGTGCTTAATTTTTAGATTCGCCTGAGTTACCAAAATCAGTGGCGGATTTCGGATTTTCATATAGTAGGGTCAGAGTAGACTTTTAGGTACAAGAATTTCTATACCACTACAATATAAATATTGTTGACCCCATACCCAAATAAATCAAGTGGAGCCAATTTTAATGTTTTCATGAAAAAATTTATATTAATTCTTTAAAAATCTCATTTAACTCTTTAAAAATCACATATCATAACAAATTAAGTGGAATTAATTGACCTCTTAAATTATATGCGGCTCCGCCACTAACCAAAATCTCATGATCGGAACTGATTTTAACGTTAAATTGATATTTTAAAGTCATAAATATAGGATGAGGTGACGAAGAAGAGCAGTGAGAGGACTAGTAGTGGTTGCAGGACATGCTTGGCCATGTCTAGCATGCTTTGGTCAACATCAGTCGATGTTGAAAGTAAAATGGCAGTTCAAGCAAGGAACCGTATCTGCAGTTTTGTACTTTTCCACATCAATTATCCAATCCAGTATTTCTTGTATATTTTATGTATTTATATCGTGTATACTTTTTAATATTATTGTGTGATTATATGTAATGTTTGTTTTTTATTTTTTTGGTCTTTCGAAAACATTCAATGTTTATAAATTGTTTAAACTCAAATCTCTTAAAAATAACATAGTTTTTTTTAATAGGACCACTCAATAATTTTGTATTTTGTATATTTAAATATAATATATTTATATTGAAAAACCCGTCTAATAAAATTTTGTACACAATCATTTCATATCAATATTATTACTACGATACGTCAAATTCTTTTCTTTATGTATGATATTATCAAATTTATTTAAGGGGTAAGCAAAACTATTGATCACTAAACTATTCTTGCTTTCTTGTTTTGGTCACTAAATTATTATTATTTTGGCAAAATCGTTACTAACGTTATGTTTTTTTTCCTATTGTGGTCACCTGCAGTTAAAAAATTCAAGGAAAAACAATAGTTTTGTGATCAAAACAGGAAAAAAGCAATAGAGAGAAACGTAATGTTAGTGATGATTTTACCAAAAACAATAGTTTAATGGCCAAAACAGGAAAACAAGTATAATTTAGTGATCAATGATATTGTTTACCATTTATTTAATTGATGTCCTAGTATTTATTGGAATAATTATTATCACTATTATTTATGAGCTTTCTACTGTATAATATGATATGTAAATTATAATTCTGAACAATTGCATATATTAAATTTTAATTTAATTTGAGCGAGTACATTTGACTTGTTGGTAAATGTACTCATCTTTGTTCCCTCATTTCTTTTAAGTCATGGGTTCTAAACCTACCATGATCACCCCTTTCTTCCCCTCTAGCCCCCCTTCCCCCACCCCTCTAAGTTAGGGGTGAGCGTTCGATCGAGTCGAGTCAAGTCGAGTCAAAAAATTTCGAGTTATTCGAGTTGACGAGTCATATTTTACCACCCAAACTTTATTTGAAATTTTTTCGATTCGAGTCGAGTTTAAGAAATTCGAGTCGAGTCGAGTCGAGTCGAATTTTCGAGTTTCTATAAAAATTTAATTGTAATTATTTATAATGTTATAGTAGGGTTTGATTCCAATTAAAACTCATTTCACTAATCATATAAGATATGCACATATATATTTTTTCACATGTGACAATATTTCTTCATATTTTTATATATCAGTATGTATATATCATAAAAAATAGAGGGACTCGTATCCAATTTAAAAATAAATCTACTAATTACTAAAAATTTCGAGTTATTCGAGTTATTCGAATTTCCATTTCACAACTCAAACTTTATTTGAAATTTTTCGAGTTATTCGAGTTTATGAAATTTCGAGTCGAGTCAAAACGAGTCGAATATTTTTGCCTCGAGTCGAGTCGAGTTATTCGGTTTTTTCGAGTCGAGTCGAGTTTTGTTCACCCCTACTCTAAGTAGATTAGAATTAAGTTTTGTCAAAAAATTGATTTAATTTATTTTTCATAAATTATTAAAGTGATTAACAATGTATTATCATTTGCGCTTGCGTATTGAATGTATAAATGATTTTATTTATTTAATAAGAAAATGAAATTGATGTATTTATTTGTTTAAATGTAGACACTTGAATTAATATCAAATTTTCACGTGTACAATTTGTTAAAAAAATCAAAATCATATATATATATATATATATATATATATATATATAATTTCAGAAAATGAAAGTTCCTATGTCAAATTGTACATGTAATCAAAATTCATTTATAAATTTAATATTTATCCTTTATTTATTTTTTTCATATGCATATTGCATTATATAGGAAGTAGCCAATTTCCCACAAATTGATCATATGAGACTTTTAGCTCTATTTTACTTGTAAAAAACATTTGGAGTACCATATTCAAGTAAAAACATAAAATAACAAAAGACGCAATCCAAAATATCTGGTTGTAAAAATGTATATTTAAGGAAAATCTAAACATAATTACTCAAGAACAATGCAAGAAAATGAGCGAATTGGAAGCTTAAATTCGTAACAAATATTCGCTCATCAACATCAAAATTTGATTTTAATTTAATTGTACACATTTAAAAATAATAAATCAATTCAATTTTATACTTTGTAAATTTAATTATCTGTACCAACAATACACGATAACATGAACATAAAATTGTACGACGTTGGTAACCGTATTTTTAACATAAAGCTGATAAAAATTGTCCAAACCTAAAAGCCTTGTCGTGGAGATTTGAGCTTGTAACTATCACACCAAAAATATATATGTATATAACTCGAAAAATTGGAGTCTGAATAAATCCTAACTCCACAAGAGTACTTATATGTAAACAAAGCGGAAAAAGCCAAAACGCTCTCAACCTTTAAAAGTTTTCCTTTATGCTTAGGTGGCACCGGTGGGGCTTGTTAAGCGGCAAAAAAGGAAAACTTTTAAATTGATAGAGTGATGATAATAATACTCTTATTTTTTTTCATTTTGTATGAATTTAAATGTACACGCTTCACCTAAATACGTAATGAATCTCTGTTTAATAAATGTATTTAGTTAATAAAAAGAATTAACCAAAAATACCTACAGTTTGGAAGTTTATTCTTCCTAGATAAATCATAAAAGGAATACTAGTAAATAGTAATTTTAAAATTTTAGAAACACCCCCCTGTAATTTAATGACATATGAGTTGTGCCCCATTTCTTTTCAAAGTTTTCATCTGTCCTTTCTAATTCCATTTACAGCAATAACAGTTAAAACATACGGAAGGAGGAGAAGGACAAGCTTCCTTGCTTCACTAAAAAGAGCTTTCTTCTTTTCTCCGACCAAATCAAAATCTTACCTTTATCCCAATCCCAAATTTTCCCTCCCTCCCTCTCTCTCTCTCTAGTTTTCTCCTATTTCTCAAAAATCTTCATTGGTGTGGTGGCTTTCTTTCACAAGCTCTTCCCTTCTCTGTGGCACCCAACCCAATATCCCTCCAAAACTGGTAAGTAGCTATGAAATACACATCCCACCAATAATTTCCTTTTTTTCTTCTTCTTATTTGACCTTCCCTTCACCATATTCAAACATTGGGGGTTAGGGTTTTGTGTTTTGGTTTTGGTTTCAAGTTGGGTGGGATTTTTTTAAGAAAAAAAAATCATGGTTTCTGCTATTTCTTGCAGGGTTTTGTCTCTTCAACACTAAATTTGGCAAAATGCCGACATGTTTAATCCACACTTGTCTTGTTTAACTTTGCTTTTTCTCTTTTTTAAGTTTTAACTAACTCTATTTATAGAAACTTGGCTTGGGTTTTTTCGTTTTGTGGGTTTTTCAGATTTACTTGATTCCATGTTTGAGTTATACTTATTCCTCAGATAAAAGAAAGAAAAAAGAATGGCAAGAGAAAAGATTCAGATAAGGAAGATTGATAACAGCACAGCCCGGCAGGTGACTTTTACCAAAAGGAGAAGAGGGTTGTTTAAGAAAGCCGAGGAGTTGGCCATTCTTTGTGATGCAGATGTTGGCCTTATTATCTTCTCTTCTACTGGGAAGCTATTTGAGTACGCTAGCTCAAGGTATCCTTCTATTTCTCTCTTTCCAAACACTTGGAGTTGTAACATTTTACTCTTTCTTAATGGGAGATTGCATAAATTTTCAAGTTTGAGAAAAATCTCTTCTTTTTTCTTATATATACCAGATCTTTTTTACATTTCATGTGAATCTATACTTCTCTCTATATTCCTGTGTTAGTTAAGCTTATCCAGGTTCAACATCGACACTTGAATCCAAGTATTTATACTGTTTTAATGGGCAAAAACCTGAGGCTGAAATACAACAAACTGATGGTTTTATGTTTGAACTTTAGCCTGAAGGAGATATTAGAAAGGCACCATTTGCGCTCAAAGAACCTGGAGAAGCTGGAACGCCCATGTCTTGAGTTGCAGGTTACTTCTTTTATATATTTCCCCTTATCTTTTATATAGAATTGTAGTTGCCAAAGTTAATCAAAAAAAAGAATTGTAGTTGCTAGTTGCGACTCATTATTTAGCCCCTTGTTTCACCCTTTTCAAAAGCGTGATGAAAATAAGTACTTATAAAAAATAGTATAAACTACATAAATTACTACTATATTATAGGGTTGTTTTCAATTTAACCACAATATTTATTTTGAAGTAATTAAACCACTCAACTATTAAAATAGACTCAATGTGACCATTTTTCGTTAAAACCTAACGGAGGGACAATTAGTAAAACTTTGTATAATTACACATTTGATCTTCATTATTTATACATTCTATCAATTTGGTCATAATTTTAATTTCTAATAAAATAAATTACACATTCAATTAGGTGTTGACACGTGTCAGGACTTTATTGGATGACTTTATTATTTATATTTAATTGTGTCACCACCTGATTAGAGGATGAAAATAAATAGAAACAAATTGGCACTAGGGAGAATCGAACTAGGGCATACTTAGAGTTATTAGCATGGAAATATTTAATATATGTCATAGTTAGTTGTTTATGCCATGAAAAAGCAAATAAATGTGAATTAACGGGATTTGAATATGACACACTTACAATACATAAAAACACATAAACCAATGAAATAAATCTAATAATTAAATTAAAGTTAACATCATTTTGTATATATTTTAAATTATAGTTAGTGCACGATTTAAAATAAAAATAGTTTTAAGAGTTTTGTATTTTTAAACTAAATTTAATATATTTTTCTTTTATGTATTTATTTTTATAATTTTACATATATAATCGTTGAATTAATTATTTTAACTTAACTAATAATTTCAATATTTATTAAAAATTTAATTAATTTACTATACACATATATATATGAAATTATATTACAAATTCAAAATTTTAAGATTATATTAAATTTATTTAGTGAATCCAAACTCACAAACATAATTAAAATGAATTGATATTATTTTAAATTATAATTTAAAATATATACAAAATGTTAACTTTAATTTAATTATTAGATTTATTTCATTGGCTTATATGTTTTTATGTATTATAAGTGTGTCATGTTCGAATCTCGTTAATCCATATTTATTTGGTTTTCCTGACATAAACAACCAACTATGACATATAATAAATATTTATATTCTATATCTCAAATTTGGTTTTGGTTCAGTGGCAAAGCCACACCAATAACACCAAGCAAGCCTAGGTTTGATTCTCCCTAGAGTTAGTTTGCTTCTATTTATTTTCACCCTCCAATCAGGTGGTGACATGTGTCGCCACCTAATTGAATGTGTAATTTATTTTATTAAATTAAAATTAGGACCAAATTAATAAAATGTATAAGTAACGAGGATCAAATGTGTAATTATACAAATTTTTACTAACTGCTACTTCACTCCCTCCGTTAAGTTTTAATGACAGGTGGTTGCATTGAGTCCATTTTAATAGTTGAGTGGTTTAATTGCTTCAAAAAAGTTGCGGTCAAATCGAGACCAACCTCATAGTACAGTGGTCATTTATGTAGTTTATCCAAAATTTTAACTTAATTTGAGTTGATTATATATATTTATACCCTTTATCCCACTAAAACCGTAACATGTTGATATTTTTAACCAATTGATAAAAATATATTTTAAAAACGTTCAATCAATTAGTTTCTAAATATATATAAAATGTCACTGAACTTTTATGGTATTTTCAATTTAGTCATTAAACTTTTAAAACTTGCAATATAGTCATTGAACTTTTAATTCGCTTTCATTACGACCACCGCCGTCAACTTCCGTTAAGAAATACTAGTGTGACATTTTTCCTCAAAAAAATCTTAAATTTTTCTTAGACTAATTGACAACCGTCGACTTTCTTTCACCTGCGTCGACACCGTCCTACATTCTTCTGATAGTTGTCATCTATAAACACAACGCTCGTCATACTCAACAACTTGATCATATACTAACAGCTTTTTGTAGAACTTTTTGGCCTTTTACAGCAATGTAATGAAAAAATTATTTGCTTTTAGAACTTAGAAGATTCCACGACTTGCATGGCCTCAAAAGAATACTTTTGAGTTTGATAGGTGTTGTGTTAAACACATGTGCTGTTCTTTTAATAAAGCTTTTTGACTGTGGAAAACAAAAGATTATTTGTGTTTTCACCATTAAAGCCCATGTATATATACAGACTACAGTAAACGATACTGACTTTTTCACTTCTGTTCTAATCTGTAGCTCGTTGAAGACAGCAACCTGTCCATGCTGACAATGGAAATAGCAGAGAAAAGTCATCTACTGAGGCATGCTTTTCTTTTTGGGTTTTTTTATTATTATCAATTTTATTCGTAAAAGTTTGTTCTGCATTACAACAGGCAAATGAGGGGGGAGGAACTCCATGGATTAAATGCTGAAGAACTACATCAGCTAGAGAAGTCTCTGGAAGTTGGGTTGAGCCGTGTAATGGAGAAAAAGGTTATAGCTTTTTCTGCAAAATTTCAAGCAATGATTAAATATTTGGATTTAGCTTATTTTTGTTTAATGCGTTCCAGGGTCAAAGGATTACGAGAGAAATCAGTGAGCTTCAAAGAAAGGTCAGTCAGTATATAAACATAAAAATAGCAGTAAAAGGAGAAATTAAAAACTGTGTTTTGATGCATGCAGGGAAAGGAATTGATGGAAGAAAACCAACGATTGAAGCAGCAAGTATGGGTTTTCCCTTTTTCACGATGTTATATTTATTAGTCCCAAGCTTTCATCACTGCGGGTATTGCAGATATCTGACGGCCCAAGACAAGTTGCCGGTGACTCGGAGAACATCGCCGAGGAAGGTCAGTCGTCGGAGTCGGTGACCAACGTTTGTACTTCCAACTGTAATCCGCCCGACTACGAAGGCTCCAATACATCCTTGAAACTAGGGTAAGCACAATTGTTCATACAAATATAGTACTAAGTTTTCTGTTAAAAAACTTAGGCCAACTGCCTGGATGTTTTGCAGGTTACCGTTTTCTGGTTAACTGGGGACTGGGGAGGGTTTGTGGAGATCAACTGAGTAGGAAATTAAGACACAAAGTTTTATATACTCTTTCCCGGTATTGTATTTGTACGGTTTAAAGAATGGGGTACTCAGTAAAGGAGGAGTTACAGACATTAAAACAATGTTTTGGAAGTTTGCAAGTCTCCATAATTGTAGTATTGTACCCAGCTTCGACAAATCTTCCAGAGGGCTTCGAATGCCATTAATATCTTGCCGTGCGTCATCTTCCAAAATAAGATTAGTGTAGCTTGGGTTGCAGCGTTGAATCCAGGCTCATTCTTCTGAGGTTAAGAAACTATTATATACATATTTAATTAATATTAAGAAAATAAAACACATGTTAATTTTATAATAATACCACTAATAGTAATAGAGGTAAAAACTTACGGTGTATTAAATAAATCAAAATTAATCCTTAATCTAATTATCGATTTAATTATCGAAAGTTTCATCTAAAACTTTTTCTCGCTCGGCAATTTTCTTTTATTTTTATTTGGGACAACATTAGTTTTAGTATTCATCGTCAATAGTACGTAATCATTCACTTTTATTTACTTTTTATTAGTTTTTATTAAAAATAACTATGACTTTGTGGTATGTTTTATTCTGTTTTTAACACGTTTTTTACCAATATTGTATTTGACATTTTTTCGACTGATCAAAATGTCGTTTATTTAGTTGTGTCGTTTATCTTTATTATTTTAGATTCTCGAGCTGGATTTGGATATGTTCTCACGATCATCGTTTCTTATTCACAATTAAGTTATGATATTGACAGTTTTGTTAACGTGCATCATCATTATATGCATCTTTATGTTAGTATTGATGGGTTTTTTTATCAATCATCGTCGATTAATTGTGTTGTTCGTATCTCTCTTTTGTTCGAGTATTTTAGTTCAGTTTTTAACCTTTTTCCTTGTATGATCCTTTTATGATCTTAAGTGGTTAGTTTTTTGTTTCAACAGTTATAACACGAATTCCTATTTCTCAATGATATCACATGATCAAGACAATTGATTGAATCTCGTGAACCCATTTCTTAGATTCATTGGTATCTCATTTTTATAAAGTAAATCGACTTTGATTCTTGAATAATCACACCACTTTTACTTTTATTGTAACAAAAAATTCTTGAATAATTATGTTAGTATTGATGGAAAATTTCTCAATATCTTGTTCATTCACAACAAAATATTTTTTTTTTGTGCGTGGTAAAAACATACTTTTTTGGGAGATATACTATTTCACTTTCACCAATCGAGTCGCGGGCATCTAACATATTTATATTTAATGATTTTCCACAAAGTGGTGACGAAAGGTATAATTTGTACAAAAATTTTCAGTTTACAATTTGATCTGATCCATTAGTTCGCAAAGCTATATACTCGATTGCAGACATTTCTGGAACACCTCTAGTAGAGGGATAAATAGTCAATTTGAAAAGAATTTATTGTCAACCTCTTTTAGATATGAATCCATCGGATTCAGAAGAAAACTTGCATCGGCATCTCAATGTCAATTCAAACATAGGTTTGATTAACACTCCATGTTCTTAGCAATATTTACCATCTGAAAAGCGAAAAAAATATAATCTGTCTAAAAAATGCGTTGAGAAAAAGTGGATGTATAGAACTTTTCAACGAGAATGTGTTTTTTCAACTCTCTCAAAACGGAATCTATTCTAAATATCCAAATCATATATTTAGTTTACTCTCATAATTATAAACTTTTATTGTAATTTTGAATACATTTTCTTTTTAATAAAATTAACCGTTTTCGTTAAAAAAAAATACATTTCTAAGATCCACTAATTGGCCTAGTGGCCAATGATGCTTATATTGCCGCATATTGTATGAATTTAAATCTGGTATGAGAATATAATACCTTTTTAATTAATAAAAAAAATACATCTATGATGGATATTCAATTTTAATTATTCAGGCCATTGCAACATTACCATAGCATGATGGATGCGCCCCTTAAACTTTAATTTTAGTCCAAGCTGGTTTATGTGTAGGGCTTTTACGGTTTGAGCTAAGTGTTGGCCTTTGAGTAGTCCATCATAAATTCGGGCTGGGCCTAGCTAATGAAGTTGAGATTATTTTATACTTTTATTCCTAGAAAAGCAAAATTTCTGACCATTTATGATTTCACCAGGGGTGTTTAAAAATATTTGATCCGATCTGATTATCTTTTGATCCGATCTAAAATTTTGAATATTATATTTAATTTTTATTTTCGGATCGGATATCCGATTTGATTTTAAATTTTTCGGATCTGATACAGATCGCAATATTTCAAGTTTCAGATTATCCAAAAATTCAAAAATCTGAAAATTCAATTTTTTTTAAGAATATTCATTTTATGTTTTTAACAATTTGATGCTTGTTATATCCGAAAATTAAAAAAATTGGAATTTCATAGATGTGAAACTTGCTATATTTAGCAATTTGTTGTTTGTTATATTTGAAATTCCGAAATTTTCATAAATACGACCTTCAAATTCGAAAAAATAATTAAATTAAAATATATTTTTGGATAATCGAATATCTAATCAGATTATCCGATATCTAAATATTCGAATTTTTCCGGATCAGATATGGATCACTATACTGCCGATCCAAAAAATCGAATATCCGAAAAAACTGGATTCGATCCGATCCGATATCCGACAATGAACACCCCTATATTTCACAATGGTCCCAACGTTAAAAGGTGTCAAGGTAATATATTTTTTTTATTAGAAAAGGGTACTATTATAGGCATCATTAAAAACTTCACTAAACCTAAATTGAGAAAAAGAGTAACATAATAGCACAAAACAAAATAAAAAAAAAACTTAGCCAAAAGAAGGCTACTCCAACATAAAATTCTTAACACAAGCAACAATGCACAAAACACCCAAATAGCCCGAAAGATGAACCATCCCACAAGACCTCAAATCCCTCAGCACAAGGCCAAGACCCCCCCCCCCCCCCGTCCGACTATAACAACAACGCCATTTCTCCAGGCGGTTTCTGGTAGGGCTGTAAATGAGACGAGACAGATCGCGAGCTACTCGAGTTCGACTCGGTCAAAGCTCGGTCAAAGCTCGACTCGATTGGACTCGACTCGAGCTCGAACTCGGCTCGAGTTCTTGACGAGCCGAGCCGAGCTACTTGATACCCGACTCGAAAAGCTCATGAGCTACTCGAAAATATAATATACTAATTTTTTTATCTTTTATAATTTAAAATCTAAATTCTTAAACTTAAAACCCTAAACATAAGTATTTAACCCTAAAATCTAAGTCCTAAATTCTAAACCCAACAACTTAAACCTCTAAACCTTAAACTAACACCCTAAACCCTAAAATTAACAAACTTGAGTTTACACAACTTGAGTATCAAAGTTTTTTCTTCATAGGACTTTAAATGAGACGTGACAGATGAAGAGTTACTCGAGTCCAATGCAGTCAAAGATTGGTCAACACTTGACTCGATTGGGCTCGAATTAAGCTCGAACTCGACTCGAATTCTAAACGAGCCGAGTCGAGCTCAGATTTCTCAAGCTCGTTAGAAATTACTCAAGCTCGAACTCGACTCGAAATCTTAACGAGCCGAGCCGAGCTTAGCACTACTCGAGCTCGACTCGGCTCGTTTACACCCCTAGTTTCTGGAACCATGCGACATAAAAAGAATCTACATCGAACACCTTAGCTACCGCATCCGCAACCTTATTACCAGTACGATAAACATGCTAAAATTGCACAGTCCAGGCACACCTCCGCCATTCCGCTATATGTGCAATCGTCAGAGGATAGGTTTTAGTTCCTTCACGAATAATTCAAATAGCTTCCAAACTGTCATATTCAACGATCACTTGTCGAAACCCCATCTCCCGCGCACACTGAATCTTAACCAATATACCCCACAACTATGCTTCACAAATCGAACAACTACCCAACAACTTGTTAAACCCAACCAACTATTGTCCCGTATGATCTCGGATCACTCCACCACATGTAAGCCACGGTTACTAATACGTGCACCATTGGAATTCACTTTCACCCACCCTTGAGGTGGCGGTGTCTACACATTAGATCCTGTCAACTGGCCACCGGGAATGGGGACCATCATCGTCAGAGATTACAGCGCCTTATGAGAAACAACAACAAGCCAATTGCACCTCTCAGTTATAAACTCATAGCCCTCCACCGAACTATGGAAGGTAATCCCATTCTGATGCATCCATATATACCAAATTGTCGCACCGAACACAAGGTCCCAATCCCGCTCATCATGCGCAAAGTAGCCCGATTTAGACAAATTCATCCCCACCTAGTCCTTAACCTCCATCGTCATAAAATCTGTAAGCCTACCCCGTCTCACAAGTGTCTGCCATGTAACAAACGCCGACGGACAAGTACAGAGGACATGACTGACATCTTCAACATCCGCACAACATATCGGGCATTGAGCACTAAGCGTAAAATGACGTCGCATTCGTTCCTCATTTGTCATAATCTTCCCAGGGGCCAAAAGCCAAAGGAATATCTTTATTTTTTGCAACCCCAAAACTTATGAATATACTACCACACATTATCTTCCAACACAACCAAAGGCATGGAACAAATGGTGAAAGAGATGCGTATCGAGAACTTCATATTCGTAGCACCCTACGAATGCATCACCCAACCACAGGGCTAGGTGTTTTGTCGCTGCCAGGCACAACAATAATTGCATCGACAGCAACTCTTTCAGAACTGCCCAGTTCCACTCTCCCGATAGAGTTACAAGATAGGCGACCGA
The DNA here is from genome assembly GCA_030270665.1 of Hibiscus trionum. Taxonomy (NCBI): domain Eukaryota; kingdom Viridiplantae; phylum Streptophyta; class Magnoliopsida; order Malvales; family Malvaceae; genus Hibiscus; species Hibiscus trionum. The sequence goes on from BSYR01000005.1 coordinate 35,097,945, forward strand.
AGCATTAGTCACCAAACTCAGCTTTATCTTGGCTCACATAATGCACCAATGGGCCAAACTCCGGCAACCAAGCATCAAAATAGAACTGCACATCCCCACTGTGACCATTAAACCAAACTACGTTATTTCTCACATCGTCCCAAATGACACCTAAACCCTTCCACAAGTGCGGGCAATTTGTACCATGGAAATTGGATGAGCCACCCCACCTCCCTTATCTGCCCAATCCGCCATAGGCTAGAGGTTGACAAAGAGTAATCCATCGCACCAAATGAACCCCACCTCGATCCGATGAGCCACCCCATACAAAGTTCCGTATCAATTTCTCAATATCTTCACAAGTCTGCTTCGGAAGCACTGACGATTGTATAGTGTAAATTGGAATTGAAAAAAGAACTGCCTTAGCCAAAGTGATACGGCCATCCAAAGGAAGTGTTTTCGCCTTCCAACCACTCAATTTTCGATGAATCATCTGTACAAGATATTTTTAAGAAGCCGTAGTAACACACTTATGGAGAAGTGGCACCCTCAAATATTTCTCTAGATCCTCAACCTCTAGAAAACCAAACGGCGGCCCAATGAATTCGCGCAACTCACCATGTACATTTTTGGAGAAAAAAATCTTTGTTTTCGCCACTCTGATTTTATGCCCAAAGACTTCACAAAATTGAGCGAGCATTCATTTAATAACATTTAATTAATCCTCAACTGCTTCTGCGAACAAAATCATGTCGTCAGCAAAGTAGGTGCGGAATACTTGGGCTAGCTTTGGATGTTCGAAATGACTTCCAAATTTTACTTTGCACCTCAAGTTGAATGGCCTGGGCGAGTCATTCCATACATAAGACAAACATGTATGGGGATAATGGATCCCTTTTCCTTAACCCGCGCGACGGTGAGAAGGCATCAATTACTAGGCCATTTATAATTATCTGACTTAATACCGACGAGACACACTGCATAATGATTGCTCGAAGAGAATTCGGGACTCCAACATCAATTAACGTATCTTCAATGAAAGACCACTCAAGGCGATCATAAGCCTTCTCGAGGTCAATCTTAACCGCCACCCACCCCTTACGTCTCATCTTCCGTCGCATGGAGTGTACAATATCTTGCGTAATAATAATATTATTCATAATTTCCCTCCTTGGTACAAAGCTTGTCTGATTCTCTAACACCCAACTGGGAAGGAATGGTTTCAATCTATTCACAATCACTTCAGAAAGGATTTTGTACACCACATTGCACAAACTTATGAGTTGAAATTGTGAAATCAACTCAGGTAGCGCCACTTTTGGAATGAGCACGAGTAAGGTTCGATTCCAAGCACTTGGAATCGCTTCTCTCGCAAATATCGCTCAGATGCTACAACACACATCCTTGCCCAAGACGTCCCAGTTATTCTAAAAGAACGCCACATGCAACCCGTCTACCTCAGGTGCTTTCAATAGGCTCATATCATGTACGGCTGCCTATGTCTCCTCATCGGTTACCATGGCTGTCAAAGCATGCACATCATGCACATGGAACAACCCACACACTTCATACCTATCTCCCCCATTGCATGACGTAGTAAACAAATGCCGGAAAAAAGTCAATCGCCAAATTTTGGAGATCCTATCTATCTGAAACCCATTTTCCATCCTCACCTCTCAAAGTCGGTATCCGATTAGCCTTCCTTCGTGCCAGAGTCGACAAGTGGAAATACTTCGTGTTAAGATCTCTACCTTGAACCCATTAGCTCTAGCTTTTTGCATCTACAAGCTCTCCTCTTGATCCAACACTAATTCTAATTTCATGCGAAGTTTCTTTTGAAGGCATATTAGAGACTCCAAATGATATTAATTCAACACTTTATCAATCCATTATAGTCGAGCCATAAGCTTCCGCTTCTAATCCCCTATAAGCCCAAACACTTCCTTATTCCATTTACGCACTTTAGTTTGGAAGGTTTCAATGTTAGCCTCAGTATCTATGTTCCCATCCCAAACTGACTTGAGAAACTCTTGAAATTGAGCATGTTCTTGCCAAGCACCCACAAAGCGAAAATGACAATTTTCTCATACATGATCCTGCCGACAAAGATTCAAAAGCAACGACCGGTGATCCAGCCCAACTTATCCAAATGCAAAAAATTAGACTCCGAAAAGCATGACAACCACTTAGAATTACCAAGGCACTTATCCAAGCGTTGATAAAGGTCCCCCGCGACCATGCAAAAGGTGGCCCGTGAAAACCAAGGTCAATCAGTCCGGACTCAAATAGCCATTTAGAAAACAGTCTGCTACCCCCACCTGGGTATCCGATCCTCCCATGCGTTCTTCATGATGGTGAATGACGTTAAAGTCTCCCCCAAGTACCTATGGGACATCAACGCCGGGATTCACATCTACCAATTCTTGCCACACACGTTTACGAACCACAGCTTGGGGACTCGCATATACAAAGGTGAAAAAGATCCAATCATCACTATCGCAAATACGTCACCTCCCATGAATGAATTGGTTTGCAATTTGAAGCACTTCCATCTGAACATACTCCGCCCAAAGTAACCATACTCCTCTACTAAACCTATGTGCCTCCACACGAAACGAATGAGGGAAACCCAACCTTGCTATCACATGTTATGTCTCCACGAACTTACCCTCGGTTCAAACAACGAAACCACCATTGGCCGATGCTCGCGAACAAACATTTTGAAATTCCGTCTAAAACCCAGGCTCGCTGCACCCTAACAATTTGAAAACATAAACTTCATCATTACGAAAGAAAAATCGACAAAACATACCTTATTGGCCTAGGATTGTCACCCCCACACCATAACATCTTGTTGCATATCCTTTGAATCACTCAGCCCCACATTCACGAGCTGTAAAGCGGCACCATTCTTGGCTAAGGATCCATGAGGATGTAGAAGGTCGAGATTGAGATATTCCGCCACTTGCTGCACCCATTCTACCGTTACCGGTCGGGCAACTATCTGAGTATCACTCGAATTTGCATTCTTTACCCCCCACGCTGATTAATTTCCTTAATTCGCTTAGATGCGCTTCCCGAAACTCACACACCCTTGCTACTATCAGGCTTACAATCTTTGAAGCCTTGTTCAACAATCACCACAGCTCGATGATTCACTTTCCTTGTCACCACCGAATGTGAGGCCGCAGAATCCTCACGAGCCACAACAACAGGTTGAGTACTACCGCTCTTAATACTCTTTTTAGGACCTTTGTTCTTTTTCGGTGGATTTGACTCCAAGAATGTAGCTTTATGATGAAAAATGTGGCCCTCATTGCCCGTTATATCACTCGTTCTAGTCTTCATCCCACTACTCAGCCCCAGTTCCATATCCAAAATTTGTCCATGTGCTTCCACTATATCCATGTGTTCATCTTCTGCCATTTGGGTATGTTCATCAAGAATAACAAAAAGAGACCCTCCATTTCCACCCCGCAAAGCACTCTCAGAATTCACCCTTTTTTCGGTTTGTATAACTATGACGTCGTCCACTAGCCACCATCCATGAGCGTCAATTATCTGGACTCTTTCTAGGCTCCACCCCAGGAATGTTCACCTCTTTCCCCGGCTCAACTCACTGCCATGTGCATTACACTCCCCTTGAGCATGACCGTATACCCTACACAAAAAGCAAACTTGATGCAACCCCTCATGCTCCTACTTTTGCATAAAACCATCAATGCCTATGCATGAGAGGAACGACTTATTCAAGTCGACCATGATTGCTAATCGAGCAAATTTAACTCGCTCGCCTGCCTTGGTTTTGTAGTCCACACGAATCACCTTGCCAATTATATTAGCAATTTCTCGAAACAGATTCTTCAAGTAATACTGATAGGGTAATCCGAGAAATCTTGCCCAAACAACTATATGGGAAGGGTACTTCTCCTCCGTCGAAAAGGATGTGCTCCATGGTTGAACTGTCAGGTAACTTCCGTAGATAGTCCATGGACCCTCCGTTAAAGCAGTATCATAATCTCTTGGATCCGCGAAGCGCACGAGGTAGTAGTTATTCTCTATGTCAATCAATTGAAAATCCCCCACCGGTTTCCGTAGTGCATAAATTCTAGCCAAAAGAGTTTGGAATCCAATAGTACGCCCAAGAAAACAGACTATTATCGTATTCTTCATGTTCTTATCAATCTAGGCATGAACACGCTCTGAAAAATTAATCTACGGATACGAACCCGCCTTATCAACCATTATATCCTCATGAAGCAATTCAACATCATTGCCATCCGGATCCAACTCTGAACCAGATCCAAAACCCGAGTAGGCGTCTGGACTAACCTTACTTGTATACAACACCTTCCTTGACTCCTTCGTTTCACCGCCTTGACTAGTAAACCGCCCAATTTCATCTGCGACTTGGCCATCCAAAAGCCCCGCATCAACTTCCTTATTCGTTGCCTCTTCAACAATCCTCTTGATGTCATCATCCACATCCCCTTTAGTCTTCTTCTATTGTCGTACATCTTCCACAACAATAGGGATGGATGGTCTTTCAAGTGCCGGAGTAACACTCAAACCGGGAACACCCTCCGGTGGCCTGCCCCAACGTATTAAAAGGTTTAGCGTAGGGTAGACGTTAGGGATTTCTCTAGGTTTTCCATCTAAGGTGGGATGAAAATCATCTGCCCCCAAAGTATGCCCCCATTTGTGCCCCCACTTTAAAATAGTGGGTTTAGGGTTTAGGGTTTAAGGTTGGGGTTTAAGGTTAGGGTGTAGGGAATTAGGGGTAGGGTGTATTTTTTTAGGGTTTAGAGTTTAGGGTTTAGGATATGAAAATTAGGGTTATGAGGTAAGATTTAATTTTTAAGTATTTTTAGGCAGGGGGCATAGAAGGAGGCATGGTTAGGGGGCAGAAGATTTTTACTCTCTAAGGTGATACATTTTATCTAAATGTTCCGGATTCAATTAGTTTAGCCTGTTAGTATATGTGAGTTTAATCATATTTATAATCAAATATAAATATTATATTACACTCGGTCGAATAGAATAATAAAAATATATATTATATTATATTTTTATTATCAGTTTTATTATATAAAACATAACTTAATCTATTAAATTTAAAAATTGTTTTTATTTTATAGATTAAAGAAAAACCACCGACTTTTTGCCCTTCCAATTTCCTTGTATGCTATTATTTCACATGTTTGGTTTAGCGATTGTTTGTCATTGAATTTTCACCAAAAGCTTTTATTTGTTCATATTGTTTTCATTTTATTATTGCTTTATTTTTATCACCAAGTGTGAGTTATTATTATTATATCATAGTTAGAATAATGATAAAACTCAAGATGTAAAAAGAGCCCATTGTATTTAAAATAAGAGCCCATTAAATTTTTAAAGTAAATGAAATGTCCATGTACAAAGGCCAAATCAGCTCAAAGTATAATAAAAAAACTTAGGCTCTAACTTCTTTTCTCTCTTTGTGCAGCCGACAGGGAACCATTGGATCAAATTTGATCCAACGGTATAGATTCAACGCAGAAGTCCTAGACCTGGGTTGATGTAGCGCCGCATCACTTTCTGCCCTTGGATCCATAAGCAATCTAACAACCCAGATCGATCAAAGGGACGACATGCGGATAGTCACTCACGCGTGGCGGTCATGCGCCTAGCGTTCAAACTTCTATTAGTCGTTTCATATTCTCCAGCAAAGCATGTGTCGTTCCTCCTCGTCTCGTCGCTCTTGCCGGTAACGTTGTTACCATTTGCAACCACCGGAAACAAAGAAAAAATTATGGATTAAATTTAAAATGAAAATGGGTCAAATCCCTAAATTGAAGCCCTATCAGACATCAGGTAGAAATCTGAGGCAAGACAAAAACAATTTGGGTTAGGATTAAGGGATTTTTTTCGTGTAATTCAAGCATAATTGTACATATATAAACAATGTAAACAACACACAATACACATCACAAGAGATATATAATATTCGCAACTAGCATTCGGATTCAAGTGTAGCAAGCAAGAGTTGTAAGCAATTTCCCAGAGAAATAAATCAAGAGCTTCTGGTATTTTCCTCTCTTCTTTTTTTTCAAAATAAAATAAGGGATAAGTAATTTTAAACCTTTTTCGCAAAGCGCCGCCGTGCATGTTGATTTGGTCGTAGCTCCGATGATGAATGTATGATTCTGGGCTCGCCGGAATCTTAAAATTGCTTTTAAGAAAGAGGGATTTTGAGGTTTTCTTCTAAAGCAAGTGGCCAGAAAGATTTTTTGGGCTACGAATTGAAAGGGAAGTTTCGGGTGTCTACTGTCGGCGGTAACGACAGCCGACGCCAATCAATGGCGGCTAGCAACGCGGTTAATCGCTACGGTTTCCAGTCCCATGGAGCGAATGAAGGACAAATTTGAGGGAGGGTTAGATCCATTTGAGAAACAAAACCAAAATGACTTAATGTTTCTATTTTTAGCCTTATATAGTAACCCGAAACCTGACCCGTATCCAATTTTCAACCAGCGCTCTTCTTTTACGGGCCTTATACTGCAGCTCTTTGTTTTCTCTTTCTTTCAATTTTGCCCATTAAAATTTCAATTTGACCTCTGAATTTCATTTTCTTTTCAAATCAGTCCTTGAATCATTTTACAAATTATTTTTATTTTATATTCTTCAAAAATAAGATCTATTTTATCCCTTTCTCTTATTCGTTGTATTAGTTCACAATTTAATTTTTTTGTTTCATTTTTTGTATATATATTTGTTTGTTGAAAACTTTAGGAATAGGATCTTGAAAACTTAGTTAAAACCTTTGTGTGATGGAAAATTTTCTTCATACATAAAAATAAAATACACTTAATTACATTTAAACCCTAATAGGTAAAATTAATGTAAACATTTTTAGGGTTATTAACCACTAGTTAAGTTTTAATTAAAAAACTTTAACACACTTAATCATCTTTTTTGGTTTGTTAAAAAAGTGAAAATTAATTAATGTGGAGTCTAACCAAACGAAAATGACGGGTTAGCGCAAGAAGTGTTGGCGGTGATTAGAGTTCATTTTTCGGGCGGTAAGGCCGTTAAAATAGATTTATATTTATAAAATGGACGAATAAATCAAAATTTTCCTAAACTTGCAAATTCCAACCTTAAAACGTTTTTGTAAACGGCCATGTACTAATTTTTAGGCGTTGTGGGGTGCTAACCCTTTCTCATACGTAACCGACTCCCGAACCCGTTTTTTGGTTTTACAGACCTAAATTTTTCTTTTAAAAAATAATTTTTTATTAAAATAACCCCTTTTAAAAAGAGTGTCAGACCACAAACCATTTATAAAGATGTTTTACTGTTGGAATTTGCAAGTTCACAAAGAATTCAATTTATTCGTCCGTTTATGAATATGATTCTATTTTACGCATTCTAAAATATTCAAAAGCTCTACACATGAGCTTCATCCCGTTCGTTTAAGTGGAGGGAAAATGCTTTGCTCATTTTAGAATATTGATTCTCCGTATGAGCCTAGAAAGTACCTTCGGGACTCATATGCCCATTGTCTTCGTAAGGATACTGATCCTTCGTGAAGACATGAGGAGATGAGTCCTCCTGAGTTGAACTCAATTCGTTTGAAGCCTATAATGGGTGAGAATCGAGGGCCTTGTTACCCTTAGTAGGGGATAGCAAGGACAGATCGGGTAACCTTTTAGAACTAAACCATGATTGAGAATCTAGAGCCAACCCCAAAAGAGCCATGTGGAAAACCTAGGGTTTTGAGTCTGGTCAAAATTATTTCGCAAAGATAATCCATGGAGACATGTCCTGGAGTGTTGGAATGTGCTGCCCAGAATTATTTATGCTATGAAATTATTTTGGACCCTCATTGTTTTCTTGTTTCTAATCTTTTCCCTTGTTTTTTTGTTTTGCATATTTAATCTTGCAACATCATTCCATATCAAGAAGGGATTGGTTCTTAGGAATATTTGCTCAATTTGAAAAGTTGTCACCATGGATGGAAGGATCCTAAAGAAGGAAGATGAAAATGCGAAGGTACGTCACTGGTCTGAGGTTAACCAGCGGGCGTATGGGAACAGTTTGACCGCTGATCACGAGAAAAAGACTTTAGAGTACGCTCATGTCAGTGTCAAACAGAACAACATGCAGGAGCATTGGGAAATCTGGGATCGTTTTGATTATAAGACTAAGAAGTTGTTCTATGAAACTTACGGTGATATAACATATCTATTGTATGTGAAGGTAGTTGAGCCATTTCTGAAGGCCTTGGTTCAGTTCTGGAACCCTGAATACTATTGTTTTACTTTTAATGGAGAAGATATGATGCCCACATTCGAGGAATACTTGGCCCTTTTCAATTTGCGCAAGGTGAAAGAGAATTGGTTTTATTCTAAACCGCCTAAAACAAAAAACCCGCATGTAAGGCTTACGACTTTCGTTGGTATGAATGGTAGATGGGTCAAGGTTTTGATACAGAAAAGAGGAGGCAGTTTTTCCTTCCCTTAGTCAAGCATTCGAAACATAATACTTGTTCATCCAGATAAAGAGAAGAGAGTGGAACTCCTGGCTATTGCAATCTACAACTTGGTTATTTTCCCGAAGGTATTGGGAAATATTGATGTAACTTTGCTAGATTTTCTTGAACAGTTGAAGAGGAGAGTCAATCCAGTACCCACAGTGCTAATTGGAACCTTTATTTCCCTTAATGCATGCAAGGAGATTGAAGGTGTGCGCTTCATAGGGTGTTCCCCTTTGCTCCAGGTTTGGGCCCTTAGCCATTTCTGGAAATGCCAGACTCTAACAGTTGAAGAGGAGAGTCAATCCAATACCCACAGTGCTAGTTGGAACCTTTATTTCCCTTAATGCATGCAAGGAGATTGAAGGTGTGCGCTTCATAGGGTGTTCCCCTTTGCTCCAGGTTTGGGCCCTTTTCCATTTCTGGAAATGCCAGACTCTAACTTTGTCCAATATGTTCTCCCCAAACTTTTCTTTGCTTTGAGAATTTTTGGCAAAAGATTGACCAGTCGTCAAGGGAGGCAAATGGGTAGACATTTTCAAAGACCGTCGTGATCAAGACATCAGATGGAGGGTTCCATGGATGGGCCATGCTAAGGTTCTATATAAGTGTAGAGATTTTAATTACCTGATGTTGTTGGGCTTATAGGGTGGAATTGGGTGTGCTTCTCTGTTGGTGTCACGACAGTATGGTTCTCGACAGTTCGTTCCTTTTACTGCTGGTCTTAGCTCATTAGAGTCCGAGTTTCAAGGCGAGTTCAAAGGGAAGATACAAACTATTAGTGATTCGTGGAACAATTGCTATTACATGAAGCTAGAGTCTGGCAGTCATTACATGTTCACCCCTGACTATGACGCATGGAGGCATATGAGAGCGAATGACAAGATCATACCACCTAATCCTGGGCAAGCCAAGTCTCTAGAAGAACACTTGAAGGTAGTTCCCTCTAAAGCTGATATTCTGAGAGAGGAATTGAGATCGATCCTGATAAGATCAAGGTCATACAAGAACTCCCGCTATCCCAAACACAGAAAGAGGTCCAAGGTTTCTTGGGGAGACTAAATTATATTGCTCACATCATATCCCAATTAACGGATAAGCGTGATCCAATTTTCAGGCTACTTAGAAAGAATAACCCAGGGACACGAAATGAAGAATACCAAGCAGCCTTAGAAAGGATCAAGGAGCAATTGACTATTCTTTTTGAATTGGTACCGCCTGTTTCAAGGAAACCACTGATTCTATATTTAACAGTGTATGAAAATTCTATGGGTGTGTGTTGGGACAACATGATGAAGCTGGAAGGAAAAAAAGGCAATATATTACTTGAGTAAGAAATTCACTGACTGTGAGACCAGATACTCTTCAATTAAAAATAAGTGTTGCGCTTTGGTCTGGGCAGCTAAGAGGCTCCAGCAGTATATGTTATATCACACTACATGGCTAATTTCGAAATTAGATCCACTAAAGTTCATGATGAAAGCTCCAACCCTATCAGGAAGGTTGGCACGTTGATAGATGTTACTATCAGAGTTTGACATCCAATATGTGAGCTAGAAAACGGTAAAAATGAGTGTCATAGCTGATTTTCTGGCAAGTCGCGCCCATGACGATTATTAGCCATTAAATTTTAATTTCCCTGACGAGGACCTGATGTGTATTTTAGAAGACGGTGAGGCCTCAACAGAATCATGGGCCATGAACTTTAACGGTGTCGCCAATGCTTTAGAACGGGGTATCGGGGCAGTTTTGGTTTCACCAGAAGGAAATTACTATCATTTCATCAGCCGTTTGAAGTTCTTCTGCACCAATAATATGGCAGAATACGAGGCTTGCATATTGGGTCTAAGAGAGGCCATTAAAAGAAAATCCAAACCTTAAGAGTTTTTAGAGATTATGCACTGGTAATTTACCAAATACGAGGCGAATGGGATACGAAAGATGCAAAGCTGATATGTTATCATAAGTTGGTCCTCAAACTAGTTAAAGAGTTCGATGAGATCATATTTAAGTATCTTGTTGTGTGTAAATAAGACTATCACAAATAGTGCAAGTGTACACGACGCAAGTAGTAAAGTGATACTAGAGTATCAGATATCATCTCCACAGGGACTAGAAATAACTCTATCCTTGAATTGCTACACAAGAAAAAGGAATAGTTTAAATGATTGTTGGAAGTAATCTTGAGAAATAACTGAAATAAAAGATAAGGTAAACAGATTGAGAGAACGGGCCAGTATTGAGTTACTCAGTAGTGCAAGTGTTGCACTGTTCAGAGGAGCTTCTGTCGTATATCGTCGCTCCTGTCGCGGTAGCACCTGTCGCGGCAGAGGTCCGTTGATGTCGCGGCAACGACCAACAACTCTGTACTTCAAGCTTGGCAAGAATCTCTGTTATGACTTGTCCTATCCCTAGGTCCAAGTTCCGTTGATGAACACTTCTTTGATGATACCTCTAGGCATAAATCAAAGGGTGAACACCAATGTTTATGAATTCTTCTTTAACCACTTAATCTTGTACTTATCCCTAAGCCAAGATGGTTTAACCATAAACTGGAAAACGCGTATTTACTCCTTTCGTATGCTTAACTCTCCCGATATTAAGCAAATGGATAACCTCACGATGCTCTCCCGATGCTCTTATGAGATATTGAAAACCAGAGTAAATAAACTTGAAGTTTTTATTACTTGAACAGAAAATTCCTAAGAACAATTACAATCCTCACAACTACTTTACAAAATCAACCCTTAGCCCTTGGGAAAGTTTAGAAAATGGTGAAGAGAGAGAAACGACTAGGGTTTTGGGGGAAGACGGCTAGGAATGAGATATCCTTCCCTAGGTCGAATTACATGTCTTTATATAGGCCTTGGGTCCAAGTTTTCTAATATGACAAGAATACAAGTTTAAATTAAAGTACAACTCTATTAAAGATTAAATCTTCTGAGTAGATGCCTTTAATTCGTCCTCTTTTCTTGCTTTGACTTTCTTCCTTGAACTTTAGGCCTGGCCTTCCTTCTACTTTAGGGCTCAGAAAAATATGGGAGTGACCCACGACAGACCGGCTTGAAATCCTCTATCTGTCGAACTCCACTTCACTTTTCCACCTCAGAGTTTCTCTGTCGTCATAGCTGCCATGGTAGGTGTCACGACAGACGGTGCTCTTTGTCTTTCCACTCCAGCTCCTCAATTCGCCTCTGCTCCTTTGCTACCCTGGATTGCTGTCGCGGCAAGTACCTGCAAAAGTGACCAATTTCAGCAGCATCTGTGTAGTTTTATCTAATTGTGATGTGTATGCAAAAATCTATCCTAAATGCAATTAATCATGCTTGAGTGCAGCAAAAATATAGGTAAATGAAGGGTAAGATATAGAACTTTTATGCACTCAACATATCTCCCTAGAGAAGATAATTAGATGGCTGGCGCCTTAGCCACCCTAGCTGCCATGTTTAAAGCGAGTGAAGGTTCTAAGATGATGCCCATCAAATTGCAAGTGTTAGATTCCCTAGCTCACTGTTACGACATAGAAGAAGAAGCAAATGGCCTCCCATGGTACCATGATATTCTACATTACATAAAGTTTCAACAGTACCCGCCTCAAGCGAATGAGAATGAAAAGAAAATGATAAGGAAAATGGCATCAGGGTATGTTCTCGATGGGGAAATCTTGTACAACAGAAGTCAGGATCAAATACTTTTAAGATGTGTGGACGCAAAAGAAGCTCAATTGATCATGTAAGAGGTTTATGAGGGAGTTTGTGGAACTCACCCTAGTGGTTTTACCATGGCAACAAGAATCATGCGCTTTGGGTATTATTGGTCAACTATGGAAGGAGATTGCATCAGTTACTCTCGCAAATGCCACAAGTGTCAAATTTATGCTGATAAGGTTCATACGCCTCCCCAATCTCTTCACATCATGACAGATCCGTGGCCTTTTTCCATGTGGGGCATAGATGTCATCGGTCAAAATCATCCGAAAGCATCAAACGGGCATCGATTTATTCTGGTAGCCATCGACTATTTCACAAAGTGGGTTGAAGTAGCCTCGTATACAAATGCCACTAGATCCACGGTCTGTAAATTCTTGAAGAAGGAAATCATTTTTCGGTATGGCCTACCTGAGAGTATCATTACTGATAATACCTCCAATTTGAATAACAAAATGATAACTGGAGTCTGCGAGCAGTTTAATATCAAACATCGTAATTCGGTAATATATCATCCGAAGATGAATGGGGTAGTAGAGGCTGCAAATAAAAACTATCAAGAAGATAGTCACAAAAATGACCGACTCTTAAAAAGACTGGCATGAAAAGCTACCGTTTTCCTTATATGCCTATCGAACTGTAGTACGGACGTCCATTGGGGCAACACCGTTTTCGTTGGTGTACGAAACAAAAGTTGTACTACCAATTGAGGTTGAAAACGTCTCTTCGTTTCATGATAGAAGCAAAACTAGAAGAGGCAGAATATGTGTAGGCGAGATATGACCAGTTGAACTTAATTGACGAGAAAAGGTTGAAAGCACTACGCCACGGTCAGATGTATCAAAAGAGAATGATAAGGGCACATTAAAAGAAAGTTCACCGAGAGAATTCTAGGAAGGGGATTTAGTATTGAAGAAAAAGTAATCAATCCAAAGTGATTCTCGAGGAAAATAGGCACCAAATTGGGAAGGGTCTCACATCGTGACAAAGGTTTTCTCGGGAGGAGCATTGATCTTGGCTGAAATGAATAGAGATGAACTTCATAACCCGGTAAACTCGGTTCAGTCAAGAAGTACTATGCCTAGAAAAAGAAAGAAAGAAAAAGAGAAATAAAAAGGAAAGAGGAAAAGAAAAAAAGGAAAAAGAAAATAAAAGAAAAATAACAATAAGAGAAAAGAAAATGAGGGTTCAAAATGAAACCCGTAATGGGCGTTTTGAGAACCAAAGGAGGATCTGAGTTGAAAACCCACAAAGGGCGGCTCAGATAATTTACAAATTAGGCATGTTGCAAATTGATCCTTGGGACTTGACAACTGGGAAGCTTCATATCTTTACGCATTGTCACTATATTCAAAGTCTACTTGGCATGGGTAGCATTCAAGGTATCTCATGGTGTTTCGACATGAGGAGTTTTGGCCTATGATATATGAATACTTATTTTCTTTGTGACTTCTCTTATGTTTGTCACATTATAAATAAAATTTCGCCTCATGTTTTTTCCCTTGTTTATACCTTCCCTTTTATATAAACATCGTACTTTGAAAGGAGAATCAATGAGTTTGACATCATTTTAAATATGCAAAAGATTTTTTAACATTACTTTGAAAAAGTACATGGACTATGAGGCGTTCCATGGTTAAGTTTTGAACTTGGGGCATGAGGTTCAAAAATGAAGCATTAACACAAAAAGACACTCAAGGTGTAAATAAGTTTTGCTGCGAACTCTCAAAGAGCTTTGAGGATTCTTGATATACTTTAAGGCAGCATGTTGCGAAACAGAGGTGCCTCTTGATCGCCAGTCTTTCTTCTATGATTATGACAACAATTTTACAGACATTGGAGGAAGCGTCCTAAGATATATGGATTTTCATTCAAGTGTTAGAACCACCCAAGGAGGTTCGTGACTGAATATTGATGTATCAAATACAATGATAGTAGATCTTAAGACGTTTGCGTACGAAGATCGGATGTTTTAAATGAAGCAAAGAGGTAAAAAGAATAAGAATGGCAAAGTAAAGACAGTTGGAGAAGTTCGTCCTTCTAACCATGAGTACAAGATTACTGGATTAAGTGAGCAAATATACAAAGGTCAGATGTTTTTGGTGAAGAAAAGAGGTACAAAGAATGAGAATGGTGAAGTAGAAATAGTGGAAATGGCTGCTCGTCATGGCTAAACGAGTTAAAAAGAAACCATAAAACTTGACATACAGAAGCTTTTTTAGCAAAAGAACTTGCTTATCTATTCGAGCATAAAGAGAATAGAACTCGCCTATCCGTTCGGGAATATGGAGAATGGAACCCGCCTATCTGTTCAGGCGTATGGAAAATAAAACCCACTTATCTATTCAAGCATAAGAAGAATAGAACCTGTCTATCTGTTCGGGTGTATGAAGAATGAAACCTGCTTATCTATTCAAGCATAAGAAGAATGGAAACCGTCTATCCGTTCGAGCGTATGGAGAATAGAACCCGCTTATCTATTCAAGCATAAGGAGAATAGAACCCGCTTATCTGTTCAGGCATATGGAGAATGGAATCTGCTTATCTATTCGAGCATAAGGAGAATAAAACCTGCTTATCTGTTCGGGCATTTGGAGAATAGAACTCGCTTATCCATTCGAGCATAGGAAGAATAGAACCCATCAATTGGTGCAGACAGAGAATCTCGGTGAATGAAGGTTTAGTAATTGGTGAAAATCAGTGTCCGTTGTTCTTTGCTCTATTCCCGTTTCACCGGAATAACCAAAGAGGGGCAATTGTTGTCACTGAATTTTCACCAAAAGCTTTTATTTGTTTATATTTTTTTTTTCATTTTATTGTTGTTTTATTTTTATCACCAAGTGTGATTTATTATTATTATATCATAGTTAGAATAATGATAAAATCCAAGATATAAAAAGAGCCCATTGTAATTAAAATAAGAGCCCAACACATTTTTTAAAGTAAATGAAATGTCCATGTACATATTCAAAGGCTCAATCAGCCCAAAGTATAATAAAAAAACCTAGGCCCTAACTTCTTTTCTCTCTTTGTGCAGCCGAAAAGGAATCATTGGATCAAATTTGATTCAACGATATAGATTCAACGTGGAAGCCGTAACCCTTGGTTGATGTAGTGCCACATCACCTTATACCCTTGGATCCAGAAGTAATCTAACGGCCCAGATCGGTCAAAGGGACGACACGCGGATCGTCACTCGCGCGTGGCGGCCACACGCTTGACGTTCGAATTTCTATCAGTCGTTTCATCTTCTCTGGCAAAGCCTGTGTCGTTCCTCCTCGTCTCGCCGCTCCCGCCGGTAACATTGTTACCATTTTCAACCACCAAAAACAAAGAAAAAAGAAAGGATTAAATTTAAAATCAAAAGGGGGTCAAATCCCTAAATTGAAGCCCTATCCGACATCAGTTAGAAATTCGA
Source organism: Hibiscus trionum (assembly GCA_030270665.1). Taxonomy (NCBI): domain Eukaryota; kingdom Viridiplantae; phylum Streptophyta; class Magnoliopsida; order Malvales; family Malvaceae; genus Hibiscus; species Hibiscus trionum. The sequence continues at coordinate 35,113,564 of BSYR01000005.1, forward strand.
GGCAAGACAAAAGCAATTTGTGTTGGGATTAAGGGATTTTTTCGTGTAATTCAAGAACAATTGTACCTATATAAACATTGTAATTTTCAGGTAAACAACACACAATACACAGTACAAGAGATATACAATATTCACAAGTAGCATTCAGATTCAAGTGTAGCAAGCAAGAGTTGTAAGCAATTTCCCAGAGAAATAAAACAAGAGCTTCTGGTATTTTCCTCTCTTTTTTTGAAATAAAATAAGAGAAAAGGATAAGCAATTTTAAACCTTTTTCGCAAAGCGCCGTTGTGCATGTCGATTTGGTCGCAACTTCAATGATGAATGTATGATTCGGGGTTTGCCAAAATCTGAAAATTGCTTTTAAGAAAGAGCAATTTTAAGGGTTTCTTTCAAAGCTGGTGGCCATAAAGATTTTCTTTAGGTTACGAATCGAAAGGAAAATTTCGGGTCTCTATTGCCGCCAGTAATAGCAGCCGGCGCCAATCAATTGGGGGCCGACAAGACGGTTAATCGCCACGGTTTCCAGTCTCATAGAGAGAATGAAGGATGAATTTGAGGAAGGCTTCGATCCATTTGAGAAACAAAACCAAAATGACTTAATGTTTTGTTTTTAGCCTTATATAGTGACCCGAAACCCGACCCGTATCCACCTTTCAACCCGCGCTCTTCTTTTACAGGCCTTATACCGCATTGTTGAGTGGATCAAATGATTGATCAAAGCCAAGAGGGGGTGAAATGGGTTTTTAAAATTTTGGAAGTGAAGTGGGATGAATAAAAATGAAGAACAAGGCAATTATAGTTATTCAAGTTCCAAATGAACTCTACATACACTACCTTAGCTCCCACTAAGGATTTTCCAACAACTCCACTAGTTGATCTTCCCATTTTCTAGGCTTAGAAGGAAACTTTTACAAAACCAGTCAATTTTTTACCCAAAATTGACCAAACCCTCACTTGGTTACAAAGAAGAATTTGAAGGCAATAAGAATATCTCTCAATACAAATTTTCCCCTTTGAATACAAGCACTCAACCCAAATTGAAATACAAGATAAGAATTACACTCAATACAATTTGGGATTTTTACAAGAATGAGAATTTAGGCACTTGATCTTGGATTTTGTGTATGGATGTTTCTCTAGGATTCAATAGTTGTTGCTGGTCTTCAATATGCTTGTTTTTATACATTCTCCATTAATTCTAGCCGTTTGGGTGGTTAGGGAATTGATTATAGCCGTTGGAACCCTCTCTTTCCATCATAAATGCACTTCTACAGCCTACCGTATCGGTACTCGAGGAAGCGTATCGGTACATGTCTCAAAAAAGAAAGAGTCGTTGCATAAATATAATAGAGGCATATCGATACACGTTCAGGCGTATCAGTACGAGTTAGGGAACCGTTTTGATACGAGTAAGACCGTATCGATGCAATTTTTCCAACATAGCTCACTAGTGGAATTTGTATCGATATGAGTTATAGCGTATCAATACTCATTAACTACCACTTTAAATTTTGGTTACCTACCAACTGACAAGGCAACGGTCGAAATATTTAAAGCTCTGAATTTTTAAAACATATTAAACCGTATCGATACGGGTGAAACCGTATCGGTACTCGATTCAAACTTCTTGAGATTTTATAGAGAGAGCGTATCGATACAGATGGAATATGTTTCGATACCCTATTTCGGTACGGGAAGGAGCGTATCTAAACGTTTATCTCCAGTAGCCAAGTTTGTAAAAAAAGGTATCGATACAGTAAGAAGCGTATCGATACTCATAAACGTTTTTGAGCAATTTGGCCTTGGAACACTTAGAAAAAGTTTAGGAGTTTGAGTTTTTCAAACTAGAACAAAGCCTTGTTGATTTGAAACCTTTTGAGGGACTTAAAAATTTATTTCAAGTTTTACAATTTGGTCCTTAAAATACTTTGTTATATCAAAATCAAACATAGGTTTTACAATCTCCCCTTTTTTGATATAACAAAACCAAAGCTTAAATTTTTTAAGTTTTTTGGAAAACAACTCCCCCTTAAAGTTAGCTAGGTAAATTTTAAGATTAGAGTTTAAGTGAGCTTGTGAACTTCCCTCTCTCCCTTTTTGTTAGATCAAAATAAGAGACATAGGCTATAAAGGCATAACAATAAACCAAGCAACATTTAATAGATAATCATAAAGTTTATAGATGAAAGAAACATCAAAATAAAATCCAAACAACAGAAATCAAAGCATAGGTTTTAAATGATAAACTTAATCCTAAAAGCATAAATCAAAGTGCATGAAAGTAAATCCTAAGATGACATGAATGAGATGCAAAGACTAATATAAGACTCATCTCCATCACCATCTTTATTATCTTCATCTTCATTGGCATCATCGTTCCTCATTGATTGACGCCATTCATCATGGAAGGTCGTAAGAGAGATATTCATAGAATTATGCTCGACCTCGATATAATATATACGCTTCTCTATATTAGTCATACGATCTTCCAAGCTTGTGAAGCGAGTGTCAATGGCGGCAAACCCTGAATTCATGACTTGATCAATAGAACTAATTCTCGTGCGCAAGCTTGTGAATTGTTCATTAAGATAGGTCATGAGAGAATCCGTGGATGGAGAAGAATGAGCTTGAGGAGCTACGGTATGATTTGCAATCTCTTCGGGTATAACATCACTAAGAAGCTCGAAAAGGTGAAGCCAATTACCATTGAAATAAATAAACTTGCCCCGAGATAGAGACCTCTCATCAATCGAATTGATGAGATTTGTCGGATAATCATGAGAGCAATCGACCTCTTTCTTAGTTAAAAAGTAGCTCAAAGTCATGCCATAGGTGAATGAAGTAACAAGCGTGGTGTGACGATGTGGAACGAGGAACACAATCTCCGCAAACATAATGCGAGCAAGGTTAGGATGTTTCCTCTCTCGAAAGCATCTAATCCAAAAATCATCAACTTGGCGGATTGTTGAGTATTTCACTCCGGAAGGCCTAAACCACCAAGTGATCATCAAATGTAAGATGCGGTCATGAGCATTTAGAATGGTGACGGATTTCCCTAGAACATGTCCAAGCTCACCTTCATCATCAATACTCTCATCCTCAAATCCAAAAACATCACAAAGGGTCTTGACATCGACGATAATCTTCTTGCCCATAAGATAAGAATTGACGACAATGACATTACCCTCGGCATTGGCAACACACTTTGTATTGGCATAAAAGATCAAAACCAAATTTTGAAAGAAAAACCCCGAAATTTGAAGAAAATCCACAAACTTCCATTTTTGGAGCAATGGTAAATAAGCAAACTTGAAACGCTCAGAATTGAGAAAAGGAATGGAAATTACCCTCTCTGGTCGAATCTTGTAGTTTTGAAAAGATCGAAAATAGTTGAGTTCACCTGGAGGTCAAAAGCACCTTTGATAGATTAGGGTCAAATTCGGACGAGTGTCGTAGCCGGGATTTGATCCTTCCCCAACTTCCCTAGTAGTGCGTGCTCTCTTTTTAGGTGCCATAGTCTAGAAAAATTTATCAAAACAATGTGTGTATGCATTAATTTTCACATTCAACCCCATGGATAAATCAATAATCAAGGTAAAAAAAATTGAAAGACAAAACAAAACAAAAAAATTGATAAAATCTTTTGAAAGAACAAACAAAACAAACAAAATTTGAAACGAAAATAATAAAGAAAATAGAAAGAAAAGAAGTTTTTATACCTTGATATTGAGAGAGGGAGGAAAGTATGAAGATTTTGCACCAAATTGATGGAGAGCCTTAGACTTGGCTTGATTTTGAAAAACCCTCAAGAAACTTTAAGTTGTGTGATGAAAATATGGAGGGTTGAGGGCCCTTTTATAGATGAAAAATGGTTAGGGTTTTGAAAAAGAGTTTTGGTAATAGTGAAAGTCTTTTAATGCCCAATTAAAGCTTCTGTGCGATCGAGTATCGATACGCCTAAAGGCGGTATCGATACGGGGGTACAATGGTAATTCCTTGGAACCACGTATCAAGGAACCGTATCGAAACGGAAGATATTCGTATCGAAACGCTCACAACTCGTATCGAAACAGATTTAACTGTATCGATACCCGCAAGAGAGGAAATGCAATATGGAAAGCTAATGAAGTACACATATCGATATGCATAAGGCCGTATCAATACCCTATGCCCAGAAATGTATTTTTGGTCTTTAGAACAACCAAAGGCTCGACTTTAACATCTTGTAAATGTATGCAAATGATGAATGAGCAGATCTAAGCATGTTCTAATAGAAGCATGCTCCCCCTAGCTACAAGCATGGTTTCTATCAAGATTAACAATACATAAGCATTAATTTTCACAAGATCAAGCAAATTTAACCTCAAAAGAGTCCTAAAGGGTCAAGATAAGCTAGTTAGATCTAACTCTCTCCTAAGGGACCAAAAAACGCTCTTTGTCTAGAGGCTTGGTAAAAATGTCTGCTAATTGATTTAATGTGTCAACATATTCTATAACAACATCTTGTTTAAGGATATAATCTCTAATGAAATGATGCCTTATCTCTATGTGTTTGGTTCTAGAGTGTTGGATGGGATTTTTGGTGAGACAAATTGCACTAGTGTTATCACACTTAAGGGGTATGGTTTCTACTTTAACTCCATAATCTAAGAGTTGTTGTTTCATCCAAAGGACTTGAGCACAACAACTCCTTAAGGATATGTACTCGGCTTCGGTGGTAGATAAAGCTACACTATTTTGTTTCTTAGAGAACCAAGATATGAGCATACTACCTAGGAATTGGCAAGTGCCGGAAGTACTTTTCCTATCAATTTTACAACCCCCATAATCTGCATCCGAATAAGCATGAAGGTTAAAGCTTAAGTCTCTAGGGTACCAAAGACCTAAACAAGGAGTATCTCTAAGGTACCTAAAGATTCTTTTAACGGCTATAAGGTGAGACTCTCTAGGACTAGCTTGAAACCTAGCACACAAGCAAACACTAAACAATATATCTGGTCTACTTGTGGTAAGGTAAAGCAATGATCCAACCATAGAACGATAAATCTTAAAGTCAACACACTTACCTCCTTCATCTTTGTCAAGCTTTGTAAATGAACTCATTGGTGTAGTTTGAGGCTTTGCTTGCTCCAAGCCAAACTTCTTGAGCACATCTTTCACGTACTTTGCTTGATTTATGAAGGTGCCATCTTTTCTTTGTTTGATTTGGAGTCCCAAAAAGAATGAGAGCTCCCCCATCATGCTCATCTCAAATTCACCTTGCATTAACTTAGCAAACTCTTTGCAATAACATTCATTAGTAGAGGCAAAGATAATATCATCAACATATATTTGCACTACTAAGATGTCATTTTTATATCTTTTTATGAAAAGTGTAGTGTCCACCTTACCTTTTTCAATTAAAAAGTTTGAAAGCCTTTCATACTAAGCTCTAGGAGCTTGTTTTAAACCATAAAGGGCTTTGGTTAGCTTAAAAACATGATTTGGAAATTTTGAATCCTCAAAACCTGATGGTTGTTCCACATACACTTCTTTATTTATAAAACCATTTAAAATGCACTTTTTACATCCATTTGAAAAAGCTTGAAATCATGATAATATGCATATGCAAGCAACATCCCAATAGCTTTCATTCTAGCTACGTATGCATAGGTTTCATCAAAATCTATTCCCTCTTCTTGAGTGTAACCTTGAGCAACTAGCCTAACTTTGTTTCTCACTATGTTACCACTCTCATCTAGTTTATTCCTAAATACCCATTTAGTTCCTATAGTATATTGATTACCAGGCCTTTCAACTAATGTACATACATTACTCCTCTTAAATTGGTTTAATTCTTCTTGCATAGCCAAAATCCAAAACTCATCTTTTAATGCTTCTTTGATATTTTTAGGCTCTATGCATGAAAGAAGTGCAACATTATTTATTAATTTGAGAGAGGATCTAGTAGTTACCCCTTGAATGGATCACCCAAGATTTCACCACCTTTGACATAGTTAAACCCCCTTGGGTAAGATACCTCATTTTCCTCAAGAGCCAAGTCCTTCAAGGCTTCAAGAGGTGGATCTTGTGCATCTTTTTCTTTAGATGGAATCTCATTCACCTTTGATGATTCTCCACCATCATTAGCTTCAATGATCCCTACATCATCATCATCACAAGAATCCTTCCTCGGAAGGAGGTTATCATCGAAAACAATATGTATAGACTCTTCTACTACTAAAGTTCTTTTATTAAATACACGATAGGCTTTAGAGTTTAAAGAATATCCTAAGAAAATAGCTTCATCACTTTTAGCATCAAATTTACCCAAGTTGTCTTTTCCATTGTTTAAAACAAAACACTTGCAACCAAATAGATGAAAATAGCTAATGTTAGGCTTCTTAGATTTTAAAATCTGATATGGTGTTTTCTTTAAAATTGGTCTAATCATTACTCGATTTACAATGTAGCAAGCGGTATTTGTGGCTTCCGCCTAAAAGTATTTAGGTAAATTGTTTTCACAAAGCATGATTCTAGTCATTTATTGTAAAGTTCTATTTTTCCTCTCAACTACCCCATTTTGTTGAGGAGTTCGAGGTGCCGAAAAATTGTGGCTAATACCATTTTCATTTAAAAACTCTTCAAAACCTAGATTTTGAAACTCGGTTCCATGATCACTTCTAATGTGAGAAATTTTAAGCTCAAGATCATTTTGAGTTAATTTAGAAAATGTGATGAATTTTTCTAAAGCCCCATCTTTTGTACTTAAGAATATAACCCAAGTAAACCTAGAATAGTCATAAACAAGTACAAAAGCATATGATTTACCACCCAAGCTCATAGTTCTAATAGGCCAAAAAAGATCCATATGAATCAATTGTAAACATCTACTAGTAGATACATCATTAATGGATTTAAAGGATGGTCTATGTTGTTTACCCTTAGAGCATGCATCACATATTTTATCATTTGAGAACTTAATCTTGGGTAAACCTCTAACAAGATTTAGGGAAACTAATTTTTCTAAAACACTAATGCTAGCATGTCCTAGTTTCCTATGCCATAACCATGCATCATTTTCATTTTGTGCAACAAAACATGCATGTGATGTATGAATGTCATCTAAATACACCGTATATATGTTTCCTATGCGATGACCAATGAGCATTATTTTATTAGATTTAATGTCAACAATTTTAAACCCATTTTTATCAAATAAGACATTAAACCCTTTATCACACAATTGACATACAACACATTTTCAATGAGTATGGTAGAGTGATTATCTATAGAGTCAATACCTTCAATGTGGCCTTTGGAGTTGTCACCAAATGTCACTACTTCTCCACTTTTTGGCTTTAATTCCACGAATCGACTCTTGTCTCTGGTCATGTGCCTCGAGCATCCACTATCAAGGTACCATGAGTTTTGGCTTTGTGCTTTGGCCTTGTAGCAATGCTCCTCCTACAAATAAAGAATTTAGGCTTTGATTTTTTGTACCCAAATCATTTTGGGTCCACAAGTGTTAGCTCCCAAAAGCTTGGTTCCCTTAGAAATCCAAGGTGATATGGCATCAACATTATTAGATTTAACAAGTTCCTTAGGAACTCATACACTTCTAATTCTTTTAGTTTTTGCATGCCTATAGGAGCCACTTTGTTTGTAGTTAAAATTCTTTATCTTAGGTTGGTTTGTTCTAAATGATTCACCTATTTCATTTTTCAAAGTACTAACACCTTTTGGTGTTCAATGTTACATTGAGAAATAAGATTATTTAAATCTGCATTTTCCTTTTGAAAGTATTCAAGTTCATCTTGTAGACCTAAAATCTTTTTCTCAAACTCCAAGTTAGCTTGAGAAATTAAATCATTTTTAGCATTCAAATCCGAAATGACTTTTTTATTTTTCAAAACGGACTCCTTATACTTCTCAACTAACTCATCATACACCTCTTGTAACTCATCATACGCTTCATGCAATTCATCATAGGTAAAATCAAAAGTAGATGAGTTACAGGTTACCTTAGAATCCTCTTCAATAGCCATGAGGCAAAGGTTGGCCACTTCTTGTTCCTCATCCTCGGATGATTCCTCATCACTCTAAGTAGCAAGCTTGGCTTTGAGCTTCTTCTTCTTCTCAAAGCCCTTCTTCTTGAGTTGAGGACACTCGGAACGAATATGGCCCAGTTTCTTGCACTTATAGCATATGATCGGATCTTTTTCTTCTTCTTTGTTCTTGGTCTTGAAGTCAATATTTCTTTGAAACTTTCTACCTCGGTTGGACCTCATAAATCATGAGAATCTCTTGGCTATCATAGCCAATTCTTCAAGATCTTCCTCCTCACTAGAAGTGCTCTCCTCATGTAGAGAAGCTTTGAGAGCCACTCCTAATTTCTTCTTCTTATCTACCTCAAGCTTCTCCACTCTTCTTTCTTCTTTTCATCTTCCCTTCCTTGCTTTATGATTTCATGAGTTAGGAGAGAACCAACTAGCTTATTAAGCTTTAGTGTCTTCAAGTTCTTTGCCTCGATGATAGCGGTTCTTTTCCCATCCCAAGACTCGGGAAGAGAGTAGAGTAGCTTCCGGACTAGCTTGTTTTCCGGGATGATCTCTCCAAAACCTTTTAGCCCATTGACAATGGTTGAAAAATGATCAAACATCTTTGATACGGTTTCATCGGGCTCCATCTTGAAATTCTCATAGCTAAGATTAAGAATTCCAATCTTTGTTTCCTTCACATCGCTTCTCCCTCCATAGGTTGTCTCAAGTGTATCCCACACTTCTTTAGCACTTTTGATGGAAGAAACTTTGGAGTAGATATCCGGTCCAAAAGCACAAAATAGCATGTGAAGAGCCTTGTCATTGATTTGAAGCTTCTTTCGATCATCTTCACTCATCTCTCCTTTTCTTTTTGGCACAAGTCTTCATTCATCGGAATAATGGGATCATCCTCTATAGTATCCCAAACAAGGTAATCACTTGACTTTATGAAGAGACGCATCCGATTCTTCCAAAAAGGATAGTTGTCACCGTTGAAGAAAGGCAGTTTGGTGATCGATTGAGACTCGTACATGCTAGAGCCGGAAGTAGATGCCATGGATTGCTTTGTTGATGATCACACTCTTCCTAGAATCTTCTCTTTCGGTTGTTAATCCTTCAAAGAGGTAGGCTCTGATACCAATTGTTGAGTGGATCAAATGATTGATTAAAGTCAAGAAGGGTGAATTGGGTTTTTAAAATTTTGGAAGTGAAGTGGAATGAATAAAAATGAAGAACAAGGCAATTATAGTGGTTCAAGTTCCAAATGAACTCTATATCCACTACCTTAGCTCCCACTAAGGATTTTCCAACAACTCCACTAGTTGATCTTCCCCTTTTCTAGGCTTAGGAGGAAACCTTTACAAAACTGGTCAATTTTCTACCCAAAACTGACAAAACCCTCACTTGGTTACAAAGAAGAATTTGAAGGCAATAAGAATATCTCTCTATACAAATTTTCCCCTTTGAATACAAGCACTCAACCCAAATTGAAATACAAGATAAGAATTACACTCAATACAATTTGGGATTTTTACAAGAATGAGAATTTAGGCACTTGAGCTTGGATTTTGTGTATGGATGTTTCTCCAGGATTCAATAGTTGTTGTTGGTCTTCAATAGGCTTGTTTTTATGTAACACCCGGGTTTAGGGGTTAGGTGAAAATAATATTTTAATATTATTTTGGGTTCGGTTTTATGTTTTAAATAATGGTCCGGGTTTGGTTTTCAAATTAATTAAATTGATGATGGACTAAGTTTTGGAATTAAACCCCAAATGGCCATGGAACTTATGTCCTTGTGAATAATCTATTTCATTAAGGGCAAGATAGTCTTTGTGCCTTTAAATTTAAAACAAAACAAAAACCCCAACCCATTTACTATTCATCCTCTTCCTCATCAACGGGAAAACAAAAGCTCCCAACCCATTTACTATTCCATTCAAGAGTTCTCTCATTTCGACTCCGTTTTGAAAGGTAATGGTGTTTTCGACTTCCCCCCATCCTCCCCTTCATAAAAGTACCCTTCTTTTTCATTTTCATGAAGTTTTTGGAAAATAGGGGTTTTGAATGTTTTGCTTAAAAATAGTGCCTTTGTGTAGCTAAACCTAATATTATGATTTATTATGGTTAGTTATGGAATGTAGGAGCCAAATGATGCTACATATGTAAATTTCAAATGATTTTAATCAATTTTCGGAATTTGGCTTGAGAGGGTTTTTGGAGGGTTTTTAATGTGGGTTTTGGGGCTGTTTAAGGTTGGATTTTGGGGGCTGTAGGTAATATGATATATGAGGATCATTTTGGGTGTAATTGATGCTTGTTTGGGTGTTTGAAATGGGAGAAATCAGTGGGTGTTAAGGGCTGCTCGAAAATCCTGTTTTGGGGTTGATTTTGAGTGTTGGATGCTTGCTAATGTTAATCCGGGTTGATTCCGATGATGAGATATTGATTATGAATGTTTTGTTTGTGTTTGAGATTGATTAGAACCGAGTTTGGGCATCGGTGAAGCATTGGAAGTGAATCCGGGAATTTGAAGAACGGTCGCTTGCTTGGTCTTTGAGCTTGGGAGCTTAGGTGAGTGGTTAAATGTTTTCGAAATGGTTTTGAGTATTTGGTTCAAGCATGTGAACCTATGATGGGCTTGGTAAACCCACCTAGAGTTGGGATTAGAGTGGTAGCCTAATCCCAAGCTTTGATTAGAGACTTTGGTTGCACTCTTTAATGGTTGTATGTGCCTCGTGTTAAATCGTGATGGGGTTGGTTATATATATGTGGTATACATGTATGTTGAGGCATGTTGGATGCATTGTGTATGTATGTTGATGATAGATATGATATGATTATTCACATGTGCAAAATATGATGTGAAATGGTTGTTAATGATGTACATGTGTGTTGTCATGTGAAATGAGTTATGAGGTGATTGCTTGATCCGTGGATCATGGTGAGTACATACTAGGCATGGAAATGCGGTTTGTGCATGATAGTAAGTCATGGTGAGTACGTGCTAAGCACGGAAGTTGTTAATAAATGGTATTGTGGAATGTATTAGTATTGGCACTAGTATGCTTGGGTACAAATGATCGATCATTAGGATGTTAGTGTGTACACATGAGTCAAAAGTCGCGCGTGGCCTTGGTGGCGTTGAGTCACCAAGGAGGAGTACGGGTACGCCCGGAAATTGTATTTACATTAGTCGGTGATGAGTGGAATCCCATCGACGGGCGTGAGGATGAGTGGAATCCCCTCCGCATGAGATGAGGCGTGAGGATGAGTGGAATCCCCTCCGCGTGAACGGTGATGAGTGGAATCCCACCGCCAGGTAATGGTTGTGTTGTTGGATGTGAGTTCCAACGGTTATCCGTGTATTCGAGTCATAGCTAGGTGCCAATACGGATTGTAGTTATGTTGCTATTATGTGGTTAATTGTGAGCCACTGTGATTTGGGATGTGTTGCTAACATGGTTTAATATATGTGATTTCATGTATTGTGGTTTTGAACATGTTGAGCATGACATGATATTGAGTATATGTTCATGCATCATCTATGATCATGGCTCGTGTGGACCGGAGGTATGAACATGCATTTTATCTCAGTTGTAGCTCGTGCTTGGACCCTGCATTGTCGAGGTTTGTTTTTAAAGAGCTTACCCTCACTAAGCTTTTATGCTTACGCTCTCTTTTGTTCGACAATGCAGATAAATAGCTTGTGGGCGGCAAAGGCAAGGGAAGGTCTCCAAGTGTTGCTTTTGGTGAGCTCAATGTATGAATTTTAAGTAATAGAATGTAATAGTTAAGCAATGGGATAATAATTGTTGATTCGAGTCTTGATGTATGTCTATGGTTGACTTGGTTTGTAAGCATGATATATCTTGCCAAATGCTTGTATGATGGATGTCTTATGAATGCTTAAGTTGCTTGAATGACATGTAAACTTATTTGTGATGTATGATGCTTATTAGTTCTTTTTAATGTCTTCAAGCATGCTTGTATGAAAGGCTCTACATGTGTATTTTTGCTATGTTAGAAAGTTTGTCCAAATCCATGCTTGTATGTGTTTGAGTATGTTAAATCTAGGATGAATGCCTCTAGACTTTGTTTGATGGTTTTATGTGCCTTTAGGGGTCCTATGGGACCTTTAGACTTGTCAAAACACCCCTAAATTTGTGTTTCAAAGGCTACAGACTGCCAGCGTTTCGAAACGGGAGGGATCGTTTCGGAACGGGTAGGCTTCAGGGACCCCGTATCGGAACGCGTTTCGATACGGTATGGCCTTTGGAACCCCTGTTCCGAAACGCGTATCGGAACGTTTTGGCTACTGGAATTCTGAGAAATTCACGAGATGAAGGTGTTTCGAAACGGTCAAAATCTCGTTGACCACGAGATATTGACCGTCGTGGGCGTTTCGAAACGGTTGACCACCGTTTCGAAACGACCCCTTGTAAAGGCCCTAGGACTGTTGACCTGGTCAAGGCGTTTCGATACGCCTCAAGGGCGTTTCGAAACGGCCTGTTTAAAAGATTAAAATTGGGCTGTTTAACTGCTGTTTTGGGTTCGAATGTTTGGCCCATGTATTTTTATTCCGCTGTTTGACCACATAGGGTTTAATATCCATTTAGACAAGATTTTAAAATGAAAATAAATATAGGGTTGCTAACCGAGGGGGAACCTTAACGGGTTTCGCTTCGGTTTTCCCCGTGTGGCCCACTCGGACCGGTCATCCGGCCAGACCGGGACGAGGGGGTTACATTTTATACCTTCTCCATTAATTCTAGCTATTTGGGTGGTTAGGGAATTGATTATAGCCGTTGGAACCCTCTCTTTCCAACATAAATGCACTTCTACAGCCTACCGTATCGATACTCGAGGAAGCGTATCGATACTTGTCTCAAAAAAGAAAGAGCCATTGCACAAATATAAGAGAGGCGTATCGATACGCGTTCAGGCGTATCGGTACGGGTCAGGGAACCGTTTCGATACAAGTAAGACCGTATCGATGCAATTTTTCCAACATAGCTCACTGAAGGAATTCCTATCGATACGAGTTATAGCGTATCGATACTCATTAACTATCGCTTCAAAATTTGGTTACCTACCAACTGACAAGGCAACGATTGAAATATTTAATGCTCTAAATTTTTTAAAACATATTAAACCCTATCGATACGGGTGAAACCGTATCGGTACTCAATTCAAACTCCTTGGGATTTTATAGAGAGAACGTATCGATACAGATGGAATCTATTTCAATACGGTAAGGAGCATATCGAAACGTTTGTCTCCAATAACCAAGTTTATAAAAAGGTATTGATACGGTAAGAAGCGTATCGATACTCATAAACGTTTTTGAGCAATTTGGCCTTGGAACACTCAGAAAAAGTTTAGGAGTTTGAGTTTTTCAAACTAGAGCAAAGCCTTGTTGATTTGAAACCTTTTGAGGGACTTAGAAATTCATTTCAAGTTTTACAATTTGGTCCTTAAAATACTTTGTTATATCAAAATCAAACATAGGTTTTACAATCTCTTTGTTTTCTCTTTCTTTCAATTTCGCCCTTAAAATTTCAATTTGACCTCTGAATTTCATTTTCTTTTCAAATCAGTCCTTGAATCATTTTACAAATTATTGTTATTTTATATTCTTCAAAAATACGATCTATTTTATCCCTTTCTCTTATTCGTTGTATTACTTTGCAATTTAATTTTTTTGCTTCATTTTTTGTATATATATTTGTTTGTTGAAAACTTTAGGAATAGGATTTTGAAAACTTAGTTAGAACCTTTGTGTGATGGAAAATTTTCTTCATACATAAAAATAAAATACACTTAATTACACTTAAACCCTAACATGTAAAATTAATGTAAACATTTTTAGGGTTATTAATCAGTAGTTAAGTATTAATTAAAAAAACTTTAACACACTTAATTATCTTTGTTGGTTTGTTAAAAAAGTGAAAATTAATTAATGCGGAGTCTTACCAAACGAAAATGACGGGTTAGCGCCAAGAGTGTTGGCAGTGATTGGAGTTCATTTTTCGGGCGGTAAGGCCGTTAAAATAGATTTATATTCATAAAATGGACGAATAAATTAAATTTTTCGTGAACTTGCAAATTCTAACCTTAAATCGTTTTTGTAAATGGCCAGGTACCAATTTTTTAGCGTTGTGGGGTGCTAACCCTTCCTCATGCGTAACTGACTCCCCGACCCGTTTTTTGGTTTTAGAGACCTAAACTATTGTTTTAATAAATAAAATGTTTTATTAAAATAACCTATTTAAAAAAAAAGGGTAAACTACTGCAGAAGTCACCTATGTTTATACTAAGTACAAAGTTAGTCCCCAAATTTAAAAAATGACCAGTAAGGTCCCAAACGTTTTCGGAGTGTAAAGAGTTGGTCACTCTGCTGTTTAGACCCGTTAACTTTTAACGGGTAGCTGACATGGCTGTTCTACTTCATCCTCAAGTATCCATGCAACAGTCCACCTCCATGGAAACCTCGTGCATGTGCAACGGAAACGACGCTGGCGGGTCGCACCGACCGTGCACGTACTGCTGGTAGCTAGGGACGTCGGGGTTATCCACCATGGCCGGCTCGGGAACCACCGCGTGCGCCATCACCGCCGTTGGTAGGTAACTCGACGGGAACGACAGCTTTGAAAGATCACCAGAGACTAAGACTAGCTTGTAGGAGCCATGGTAATTGGAATATGCATTCATTGCTATAGCTTGAAGGGGCAGATCATTAGAGCCCGGATTCACCGGAGGTAGTTCACGACACGATCCTGTCATAGGATTGCATACAAAGTAATCACCTAACATATTGCGGAAACAGACAAGCCCACCAGCTGCTGTAACCGGGATGGAGTCACAGTTGCAGTTATTCGAGAGGAGTGGCGGATGATTGAGTTTTTTCCAACTTCTTTCAGCAGAGTCAAAGACAACAGATTGATTAAGATTGGCATCCACCATGAAAAACCAAGGCTCCCTTGAAGGAATTCTAGAGCAAGCCAGCTTAAAACTTTCAGAAGCAGCAACTGATTTCCAAAAGCAAACCTATGCCTCCATTGTACGTTCTACGTGTGGTGCTTATTTTTATATCATTCATATGTTTTAGGCTTATGAGATATTTGTGTGCTTATTGAATTAGAAAATTGACTTCTTTTCGTGTTACTAATTTTAATTTCTTTTGTTTTCACTGTGTGATTGTCTAAGTTACAGGTTGCTAAAGCACAACCAGCACCATCAGTCGTTCCTCAGGTATCTGTTAACATGAACACGTCACCCGCTTCTGACTCGGATCATGATGTAAATCACACCACTCGGCAGCCCGTTTTCACCTCTAATGCAGTTGAAGTATCCGGTGCCGATATGGTTGATGAAATTCCACCCAGAGAATATGAAGGTAACAAAACTTATGTTTAACTGTTTTACTATAGGGGATGGTGACAAAAAGGGCCATAGAAATTTCACTTCAATGAATGCAGAGAGTAGATTCTTCAAGGAAAGTTACTAAAAGAGCATCAATCACGGGATAGCATAGGCTAAAGAGGGGGAAACGCAGTATACTACTAAAAGGGGTAAAACTTGAGTTAAATACCATCAATTTATATTTTGCAAAGAGAAGAAAAAGGCTTTTTAAAGCTTGATAAAAACAATCAGAAACGAGATTGAAATGGAAGAAGACGAGGAAAATCAAATATACCTGGTGATATGAAGCTGAAGGGGAAGCGTTGAGTGAATCGGCAGTGGGGTTGAATAATAAAGCAACAAAGCGGCAGCAACCTCTGGTTTTTGAACAACGTTGATAAGACCGCCATTGTTGTCGGAATTAAAGCTCAATAATTTCTCGGCGAGTTACCTACCGACGGCGGTGATGGCGTACACGGTGGTTCCCGAGCCGGCCATGGTGGATAACCCCGACGTCCCTAGCTACTGGTCGTACGTGCATGGTCGGTGCGACCCGCCGGCGTTGATTCTGTTGCACATGCACGAGGTTTCCATGGAAGAAGACTGTTGTATGGATACTTGAGAATGAAGTAGAACAGTCTTGTCCACGTGGAAATACACGTGAAATTAACTACTCCTTCCGTCCCACTAAAACTGTCACATGTTGACATTTTTCTGGTCAAATTTTTTCAACTTTGACTATAATTTATTTAAATATTTTAATTAATTAAAAATTATAAAAAATGTATTTAAAAACTAGTTGATTCAAGGTTTTTAAAATATATTTTTTCATATTTTTATCAATAATAAATTTTAAATTATAAGAGGTCGGACCAACTCTTTACACCCCGAAAACGTTTTGGACCTTACTGGTCATTTTTTAAATTTGGGGACTAACTTTGTACTTAGTATAAACATATAGGTGACTTCTGCAGTAGTTTAACCTTAAAAAAATAATCCAATCACATTTTTTTAAAAAAAAAAATGGTGACGACTCCATTATTTTCATTTTTTTTTAAAATCGTTGCGACACCAATATTCTTAAAATAATAAGTGCATTTACTTCATCTGGTTAAGA
This sequence comes from Hibiscus trionum, assembly GCA_030270665.1. NCBI lineage: Eukaryota > Viridiplantae > Streptophyta > Magnoliopsida > Malvales > Malvaceae > Hibiscus > Hibiscus trionum. Next base: position 35,130,105 of record BSYR01000005.1, read on the forward strand.
AGATCACAAGCTGAAATATTTGGCGTCCACTAGAATAAGAAAAGGAACCAAACATATTTCTCACCCTTACAAGAAGTCAGAAGAATCATTGGATCTGCATCATGGAAATGAATTTTCTCCAGCTGTAGGATGGACTCCATAAATAGACATCCAAGTTTGGAATACTTGTCTTAAACATATAGTATTTCATAAATTTGAATCAATCTAAATCCGTTTATAATTATAAAATGTTGAATTGTATCTTAATTTAAGAGTTCACCACTCTATCAATACTATCAGCTGATGTCATAACAATTTCTTCTTTCAATTCTTTTTCTTGCATGGAGATAAAAAAAAATATGAAATTGACAAGGGAATAGAGATGAAAAGAAAGGGAAGATGCTAACTTTAAGTGTTAATCAACACAAGACTTTGCTTAGTTTCAATGGTGGTACTGTCGGTGGTTTGATCATCTCGTAACTGTTCACTCTTAAAGATGAAAACTTTAATCCAAAGTTTTGCAAAACCCCACTTCACAGAATGATCCCTTTTTTATTCCTTAAACGTGACAAAGAAGGAATTTACTGTGTTTTCCCATGCACAAGAATAAAGATTTAAACTTTAACTATGGGTTTTTTTTTTTTTTGGTGGAAGGGTCCCATTAGAAAAAAAGGACACAGTTTTTCATAATCGAAGCTAAACAGGTGTCCATGTGAGATGCCATAACCGAGGCCTGAAAGTGAGAGAAAGAAAGAAAGAAAGAAAGAAAGAAAGAAAGGAGAAAGAGAAAGTGATTCATGTGATGTTGGGTGCTTGAGTTGCGCTGCTTCTCTTTTTTGTCCGTTGGTTAGATTTTGTTTTGGCGTTTGCTTATTTGAGTGGTGCTCGCCATCAATGCCAATCAAAGCCAACAAAGAAGAAAACAAATTGAGGAGGAAAGTGGTCATTTTGGAGGTCTGTGTTTTTCAGCTTTAAGGGGGGGAAATGATGAGGTTTTATTACCAGAGTCATTGTTATCTGCCTCTTAGAAGAGACGCAATTGCTGGGCTATTATTTCTCTTGCTTTTCCCACTTCTTCTGCCTTGTTTCTTTACTCCAGTCACCCATGCTTCCCCTTCTACATTCTCGGTATGTTCATGCATTTTTTCCCTTTCCTTTACTTGTTCAATCAATGGCTTCTGGGTTCTATTTTTAATTGCCAAATATTCATGGAAATAAGAAATGGGAACTTCATGGTTTGTTCAATGAAAAAGTTGCAGTTACTAAAGATAGAAAGGATCAGTTCTGAGTTTATTTTGCATAAGTGGCAATATTATGTAGCTAATTGTCTGATAATCAGATTGCTTTACTGAAACTTATGCCAACCTGGGACTTTTGTCTTAGTAAGATATAGTTAACTTGCTTTAGTTGGAAAAATGAAAATGCTGGCCAATAATTCAGCTTTTTGCTAGTAGTTTTCCAATTCTTTTGGGTTAACTACACTTTTTTGCCCCCAAAATTCACAAAAATAGCTAGGTTTGTGGTAACGGTTAGACCATTTCTCTGTCATCTTGGAGGGCAAAATTCCCACATTTATCAAATTGGTAATGTATTTTGGTTCATGGAACTGAGATTGGAACCTTTTACAATAGGCCAGGAAATAAGGTAAAGTCATCAATGTAGTAATTGCTGCTGACTGTTTAGTGTTAGCATGATAAATGCTCATAATTTGCTTTTCGGGAAGGGAATCAACTAATTGTGCCCTTCGGCGCTTGTTGCAGGAATGGAATGTTCCTAAACCAAGACATCTATCGTTACTCAGGAGTGCCTTAGGACGCGAAAGTGTGAGTTGATGTTCGTTAAGCAGGCCGATATGTTTGTGCGCGTGCCTGCACATGCATATGTTGTGATTTTTCTTTTCAGAGTGTATTCTGACTTGTAATTTTGCTGTTTGATTTACTTCTTCAGTCCAATAGAGAGCAGTCTGATCTCTGGGCTCCTTTGGCCGACCAAGGGTGGAGAACGTTTCTTGAATCTGTAAATTCCACCTGTGAGTGACCTGTAATGAGATTTATCGTTTCGGTTTTTCGAGCTATGAGACATTGAGTCTCAAGTTTGGTATTAATGATTCTAAACTATTATTTGTGACCATGATTTTTAATTTTTATTCAATTTCTCTCTTTGATTACTTTAAGCAGCATTGCCACAGAAATCTGAAGGATATCTTCAGGTATTTCTCGATGGTGGACTCAACCAACAAAGAATGGGGGTAGGTACTCATTTGCAGTTTACATACTTTAGAATAGTTTCGGGAAACATTCAGTAGTTCTAGTTCTATTGATTAAATATTTTAGTCACTTATTTGTTCGGAAACGCCAATCTGATAATCAAATATTAAATTCGGTTGTTTTAGATATGTGATGCTGTTGCGATTGCTAAAATACTGAATGCAACACTTGTGATCCCACATCTTGAAGTAAATCCCGTTTGGCAAGATTCAAGGTACTTTTTTGTGGATGGAATTTATCCTTTCGGTTTCTTATTCAAAGCAGAATGTGCAGCTTTTTCCTTGTTTTTTAGGCATTTTTTCTGAAGTAATTATTTTCCCTGCAGCTCATTCATGGATATATTTGATGTGGATCACTTTATTAATGTATTGAAGGATGATGTTTCAATAGTCAAAGAGTTGCCGGATGAATTCTCTTGGAGCACAAGGGAGTATTATGCCACTGCTATTCGGGCCACCAGAATTAAAAGAGCACCTGTTCATGCATCCGTAAACTGGTATCTCGAGTATGTCTTGCCTGTGTTACAGAGGTTGGTAGCAACTTGAAGCTTTCGATTTGAATCCGCACGTTAGTTTCTTTTATAAGTTTCGCGCCTAAGGACTTTTGGACCATATTTTCATGCCTGTTCCTGTCATGCATACACTGATATATTCTCTCCATCAACCCCTCGGTAAATATTGCCGTTTTACACATATCTAGACACTAAAAAATTTGGCACTTTTCTTGGATTGCCTAAATTATTAACTAACAAGTTTTTGATATTGCTTTCATTGTAAGGTTCCAATTTATGTGCCCTGACATGTTTTGCTGTGTTTAACGATTTTAGCTCAGTTCCTTTTTACTTGCCAATTTGTGTAATCTAATGAACTTGTCTTATTTTTGTATAGTTATGGGATTGCTGCAATTTCTCCATTCTCTCACCGTTTATCTTTTGACAACTTGCCGAGTGAGATCCAGCAACTACGTTGTAAAGTCAACTTTAAAGCTCTTGTGTTTGTTCCGCACATCAGAGCACTTGGAGATGCCATTGTCCATCGCCTCAGATATCCTCCCGGTGAAAGTGAAGCAGTTAGCAGTAACTATCTCAGGGAGACCACTGATCAATATGACAAACAAAAGCCACAGAAATTTGTTATGTTACATCTTCGGTTCGATAAGGTATAACCTGCTCGTGCGTAGATTAATGTACCTGTTTTTTAACCAAGTGGAATTGGTTTCTGTATAGGCTTTACTTTGAAATGCGGTTGAGCATATTAAAAAATCGGAAGCATAAAATTTGCACTTTTCTATATGTTAAAGCTCGGTTGCTCTTAATCTCTAGCTCTATTGGCTAAGGTATATGTTTCCTTTTTTAGACCTCGTACGCTATCTGCCTGAATTATTTATGCATGCAACTTCCATGGGAGAAGTGAGATGGTCACAATAGACTCACATAAATGTAACATCCTTTAGTCCTTTTGACAAGTTTTAATATTGGAGAACTAATCAACATGTCATCGATCCCTTTTCGTTTTAATAGGTTATATATGCGATCGCCAACTTTTACTCCACCAGCTTACTCACTTGTCTTTTATGTGTACAGGATATGGCAGCTCATTCGGCCTGCGATTTTGGTGGGGGTAAAGCTGAAAAATTGGCTCTGGCCAAGTATCGACAAACAATTTGGGGAGGGAGGGTTCTCAATTCTCAGTTTACAGATGAAGAGTTGAGAAGTCAGGGGCGTTGTCCGTTGACTCCTGAAGAAATCGGACTGCTGCTAGCAGCTTTGGGTTTTGACAATAGTACCCGACTTTATCTTGCTTCGCACAAGGTCCGTTGTCATAGTAATTTTCGTTTTCCATCTCTGCTTGTTCAAACATAATTTTCAGTTTTCCTACAATCTATTCACCAAATGGCCGTGAGTTTCAGGTATATGGTGGGGAAGCTAGGATTTCCACCCTACATGAGCTGTTTCCGCTGATGGAAAGCAAAAAGAGCCTTGCCTCTTCTGAGGAAAGGGTTCGTATAAAAGGAAAGGCCTCTTTGTTAGCCGCAGTCGATTACTATGTTGGCATGCATGGTGACATCTTCGTCTCGGCATCTCCCGGAAACATGCACAATGCATTGGTGAGTTTTCCTCTCTAATGCATAGGCAACAGTGCATTATTTTTTGTTGCAATCCGCAGGGCGGTATTAAATTTTCAAACGATATTGTGCAAGTGCTGTGATTCTATAGTTTTTGTGACCCCTTCTGCTAAATCAATGGTGTATATTTCAACCATCGCAAATAGATAACGGTTGCAATGATGCAAACAGGTCGGACATCGAACTTTCGAGAACAAGAAGACCATAAGGCCAAATATGGCTTTGTTGGGCCAACTCTTCCTTAACAAAAACATTAAATGGTCAGAATTCCGTCAGGCGGTGGCAGAAGGGCACCGAAACAGACTAGGCCAACTCAGGTTAAGGAAACCGAAACAGTCCCTATATACATATCCAGCGCCTGATTGCATGTGCCGAGCTTAAGTCCCTAAAGGTCAGCTATCGATATGCTAAAAGAAGTGAGACTACTTTCAATATCTTATTGATTTTATTACTACAGCTATTATTTGCATGCAGCTTTTGCTATAGATATCATGAATAAGCCGTCAGCCTATTTCTTTCCCTTAGATATATGCATTGTATTTTAGTGTTCTTAGTAGGTACTGTTGTAGTGTATTGAGGGTGGTATTTCTATCGAGAATGGGGTTGTTGGCATCGAACTTATTGCGGATCCTATCGAGTATGGACCGTGGAGTGGAGTATGTAACATAAATCGTCGGACGATCTTGGCTTTATTTGTTGCGTATCTCTGCCGGTGAAGCTGTCTGTACAACCTTTTTCATTGTATTGAAATTGCAGCATTATTAATGTTGTTCTGGTTTTTGTGTAGAATTCAAGAGGAAAGAACTTTTGCAGGCAACATAGAGATAGTTATGGACACTGCTGAACATGAACGATGCTTTGCTCGTTCTTGTCTTAGGTTGAATTGCGTTATGGTTTGCAATCTTTTATTTTCTTCACCAATCAATCTAAAAAAATAGCCTGGTGTGATCTTAATATTAAAAATTAAAAACATTTTTCATCAAAGAATTAAAGTTAAATAAAACTATTTTTAATTAATAAATAGCAATTCGAATGGAGTTGAATCAATTTGAGGTCAATTTTTCTCTGTTCAAACTTGGCTAAGTGAGTAAGCCTTACCCCTTGGGTAAGTCCAGTCACCGCTTCCCAGTTCAATTGACTTTTCCGATCCAATTCTTTATCCCACAAATAGGGGTAATTATTGAGTTGAGCAGCTCGCAAGCTCGATTCAATTAAAATTTGGTTAATGCTTGATTTAGGTTGACTTGACTAAAATTTAAGCTCAACTCGAAATTTTAGCGAGTCAAGTCGACAAGGCTCAACTCAACTCGATAAATTTACGAACAACTCTTTATTTGTTTTTTATATAAATTTTTATAATTTTTGGTGATTACCTTTAAAAAAAATTATATTCTAAGAGGTTCAAATGTTAGTTGAGAACCTTAAAAATGTTAAGTGGCTTATTAGGTAATATATACAAATTATTTTGAAAATTCAAAAAATTAATTTGTATTAATAAAAAATTAGATTATAATAATTAATCTTTTATTTTCTTTTATTATTACTTTAAGTATAAAATTAGAAAAGAGAAAAAGTTTTCGATTTCCATGTAAAAAAATATGATTGAAAATTTGTTGAAAAATTAAAAAGAGTCTCACACACAAATATTAACTTCATCTCTAACTCGGTCATAACAAATTCGTTTATTTATCTCTTCACTTTTCATATAGAGAGATCAGTATTTTCATGAATCAACTTGTTCATGTAAGCAATTGCATGCAGCCATGAAAGTTTAGCCAACATTCAATGTGACTGCCCAAGTCCATGATATTAAGGGGACTTCTAGGAAATAACCTTTAAATACCGGCTAAATCAAGTCATGAACTGTTTACCGAGTAAATAATGATACATATTTATTACAAATCATGTACATAAATCTTTACAAGTTTGTAACACAAAAATGTATATACATAAAATGTTACATGGTAAGAAATTGTGTACATACACAATTCGATACAAGAAAACATAAATTGGTACAACAATAATAAGAATTTGTGTATATACACTAATTAGTACGAAATGTACACAAATTGTTACAACTTTGTAAGAGAAACGGTATATACATTTTTTAGTACGAGATTTCACCAAAGGTCAAAATGGCTCATATGGTTGTAAAGATTTGTGTATATACAAAATTTGGTACAAGAAAATACAATTTGGTACAATAATAATAAGGATTTGTGTATATACACTAATTAGTACAAAATGTACACAAATTGTTACAACTTTGTAAAAGAAAACAATATATATTTTTTTTAGTACGAGATTTCAACAAGGGTCAAAATGGCTCATATGGTTATAAGAATTTGTGTACATACACAATTTGGTACAAGGAAACACAATTTAGTACAATAATAATAAGGATTTCTGTATATACACTAATTAGTACAAAATGTACACAAATTGTTACAACTTTGTAAGAGAAAACGATATATACCTTTTTTCACCAAGGGTCAAAATGGCTCATATGGTTGTAAGGATTTGTGTACATACACAATTCAGTACAAGGAAACACAATTTGGTACAATAATAATAAGAATTTGTGTATATACACTAATTAGTACGAAATGTACACAAATTGTTACAACTTTGTAAGAGAAAACGGTATATACCTTTTTTAGTACGAGATTTCACCAAGGGTTAAAATGGCTCATATGGTTGTAAGGATTTATGTACTTACACAATTTGGTACAAGGAAACACAATTTGGTACAATAATAATAAGGATTTGTGTATATACACTAATTAGTACAAAATGTACACAAATTGTTACAACTTTGTAAGAGAAAACGATATATATCTTTTTTAGTACGAGATTTCACCAAGGGTCAAAATGGCTTATATGGTTGTAAGGATTTGTGTACTTACACAATTTGGTACAAGGAAACACAATTTGGTACAATAATAATAAGGATTTGTGTATATACACTAATTAGTACAAAATGTACACAAATTGTTACAACTTTATAAGAGAAAACGGTATATACCTTTTTTAGTACGAGATTTCACCAAGGGTCAAAATGGCTCATATGGTTGTAAGGATTTGTGTACATACACAATTTGGTACAAGGAAACACAATTTGGTACAATAATAATAAGGATTTGTGTATATACACTAATTAGTACAAAATGTACACAAATTGTTACAACTTTATAAGAGAAAACGGTATATACCTTTTTTAGTACGAGATTTCACCAAGGGTCAAAATGGTTCATATGGTTGTAAGAATTTGTGTACATACACAATTTGGTACAAGAAAACACAATTTGGTACAATAATAACAATGGAGCATCGATACCACCTTTAGGTGGTATCGATGTGGGTTTGGCAGACATGAAAAAATTTGTACATTTGTTATACAAAATGTCTATGTACACAAAATATTACACAATGTGCATATACACAAATGAATACAAAATGTACACAAACTGTTACAATTTTGTAAGAGAAAACAATATATATTTTTTTAATACGCTATTTCACCAAGGGGGCATCCATACCACCTTTAGGTGGTATCGATGCTGGTTTGGCAGACATAAAAAAATTGGTACATTTGTTATACAAAATGTGTATGTACACAAAATATTACGAAATGTACACCAAGGTGGCATCGATACCAAATGTGGCATCGATACTCAAAATATTACAAAATGTGCAAATACACAAATTAGTACAAAATATGCACAAATTGTTACAACTTTGTAAGAGAAAATGGTATATACATTTTTTACTACGAAATTTCACCAAGGGGGCATCGATACCACCTTTATGTGGTATCCATGCTGGTTTGGCAGATATGAAAAAATTGGTACATTTGTTATGCAAAATGTGTATTTACACAAAATATTACGAAATGTGCATATACACAAATTAGCACAAAATATACACAAATTGTTACAACTTTGTAAGAGAAAACGGTGTATACTTTTTTTACTACGAAATTTCATCAAGGAGGCATCGATACCACCTTATGTGGTATCCATGCAGGATTGGCAGAAATGAAAAAATTGGTAACAAGATGTGTATATACTCAAAATATTACAAAATGTGCATATACACAAATTAGTACAAAATATGCACAAATTGTTACAACTTTGTAAGAGAATGGTATATATCTTTTTTTAGTACGAAATGTACTGATTTTGAAACACTTAGTTTGACGTGTATGTACACATTTTACTACAAAATGTATCGATTTTACCATAAATTTTGTAAGAAAAGCAGTATGTACACAAATTACTACCAAAAGGTATATACACAACTTCCTACCCGAAAATCTTTTCTACTACAAGTGTTGTAGGGGTGGTTTCGAAACCGCAATTGTTGATTTCGAAACCTCTTAAGTAGACATGGATTTAATGGCATACTGTGAAAGTGGTTCCGAAACCACAATGGTGGTTTCGAAACCACCAATGGGGTTTCTAAACCTCATATGCCTTAATCTGATTTTGAGTCATTTTTTCATACTGGTTCGGAAAATATATGTTTTGTAATTTAATTATGAAAGACATTTAATTTGTTGTTAAATATTTTTGCGACAAAATATTTCTTCAATTATCCGAAGTTGTTCAGTTGTTTTTTGTTATACTGAAAATGAGAGAAATATAATTATGCATGATTCCATCAAGAAAACAAAGGCATAAACTAATTATCCAACTACATTCATAAAGCAAAGAAGTAAATCAAGATAAGTCCAAAATATAAGCATCTCAAAAATTTATCATCAATACATTTCTATACCCGTGAATAGCATAATTCACTCAAAAACATTATCATAATAATAGCATCACATAATTGCATTACATCAACATAAACTCATACAACATGAAATAGTATTTGATAGCCCTTCCACAAAATTTTTGCTTGGCATATAATGGATCAGTTAGGCTATTCATATCATATGATGCTATTAGATATGCATACCTGCACACCAACTATTCCCCGCAGAAAACAAACATCTAAATCCAAATATTATCAGAATTTGTTGTTTTTAAATCTAAAAAAGATTAATATCCTCAAATATTCGAAACCGCAATTCAATTTTCTATAGGTAGGAAAAGATCATCTCGATAACTATAAAACTTAAAAGGTTGCAAAAAATTTTGACATTTCAAATTCAATGCGGCCATAAAGGTTCAAAAATGCTACCTAAAAATCTCAAGCTACATTACTAAAAATCTCAAAGCTGCAAACAAACAACAAAATATGACATTCAAAATGCCCTTTATTATTGATGAAAATTTAGAATAGGGAGGAAATATCGTAAGTAATAGTTTACATTCTAAATAAAGAAAGTTCAACCTCAATCTGAACTTTCAAAATTAATGTATATTGGCAATGACAATAAGTCTATACAAACATTATAAGATACTCACTTCCTTAGGCACTCATCATAAAACCCATATACTTGAGTAGTCTACATTTTAAACATAAAACAATTATCAAAATTTAAATTAATTAAGGTCAATGTGAAACATAACAAAAAAAAGGTTGATATGCTAAAGCCTCATATATAGAATTTTTACTAGTAAAAAGAACATAAACAGGAAAAAGAAAAATCAAACCGTCAACATGAAACATTTAAAAAGTCAGAAATCAAAGATAGAAAACTCATACTTACCGTTACAGTTTTAACTAAATAGTAACCACGATCAATATAATCTCTCATGAACAAGTAGTTTGTATCTGGACACTGATCAGAAAATTTACAGCAAAAACTAAACATTAAAAATAAAAAAGCATCGAAACATAGTGATAGTCCATTTAACCCCATCCCACAAAGTATGGAAATCTATTGCATAGAATTATAATTGGATGCACATGATACTTGTGATTGTGATCTATGAATGTTTGTTGGGGACCAGACAATACAAAATACTACATGCATTGTAAATAGTTCATCACAGTTAGAATCACATTTGAAACACAACATCACAACTTGAACCAGAAAAATTACCTTCCCTTCAATTTCAAAAAGCTCTGCTAGACTATAAAACTGCCCATGAATATCACCGCATATTGTAACATGACTTTTAACAGACTATCTTGCACGAAACACGAAAACATTCAAAAATTGTAATCAGTCCAACCATAGGGCAAACAAACTATTCTTTTTGTACCTTAGAAGTCATCATATAAAAAAAAGAATAAAATAAGAGACTAAACAAAACTTTAGTAGAATAAAAAATAGACAATAATAAAGACACACCTGAACATTGCTTTCATCCATCAGTATCTCCTTAGCCTTATCGCATAATACCATAACATAATTCATAAAGACATCCAAAATAATATCAGGTAACAATAACTTCAAAAGAAAATTTATTATCATTTAAAAGAAAGGAAACAATGAAGTTACCCACACTTCCACCGCAACATGTAGTATAAACACATTATATCATTTTACTTCAAAAAGACACATAAGTTTCCTTCTTTTCTTGATTGAAGAAACAGAAAGAAAATGTCTGTTACCTTTTAGGTGTATGCATATGCACAATAGCATAGGAGTTAAAAGTAAAAAATAAATCCATAACAATTTAATTATTGCACCTTGTCCTTTTAAGCACGAAACTCGTTTAATTTGTGCCGATATGGCTATTTTTGGAGGTAGATGGCCAATGAAAATCAAATACATCAAACGAGACAACTGATGACCATGAACATGCATTTGTCAATAGTCATTAACTCCAAGTCTCAAAACCAAGTTCTTTAACTAATTGTCAACGACTACTTCTACTAAACCTCCAATTCCAGGCAAACTAGATTTTTTATGTAGGAAGATGAAAGCAAGTAAGAAAAAAGAAATCAATTCACTACAACTAATACTAAACCTCTAATTTCGTAAAATCGTGCTTCCGTATAGGGAATGAACACCAAGCAAGAGAATAGACAAATGTAAGTTATAAGATAGATTTATCTTGTATAAACTAGTGTTTTAATTTAAGACTAACTCTTATCTTCTATGTAGATAAAGATAGAGGCTAAAGTAGTTTAAATGTGTTGCGACTCTTTGTAGATAAAGTCTTGTATAAAATATAGTAACTTGTACTTTATCGTATGATAATAAAAATAACAGAAATTTCTTTTCTTCTCTAGAAAATACATATTCTCTACATGGTATCAGATTAGGTTGTCGATCCTAAAACAACCCTAGCGAAGGATGGATTCTCAAAACCCTTCTACGGCTAGTTCCGAGACTGCAAAACAGATCACTAACAACAACAGTGCCCATGAAAGTAGCCTTTCCTTTGCAAATCTGACTGGTAAAAATACTGTTACTACATGGATTGTGGATTCAGGGGCTAGTGACCACATGACAGGAAATTTGAAGCTTTTTCAGACCTTCGAATCAATAGATTCTCACTCTCACATAAAAACAGTAGACGGTTCTCTCTCTCCTATTGAAGGGAGGGGTTCTGTCAAGATAAGCAGGGATATTACACTGAGATTTGTACTTTATGTTCCTCATCTAGTCTGCAATCTACTTTCCGTTAGTAAATTAAATACTGATCTGCAATGCAGCACTCAATCTAACTCTAATGTTAGTGAATTTCAAGATTTGAGCTCGGGGAAGGTGCTTGGCAGAGTTAGGCTGAGTGGAGGTCTTTATATTCTTGAAGAAAACATGCCTTCTAAGACAAAAACCTACTCAGGTTACCTATCTAAAATTAATTCTATCCCACCAAAATAATTTGATTCTTCTGATGGTATCATGTTGTGGCACTTTTGATTAGGTCACCCTAGTTTCTTTTACCTTGCAAAATTGTTCCCCAAGCTGTTTATCACTAAGAGTCCTAAACATTTTTCTTGTGACATTTGTCAATTTGCCAAGCAAACAAAAAATGTTTATCATCCTTCTCCATATAAATCTTCTAAACCTTTTTCTATCATTCATAGTGATATTTGGGGCCCTTCAAGAATTCAGAGTCTAAATGGATTTAGGTGGTTTATCTCTTTCATTGATGATCATTCTAGGACCACATGGACCTTTCTTATGAGAGCAAAATCAGAGGCTGGTGAAATATTTAAAAAAATTTACACAATGGTTGAAAATCAGTTCCAAAGTAAAATTTAGATTCTTAAATCTGACAATGGTAGTGAGTACTTTACTCAAACACTAAGATCTTTCTTTAAAGAAAAAGAGATTGTCCATATTACATCTTGTGTTAATTCACCTCAGCAAAATGGGGTGATTGAGAGAAAAATAGACACCTTCTAGAAGTCACTAGGTCTTTATTATTTGCTACTAGTGTTCCTAAATATATTTGGGGGGAAGCTCTCATGACAGCTACATACTTGATAAATAGGATGTCCAGCAAAACACTGAAATTTCAATGTCCATGGGATGTGTTTCTTAAAAGTTTTTCACACTTCAAACCTATGTCTTGCATTCTACCACTAAAAGTTTTTGAATGTACTGTTTTTGTTTATAATAATGATGCATCCAAGTCTAAGTTAGATCCGAGAGCCATTAGGTGTGTTTTCATAGGGTATTCATCTAGTAAAAAGGGCTACACATGTTACTGTCCCCAGACTAAAGACCTACTTTTCTATGGATGTCACATTTTTTTGAAAACAAACCATACTTCTCTAAGTCTGAAATTCAGGGGAAGATTTTAGATGTGTAATCGTTAATTTTGTCCGGGTTGATTTTACTTTTTTATATATCTAAATAAAAGGGCTTTTCTCTTTATCACAAAGTGTTTATATTGGGCTTTGTTTAAATACTACTATTTATATATGTATGTTATTTAATTCCTAAGTGTCACTATATATTATAATTAACTCTATCATTAACCGAATTACTATAGTTATTTTGATATTGTCTTCCTTTTTATATATATATCAAGGTTACATATTACTATTATTATTAATCATTATTAATATTACTATATATTATTGTTATTACTATTATTATAATTAATATGAGTTATCTACGTCACTATCACATATTATTATTAATGTTAGTATTATCACAATTATTACTATAATTATTATTATAAAGGAGATGGTTTAAATAAAAATGACAGCCCAAAATAAATTAAATTAAAACCCAAAGTTTAAATACAAAAAAGAAGAAGAAGCCCAAGTCTTAAAAATAATAATAACAGTCCAATTACAAATTACACGGCCTGCTAGGCCCAAGAGGATTACAAGCCCTAACTCAGCCCATTTGATATGTGTAGTTGCTTTCCCACCGTCAGATCAGAGTTAGATCGAACGGCCCGGAAGAGAGCTTGAAGAAAAAACCCTAGGGAAGCCCTAATCACTTCGCGCCGCACAACTAGCCAGCCGTCAGATTTGGATCTGATCCAATGGCCAGGATGCGACCAGATGGCCCCTGATGACGATTCAATCATAGTCGTCAGATCAAAAGTACATCGAACGGCCCAGATCGTTCCATCTGTGGAAACCCTAGAGCCCTAGCAATGTCATCGCGTCGCCCCAAATATGGACCGTTAGATCGAGACGCGATCTAACGGCTCGGATGCCACCGAAGATTAACGCGCGGCCCTTTCAATTCCCACACGCGACCATCTGTCTCCCGAAACGAGCGCGTGCAAGCCACCGTTTACCCATTCAGCTCCCGCACTCGATCCGTACAGCCACGTCGGACGAGACGTCCCGTGATCCCTGTCCTCTCCCCCAGCGGCCACGCATACAAAAAAACAAAAACAACAACAATGTCAGAAAGGACGAGCGCGGCAAGGAGACGTACGATGGATTTCAGAACAAATGCAAACAAAAATCGCAACAACCAGGGGGCATATTTCACAATTTTCCTTTATGTAATACGAAAAAAACATGTAACCTCAGGCTATAAAAGCCGAGAGCACAATAATGTAAAGGATCCCTTTATTAATACAAAGAGGTACAAGCAAAAAAGAATTACAAAGGTACTCATTTTCGTCTCTATCATTGCATTGCATGAAAAAAGAAAGAAGTTTTTTACTTTTTTTGTTTCGCCCTTTCGTATGACTTCTGCCCCTTCACCGACGAAAATCTCGGGCCTCCCATGGCTTCGAAGGGTGAGTCTGTTGAAAGAGATGCGAAGCCCTTTTTATACAACCATTTTCGAGTCTGAGAAAAGGGGATTTGGGTCTTAGGGTTTTGTTTTTCAGAAAACAAAAGAGAAGGTTTTGGTTGCGGGGTCATCGTCTAGGTTAGTTTAGTAGGAGAGGGTTTTGTTTTTAGGGAGTTAGCGTCGATTGCCTTTTTTTGAGGTCGTCAGACGGTGGATAGCACCGACCGACGTTTAGAGGGTCGAAAGGGGTGATGTCTAGGTCAGCTAGGGTTTCTGAGAACGAAAATGGGGTCCGGTGGAGTTTAGGGCGAGCTTTTATAGGGTTTTTAGGTTTTATTTTTTGGGGTAATCTCGCTTAGGGTCCCTCCACGTCATGTCCTTAGCAATTTAGGGGTCTCTGCGTCTTCAAATCACGCCTTAGGTGTCTAAGGTTTTGTCTCCGTGTTCAATGTCTTCCCGAGTCGAGTCTCCCCCTGGTCTAATCGTCGGTCCCGTCCCCTATGTTTTATTCCCGTTTCAATTTAGTCATCGTTTGCAGTTTTGAGTTCATTTTCGTGTTTTTTGATTTTGCCACTATTTTTTGCATTTTATTCAATTTGGTACTGTCTCTTGCATGTTTCTATTTGTATGGTGATTAATGTATGTTTATTCCTTAATGTTTTGTGTTTTATTATGGTTCGTATGTATCGAATATGTATGTGGCTTGTGACTATATTATGGTTCTTTTTGGGTCTTGTGAGTTTAATGTGATGTATGTCTAATTTATGTTATTAGTGGATACGATCTTTTAAAATGCTAAGCATGACTTAATTAATTAAGGGAGTCCCCTTGTTCGATGTTTAGAAGTGTTATGAGCCCGTTTTTAGAAAATGTGATAAAAACGTCAACTTTGTTTAATAAAATAATGCATGTTTTAATTGTTGTTAATGTGGGGCCTTGTGGTAGTTTCTCCTTAATATCCATTAATTTGGGCTTTTTGGGCCATAGGTTTTAAAGGAATAGGCTTAGATCCTTTTTGGGCTTGTTTCTTAGTTTAGGTGGGCTTGTGTTAGTTAAATTAGTCTTTAGATTGGTTTAATCGGTTTAATTGTCCCGGATCTTGTGCCCGCCTTATAGGGGCACGGTTCGAACAATTAGGTCGATTTAAGTTTAGAGCTTAGATTAGGTTTAGGGCTCTAATCGGTTTAATTAACTTATTAGGATGGATATTAGGTTCATTAACCCGGTTTAGCCACACTCACTTTAAAGATAAAATTAACATTATTTATAGATGGGATAAAACAAGATAATCTATAATTGATTCGAGTCCCTTAATTAGGATTTAAATGGTCTAGGATATAATATTAGAATCACTAACGAAATTTCTATAATTCGAGCCTTTAAGTTAGGGTCTTGGGCGGGGTTTTATTTGTTTACTTTTAAAGCTCTTTTATGACATGCATTTTATGCTTGTCATTAATAAGACCGTTAATTATTGAGCATGTTAATCGAACTTAAAATATACCCAAAGAGTGGTATTAATTAACTCTGGTATTCGTGTTATGACAGTCCAAGCTTATTAGATGTCGATCGAATATTTGGGTTAATTTTCACCGCCTCAAGGTAAACGGAAGCATAAAAAAGAAAATATCATGCATCATCCTTTACTTGCTCGCATCATGCATAAAGGTGACATACGAGAATCGAACCCTAAACTAACACGACAATCAGTCTTATATGATGTCAGTTTAGTCTATGGTCCGGTGTACCATCATCTTTTCTAATTAAATGTTCAGTTAATTCCAAAGCCATAATTCGATATAGCATGTGCTATTTAAGTCATATTTTCATTTAAGAACCCTTTATTAAATTCACTTTGATTTTTAAATAATTTCTATCGATTAAAAAGGCAACAAGTAATTTGGTACCGATTTTCGGGCGTGATGGGGGTGCTAACCCTTCCCCACACGTAACCAACTCTCGAACCCATTTTAAAGCGATTCTCTGGTTTTGTGGTGTCCGACCTACCTTAGTGACCGGTGGAGACTTTTCACTAATTTCTAAAATTCGAATCCCCTCTTTTTAATAAATCTTTTTCAAAAAGGTGATAAGACTTAGTAGCTTTTCAAAAAAAACCTTATCACAGTTTGGCGACTCCGCTGGGGACAAATTTTGTTTTACAAAACAAAAAGAGAGTTAAGCCAATAAAACACTTGTTGCCTTTAACCGATAGAAACTATCTAAAATTCAAAGTGAAGTTAATAAGGTTGTTCTTTTATGAAAATATGACTTAAGTTGAACGGGCTTTGAAAATTTGTGGCATTCGAATTAATTTCCTATTTAATTATTAAGGAATCACCGACATGTGTTGCACCATGTTCATTAAGCTCTATACCCGAGCTACCCTTCTTAAGTGAAAGTGAAACGCCCATACCCACGTGAGCATCCCTCCACGGGTCAGTAATTCACTTTCGGAATTCACGTCTTTTGACACGTGAGCAGCCCTCCACATCATTAGGTCGTGTTTTCCCTCGGACCGAAACCAATTTGCAAGCTTGTAATGGGCCAGAATTGGGGTTCTCGTTGCCTTAGTAGGTGATGAGATAGGTTCGGGTACCCTTTGTTAAAACCGAAATCATGTGTGAGAATATAAGAAGCCCACCCCATTAGAGCCATGCGGATAACCCTAGAGTTTAGAGTGTCTAGGTTTTTCTTGCTAATTGCTTGTTTCTACGCTTCTTTTTCATTTGTGTTTGATTTTCCATTCTTGCCTTCTGATTTATGTTTATTATGTGACTAACGCATTTTCTTTTCTTGCCCTTTTCTCTTATTTTGCATATTTCATCATGACATAAAGAGCACATTGGTTTGGAAATAATCTAAATTAAAGGAAAGAGTTATGGGGGACATAGTGAGGAGTAATGATGAGAAGAATTCAGATGTACAAGTGTGGTCAGATGGAAAACAAAAGCACGAGGGAGATAGCATTTCAACCGGGTTCAGGTCGGAAATGGAAAACAAGACTTTCATGAACACGGAGTTCAACGACGTGTCAGAATTGAAACAAGTGTGGAACAGTTGGGATTTCGAGGCGAGGACTGCCTTCAGAGACGAATATGGTGATATAGTGTATATGTTGTACGTTCCAGTCGATCAGGCATTGCTTCAGGCTTTAGTCGGTTTTTGGAACTCGGCCTACAGTTGCTTTACGATTGGTGATTTGGACTTAACACCGACCATCAAAGAATATCAAGACCATGTGAATTGTAAGAAGATAAAGGAGAATCGTGTCTATTCAAAGACAGGCAAGAACAAGCCTTTTCGGGTGAAGCTTCAGAAACTTTCGGATACTTTGATGTTGTGGGTTGACCGTCAAGTGGGAACTTGGAACAACAAGGAATACCTAAAGGTTGATGGGATTCTGCCCTTAGCTTCGGTGTATCCGGCGGGAAGGGTTCAACGAAATCTATTTGCACTTTTGATTTATGGGTTGGTACTCTTTCCTAAAGCTTTAGGCTTCATCCACCCCGCAGTTTTTGATTTGTTTGATCGATTAGCCAAAGGAGGTAATCCGGTTCCGGTAATTTTGTCAGAGACCTTCCATTCATTAAGGTTTTGTAGGAAACACGTAGGAGGTCGCTTCTTGGGGTGCCCTCAACTTTTGACGATGTGGTTTTATAGCCACTTTTGGATGGATGTTAGCTTTTCAAGACCAGTTTATGATTGCAAGTTCTCCGCTTTGGAAGAATTTTTGAGGAAAGAAAATTGGCCTACAAAACGAACCGAAGAAGTTTGGCTTGATGTCCTTCAAAATTTGAGTGCCAGTGACATAGTTTGGAGGGTCCCGTGGTCGTCGGCAAGAAATATTCTCTACAGGTGTGGGATGTATTCGTGGGTACCTTTACTAGGCCTTTGGGGGCATATGGCCTATGCACCTCTATTGGTTTTAAGACAGTATGGGTCCAAGCAGTTCGTGCCAGCTACGGATGGTTTGAGGGAATTCAACATCGACTACCAAAGGGAAAAAGGTTACAAGGGGAAGGTATATGCCGCTTCTTCAGCATAGAACAACGCAAGGCGAGTTAGGATCTTAAATGCTCCCTACATGGTTACACCGGAGTACGAGGTATGGAGGTTTAACCATGTTGACGATAATGTTCCCCAACTAAACCCGGACAAGAGGAAGACCATGGGAGAAAGATTGGCTTCGCTTCCCACCGAAGCGGATCTAATGAGGAAGCAACTTGAGGAAGAACAAAAGAGATATGCACAACTCGAGGAGAGGGCAAAAAGAGAGAGGTTTGACTTCGAATTAGAGAAAGTGTGGTTTGAAGGAGACATTAAAGGGTTGCAAAAGAAGAACGGTGAGTTAGAACTCAAGCTTAGATTGGAGAAAGAAGAAATTCAGAAACTGCAAAGGTTGAACAAAGGTAAGAGAGCCGTTGAAGGTGGATCAGGTCAGGGGTCGAAACTCCGTCTCAAAGAGGAAAGGGCGAGGGCCGAGAATTATAAGAGAGGATATCATGAGTTCAAGGACCGAGTGGTCACCTTGACACAAGAAATGAAGAGCCTGCGATCCGAGTATTCAGAACAACTTGAAAGAGAGATGAATCAGAATTGGACTTTGAAAGACCAGGTGAAGAATTTAGAGAGGTCCCTCTTCAAGCATAAAGGATCCACTAGCAAGCTCAGAGCCAGCAAATCATAAAACCAAGGCTTGAAAGGTCGCATTGATGAGTTAGAAACCGAGTTCCAACAGCTTAAGGATCACATCGAAGGCCTTAGGGGAGCAATTCAAGTGCGCCAAATGCCCACTATGGAGCAGTTGCATTTCGCCGCCTTTACCATTTGGAGATAGGAGCAGGAGTTAGCACAGTGGGATGCTCGAATGCGCGACATTACCGCAAAGGTGCAGTTTCTGGCCGAGGATGCCTTCGAACTACATGATTGCATTGATGACTCGAACAAAGCGGGAGAGATAGTTGTTTGGATCCTGAGGGAAATCGTTGATTTGAGTGCCAAGTTAGATAAGTATGTATGAAGAAGAAGAACTCGAAGAAAGAAAGAAAAAGTATTAGGATGTTTACGAAGATTCTCAGTAGTTGCTAGCGTAGGACCGTATATGTAATTAGTTTTCTTCAAATAATTGTAATGAAACAATGTTCCACTTAATACAAGCCGTTTAAGGATGATATTTTCTGAATCCAGTGTTGCTCTTTGCATTCATACATTATACATCTATTTATTTGGAATATTCATATATTACACATTTATTTGTACATCTTGTTTAAATAATGTGAACTTAACTAAAAGACTTTGCATTTTCAGATAAGAATTGCATTTTGGTTCATTAAAATTTTCAACCATTCCACATTCGTACGGTACACGGTCCCAGTATCGAGTTATGGAAGAAAGGTTAGCTAAAGTGGAACAAGGCCAGAAGGATCTAGAAAACTGTTTGGACGGAGTTAACAAGAATATCAGCGACCAGATCGCGCAATCGCAAGTGTCCATCATCGCTCAGATGACCACCTTGTTGACCAAGATGAAAGTCAAAGCGGGAATTTCTGTAGACAGTTCAAACATGGAGGAATAAGAAGGTGTTATGTCTCACACAAAGGTTAACCCGGAAATGCCAGAACAAGGAAAGAAAGTCTTTATCAACCTCGCGGGGGCATCTGCTAGTCGCCCCGAAGGAGTGTCAGCAAGTCAACTCGTTGATTTAGGGGGTGACCAAGAGAATGAGATGCCAGATTTGAGCATGTTGGAAGAGGTAGAAAGAATCAGAGCTGAAATAGAGAAGAAGTATGAGGAGAAATTTCGATCATTTGAAGAGAAGCTCAGAACAATCCAAGAGGTGGATGAACAAGGCAATAACGCCAATGACTTGAGTTTGGTAGCAGATTTGGTGCTCCTGCCCAAATTCAAGGTCCCTGACTTTGACAAATATGATGGTACAACCTGCCCATCAGCACACATTACCATGTACTGCCGAAAAATGGCCGCTTTTGTGAAGGATGGGAAGCTGCTTATCCACTGTTTTCAGGATAGTTTAACCGGTTCCGCTACGCGGTGGTACATTATGCTCAGCCGAGCGAATGTCAAGACATGTAAGGATCTCTCAAGGGCCTTCATAGAGCATTACAAGCATGTGACCGATATGACTCTCAACCGGATTATGTTGGAAGAGATGGAGTAAAGGGTAAATGAGAGTTTGAGCCAATATGCCCAGAGGTGGCGGGATGTGGCCGCTCAGATCCAACCCCCAATTCCGGAACACGAGATTACCCCGATGTTCATCAACACATTGAAGGGGGCATTATTTGATCGGTTGATAAACAATACTACTTAGAACTTCGCTGATATGGTGAAAACAGGAGAGTCCATTGAAGTGGCTATTAAAAGTGGGGGGATCGACAGTGGAGAAAGTAATCGGAAGAACTACAAGAGGAAGGAAAATGAGGTGAACGATGTGAATACCTATACAGCTCCAAAGAGTTTTACTCTTTCAGCACCGCAAGTCACATCGAGTGGAGGATAGAGCTTGAATAAGAAGGAGACTTGGGCTCCTAAGAGAGAGAATGAGAAGATGAATTTCACCCCTATCCAGTATCATATGCCGACTTGTACACTTACTTGCAAGAGGCAGGCTTAGTTCGACCCTATTATGTCACTCCATTCAAGCCACCATTCCCGCCTTGGTATGATGAAAAGGCCAATTGTGAGTATCATGGCAGTCTTCTGGGGCATTGGATTGAGAATTGCATAGCTTTCAAGAAGTTTGTGCAGAATTTGATTAAGACTGGGGTGTTGCAGTTAGACGAGCCAAATACTACTACTAACCCGCTACCGAGTCATGCAGGTCGAGGTGTGAATGCAATTGAGGAAGAATACACCAGAAAAGCTAAAGCTAGTGTGTCCGAGGTCAAGTCCCCCTTAAGGTGGGTGTTTCAGCAGTTGTGTATGGCGCGCCTAGTTGACCGGGGAATGGAGATCGTATTAGAAGGGTGTAGACCCTACTGTGAATACCACCAGCAAAAAGGACATGGCATTCAGTACTGTGAGGAGTTCAAGCAAGTAGTCCAAGAGATGATGGATAATAAGGAAATTGAGTTTTTTGAAAAGGGTGAAGAAAAGAAGGACTTAGACGTGTGCGCGTCTGATGGCTCTAAAATCAAGTATGGTTTGGATCGGCCATTCGTTTTGCCTCATAAGACAAAGGAGGGTGGCCTACCCGAGGAAGAAGGTCTGAAACTGACTACGAAGTTGAGAGTATCTCCCCCAACGTCCTTCACTTTCAAGGACGAACGGAAAGTTCCATGGAACTATGCCGCTCATGTCTCGATACCAGGAAGTGCGGATCCGGTAAAAGAAAGCAAGTTGCCCAATGAGAAAGAGTCCGAGAAGGAAAAAGGTCTGAAGAAGTCAGAAACTGAGGTAGTAAATGAAGTGGGAAATTTTACAAGAAGTGGGAGATGTTACTCCTCAGATACTCCAAAAGAGGTAGAGCCGAAAGGAAAAGAGAAACTAGCCGAGCCGGAAGCTGAAAAGTTGTTCGGTGAAGACCCCCTCCCAAAATTAATAAACCAGTAACAGAAGCACGAGCACAAGAGTTTTTGAGATTCATGAAGCACAATGAGTACAACATTGTTGACCAGCTCCAAAAGCAACATGCCCGAATTTCAGTACTAGAGTTGTTGTTGAATTCTGAGAAACACCGTGATGCACTGCTAAAGGTGTTAAATCAGAAGTTCGTCCCGGACGACATCTCGATTAACAAGCTAGACCGAATAGTGGGTCATATCGATGCTGACAATTTTATCACCTTCAGCGACGATGAGATCCCGGACGGAGGAATGGGGTCAACCAAGGCCTTGAATATAACTACACATTGTAAAGGATACGTCCTACCAGGGGTGCTCGTCGACAACGGGTCGGCTTTGAATGTGATGCCGATGGCGACCTTACAAAGGTTGCCCATAGATAGTTCGCATATAAAGCCTTGTCAGAACTCCGTTAGAGCTTTTAACGAAACCTAAAGAGAAGTTGTGGAAAAGATCGAGGTGCCATTGCTAATTGGACCTACCGAGTATATGGTTGACTTTGTGGTGATGGATATCAAGCCAACCTATAATTGCCTATTAGGGAAGCCGTGGATCCATTCAGCGGGGGTTGTACCTTCGTCGCTGCACCAGAAGTTGAAGTTCGTTATCAAGGGGAAGCTAGTGAGTGTGTCTGCCGAACATGACATTATAGCATTTGTGGCTACAAATGCTTCATATGTCCAAGCTAATGAGGAAGCTTTCGAGTGTGCCTTCAGGGCCCTTGAATTTGTGAATGCCACATTTGTGGCGGAAGGAAGTAAGATCTCGTGCCCAAAGTTATCGAACTGTGCCAAGATGAAAGTGTGGCAGACTTTGGGGCGTGGACCTAAGAAAGGAAGAGGACTTGGTAGGAACCTGCAAGGGTGTTTGCGTGTTAGGAATGTTATCAACAAACAGGACCGGTTTGGGCTTGGTCATAAGCCCACATTTCAGCAAAGAAAATTGGAATGGAAGAAGAGAGCCGAACGAAGAAGAACTAGACTCAGAGGAGAAGACATGATATCGAAACCAATTGTCTATACAGATATAAGAAACATCTTTGTGTCGGGTGGAGTCATCAACCCCGAACAGATGGTATATGAGGCCAATGTGGAGAATGCCAGGCTTTGTGAGGAAGAGAAGCTCAGCGAAGCGCTAGAAGAGATGGATGTTAATGTGATATCCAAGAATGAGGAAAGCTCGAGCCTTTTGGCAGGAATCTGCCCTTGTCTTCTAGGAGAGGCTCTTAACAATTGGATTGTTCAGGATGTGCATGTAATCTTTAGGTCTAAGCTAGAGTAATGGTTAGAACTTACCATATTTGCTTTTGCCCGCGAGCAATAGGGATCTTTTGTAAAGGGCACCTATGTTAATCTGCTAGTTTTTAATTCAATAAAAATACGATTTTCCAAAATTGCAAGCATCGCATTCATTTCATTCATTACTCGTTTATTATTTATTATTTCATCCACTCTGTAAATAATATATACATTCATCTTCCCAATACACATTCCTTTCATAAATGTTGCAAGACTCCTATTATTAACTTTGTGAATGATGCCGAATCTAATCCCGAGGTGGATTTTGAGCAACCATTGTATCTAGCCGAGATTGGTGAAGAAGAAGGTGATGAGGAGGGATATGAAATCCCGGAAGAGTTCCTCAGATTAATGGAAAGCGAGGATAGACAGATAGTACCCCACCAAGAGGAGGTTGAGATCCTTAACTTGGGAGATGATGAGGATCGAAAAGAGGTCAAGATTGGCACAACACTTTCGTATGATACCAGGGGTGAGTTGATAAGCCTGTTGTTAGAGTTCAAGGACATTTTTGCATGGACCTACCAGGATATGCCAGGTTTAGACACGAGTATTGTGATGCACAAGCTACCAATCAGGCCAGAATGCAAACCGGTCCAACAGAAGTTGAGAAGGATGAGAACAGATACTTTGTTGAAAGTCCAGGATGAAGTAAGAAAGCAGTATCAGGCCGGGTTCCTAAAAGTGGTCGAGTATTCGGAATGGGTAGCCAACGTAGTTCTTGTCCCTAAGAAAGATGGAAAGGTCCGCATGTTTGTGGATTATAGAGACCTCAACAAGGCAAGCCCCGAAGATAACTTTCCTCTACCCCATATTGATACCCTAGTCGACAACACTGTCGGCCACTCATGGTTTTCCTTCATGGACGACTTTTCGGGGTACAATCAAATAAAGATGGATCCTGGCGACATGACCAAGACAACATTTGTAACAATGTGGGGGACATTTTGTTATAAAGTAATGCCCTTTGGTCTGAAAAATGCCGGGGAAACATATCAAAGAGCCATGGTGTCACTCTTCAATGACATGATGCACAAGGAAATTGAGGTTTACGTGGACGATATGATAGCCAAGTCCCAAACTGAAGAGGGGCACATTCAAAACTTGAGGAAGTTATTCCAAAGGTTGAGGAAGTATCAGTTGAAGCTCAATCCAGCGAAGTGCACTTTTGCTGTCACATCTGGTAAACTTATAAGCTTTGTGGTTAGCAAAAGAGGGATTGAGATTGATCCCAACAAAGTAAAAGCCATCCAGAATCTTCCGCCACCTCGGACCCAAAAGGAAGTCCACGGGTTTTTAGGGAGGCTGAATTACATATCCTGTTTCATCTCCTAATTGACCGACAAATGCGACCCTATTTTCCGGCTACTTCGAAAGAACAACCCCGTAGTTTGGGATGAAGAGTGTAAAGAGGCTCTAGATAAAATCAAGAGGTATTTGACCAACGCTCCAGTCTTAGTACCCCCGGTACCAGATAGGCCACTGATCCTATACCTGACAGTTTTTGAGAATTCAATGGGATGTGTTCTGGGGCAGCATGATGAGACTAGAAAGAAAGAAAGGGTAGTCTATTACTTGAGTAAGAAATTTACCGAGTGCGAGACTCGATACCCGCAGATCCAGAAGTTATGTTGTGCCCTAGTATGGGCAACCAAGAGGCTTAGACAGTACATGTTGTACCACACCACGTGGCTGATATCCAAGTTGGATCCTTTAAAATTTCTGATGGAGATGCCAGCGCTCACCGGGAAATTAGCCCGTTGGCAAATGTTATTGTCAAAATTTGATATCATGTATGTAAGCCAGAAGGCGGTAAAGGGGAGCGCTATAGCAGACTTCTTGGCAAGCTGAGCCTTAGATGATTATGAACCATTGGACTTCAACTTCCCGGACGAAGATCTGATGTGTATAACTATGGGGGAGAAAGATACCTTTGAATAAGAATCGTGGAAGCTATACTTTGATGGGGCATCCAATACTCCGGGCCACGGAATTGGGGCAGTGCTAGTCTCTCCGGAAGAGGTTCATTACCCTTTCACCAGTAGATTGGACTTTTTCTGCACCAACAATATGGCTGAGTATGAGGCATGTATCATGGGGTTGCGTGCAACCATTGAAAGAAGGATCAAGAGACTTCAGGTTTTTGGGGATTCTTCCTTAGTGATTTATCAGCTCAAAGATGAATGGGAGACCAGGGATCCAAAGTTGATCAAGTATTATGACTTGGTCCAAGGACTAATCAAGAAGTTTGAAAAGATCAGTTTTACTCACCACCCGAGAGAGGATAATCAGATGGCAGACGCCCTAGCAACCTTGGCTGCCACATTCAAGGCGAGCTCAGGTGCAGAGATGAAACCTGTTAAGATGTGAATGTTTGAAGTACAAGCTCACTGTTACAGCATAGAAGAAGAGATAGACGGTAATCCATGGTATCATGACATCCTACAGTACATCAGGCACCAAACATACCCCAAAGAAGCTAATGAGAATGATAAGAGGACCATTAGGAGAATGGCGGCAGGATACGTCTTAGATGGAGAGATCTTGTACAAAAGGGGAAATATCAGGTACTGCTAAGGTGTATTAATTCTCGGGAGGCTAAGAGCATTCTGGTAGAGGTTCATGATGGGTTGTGTGAGACACACGCCAACGGTTTTTCAATGGCCCAAAAAATCATAAGGTACGGTTACTTTTGGTCAACCATGGAGGGAGATTGTATTGATTACGCTAAGAAGTGCCACAAATGTCATATATATACCGATAAAATACATTCACCACCATTACCATTGCACACCATGAATTCGCCTTGGCCTTTCGCCATGTGGGGAATGGATGTTATTGGTAAGATCCACCCCAAGGCGTCCAATGGGCACCATTTTATCCTTGTGGCCATTGACTATTCACTAAGTGGGTAGAAGCCGCTTCCTATTCTAGTGTTACAAGGGCAACAGTGTGCAAGTTTCTGAAGAGGGAGATCATTTGCCGTTACAGGATGCTGGAAAGAATAATTACTGACAATGCTACCAATTTAAACAGTAAGATGATGGATGAAATATGCGGGCAATTCAAAATAAAGCATCATAACTCCACTGCATATCGCCCAAAGATGAATGGGGCAGTAGAGGCTGCAAATAAGAACATCAAGAAGATTATAGCCAAGACCACAGATATGTTCAAGGATTGGCATGAGAAGTTGCCATTTTCCCTCTTTGCATACCGGGCGTCTATACGTACTTCGACCGAGGCAACACCGTACTCACTGGTTTATGGTACGGAAGCAGTATTGCTTATGGAAGTAGAGATCCCATCACTCAGAATCTTAAACGAAGTAAAATTGGAAGAAGCTGAATGGGTACAGGCTCGGTTTGATCAGTTGAACCTCATTGAGGAGAAACGATTGAGGGCCATTTGCCATGGTCAAATGTACCAGCAGAGAATTATGCGAGCCTACGATAAGAAAGTTCGCCCGAGAGAATTTCAGGAAGGAGATTTGGTACTGCGGAAAATATTGTCCACCCAAAGAGATTCTCGAGGGAAATGGATGCCAAATTGGGAAGGGCCTTACGTGGTGAAAAAGGCCTTTTCTGGAGAAGCGTTGATCTTGATGGAGATGGATGGGGAAGAGTTGGGCAACCCGGTGAACTCAGACTCTGTCAAGAGATACTACATATGTAGGGAGAAGTGGGGTGAAAACCCGAAAGGGCGCCTCACAAGAAATAAATATCTAAAGTGAAAACCCTAAAAAAGAGAAAAAGAAAAAGTGGAGTGAAAACCCGAAAGGGCGCTTCACAAGAAATAAATACCCAAAGTGAAAACCCGAAAAGGGCGCTTTAGGTATTCAAAAAAGAGAAAAGGGGAGAGAATCTCAAGATGAAAACCTGAAAAGGGTGTCTTGAGATCAAGGGGGAGTTCAGAATTGAAGAAGAGTATCCGGAAGGAAATACCAGTAAGTGCACAATCAGTGAATGAGATCTTTCATAATTCAAGGATAAGCAGAACAATGCTAGCAAAGGATTTGCCTTGGTCGATGGATTATCGTATCATTCACGTGGAAAATGCTTGGGATATTGCATCATTTTTCTTCCTATGCATGACATATGAATTTTTCATGAACTTCAAAGTATATTAATAAATACTATCTAGCGTCTTCATTCATCTCTTTTCAAACAATTATGCGAGCAATTTATAATAGACTTATAAAGCAAAATATTTCTTTGTATTTCTGTGGTTTGATCTCTTGAGTGCAGGTGACCAAAAGAAGCTAGATTTGCCCGATACCAGTAAGCCGCGCTTTGAGAAGATGAGCATCGCTCAGACCAAGTGTCGACTCCGTTACTAAAAGAATTACCGAGATAAAAGCGATCACAAGGAAAGCGAAAGAAAAAAAGAAAAAAAGAAAAAAAAAGAGAAAAGAAGAAAGAAGAAATAGAAAAAAAAAGAAGCGAAAAAAAAGAAGAAGAAAAAAGAAAGGAAAAAGAAAGAAAAGGAAAAAGAAGAAAAAGAAAAAGAAAAAAGAAAAGTGAAGTGAAAACCTGAAAGGGCGCTTCATAAAAGATGAATACCAAAGTGAAAACCTGAAAAGACGCTTTGGAAAAGAAAACCCAAGGTTAGAATCTGCATGGGGCTTCCCAGAAGATCTGATGGTTAAACCCGAGTGTGAGACAAGCATCAACATCAAAGAGAAGGTGGAGACTGATAAAGGGTCAGAAGAGATCGGCAAAAGAAGATGTAGCACTGGGTTCATATTTGGCATACTCATTCATGCATCATGTTAGGATAAGCATGCTTAGCTTAGGATCATGCTAACCCATAATAGCATAATACTTTCTTTTCACAAATACCTAAAACCTTTCGCTCCCGGGAAAGAAGTGAGTGACAGAAAGAGGAACGAGTTCCAGGCAAAGAATCTCAAGTTTACCACATCAGGACTTCCGAGCAAAAGAGATAGATACTCGCAGCTCAAGGTAAAGAATTACAAACTCACCAAAATCAGGACTTCCGAGCAAAAGAGACAGATACTCGCAGCTCAAGGTGAAGAATTACAAACTCACCAAAAGCAGGACTTTCGAGCAAAAGAGATAGATACTCACAGCTCGAGGTGAAGAATTACAAATTCACCAAAATCAGGACTTCCGAGCATAAGAGACAGACACTCGCAGCTCGAGGTGAAGAACTACAAACTCACCAAAATCAGGACTTCTGAGCGAAGGAGATAGACACTCACAGCTCAAGGCGAAGATTTCAAATTCGCCACGTTAAGCAAAGGAGACATATACTCAAAGCTTAAGAACTTCAGGCAAATGATTTCGAACTCGCAGCACCAAGATTTACGAGCAAAAGAGCTCAAGGTTTTTCGTGCAGAAAGACCAGAAGACTCACTCAGTTTATCCTGGCTGATTTAAGGAGACGAGCAGTTTGCCCATTGCCGCTTGGGAAGAGAAAATCACTCGAACAGGGAAGTCGGACAAAATTAGTGCTTATGGTCTTCGCTTTATTCTTGTTACACAAGCATAAGCAAAGATGGGCAACTGTAATCACTAATTTTTTTCGGGTTGATTTTACTTTTGTATATATCTAAATAAAAGGGCTTTTTCTTTTATCACAAAGTGTTTATATCAGGCTTTGTTTAAATACTACTATTTATATATGTATGTTATTTAATTCCTAAGTGTCATTATATGTTATAATTAACTATATCATTAACCGAATTACTATAGTTATTTTGATATTATCTTCCTTTTTATATATATATCAAGATTGCATATTACTATTATTATTAATCATTATTAATATTACCATATATTATTGTTATTACTATTATTATAATTAATATGAGTTATCTACGTTACTATCACATATTATTATTAATGTTAGTATTATCACAATTATTACTATAATTATTATTATAAAGGAGATGGTTTATAAAAATGACAGCCCAAAATAAATTAAATTAAAACCCAAAGTTTAAATACAAAAAAAAAGAAGAAGCCCAAGTCTTAAAAATAATAATAACAGTCCAATTACAAATTGCACGGCCTGCTAGGCCCAAGAGGATTACAAGCCCTAACTCAGCCCATTTGATCTGTGTAGTTGCTTTCCCACCGTCAGATCAGAGTTAGATCGAACGGCCAGGAAGAGAGCTTGAAGAAAAAACCCTAGGGAAGCCCTAATCACTTCGTGTTGCACAACTCGCCAGCCGTAAGATCCGGATCTGATCCAATGGCCAGGATGCGACCAGATGGCCCCTGATGATGATTCAATCATAGTCGTCGGATCAAAAGCACGTCAAACGGCCCAGATCGTTCCATCTGTGGAAACCCTAGAGCCCTCGCAATGTCATCGCGCCTCCCCAAATATGGACCGTTAGATCGAGACGCGATCTAACGGCTCAGACGCCACGGAAGATTCACGTGCGACCCTTCCAATTCCCACACGCGACCATCCGTCTCCCGAAACGAGCGTGTGCAAGCCACCGTTTACCCATTCGGCTCACGCACTCGATCCGTACAGCCACGTCGGCCGAGACGTCCCGTGGTCCCCGTCCTCTCCCCCAGCGGCCACGCATACAAAAAAAAAACAAAAACAACAAAATGTCAGAAAGGACGAGCGCGGCAAGGAGACATACGATGGATTTCAGAACAAATGCAAACAAAAATCGCAACAACCAGGGGGCATATTTCACAATTTTCCTTTATGTAATACGAAAAAGGGATGTAACCTCGGGATATAAAAGCCGAGAGCACAGTAATGTAAAGGATCCCTTTTCTTTTTGAATACAAAGAGGTACAAGCAAAAAAGAATTACAGAGGTACTCATTTTCGTCTCTATCATTGCATTGCATGAAAAAGAAAGAAGTTTTTTTACCTTTTTTGTTTCGCCCTTTCGTATGACTTCTGCCCCTTCGCCAACGACAATCTCGGGCCTCTCGTGGCTTCGAAGGGTGAGTCTGTTGAAGGAGATGCGAAGCCCTTTTTTTACAACCATTTTCGAGTCTGAAAAGGTGGATTTGGGTCTTAGGGTTTTGTTTTTCAGAAACCAAAAGAGAAGGTTTTGGTTGCGGGGTCATCATCTAGGTCAGTTTAGTAGGAGAGGGTTTTGTTTTTAAGGAGGTAGCGTCGATTGGCTTTTTGTTTTCGAGGTCACCGGACGGTGGATAGCACCGGCTGGCGTTTAGAGGGTCGAGAGGGGTGATGTCTAGGTCGGCTAGGATTTCTGAGAACGAAAATGGGGTCCGATGGAGTTTAGGGTGAGCTTTTATAGGGTTTTTAGGTTTTATTTTTTTGGGTAATCTCGCTTAGGGTCCCTCCGCGTCTTCAAATCACGCCTTAGATCCCTAGGGTTTTGTCTCTGTGTTCAATGTTGTCCCGCGTCGAGTCTCCCCCTGATCTAATCGTCAGTCCCGTCCCCTATGTTTTATTCCCGTATTTATTTAGTCCTCATTTGCAATTTTGAGTTCATTTTCGTGTTTTTTGATTTCGCCACTGTTTTTTGCATTTTATTCAATTTGGTACTGTCTCTTGCATGTTTCTATTCGTATGGTGATTAATTATGTTTATTCCTTAATTTTTTGTGTTTTTATTATGGTTCGTATGTACCGAATGTGTATGTGGCTTGTGACTATATTATGGTTCTTTTTGGGTCTTGTGAGTTTAATGTGATGTATGCCTAATTTATGTTATTAGTGGATACGATCTATTAAAATGCTAAGCATGACTTAATTAATTAAGGGAGTCCCCTTGTTCGATGTTTAGAAGTGTTATGAGCCCGTTTTTAGAAAATATGATAAAAATGTCAATTTTATTTAATAAAATAATTCATGTTTTAATTGTTGTTAATGTGGGGCCTTGTAGTAGTTTCTCCTTAATATCCATTAATTTGGGCTTTTTGGGCCTTAAGTTTTAAAGGAATAGGCTTAGATCCTTTTTGGGCTTGTTTCTTAGTTTAGGTGGGCTTGGGTTAGTTAAATTAGTCTTTAGATTGGTTTAATCGGTTTAATTGTCCCGGATCGTGTGCCCGCCTTATAGGGGCACGGTTCGAACAATTAGGTTGGTTTAGGTTTAGAGCTTAGATTAGGTTTAGGGCTCTAATCGGTTTAATTAACTTATTAGGATGGATATTAGGTTCATTAACCCGGTTTAGCCACACTCACTTTAAAGATAAAACTAACATTATTTATAGATGGGATAAAACAAGATAATCCATAATTGATTCGAGTCCCTTAATTAGGATTTAATTGGTCTAGGATATAATATTAGAATCACATAATCAATAATTAGATCACTAACGAAATTTCCATAATTCGAGCCTTTAAGTTAGGGTCTTGGGCGGGCTTTTATTTGTTTACTTTTAAAGCTATTTTATGACATGCATTTTATGCATGTCATTCATAAGACCGTTAATTATTAAGCATGTTAATCGAACTTAAAATATACCCAAAGAGGGGTATTAATTAACTTCGGTATTCGTGTTATGACAATCCAAGCTTAATGGATGTAGATCGAATATTTGGGTTAATTTTCACCGCCTCAAGGTAAACGGAAGCATAAAAAAGAAAATACCATGCATCATTCTTTACTTACTCGCATCATGCATAAAGGTGACACACGGGAACAGAACCCTAAACTAACACGGTAGTCAGTCTTATATGATGTCGGTTTAGTCTATGGTCTGGTGTACCATCATCCTTTCTAATTAAATGTTCAATTAATTCCAAAGCCACAATTCGATATAGACTGTCCTATTTAAGTCATATTTTCATTTAAGAACCCTTTATTAAATTCACTTTGATTTTTAAATAATTTCTATCGATTAAAAAGGCAACAAGTAATTTGGTACCGATTTCTTGGCGTGATGGGGGTGCTAACCCTTCCCCACACGTAACCAGCTCTCGAACCCATTTTAAAGCGATTCTCTGATTTTGTGGTGTCCGGCCTACCTTAGTGGCTGGTGGCAACTCTAAAATTTCACTATTTTCTAAAATTTGAATCCCCCTTTTTAATAAATCTTTTTCAAAAAGGTGATAAGACTTAGTAGCTTTTCAAAAAAAACCTTATCACAAGATGAATTTCATATCCTTAAATTTTTTGAAACTCTTCCTCCATCAGCAGCCTTACCCCAAACAAAAAATATTTTACCAGCAACCATAGCCCAAACAAAAACTATTTTACCAGTAATCTTACCCCAAACAGAAACCATCTTACCCATTATACCTTCCTCACCCCAGAGTCCCAAGTCCCAACCAGCAACTCCTTCAACCTCAATCCTTCAAATTTCACCTAGTCCCAAAACACCGAATTTGTCTACCTCATCTTCACTACCTTTAACTCCACCAAAAATCACTCAAATCAAAAAAGGAGAACTGAGTGTTTACAAAAGAAGACAGAAACATGTCCCGAAAACTCATATTCAACCTAGAAACTGCCAAGAGCTGAAACCAATCTTGAATACATTAGAAAGTCAAGAACGTAACGAATCGGTTTCTAATGAAGTACCTATTACATTGATTGATACTAGTGATCTGCCAATTGCTCAAAGAAAAAGAGTAAGGAAATGCACTAGTCACCCAATTCAAAAGTTTGTTGCATATGGGAAATTAATGCCTTGTTTTAAGACTTTTACAGCAAATGTTGATAGTATCCATATTCCAGAAACAGTGGAAGAAGCATTGAAGGATGTGAAGTGGAGAAAAGCAGTAGAAGAGGAACTCAAGGCACTTGAAAACAATAATACCTGGGTCATAGTTGATCTCCCAAAAGGAAAGAAACCAGTAGGATGTAAATGCGTATTCACCGTGAAGTATAAGGCAGATGACAATATCGAGAGATACAAGGCTAGGTTGGTGGTCAAAGGTTTCACTCAATCTTATGGAGTGGACTATCAAGAAACTTTTGCTCTAGTGACAAAGTTGAACACTATAAAAGTGTTATTATCCTTAGCAGTAAATAAGGATTGGGTACTTCATCAGCTAGACATCAAGAATGCATTCTTGAATGAGAATTTAGAAGAGGAGGTCTACATGCAGATTTCACCAGTTATAAAGGAGAATTTAAAAAAACAGAAAGTTTGCAGATTATTGAAGTCTCTATATGGCCTAAAGCAGTCACCTAGGGCCTGATTTGACAGATTTACAAAGGTAATTGTTCAAGATGGTTATAAGCAATGCCAATCAGATCATACTTTGTTTGTAAAAACCACATCAAACAAGAAAAAGACATTGTTAATTGTCTATGTAGATGATCTCATTGAAATAGATAGGTTAAAAGGGTTGTTGGCAAAAAAAAATTGAGACCAAGGACTTGGGAAGCTTAAGATACTTCTTAGGCATTGATGTTACGAGATCAAAAGAAGGATTAGTCATCAATCAAAGAAAGTATATCCTAGATTTACTTTCAGAGACTGAAATGACTGGATGCAGGCCTGCAGAAACTCCTATGGAAGCAAACTTAAAGCTGAGAAAGGAAGAAATGGGAAGCCCTGTAAACAAAGAGCAGTATCAGAGGTTAGTAGGTAAACTAATCTACTTATCCCTTACTAGACCAGATATAGCATTCTCTGTCAGTATAGTGAGTCAATATATGAATGACCCTAGAGAAGAACACTTAGAGGCTGTGAACAGAATTTTGAAGTATCTGAAAATGACTCTTGGACATGGGTTAATTTTCAAAATAAATAAAGATAAATCAGTGAGAATTTTTTCAGATGCAAGTTGGGCAGGAGAACTAACTGACAGAAGGTCTATTACTGAATATTATTCATTTGTTTGGGGAACCTAGTGACCTGGAGAAGCAAGAATCAGGCAGTGATTTTCAAAAGTAGTGCTGAGGTTGAGTTTAGAGCTCTTGCACTTCGAATTTGTGAAGAAATCTGGTTACAAAGACTATTGACTGAACTGAGATTTTGTTACAACAAACACTTTGAGCAACAAAGTAACAGTCAGTCTGCTATAAGTATTGCTAAAAATTCAGTTCACCATGACAGAACAAAACATGTCAAAATTGATAGACATTTTATTTCTGAAAAGGTAAATGGTGGGCTGGTGAAACTGAATTTTGTTCCCACGAAAGGTCAACTGGCAGATATTCTCACTAAGGCACTTCCAAGAATTAACTTTGATGAAATTACATCCAAGCTGGGTCTTTACAACATTTACTCCCGAGCTTGAGGGGATTGTAAGATATAAGATAGATTTATCTTGTATAAACTAGTGTTTTAATTTAAGATTAACTCTTATCTTCTATGTAGATAAAGATAGAGGCTAGAGTAGTTTAAATGTGTTGAGATTCTTTGTAGATAAAGTCTTGTGTAAAGTATAGTAACTTGTACTTTATCGTATGATAATAAAAATAACAGATAATTCTTTTCTTCTCTGAAAAATACCTATTCTCTACAACAAATATAATGGATCAATTAAAGAAAAGCAAATAAAAATCGAATCCAAGAAAGATCCAATATCCAGACAATAAAATAGATCTGATATAATATTCAAAAAATACTTGATAGAGAAAAAGAGGGATCGGAGTTCCCAGATCAAGCCGTGAAACAATTAACTCCAAACATATATGTTTGAACTAGTTACGAATGTAAAGAGAGAAAGAAAAAACAAAAATCGGCAATACTTCTTGTTCCGATAACGGCTTGCACTGCATTAGCAGCGCAATCTGCTCATCCAGATTCTCATGCTAGTTAGAATTCACTGAAGACCTTATCATTTCTTCTCTTATAACCCTAGATTCTAACATTTCCCCCAAATGAGAATTATTCAAGAGATTTCTGGAAAGAAAAGTAGGAAAAGATAAAGGAGAAAGAAATGAAGCGTCGATAAAGAGCCTAATGTTTTTGTGAAAGATAGAGACGAAGACATAAAGTTTACCGGTTCACCGGGTAACCTTTTATTTTTATTTTTTAATCTAACGGCCACTATAAAAGTGGCTTCATCCAATGACCCAAATTAAATGACCGGTATTTAGTTGGTATTGTCCTGATATCAATCATATTTTATACGCAGCTTAAAAGCAAATTTAGAACAAAGGAATTGACAAATATAGGTTGTTTGGTAACACCTCAATCTTGTGAACCGTGTAATATTTACCTCAAATTGATCGACTCTGCAATCATCGCAAAAAAAAACTGGGAAAATGATTTATTACCAGTTGCTTCAATATAAGCGGATACTATATTTTAAGCATAATAAAGGAGGAATGAGCAGAAGAAAATACAGGTATGAGGCAATTTGATGAAAATACAGCCCCATAGTGTAGGCGTCAGCAAGTGTTAGACAATTCAAGTTGCAAACTCTGGGGATCGGTTGTTACCTTTCGAATACATCGCTGATTATCAGAGGTCTTTGGAGACTGGAGAGGATCACATCTGACCTTCTTTCCTGTCCTAAGCAGTGGATCCATTTCCATTCCGGCTTGCAGAAGCCAGTTCTCTTGCATCTGCTGCAGATGGAGTCAACCCTTCCTCTATAGGTAGTGTTCTCTTTGAGCCCTCTAATGCTACGCCAAGAACTATATTTTCCTCCAAGTCAGGTCTTGCTTTTGGTGGCTGAGAGACGGCCAGCATCACACCTTCCTGTTTTGATTGGAACTGTTCTCGTAATCCACCTGTTTTGTCAATTCCAGTTTCCGGTGAGGATACTGAAGGATTATCCGACTTGCTGCTCGGCCTAGCAATTTTCGGTTGCTTGTCAGTGACCTTTTTGTTTTTGAGCGCATTATCGGAGTTTATATCCGGAGCTTTTTGGTTGGGACTAGATGTTTCAGCAGCTTTAGAACTTGTTTTGGGGGCAGATTGTGTTGGTGATTTCAAGGGCCCTTTATCATCTGTCCTGGGATCAGATGTTGCCTTAAATTCCTCCTTGGTGTCAAAATTTGGAATTTCTCCAATCCTGGCATCCGCTTTGGGTTCAGCTGGACGCGAGGAACGACCTTTTGTTCTATCTTCACCATTGATCTTGTAAGAGGGTTCAATCAGTAACAGAGGCCTGTTAGACGTCGCTCCATCACAATTATACATTGAGTCTGCAAATGGTACATTTTCCAACTCGGAATCACCATATAGTTTCTGCACAGTGCGGATTGGTGTGGCAAGCCGTGCACGGTGATGACTGATGACTCTAAGGAGATCCAAAAGTATAGCTTCCTGCAACATCAACCGAAGGGACTTATAATGGATCCATTCAACTATATCAAACTTAACAGAAGATACCGTCAGAGACAGGAAATATAAATCAGCATAATCAAAAGGATTCTTTTTAATCAGAAATCAAAATATATGAATGTTCACAATCAGCACCCTAATGCAGGCGTTAACAGCAAAATAAAGAAACCAAAGGATTAAACTACTGCTTCTGAAAAATAAGATAAAGGCTACGCACGACATCCTAAGTAGCCAAAAGCATACTTAATTCAACACAAAACTGCGAATAAGTTTGTCCTTGAATATTTATTTATTAAATCTTTCAAAATTGAATAGGGACTTATTTGAGCTACTTCTTCTATAATCGATTATTTTAACATTCTCAGGGATCTGTATCAGATTAAAGTACAATGGTAACCAGCATTTAATGCTGCCAACTTAAAGTTGTAACTTTTTCCTAAAATGCTGTGCTACTGCCATTGGTATTGATGCACTCAAACGCCCTGGAATCCAATTGCCTTGGGTCACATTCATATTGAAAGGTATAAACTCTAGTAGATAATTCTTACCTTGACACATAGGTACTCTTCAAGATGGGAAGTCTTTACAAAACAGGACACCAGTATCTGTCAAATAAGAAAGAAAGGGGGAAAGAATAAGACAGATTATAGAGACAACACTCGCACAACAGCTAATGCATAGCATATGTCAGGTATCACAGCCAGTAATAAGGGTAGCAACTTACAGATTTGTTCATCATTACCATGAAAACATTCCATAAACATATTTATTGTATCTCGTCCAAAAACTTTAAGAGAAAAGAAACTAAAAGTTGAAAGTTCTTGGATTATATGGTGCTCGGAAATGCTTAAAGAAGAATATGTGGAACATATCAATCATAAACAACGGCATAAGGAAAAGGTCAATACTAAGAGGTTGATATGATTGGACTTTTAAATAAAGTACCTACTAGTATAACCAAATTGAAAGATGTCATTTGGTTGGTTAGATTTGAGTGGAACAGGCATGATACCACATCACGCTTACATTACTGACATATAGAAAAGACACAGGATGAGGCAAATTTTATTACGTTACTTGACAGGGCTTATAAAAGTTTTTATCAAGTGATGGAGAAAGAATGGTTTTCTAAAGATACGAACCAATAGAGCCTGATTCTCAGGATTGATATTTTCCAGAAATACTCTTCTGTGCAATCTCTGCTGCTCAACCTGAGGATTCTTAGCCAAGACCTTGCGCATGTCAGCAACTATACTCTGTACGAACAAAAGCAATCCCAAAAAAGCTATAAAAATGGCAATTGAATGTCTCCGATAGGTGCAATAGAAGCTTTGACATGCTAAAATAACTCCTTACATTAATCTTATGTACATCCATGTGACTGATGGCCAGGTGAGTTTTAATGCGCCAATGAGTTTTTTGAGTGAGATTTCTCACAACATTTACGGTAAATTTGTGGTTTGGAATGTGAACAGCTTCACGATCTTCCCCTCTTATTATTGTTGGCGACCACCAACCAACATGCTAAATATGAAGAAAAAAGATATGACGTGAGAAAAAATCCTCAGATGGAACATTTTTTTAAGTGACTAAGGGAATTATGTAATGGAAACCCAATCATAATTTTCATATCTAATACCAGAACTATAACCATAAAGTATGTATTTAAGTAAGAGCTCCACCTTTTTCTCTAAACAACTTATTCAGAGACAAGGCTCGGAATTCGGATACAAACCTCAACAGTACCAGAAACTTCATATCCCTCGAGCTTTGTTTGAATCCATTCATTCACAACAAAAGGTCGAGTTGCATGAATCATTGCACTTGAAAGAAAATTTGTGAATATCTACAGCAACAAACAACACAATGTCAAGCATTGGGAAAATGCAAATGCTGAAACAGATAACAAAGGATCAAAGAAAAGTCGGGATAGAGCATGATTTTTTTTTGGAACTTCGTAGATCTTTGATTGATCTTGGACTGATTTAGGAAATGAACAAGATTGAACAAATACTAATTGCATGTTTCCTTAGGTTAAGTGATGAGATTATTGTTTCTTGTTTTCTTGGGATTTATTCTCAGTTGTATTACACCGATCTCCAAATTAACTAAAAAATCTCACGATTTAAGTCTGAAAGATTTTATTTTGGAGTTCCGGGGTTTCCTTCTGTTATACTCCGAGAGGACAAATTTCAGTGGTATCCCATCACTAAATCCTATAAGTAGAATACTACCAGATTATTTCAAAGATGCTATTGATGCATGATAAGCCATGCTACCTTCCTATTGTATGAAGCAAGTTTTATCTGTAGGTGTGAAGTGTTATCTTT
Organism: Hibiscus trionum; assembly: GCA_030270665.1. NCBI lineage: Eukaryota > Viridiplantae > Streptophyta > Magnoliopsida > Malvales > Malvaceae > Hibiscus > Hibiscus trionum. The sequence goes on from BSYR01000005.1 coordinate 35,168,910, forward strand.
ATCTTCTTCTTTTTATCCCTATTTCTAGCATTGTTAAAAAAATACTACCAGCACTAAACCAGTCTCTTAAACCTATCAAACCTCTACCAAATCAAACACCAAAAGCAATTTTCAAGCTTCAATTGCAACCCCTAATCATTGCCCACAGTTAGAACTTCCACAACCCAGATGACAGGTAGGTCGTTTCCCTTTGGATAGTTTTCACCCTCAAAGCTGAGTTCCTTTCCAAACAAACCTGCAGACTTAACCATCTTCTCTTACTCAATTAAACCCTCCAACGACAAGCTCTTTCCAATTAAATAATCACAACTTTGAAATATGTAAGTTCACATTCCAGTCCCATACCATTTATATTATTTATAAATTGTAGTTAACATAAAATATTTTTACTTAAAAAGAAAAGAAAGAATTGTACATTGGTAAAAAGTGATATCAAGGCAAATCGTACATTCAATATACGTGTGTGTGCGCGGGCGAGCATTTGTGTGTTAAAATGCAATAACGTGAAAATGTTATTTAGGTGTACCTCACGACCAGCAAGAGTCAGCAGAACTGTCCCTAGACCTCCAGCAGTTAGCCACTTCTGTGTAGAGAAACCCAGTAACTCCATGAACAATGAAACAGCAGCAACCCAAACTGCAGAGTATATAGCTTTCCCAGCAAACTGGAAACCCATCTGCCAAAAAAGAAAGGGATTGTCAGAGTTGCACTTCACACACCGTGGTTCAGGGTGTCTTAGAAACAACCATAAAATGTAAATAAATAAAATTAATGAAAGAGAACTAATGTGCATCATAGGTATCTCTCTACTGAGGCATCAGAGTTGCACTTCACACAAACTTCTACTTTTAGCAATAAACAATAGCAATTAATATCAATTGGTTTATGTTAGAGCAATATCACCAACATTTCTTGTATCACTGGTCTCACTCGTCTCCATGAAGAATTTCTGCATTTGCTGAACCGTGCTGCATAAAAGCATTTTAACCATGTTTAGTGGTCAACAAAACAAATATCATGGAGAATTACAACTAGGAAACTATTATCAACCTAAAAAGTCAATTTCAGTTGAACAAGATTCTGAAACACTATAAATACAACAAATCAAACTGTACATCATGTTAAAGTCAGTCACCATCCTTATCAAGAACCAAAAAAGAAAAGGAGAATGCATGTTCACCTCGATAAGCAAAACGCAAAGGCCAACACAGTTGACAGTGATCTTACAAAATGTAAAAGCCGTTGCTTAACAACTTGGCTAGCTTCTGTAGGGAGAACTAATGGATCCAGTGTTCTGCAAGTACACCAATAAAATGCACTTGAGTTGAAGAACTGGAAACCAAATTTTGCATTTTATAACATCAAAATATAGAATGTGTTTTACATTATATATATAATATTTTGGTACCTGCACGCAAGTATTGCCCCGATCCACAGCAGCAAAGGTTGAACATAAGAAGTTGTAACATAACGTGTTCTACTCTTCTTCCAACTATTATCACTCTTCTGCAGGTAATCATAGAATATTAGATAATGCATTGACCCAATCTGGTCAAATGTTTATCGATCCATGGTAATAACCAATAACAGAATGAGCAGTCCACAGGAGCACACTTACATGGAGAAGTAGGCTTCTACCCTGTCGAATAAGTGGATCAACACCCCATAGGGCAAAAATTATAATAGTAGCTGCTGGAATCAACTTAAGTAAAATAGGACTAGCTTGCAAGTTATTGTATGACCTGCAATACAAAGGGCGACATCTTAAATGCAAAAAAAAAACATTGCAGTCATAAACAAAAATACAACCACAGCAGCAGTGCTGGAAATATGCTCCTATAAGAGACATGAAACCACGTGTAAAATAAATTATCTAAAGCAGAACAAAGCATTTTTCTCTTAAATAATAGTTAGAGACGCGTTAGAACTTGAACCTAATAAAAAGTTAATACTAGAAATGCTGAACTAATTAGAGAACACATTTTCTGTATGAAAATGACCACACAACAATCTGGAGGTTCAGTATATATGCCTGCACACTTAAGCTGATTACCGAGCAGGGGAAAAAGAGCACCTTGTCAATGCAATAGATGCAGCTTTTACACCAGGTAGTTCAAGTATTTGGGGAGGTACTCCAAAAGCATGACACCTAAAGGCATTGTCTCTGTATGGAACAGAATGCATTGGCCTGTACAAATTGTTGGAGAGGCGACTTCTCCAGGCATCTTGTTGCACGAACTGTGGCAAGAAGAGAAGAAGAAGAAGAAGAAAGAGCTCCTCAAACATCATTTAAAGGACATAAATTCACCTAATGCTAATAAATGAAAGAATCTCTTGATAGTTTATAGCTCAAAGTACAATTGCAATTGAATAATTACTAATATAGACAAAATAATGAAAATTTTCAGCTTATATGAATGCAATATTTACATGAAATTTAAAAATAGAACATAAATCTAGCGTTTAGATCCAGCATACTCAAGAGTCAAGAGTCAAGACAACATGGTATAATCACAGCATTGATAAATATGGAGTGGCCAAGGCCTAAGAGATTGAAATATACGCATTAATTACAATGTTCTTGTAGACATGAAAACAGGCATGCAAACTACAACTTCATGAGACAGTTACCATGCACTTTAAAATGGTGAATATCAAGAAGCAAAAGCAATCATATTTCTGTTCATACATGAAGAAAAAGCATTCATTATAAATTTGGCTTAACCAAATACTAGACAAGAATGCTAAGAATACTTCAGCGGCAAAATCCAACACGTATACCCATAATCACAGTTCACAAATAGCAGGAAAATAGTATCCTAAACAAGAAGAACTGAAATCACACCGAAGCACGGGAGGAGAGGTCAGAGCTCAATAAATCCAACTTCCCCCTTCCAAATGGAACCTGAAACATAAAAGAGAGAAGAAATTTTTTCAATGTACAAATAAAAACTTCAAAACTTAATGCAAAATGCTTTATTAGATGGGGATGGGGAATCCTGCACCTTAAACTTTTTCTTGTAGACAGAGTTACTGCAATGTCCCAAATCACAGGACAAATGCAAAGAACCAGAAAGAGACATTGTTGAAGCGAAACCAGTCTTTTGCAGGGCGTCGCTAGTAGCACAAGATCATAATATATTCCAATGAAAGCTAAGTTTCCAACTCAGAATAGATATTATTAAAGTGAAATCCTTATCCAAAATCTCACAATTCACAAGCCTCGAACCTGCCAGAGAAAAATTAAAAGTTTGATGCGCCAACAGAAAATTAAAACATAATTTATAAGAACGATGAAAGTTTCCTGAAACCTAGAAGCGAAAATTTTAAATAAAAAAATCAAAATTCCATCAATCAGATATGAGATAACATAATTTTGAGCAGTGTTTTTTACATGTAACAATCCGAATCAAATAAAAAAAACTCCATAACAGGAAATGAAGAATCCTCTTAGCGAATAAATAAACATAGATTGAAAATTTGAAAGGCCGCGGAATGATAGTTTACCCTGAAACGGAGAATTTCAGGTTTCGACAATATTCTCGCAGAAAATTCGAGATTGGCTCGTGATATTTTTCTCCCCTGGCCCTGGGGGAGATTCGAAGGGAGAAATGGCGCAAACAAAGAGCGAACAAGGATTCCATTTTATTCGCAATTAATATTCTGTCGCTAAATTTAAGTTTTTGTTAAAAGTGGTTAATATTTAGCCACGTGGATTTCCACGTTGGCTTTCCACGCGGAGAAATACAATGGACCACGAGCTAAAAATATGAATATTATTGTCATTAAGTTTTTAAATAAAACTACAAAAAACGTTAAATAAGGTTTAAAGGCACGACAAAAGTTTCTATATATAAATTTTTTACCATCTCACCTATAATCATTTGATAATTTAATTTTTACAAAATAAATTTATTTACATAAAATATATTTTAATGTAAAATTTTAAAGTATTTATGAGTTCTTAATATAGTCTCATTTTAGTATCTGTAGTACGAACATTAACTGTGTTTATTAAGTGTTTTATTGACATTTCTAGGTTTTTAGTTATTTCATGTGTTGTTGTTGGTATTTTAGATATGTTGCGATTTTAGTATTTTTTATTATGTTTTCAGTTATAATAGATTTTCTCTATTTTTTACACGTGTTAGTTTAGTTTTATATTAGCCGTTAAATCTTATATCTTGATCTTTATTAGTATTTAATCAATATATAAAAGACTTAATACACAACATTGTAAAACGCAACGTTTTTGTATCTCTTTTATTCTTTACTGAATGAATAAAACAAAATTTTTCTTTTTCTCCAAGATTTCGATTCTTCTTTCCCAATTTTCAAATACCAAACCCTAGAATTCACGATAGAAATCAAGACTTTAACATGGTATCAGTTGACTCTTCCGACGCGCGTTCTTCTGCTTCGCCTCGATTTCAGAATTTAAATCCCTCCGATGAGTTATATATACATCCCAACGAGAATTCGGCGCTCGTCTTGACTTCTGTTCTGCTCACTGGCAGAAATTATCACTCTTGGGCACGCTCGATGCGTATGGCCTTAATCTCCAAAAATAAATTACAGATTGTTAATGGTTCGCTGAAGGAGCCCCATGAAGAAGATGCCAGCTATTTCGCCTGGGTAAAGTGCAACAACCTTGTAGTTTCTTCGTTACAACGAGCAATCAGTCCTGAAATTTCCCAATCCGTTTTGTGGTTCGACACTGCTTATGAGCTTTGGGCGGATTTGCGCAATCGTTTCAGCCAAGACGATCTCATGAGGGTTTCTGACCTTCAACAGGAATTTTTTTTCCTTAAATCAAGGTATTAACTTTGTTACTACCTTTTACACCCAATTAAAAGTAGTCTGGGATGAATTGTGTATGTTACGACCTTTGTGTTCTTGTTCCTATGATGCTATTAAATTTCGAAACCAAGATTTTGTTCTTAGGTTTCTTAGGGGCCTTAATGAATCTTTTGCCATCCCTAAATCGCAAATTTTGATGGTTAAGCCCTTTTCTGAAATTCATGAGATATTTTTCATAATCGTCCAACATGAACGATATGTTTCTGTTGTTGTTCCTTATGAGTTAAATATTCTTGTTGTTGAGAGAAATAACAATAAATTTCAAAAGAAACCTTTTATCCCTAATGTTGGTAACCGTAGGCCTCTGTGCACCTTTTGTGGTCTTCAAGGGCATTCGATTGACAAATGTTATAAAAAGAATGGATACCCTCCTGGCTATAGGTCTAGGTCTTCCATTAGTAAGGCTAATCTTGTGAGTCTTCCCAGTCATGAACATTCATCCATTAATGATTCTTTAGTTAAACATGATTTCAAGTAAGAAGAAGACTTTGCCTCTTTTACTAAAGAACAATATGAAGGATTGATTTCCTTGCTTCAAGAAAAGGGAGTGTCTAATCTGAATTCAGTCAATGCTCATCAATCTACTGTGAATGCCTTATCTTCTAATTTTGCAACTGCCCCAGCTCCCAATGATGATTCAGGTATGATTCTTACCTGCTCTCTTGCATCTACATCAAATAGCACCTCCTGGATCATTGATTCAGGAGCTACAGACCACATTTCTAATTATTTATCTATCTTCACTTGTTACTTTGTTATTAAGGATAAGTTTGTTAAACTTCCAAATGGTAACTTAGTACAAGTTTTACATATTGGAGATATTTCTCTTGTAAATGGTTTAATCCTGAAAGATGTCCTCCATATTTCATTCTCTGGATTCAATTTAATTTATGTTAGCAAATTAACATTGAATGCAAACATTTTTGTTATCTTTATTGATAATAAGTGTCTTACACAGGATGCTCTCTCCTTGAAGATGATTGGTACAGCTAGCTTAGTGCAAGGCCTATATCAGTTCTTGAATTCTGCTTGTATTGGTTCTTCCATCTGTATTGTTTCTTCCTCTAACTCTTTACATACATGGCATGCTAGACTAGGTTATCCATCTAGTAGAAGGATGTTTTTCTTTTCAAAAATGAATAAAGAAATTTCCTCTGGTAATGTGTCTCAATGTGATATCTGTCATCTTGCAAAACATAAACGTCTAACTTTCCCTATTAGTGATTCTGTTTCAACATCTCTCTTTGACATTGTGCATTTAGATGTTTGGGGTCCCTTTCCTATCAAAAGTATATATGGACATAGTTATTTTTTAACTGTTGTTGAAGATAAAAGTAGGTATGTTTGGATTTTTTCCTATGGTTGCAAAATCTGAAGTTAGAAAATTAATTGTTGATTTTTATAATTTTGTTGAAACTCAATTCTCCAAAAGAATTAAATGTTTTAAATCTGATAAAGCACGGGAATTTAAGATGGATGATTTCTTTAAAAATAAAGGAATTGTTCATCAAACCTCCCGTGTCTACACTCCACAACAAAACAGTGTTGTAGAAAGAAAGCACCAACACTTACTTGTTGTTGCAAGATCATTAAGAATACATGCTCGTTTACCATTGCATTTCTGGATTGATTGCATTTTGCATGCTAGTTTTTTGATTAACTTGACTCCTACTCCTGTTTTAGCTAACAAAACACTCTATGAATTTTTTTATGACAAGCTGCTAAATATAGATAATTATAAATTTTTTGGATGTCTATCTTATGCTTCTTGTCCGCCTAAATCTGCTACTAAAATGCATCTAAAAGTTGTTAAATGCATTTTTCTTGGCTTTCCTCAGCACATGAAAGGTTACAAATTGTATAATTTAGAAACTGACTGTTTTTGTGTCTAGGGATGTTACCTTTAACGAATCTGTTTATCCTTTTTCTAAATTACCTTCTTCTGATCTTGTCTTTCCAAACTATGATTTCTTACCTTTATATGATGATTTGAACTCTGTTCAAAGAAACCAGTGTTTTATTTCTTCTCATGATGTTGTTTTTCCTAGTTCTACTATGAATGATACTAACATTTCAGATCACACTCAAACTGTTTTTCACACTGATCAACAAGATCAGGTTGTTCAAACTATTCATAATTTGTCTGTTATACCATCCAGACAAATTAGGCTTCCTAAAAAATTTTAAGATTTTCAGGTAACCTTACCTAAACCCCGAACTTCCTCTCATTTTGCTGCTAATGGTCTGTCTTATCAAAGCATTTCCTCTCAGCATCAATCTTTTGTTAATAATGTTGATGTTTTATCTGCTCCTAAGACTTATAAACAAGCTGTAAATCATGAATGTTGGAGAAATGCTATGCAAGAAGAAATTTTAGCATTAGAATCTAATAGTACTTGGGATTTAGTGCCTCTACCTCCTAATAAGAAAACTATTGGCTGCAAATGGGTCTTTAGAACAAAGTTGAAGTCTGATGGCACTCTAGATAGATACAAGGCTAGATTAGTGGCCAAAGAATACACTCAGCAATCTGGAGTTGATTTATTAAGTACTTTTAGTCATGTTGCCAAGATGACTACAATTAGAATCTTTATTACTCTTGCTGCTTCTAAAAACTGAAAATTGCAACAATTAGATATCAATAATGCTTTTCTTCATGGTTCCTTACATGAAGAAGTTTATATGGACATGCCTCCTGAATTCTCCGTTAATAATGATTCTGGTCTTGTTTGTAAGTTGAACAAAAGTTTATATGGACTAAAACAGGCCAGTAGGCAGTGGAATGAAAAGCTAACAATTGCTTTAATTGAACAAGGTTTTAAACAATCAGCTGCTGACACTAGTCTTTTTACCAAAGGTGTGGATAAAAATTTTATTGTTTTAGCAACTTATGTGGATGATATAGTTTTAACTAGTCCTAGTCAAGAACAAATAGATTATATTAAAACTTTCTTACATAACACCTTCAAGATTAAAGATTTTGGAAATTTGAAGTATTTTTTAGGCCTTGAAATAGCTAGAACAACTTCTGAAATTAACATCTGTCAAAGAAAGTATACATTGGAGCTTCTTAAAGAAACTAATTTTTTAAAATCTAAACATGTCTCTACTCCAATAGTTGTAACCAGAGGAACAAAGAGGTTATCTAAAAATGATGGCATTCCCTTACAAGACATTAAGGCCTATAACAGATTAATTGGAAAACTCTTGTATTTGACTAATATTAGGCCTGGCATTGCTTTTTCTGTTCAGCAACTTTCCCAATTTCTTTCTTGTCCTACTACCACTCATTTGGAAGCTGCTCATAGAATATTAAGATATTTAAAGGGTACTCCTGGTCAAGGTCTATTCTTTGCTGCTGATAATGATCTTAAGTTGCATGCCTTCTCTGATTCTGACTGGCCCTCTTACCCTGACTCTAAAAAATCTATTACTAGATTTTGCATTTTTCTAGGCTCTTCTCTTATTTCATGGAAATCTAAAAAACAACAAATTATTTCTCGTTCTTCTACTGATGCTGAATATCGTGCTTTGGCTTCTGTCACTTGTGAGCTGCAATGAATTTTTTATTTACTTCAAGCTTTTCATATACCTTTTCGGCCTGCAAATTTATTTTGTGACAATCTCTCTACTATTCAAATTGCAGAAAACCCTGTTCATCACGAACGCACGAAGCATATTGAAATTGATTGTCACCTAATAAGAGAGGAGATTCATCAAGGACTTATTACGTTGTTACCAGTTTCTACTCAACATCAGCTTGCGGATTGTCTCACCAAAGCTCTGCCTAGTTTCTCTTTTCATTCACTTATTTTCAAGTTGGACGTACATAACATATACGCTCCAACTTGAGGGGGGCTAACAGATTTCCTCTATTTTTTACACGTGTTAGTTCAGTTTTATATTAGCCGTTAAATCTTGTATCTTGATCTTGATTAGTATTTAATCAACATATAAACGACTTAATACACAACTTTGTAAAACGCAACGTTTTTGTATCTCTTTTATTCTTTACTGAATGAATAAAACAAAATCTCTCTTTTTCTCCAAGATTCCGATTCTTCTTTCCAATTCCCAAATACCAAACCCTAGAATTCACGATAGAAACCAAGACTTTAACAAGTTATTTTTAATAAAGTATATTTTGTGTTAATTGCAAGCTTAAATATGTTGATCTTGGTGATTGCATTTATAACACAAGTAAAGTTGAATTTAAAGATGATCTAAGGTGAAAGGAGTTGGACAAATATTTAAATTGAGAAAATAGACTCAATAAACTCGTACTAAATTTTTGTACTCAATATGTTGCACGGTTTTGACTATAACTTGAGCTCTAGAACTCGAAAACAAGCCCATGAGATACCGTTGGAAAGCTTATTGAGTCTATTAAATTTTCAAAGTAATTAGGAAGTCAAAACAAATTTGAAAATGCTCAAAAAATGTTAAAGCCGAAATCTTACAAGTGATGACAACATGATGACAACTTTTGACTTTTTAAGAATATCATCATATATAGAAAGACTTTTTAAGTGAAAGAAATTGGCTCGAAATTTATTCTCCATTGTAATCTAGCATCACAAATTTTCTATAAATGGGCTTTAGTTTTACCTTGCAAAATTATCTTAGTAGCTTTGATATAACTTTGTATTTTAAAGAAATCATAATCATTTTTTTTTCTTTTATCTATTAATTTTCTTTTTTATCTTTATATTTTTTTATGTTTGGTTTTTGTAAACCAAATTTTACTTTTTTTATGGTTATTATGTTTTTTTCTAGATTAAGTTGCTGAGGTGAAAGGATGAAACTCTTGATATATACTAAAGGTTAGTTTGAAATTCTCAACATATAACTAAAATATATTGTTAGGATTGTAGCACACTCGAATTGATCTCCAAAAAATCGTCAAGTGGGTTGAATTGAACTCCTGAAAGAATTGGCTAAAACCGATAAAAATGATAGAAAATTGCACGATGATTTTAGAGTGGTTCGACTACTCAACCGAGTCTACATCCAATACCTTAGCACGCCGCTAAGGATTTTCCAATTCACTAAGAATTCTTCTCCTTTTCTAGGCTTAGGAGGAAACTGTTACAACCCTACATTTTCTAGGGCTAAGATAGAACCGCTCTAGTTTTTCCTTATGCTAAACTAGAACCTCTCCCTTTTATAAGGTTTGTTTGGTAAACTAAATACCTCACAAGGTGGGTGTTTACACAATTGAGCTCACAAGAAAGAGTGAAGAATAAAAACAATTAAAATCACTTTATACAAATATTTACAAGATGTTGCGACTAAAAAATTTCAGAAAAATACAAGTACCTCGGGTGTCGCTCGGACGAACCGGGTTTTAATGAGTTTTGAAAAAAATAGTCGGATTTGTAAAAATAGAGGAGTCGCCACCGGCCATTTAAAAATGGTAGACCGGACACCGAAAACTAAACCAGAGATTTGAAAGGGTTCGGGAGTCGATTACACGCGAGGAAGGATTAGCACCCTCGACGTGCCCAAAATTGGTACCAAAAACATTACCGCTTAATTAATATTAAACTTTGCGAATTAAAGTGACGAATCGTATCGAAATTTGGTTATATGGGCGAGTGAATTTTAAAGGTCTTAATATTCGAGAAGGAACGTCCGAACCACCACCACTACGACTGGTACTGGCCTCGTTCGTTACCGAATAAAAAGACGCTCGCATTGCATTTTATAATTCGAGATGCAACCTATCATGACATATTAGGATGCATGCCACATATATTCGAACCATCATGAAAAGGGAAAATACGCACATATAAAAAAACATGCATGACAAAATTAAACTAAGCATCATAAATAGGCTTAAACAAGATTAAAAAACATACAACTACATGATATAAGATAAACATGACATGCACCACAAATCCAATATCCACATTAAGCAAGCATAACAAAAGAGCAAAAACACATATTCGATACATGAAATAAAAGGAACATAAATAAATGCTGAAATAAAAGAGCAATCTGGCAGGGGTCAAAGCTGTAATAAACCCATTTAAAAACTAGTTAAAAAGCGAAATAGGGACGTAATTAAAAAACGTGGAAAGCTGCAGGGACGGTGACGGTAATTTTCCCCTTCGCAAATCAATTGAAACCAGACTAGGGATCAAATTAAAAACGCTTGAAAACTTGGGAGGACCACGGGCATGGTTTTGAAATGCGAAAACCCCTAAAAAAAACTCAAAAACACGGGGGGACTCATTAGGGAGATAAACCAGTTTTAAAACATAAAAAGAGTATAAAAATCATGTGTTTAGCAAACATTTTGCCCCTTTGCCTCTTTTAACTTTAAAATTGGAAACCCTCATCCCTTTCTTTCTCTGTAAAATCCGGCGCCGCAACCCACTCCGGTCGCCGTTGCCGGCGCCGGAGTCTTTTTAAAAAACCTTTTTTTCCTTTTGAAACTCTCTTTTTTTGTTCGAAACCCAAAACCATATCCCTTTCCCGAGCCCTTCCGTTCACCGGCTGCCCGGTTCCGACGGAAACTTGTTCTGAGCCCAAAAAGAAACCTAAACTAAACTTACAGCCTCCCTGAACAGAAATAAAAAAGAAAATCCTCCTTTCGACACTCTAGAGAGCCGAGACCCAAAAAGAACAAACCTTTTTATGCTGAAAGCGGGAACCCTGGCCACCCGTTTCACCGTCACCTCACTGTTTACGGCCATACCAAGGCGCGTTGGCTTATTGGTGACGAGAAGACGAAGCGACACAGGGGAGAAGAAGACTTCGAAGGTAAAGCTTCCGACTTTTCTGTTTTTTTTTTATTTTCGTTGTTTGGGTTTGCATGCAAGAATAAAAAGGAAAAACGATATACCTCCGAAATTTCTCTTCGTATTGCTTTCTGGAAATTTTTTTGATTACAACTGATATTTATGAAAAACTCTCTAACACTCCTCTCTGAAAACTCTCGAATGCCCTCTTCCTTTTTATTTTTCGGTTCTCTCTATATAACCGAAAAATTACATGTAATGCTTAGAGCAATTTTCTCTTTCAACTCTGATGTCTTGCTGTTAACCTTTTTTTTGTTTCTGTTTGCTTTTATCTCCAATATGGTATACTGACTTGCTGCATTTTCTCTATTTTTTTTGCTGGTCACTTCCGAAATGGTGAGAACATTGAGTCAGATGCGGCAGACGGCGTGGAGGTGGCAGGCCAATGGTCAGACGAAGGGTCAACTGTCCTGCGCGTGTGGGCGACGCGCGCGTGTAAGGGCGTCAATCGTTGCGCGTGGGCGCGTCGGATCTCAGGAAGATCTGAGCCGCTCGATTGGTCCTTGATCGGACGGTTGTAGGCTTTGCGGCGCGAGGCTAAAACCTGGGGCTCGCTAGGGTTTCTTCGGGCTTCATCTGGACCGTTGGATCGCGGCCAGATCCAACGGTGTTGGGCGTGCGGCGCGAATGGCAAAAGGGGCATCCTTAGGGTTTCTTGGCGGGTGTGATCTGGACCGTTGGATCACGGCCAGATCCAACGGTCACATACGAGCGGCGGCTGCAGCTGAAATCCAAAGACAATTAGGGTTTTTTTTGTTAGGCTATGTACTTATTTGGGCTTACGGGCTTTTGGGCCTAATGTATAAATATATTTCTTTATATTATTTTGGGCTCTTATTTTATGTAATGGACTGTTACTTATTTAATTGACTTGGGTTTTTATATATTGTGTTTTATTTTTACAATAATAATACTAATATCCGATAATCATAATAAGTATAATAATAGTAATAATAAAAAAGATAATAATAATAATAAACAAAAATAATAATAGTAAATATATCAATAATAATTAGTAGATAATATTAGCACACACACAATAATAAAACAAATATGTAATGGATGTATATAAATGATAAATAATAATGATATGATATAATTATTATTAACCATAATAAGGTAATATTTAATATAATATATTAGTAATGTTTAGGTTTTTTTTTTTCTTTTTCAAATAGATGATAATATGATAAATAATAACATAAGGTAATAAGTGTAGTATTATTTATACATACATGTGTATATATATTTTCTCTTTTTTTTTCTTTTTTCTTTTTTATTTAATTACCTAATAGCCCTAATAAGCCCAAGATGAACACAAATTAAAGGGGTTCAAGGTCCGGACAAAATTAGTGATTACACAAGAGAAATAAAGAAAATAAAGACTTGAACTCAATTTCTCTTGAACATTAAGCTTTGATGTGTTTTATAACCATCTTCAAGTGTCCTTGGAGTGTTTATATAGTGTGGAATGAGTTTCCAACTGTTTATGGCCGTTGGGGATGAGTCATTGCCGTTGGAGATCCAAAATAGTTGTTACCTACAAAAAAATCAGCATTTATAACTAACAAGATCGATCTATTTTGTAACACCCCAATTTAGCCCCAATTTGTAAACCCTAAATTGTGAAAATTCCCAATTGGAAACCCTAGAATTTGGGGAAAATCCTGGATTTTAACCTAATTGGAATTAAGGACCTAATTGAATAAAGTTAAAGTTTGGTGGTTAATTTGTTAGGCGGGCTAAAATAGGGACCTTTCTTCTGTAATTTACCCATTTGTTAGGGTAAACAACCCTTTTGTTCTAATTTTCTTTTTGTGCGCCGCTCCCCTTCCCCTTTTCTCTCAAAAAGAAAAATAATAATATAAGCATATCAAACCCTTCCCCGTTTTCCGTTGAAGCTCCAGCTAAGGTGTTTGTGTCGGTCGTTCGTTGTTCCGCAGTCACCAGTAGGTTCCCCGTGGCCGTCCGATCAAAACCCGACCACCCAACTCTTCGTGCGCCGCCATTCTTCGCTGGAAACGGGTTCAAAACCGTGCGTTGAATCGTGCACTGTTGCCGCCATCCTCTTCGTGCGCCGCCTCCGTCTCGGGTTTGGGTGAGTGTCGTGGTCGAGTCTGTTAGGTTTTTGGGTTGCTGCCACCGTCAGTTTGCCGACCACCGTGGATCTGGTTGGTTGTTGTCGGGTTGGGCTAGCAGATTAGGGTGTGGTTGGGGGTGTTGTTAGGGTTTGGTTGATTTGGGAATTTAGGGTTTTGAATCTGATTTGGGGAAATTATGTGGTTGAACCGAACCGGACCAGTGCTCTGAACCAAACCGGCCAGTTTGACCGAGTCGGATGCCGTCAGCAGTGAGGTCATCTGCTGTTGTAATGCTGATGTAGGCTGACGTCAGTGATGATGTCATCATGGTCAATGATGACGTCAGTGATGACGTCAGTGTTGACTTTTGGGTTGAATTTTTCGGTCGGGTTCACCTCTATGTTTTTCGACGTTCTGGTTCTGTTTCCGCTTCTCGTTTCTTCAAATTCGAACCTGAAATACCTTTTTGGATCAAGTTTATATGTTGAACTCAGAATATTGTTAAGTGTTGCATCATAGTTTGACTCAGTTATTTTTATGTTCAGGTGACGTGGACTCTGACCCCGAGACTTTACCTCATCCTCTGCCAGGCAGACCTCCGGTGGCACAGTCTTTGAGATCTGCTAGTAAGTTTTATGTTAAGCGTAGTTTATTCGAACGTAGCATAGTAGGAAATCTTATATAGTGTTCTTTGTTTTAGGAGCTGATTCTGTTCGACCTTCCGCTAGGGCTGAGCGTGGTAGACGTCACTATCGACGTTGATAGTTTAGCTGCCTAAGGTGTGTTCTCTGTCTGTGCTACATGTCTTTGATGTCTAATTTCATGATCTGTATGATATATATATATATATGTGTGTGTGTGTGTGTGCTATTCTGCTCTGTTATCTGATAAATATTATATGACTCGAATGTTGTGACCATGTTATGTAACACATATCAGAATCAGACTATTATGTACATGCATCTTAGTTGTTAACAAGATTGCATTCGGACTCTGAAATCGGATAACATGTCATACCATTAGGATGTGATGTTGTATGGATGAAGCTCAGCGACTTCAACCTTCGGGTTGAACTTCGCTTCAGATTAGTAGTTCCATCTTTCGGGATGAGTTCTGCTTCGGACATGGTGTTGCAGTGTAGAGTGGTTCAGGGGAACCTCACTCTTCGGACGGTGATGTAGATGGGTGCATGTCATGTTATGATATTTATATGCCTTGCTTGTAATACTTCGGAATATCTGTTAATTCTTGATTTGTTGTTTGACTGCTGGATTGACTTCTGTTATGCACTTTAGAGACACACTGAGCTTTATAGCTGACTCCCCTTTAGTATCTGTTTCAGATTTCCAGACTTAGGGTTCGGTATTTGGAGGACCTTATTCGAACGAATTTGACAATATTATTCAGTATGGAATATTTTAAGTTTTCTTTCATTATTTATGTATTTCGGACTTGGTTGTAATTTGGACTTTGGACTTTTATTTTGGGATTGATGAACTAATTTTCGCATGCATTGTTTTTCAACAAAACTTCATGGACTTTTACAATTGAATAATAAATTTCGACACGATTTCTGTTAAGTGATCTTTCTTGAGGGGCGAGTTTTTTAAAATGACAAATATAATTTAAGTAAACCTCTTAGGTCAAAATAGGGGGTTACATATTTTCTCAAGGGATCGATCTTTTTTCAAAAAATATGACCGTTATAGCCAAAGAATCGATCCCTTAAGCCAGGGGATCGATCCTTTTGCACTTGGTGGCTGGAATAAAAAGATTGAAGCATTCTGTCCACAAAGAGATCGGTCCTTTTTGCCTTGAGGTCTAGAAATGACATTTTTAAAGTGAAAAAACGGACCATATTGATTTTGGAAAAGTTCGGCTTAAGTTGGAAAACATTCGAAACAAATTCGTCAAGTTTGTTTGGATTATGAATTATTTTTGAAATATTTGAACAAGTCCAAAATATTTTTCACTTAATTTTTTATATAAAAAATTTTATTGCTCGACTCGTTGCTCGTTAAGTTCGCTTAAATTTTGCTTGACTCGTGTTCATTAAAAAATCTCGTTGCTCGTTAAGCTCGCCAAAATTTTTACCTTATTTTTTAAAATATAGGTAAAATCTAGTGATACTATTAGAGCTTTATATAAACATACAAATTTAGAAGAAGAAGAAAACGTGAGGACTGCTGATTAGTGACTAGTTTTGTCACTTTTTTGATGATAATTATGCTCAATCGGTTGCTTTGTGGTGCTGAATTGTGGCTCATTACGTGATTTACTGTGCAGGACCTCGCTGCTGCGAAATACTACGAAAAAGGCTGAAATCTGCAAGTTTTCTGGATTCATGGCCGGATTAGTGGGCATGAATTGGTGCATGAATGCACTGACTCGGTGACACGTCAGTGGATGACGTCAACACCACGTGAGGATGACGTCAGCAACAATAATGATCAGATGATGACGTGGCGGCAGAAGTGAAAGCTTATCAGGATATTTCGATAGCTTATCAGATTCGGAAAGATAGCTTATCGACCAAGATTTGGATAAAGACTTGAGATTTATCTCTTTATTTAATTTAAATATTTTTTAGGAATTACCTCTTAGGATTTATCTTTTTTAATTTGAATTTATGTATCTCTTATCACTTAGGTAATTCCTAAGGTTTTAGACTAGTATAAATACCCCCTTGGGGTAAGACTCAAAGCATCACATCTCTCATCTCTTGTTCATAGTTTTTATTTGTTCTTAGGAAATTTTACTTTAATAAAGTTTTATTTTTCCATAGCAAAAGGCTAAAGCGATGACTCGATTCCAACGTGAGAAATGAAAAGTACTTAAATAACTTTAGGTTTTTTCTCTCAGTTTTCTAAGCTTAATTTTAAAAATCAAAACAATTTCAAAACTAAAGATTGACTTTGGTCAGGATGTTGTTTTTGGTTAAATATGTGGGAGGAAGGATCGGCTATTGAAGCACATTCGACTTCCTGGAACACACTTAGTAAATTGATTACTACGAGAAAATTGAGATCGGAACCGTTGTTATTGAAACAACATCCGAGTCGGGTTTTTCCAAGAACTTTAAAATTGTTTATTTTTAACAACGATAGCTGCGGTTAATCTAACCAGAAAACTAGAATCTAAAAACTGATTTTAGATTATCAGTTTACCGGAAAAAGAAAAACAAGTCTCAAGGATTGATCTTTGTAGGCAAGTAACCGACGTGAATCCTGAAGTAAAAACATTTTCCGATGATCTGAGGAAATTGAGTCAAAGCAAAAGCCCGAAACTAGTCTTCATTATATTGAATTTACTTCTTTTTAATATTCTCTACAATTTTTATTTTTACTTAAATTTTACAATTCACCCCATTTTCTACTCAAACATCATTCAACTCTCTTCTTGGCTCACCGATCAAGCGAACATAAATCAGGAAGTTTTCTGAGTCCCTATGGATCGACCCTTACTTCTCTTTTACTATGTATTATTTCCTTTATTTATTATCAGGGAAGAAGGAATTATTTTTGACGCGTAAACGACGTGTGTCAAATTGGCGCCGTTGCCGGAGACTTCGGCATAGTTACCGATTAAAGTTTGTTTTGATCTATGACCAGGTTGTTGAGTTAACGACGTTAAATAAAGCGCTTTAATGGGAGGTAACCCATTTATTTATTTTATTTTTAGTTTGATTAAATTTTATTTGTTTTGACTTTTATTTTATTTATTTTAGTCTCAAATTTATTTTCTTTTGAATTTTCAGGTACCCAAATATTTTGAATCGAATTTTAATAGAGTTAATTGCGGTATTCTTGGTCGAACATAGCACAATTCCCACTCTATGGAAATATTTCACGCAACTGTGAAAAAAACAGCGCACTCCATTTTACTAAACAACGGTGCACGTTAGCATAGCCTCTACCCTCTCTTGGCAGAAGATAGCCAAACTCAAATCTCGTCTACTGCATTTATCCCTATCTTAAACCCATTTTTTTTCCTTTTCAATTTTAAACATTCCCGTGGACCTACGCTTATCAAACAATTTATTATTATTATTATTATTATTATTATTATTCCATCACATGTTTATTTTATACCTTTTCTTTTTCTTTCTTCATCGGCGTATACCCTCCCCCACCCCAACATCATCACAAATCCTCCATCTTTCAACAATGGTGAGAACTAGACGCCAAGAGAGCCGCACTTCAGTCACCTATTCCCGCGGTTATGGCTGACACTAGCTCGGAGAGTATTTCTTTTCCCTCTCTTTTACTTTAATTTTGATATACATTTTGAGACAAAATGACTTAAGGGGAGTAAGAATTTGAGTCAAATTCTTTTTTTACTTATCCGTTTGGTTGCTCTCTGGTTCTATTGATTTTTATCCCATTAATTTGATTGTTTTTTTATCCTTTATTTTACCTTGTCCTTTTGATGTCATTATGATTTTGTATCTATTTTGTTAGAAAGGGTAGATTACACTTTAGACAATGGCATGATTATTGTGTTTCATGACATTCCTTCATAATTTGATTTTTTATGTCAAACTAGTCTTAGCGTTCATTAACTTGTTTTGAAATACTTGTCTAAATTTTTTATCCCATAAAAGCTAGAGGTGCCTATCACTGGCTTTAGCCGGAAAAAAAGAAAAAAAGTTAGAGGTGCCTATCACTGACTCTAGCAGAGAAATAAAAAGCTAGAGGTGCCTACCATTGGCTCTAGCAGAGAAAAAAATATAAAGCTAGAAGTGCCTAAAAACTGGTTCTAGCTAGAAGAAAAAAATGAAAAAAAATGAAAAATGACTCATGTTAACAGTGTAGACTAGGGTTCATTTACAAGTTTATGATATACTTTGCCTAGGTTGGCTTAACTTATTTTGTTGGAATATTTTTGTTGATAATAATTTTGCCATTTATCTATTGGTTTCTTTTCTTTCTTCCATTTATAGATATTTCATCATTTTTGCACATTAAGGACTTCGTGAAATAGAGGATGAGAACATGAGATTCGATAGTTTAAATTTTTTGATACTTGAGGACAAGCATTAGATAAGTGAGGGGGAATTTGATTAGTGACTAGTTTTGTCACTTTTTTCATGCTAATTATGCTCAATTGGTTGCTTTGTGGTTCTGAATTGTGGCTCATTACGTGATTTACTGTGCAGCACCTCGCTGCTACGAAATACTACAAAAGGGCCGAAATCTGCAAGTTTTCTGGATTCATGGCCGGATTAGTGGGCATGAATTGGTGCATGAATGCACTGACTCGGCGAAACGTCAGCAGCACGAGAGGATGACGTCAGCAACAATAATGATTGGATAATGACGTGGCGGCAAAAGTGAAAGCTTATCAGGATATTCCGATAGCTTATCGGATTCGGGATGATAACTTATCGACCAGGATTTGGATAAAGACTTGGAATTTATCTCTTTTATTTAATTTAAATATTTTTTATGAATTATCTCTTAGGATTTATCTTTTGTAATTTGAGTTTATTTATCTCTTATCACTTAGGTAATTCCTAGGGTTTTAGACTAGTATAAATACCCCATTGGGGGTAAGACTCAAAGCATCACATCTCTCATCTCTTGTTTTTAGTTTTTATTTGTTCTTAAGAAATTTTACTTTAATAAAGTTTTGTTTATTCATAGCAAAAGGCTAAAGCGATGACTCGATTCCAACGTGAGGAATGAATAGTACTTAAATAACTTCAGGTTTTCTCTCTCAGTTTTCTAAGCTTAATTTCAAAAATCAAAACGATTTCAAAACTAAAGATTGACTTTGCTCAGGATGTTGTTTTTGGTTAAATATGTGGGGTGAAAGGATCGGCTATTGAAGCACATTCGACTTCCTGGAACACACTTAGTAAATTAATTACTAAGAGAAAATTGAGATCGGAACCGTTGTTATTGAAACAACATCCGAGTCGGGTTTTTTCAAGAACTTTAAAACTGTTTATTTTTAACAGCGATAGCCGCGGTTAATCTAACCAGAAAACTGGAATCTAAAAATTGATTTTAGATTATCGGTTTACTGGAAAAAGAAAAACAAGTCTCAAGGATTGATCTTTGTAGGCAAGTAACCGACGTGAATCCTGAAGTAAAAACCTTTTCCGATGATCTGAGGAAATTGAGTCAAAGCAAAAGCTCGAAGCTATTCTTCATTATATTGAATTCACTTCTTTTTAATATTCTTTACAATTTTTTATTTTTACTTGAATTTTACAAGTCACCCCCTTTTCTACTTAAACATCATTCAACTCTCTTCTTGGCCCACCGATCAAGCGAACATAAATCAGGAAGTTTTCTGAGTCCATGTGGGGTCAACCCTTACTTCTCTTTTACTACGTATTATTTCCTTTTTTTATTATCAGGGAAGAATGAATTATTTTGACGCGAAAATGACGCGTGTCAACTGCGGAGATACATAAAAGAATCTATCATCACCGAGTTAGAGATGAAGTCAATATTCAAGTGTGAGACTTTTTTTAGTTTTTCAACAATCTTCGATGAAAAAAGAAGGAGAGATTGCCTTAAGAATTTCAGTGTTTTGACTTTCAATCATATTTTTATATGACAACTAAAGACTTTTTCCTTTTTCTACTTTTATACATAAAGTAATAATAAAGGATTAATATCCTATACACTGGCGGTGGAAACTGAAAGTTTCCACAAGCGCCTTAGTTTTATGGTATAAGGAGTTAGTTTAGGGTATATGGTTTATGGGTTTAAGTGTATGGGTTAGAATTTAGGGATAATTGTTTCAATTTAAGGTTTAGGGTTATAATTTAGGGTTTAGTTTTTAGGGTAATATGGTGATGATTTAGGTTTTAACATATAAACCCTAAATTATAACCCTAAACCTTAAATTGAAAACATTTATCCCTAAATTCTAACCCCCTACACCTAAACCCTATACCCTAAACTAACTCTCTATACCCTAAAACTAAGGCGCTTGTGGAAACTTTCAGTTTTCACCGCTTGTGTATAGAATATTTATCCAATAATAAAAGGGAAAAACGCTTTAATAAAAAAAAGAAAAATTAATTATTATAGTTTAATTTTTTTATTAATACAAATTAACTTTTGAAATTCTTGAGAAGTACAAAACGTTTTGAAAATTTAAAACCAAATATTTTATTGGTAAATTACCTAGCAAGTTATAGAATTTTTCTAGAGTTTTCAGGTAGCATTTAAACTCCTTGGAACATAATTTTTTAAGGTAACATCAAAAATAATTAAAAAAATAACGAACTACTCGCGAACTTATCAAATTTTAACCGAATCGATCTCACGTTGTTTGCGAGCTGTTCAACTCAATAAGCACCCTTATAAAAAAAAGTGTGCACAACAAAAGTTTCTATATAGAAATTCTTTTATCATTTCACCTATAATTATTTGATAATTTAATTTTTTACAAATTGAAATCATTTACATGAAGATGAAATATATTATTTTTAATTAAATTCTCAAAAGTGTTTGCACACCATTTAACTTAATAACACCTTCAGAGAAAGAAAAAAAAAACCAAGCGTTTTTCTTCTTGGGCATTATTAGGTCATAATATCAGATAGTACAGTGACCATATATTTTTATTTAGGGTAAATTATACTAATGACCACCGAATTATGAGGTTGGTGTCAATTTGACCACTATATTTTCAAGGGTAATCTTCACTAGTGGTCCCTTTCGTTTAGAGTTTGTTCTATTTTGGTCACCAAAATTCAAAAAAGATTATTATGGTCACTTACGTTTAGAATCGTTTCTATTTTGGTCCCTTGGCCGTTAGTCTCCGTTACTTAAAAAAATTAGTTTCTAATTTAACCTCCAAACTTTCAAAATTTTATTTTTCACCATCTTCTCCCAAAAATTATAAAACTAAAACCCTCAAAATTAATTCAAAACCCTAACGATCAAAGGACATGACTCCTAATTTTAAATATGATTCTGCTGATAAACAACAAGATTATGTGTCTTCATATGAGGTAAAACCTAGAGTTGGTAGAAACACATTTCATGAGAGGCTTGGAGTCAAATCTGATGAAAGTGAGAATAGATTTTTTGATAACAAAGAATCTTTGAAAAAATTATCTGGTGAGAGTAGTAAAAGAGAGAGTCAACAAAAATTTGGTCAGTCAAATGCTAAACCAGATGCCACTGGAGGTCAAGATGTAATCTCTACTGTGAAGTAGAATTTGGTACAGGGTGGCAGTAGTGAAAAATACACAAAGATGTTCCACTCTGATAAATCTGGTCATCAAGAAATTGCTTCTGGGAGAGGGGACTCGCTATTAGAAAAACGATAAAGAATCATAATGAAGGAAATATGAGAGAAGACGAGCTAGAGAAGAGAGGCAAACGCTCTCGTTGATTTTATTATAATACTCGTAACATCTCTAAAACAGAGACCGAGTCAGTTTAATACAATTCTTGTGTTGACTGTGCTGGGGCTAGAATGGTAATCTAACAATAAATCCCTAACCGTTTCCAGCTCAGCACAGTAACAGCTTAACAGACTCTTAACCACAAGCAACTAATACTATACTTATAGTAACTAATTCATACTTGTAACATTCACTTTACTTTCTGAACTTCCTTAGTTTTACCTTCTTCCTTCAGCTGGAGGAGAAAACAAAATTTCCCTTAATCTACTTATTTCATATTTGCTGCTGTAAAAAGCTGCTGTAAAGAACAAGAAATACGAAGTGAAAGACATCAAACCATAGTAGTTGAAAAATCAGAAGAAGAGAGCACAGCCAGCTTACTTCGAAACCGACAAAAACAATTAGCCGAGAGAGGTTTAGTCATCACATCGGCTATTTGTTCACAGGCTGGAATTTCATTAACAATCAACTTCCCAGCGGCTACTCTTTCTCGAACAAAAAAGAGATCAAGCTCAACATGCTTGAATTTGGAATGCATAACCGGATTAGCAGAAACCGCGACGGCACTAGAGTTGTCACACCATAAGGTGGCTCGACTTTGAGGAACAACAAACAATTCTTCGAGAAGTGACTCAATCCAAATAATCTCAGATGCAGCACACGCAACACTACGATATTCCGTTTCGGCCGTAGAACGCGAGACCACTTGTTGTTTCATAGATCCCCACGAAACTGGATTTCCACCAAAAAATACACAAAATCCTGTGGTTGAACGACGATCATCAAGATCAGAACCCCAGTTGGCATCGGTAAAAGCTGTAATATCAAGTCGAGAAGAGGATCTAAAGACAATGCCATAGTCAATAGTACCCTGCAAATATCGCAAAATTCTCTTCACTGCTTGAAGATGAGTGTCCAACGGTTCCTGCATAAATTGACACACACGATTGACTGCAAAGGCAATCTCAGGTCTAGTAATCACCACATACTGTAAAGCCCCTACTATACTTCTGTAAAAAGTCGCATCAGAAACTGCACTTCCTATATGAGCAGAAAGTTGACAATTTGACACCATTGGAGTAGGTAAACTCTTAGCACTATCCAAGCCACTACGTTGCAGTAATTCACCTATATACTTCTTTTGACTCAACAACAGTCCATTATTAACATAAAGCACCTCAATGCCTAAAAAATAATGCAAGACACCCAAGTCCTTTAATGAAAACATCCTGTTCAAACCATCAATAACCTGCTGAACTTCACCACTATCACTCCCAGTGAGTATAATATCGTCAACATAGACGAGTAAATACAACAGACAACCATCAGTTCTACGAATAAAAAGTGAAGAATCAGACTTTGAGAGTGTAAAATCAACGGAAAAGAGATACGTACGAAGCTTTTCAAACCACGCTCGTGGTGCTTGTTTTAAGCCATAAATGGCTTTGTGTAACTTACAAACAATTCGATGCTTATCACCCTGCTCATATCCAGGTGGTTGAAGCATGTAAACCTCCTCGGTCAAATCACCATTCAAAAAGGCGTTATTGATATCTATTTGACGCAAACACCACCCACGTGTGACAGCAACAGAAAGTATAATACGAACAGTAGTAGGCTTAATAACAGGGCTAAAGGTTTCATGAAAGTCATACCCTACTTGCTGTAAGTATCCTCGTGCAACCAAACGCGCCTTGTACCGTGAAACAGAACCGTCGGCATTCTTCTTGACTTTGAAGATCCATTTGCAACTGACAGCAGTGCGATTGGAAGGCAACTCGACTAAGGACCAAGTTTTATTTCGAACCAGGGCATCATATTCGTCTTGGGCAGCCTTCTTCCAATTGGCATCTAACATAGCTTCCCGAATGGTTCGAGGCTCTTCAATAATGGAAGCAATAGCGGATGAAGCATCAATATTAAAAAGTTTCGGCTTCCGAATACCACTCTTAGCGCGAGTTATCATAGGATGCTGATTAACAATAGAAAGAGATGTGGAATCACCAGCCGGAGTAGATGAAGCCATGGACAACGATCCGCAACAATTAGGATCGGCAATGGAGACATGAAACCCCTGATCAGATTGCACAGGTGATCCTAAAGACGATGACGCAACCCTTGTGAGAATTGGGGAAAACCCAGACTCGGGTTCAATATGAGTATCAGACCCAACAGGATGATCTGATGCAGCAGGTAAACCCGAACCAACATCAGGGCCTGGGCAGGAGACATGAGTATCAGATGATGGGCCTATATGAACATGACCCAAACCAGAACATGGGTGTGATAAAACAGAACCACTAGACGGGCCGACAACAGTAGAAGGTGGATCCAATATGTGGCCCACAAGTGTGTGATCTCCGGAAGGGACGTGTTCTGAAGTGTGATCTACTGGAGAAGGATTCGCAGAATCAAGATTCACTGGAGTGGAATTTATGGAAGTATGATCCACTGGAGAAAACCCCATTAAAGACGAATCAGGCTGAACATCACAATTGGGTGATAAAACGTTATCAGTTGGCAAAGCCACAGAAGGGCCTGGTGATGAGCCCACTGACGGGCCTGGTGAATGAGCCACGGAGGGGCCTGGTGACGAGCCCACTGACGGGCCTGGTGAATGAGCCACTGATGGACCTGGTGCACTATCTATATGAACCGGACCACTACTCGGCAAAGAAACAAGAACCAAAGGAGTATTGTCCGATAAAAACCTCGATCTATCAGTATCATCCTGACGATTAGCTGACTTACCAAGAGAAGGAAAAATAGCTTCGTCGAAAATTACGTGTCGTGAAATTATAATTTTTCCTTCATCAGTAAGACATTTGTACCCTTTTTGATTTGGACTGTATCCCAAAAACACACATTGTTTCGTTCGAAATTCCAACTTATGACGAAGAAAGGGTCTCATTAATGGA
This sequence comes from Hibiscus trionum, assembly GCA_030270665.1. Classification (NCBI taxonomy): domain Eukaryota; kingdom Viridiplantae; phylum Streptophyta; class Magnoliopsida; order Malvales; family Malvaceae; genus Hibiscus; species Hibiscus trionum. The sequence goes on from BSYR01000005.1 coordinate 35,193,952, forward strand.
TAACAAGCACAACCAAAGATTCGAAAAAATTCATAATCGGGTCGTTGATGAAATAAGACCTCAAAAGGTGACTTGTTATTCAACAAGGGTGTAGGTAACCGATTAATCAAAAACACAGCAGTGACAAACGAGTGACTCCAAAACTTTAGAGATAAACCCGCTTGAGACAACAAAGCCAACCCCATATCTACAATATGACGATGTTTGCGCTCTGCTTTACCATTTTGTTCAGAAGTACTCGGGCACGATATCCGATGTAATACCCCATTTGAACGCAACCAGTTGGCAAGGGATTGATATTCCCCACCACCATCAGTTTGTAAAACCTTAATTTTACGGCCAAACTGAACATCAACCAGCTTGTGGAAATCAACAAAACATTGATAAACATCGGATTTCTTCTTGATTAAGTATAACCACGTATAGCGACTATGAACATCAAGAAACGACACATAATAAACAAAACCATCAGAGATAACATGTGCCGGACTCCATACATCAGAAACAACCAAGTCAAAAGGGGAATTATAAAATGTTGTAGATAAAGAGAAAGGTAACTTGTGAGCCTTCCCTTGTAAGCAAGAAGCAAAAACACTGTCCAAAGTATTATTAGCAACATCAATACTACAACACTTCAAGGCAGTCTTGAGAACACTTAATGATGGGTGGCCTAAACGTTTATGCCAAACATCCAACGGCAAAACAGACTTTGAAAGATTACAAACTTTAGAAACAAAATTAGATGTAGGAGTCGAAGAAACAGAATCTTCACCATTCACAGCCAATCCACCCGAAGAGAGCTCATAGAGACCATCAGGAGTGCGCCTCCCCTCCAATAGAACTAGCTTGGTTCGAGCATCCTTCACAAAACACTTAGTAGGATGAAACTCAAAATAGACGTTATTATCACGAGCAAAATGAGACACAGACAGAAGATTATTCTTGATATCTGGTACATACAACAGATTACGCAAAAACAAAGATCTATTTCCAGCAGTTAAGCAACCATGACCAATATGAGTGATGCAAACCTCATCACCATTGCCCATAAGTAAAGAATCAGTACCTGTATAAGCTTCTGCTGTCTGAAGATTATCACGAGTGTTGGTTATGCGGTGAGTAGCACCTGAGTCAGGATACCACATAACCTCACGGCCATTGGAAACAGAAACTCCAGTTGAACCTGTATTCAAGTAAGGTGTAGCTAGAAAGAAACTAGGTGGATGTTGAAAACTAGTCAGAGAAGCTGAAGAAAAATTAGAACCAGGAACAATAAACCCTTGTGAGGCAGTGGGTGCAGGCGTAAAACCTGTAAGAACACAGTAACCATGTCCCGTGCTAGAGGGATAAAACTGATTAATAGAGGGATAAGTATAGGATACAGGCGGAAAAACACCAGGAGGAATAAAACCAGGCTGAGGAGAAGCCATAACATGCGAAAAAGCCTGAAGAGGAACCGAAGGAGAAGGCCTGGAAAAATTCTGAACTGATGCAGTGGACCTTTGACCAGAATTAGGAGGAGTTGCAACTCCCTTAGAGACGTGAAAGTCACCTGAATTTTCATCAACAGCAACGGAAGACCCATCATAATTTTGATCGAAACGATACCAGCACTGTAAAACCTATGTTTGATTTTGATATAACTAGATCTTTAAGGATCAAATTGAAGAACTTAAAATTGTTTGTACAAATCCCTTAATAAGTTTTTGAAACTCCAAAGACTTTAAACTGATTTATTAGAACTCAAACTCAAATATTTTCTAAGTGTTCCAAGGCAAAAATATTGAAAAACGTCAACCAGTATCGATACCCATCAAGGAGTATCGATACCTTTTTAGCAAAGTTTGCCACTGTCGGAACAAGTATCGATACGAAAAACCCCAGTATCGATACGCTATGAAATCAGTATCGATACGGATCAACCAGTATCGATACCGTTTTAAAAATTATTAATTTAAAAGTCGGTTTAAAAATATAACCGTTGAGATTTTTAAACGGTCACTAAACCAGTATCGATACCCCTAACCCTAGTATCGATACCGATTTTGACAGTGAGCTATGTCGAGAAAAAGGTATCGATACGGCCTGTGCCGTTTCGATACCCAGTACCGATACGCTAAGAACGCGTATCGATACCCCTTTATTATTTGTACACAACGGCTATTTTCTTGTGAGACAGGTATCGATACCCCACTATAGAGTATCGATACGCATAGCTGGAAAAGTGCAAGAAAGTGGAGAAAAAGCTTTCCAACGGCTCCAAACTTAAAGCTAACACCCACAACGGTTGGAAATCATCAAGATGGTATAAAAAGGGTCCAAGAAGCTCCAGCAACATAACATTGAACCTCAAGAAGATATCAAAACATCAAATCCAAGCATTTGTGCAAAAATCCTACTTTGTCTAGAAACCCCAATTGTATCCTTCATTTCTATTTTGTTCAATTGGGTTGAGTGCTTGATATTGGGCTATCATTTGTATTGAGAGATACCTTATTAGCCACCAAATTTCTTTGTTCTTTTGTGTGAGGATTGGGTTAATTTTTGGGTAGAAAAATTAACCGAAATTGTAAAGGTTGCCTCCTTGTCCTGGAAAAAGGGGACGAACAATTTAGTGGAAATTGTTGCAAATCCTTGGTGAGACTAAGGTAGTGGATGTAGAGTTCGGTTGGTGAACTTGAACCACTCTAAATTCCTGTGTCAATATTTTTAGTTGCAATTTCCGTTACAACATCATTAAAATTCCAATTCACCCCCCTCTTGGTTATTATCATTCGTGTGATCCACTCAACAATTGGCATCAGAGCTTAACTCTTTGAGGATTAACAACCACAAGAGGAGATCCTTGGAAGAAGTGTGATCATCATCAAAATATCAAGAGATGGCTTCAACCTCCGCTCCCGGCATGTACGACTCACAATCCACCACAAAGCCTCCTTTCTTCAATGGTGAGAACTACTCTTTTTGGAAAAATAAAATGCGTCTATTCATTAAATCAAGTGACTATCTTGTGTGGGATGTCATTGAGGATGGACCATATATTCCATTGAAGCAAGATGTTGATGGCAAGATGGTGCTTAAAAGAAGAACGGAAATGAGTGAAGAGGAAAGGAAAAAGATCCAAGTAAATGATAAAGCTCTTCACATGCTATTTTGTGCTTTCGGTCCGGACATCTACTCAAAGGTCTCATCAATTGAAAGTGCCAAAGAAGTGTGGGACACTCTTGAAACCACCTATGAAGGCACCAACGATGTCAAAGAAACTAAGATTGGAATTCTCAATCTTAGTTATGAAAATTTCAAAATGGAATTTGATGAGACGGTGTCAAAGATGTTTGATCGATTCTCCACAATTGTAAATGGTCTAAAGGGCTATGGAGAAGTTATACCGGAAGACAAGCTTGTCCGAAAGCTACTCTATTCACTTCCCGAATCTTGGGATGGGAAGAGAACCGCAATCATCGAAGCAAAGAATTTAAAAACTCTAAAGCTTGATGAACTTGTAGGCTCTCTCCTTACTCACGAGATCATGAAGCAAGGAAGAGAAGATGAAAGAAAGAAAGAAGAAAAAAGAATGGAAAAGCTTGAAGGGGAGAAAAAGAAGAAAATAGGAATAGCTCTCAAGGCTAAAACATCCCAACTTGATGAAAGCTCATCTAGTGATGAGGATGAGCTTGAAGAATTGGCTATGATAGCCAAACGATTCTCACGCCTTATGAGGTCCAACCGAGGAAGAAAAATCCAAAGGAAAATGGACTTTAAAAGCAAGAACAAAGAAGAAGGAAGGGATCCAATCACTTGCTTCGAGTGCGGACAACCCGGCCACATACGTTCGGAGTGCCCTCAACTCAAGAAGAAGGGCTTTGAGAAGAAGAAAAAGCTCAAAGCCAAGCTTGCTACTTGGAGTGATGAGGAGTCATCGGAGGATGACGAACAAGAAGTGGCGAACCTTTGCCTCATGGCACTTGAGGAAGATTCCTCCTTGGTAACCTCTAACTCATCTACTTTAGATTATTCATATGAAGAATTAAATGATGCTTATGATGAGTTACAAGAGGTATATGATGAATTAGTTGAGAAGTATAAGGAGTCGGTTATTAAGAATAGAAAAATTATTCTAGAATTAAAAGAGAAAAATGACTCACTTACTCAAACTAATTCTAAAATTGAGAAAAAGGTATTAGGATTAGAAGATGAACTCAAATTCTTTCAAAAAGAAAATATTGATCTTAATAATCTTTTATCTCAAAATAATTGTGAACACCAAAAGGTGTTAAGTGAGCTAAATGAGCTCAAAAAGTCTTTAAAAAATAATGGTAGTGTCAAACATGACATAGGAGAATCCTCTAGAACACACCAATATAAGAAAAAGACTAACTACTACAAACAAGGAAACTATCCTAGACATAGTAAAGTTAAAAGAATTAGAAATGTATGGGTTCCTAAGGAACTTGTTAAATCTAATAATATTATTGCTATGTCACCTTGGATTCCTAAGGGAACCAAAGTTTTAGGAACTAACACACATGGACCCAAAATGATTTGGGTACCAAAAACAAAAGTTTAAATATCTTTGTTTGTAGGGGGAGCATTGCTACAAGGCCAAAGCACAAAGTCAAAACTCATGGTACCTTGATAGTGGATGCTCGAGACACATGACCGGAGACAAGAGTCGACTAATGGATCTAAAGCCAAAAAGTGGAGGAGTAGTAACATTTGGTGACAACTCCAAAGGCCACATTGAAGGTATTGGCTCCATAGGTAATCACTCTACTACTCTCATTGAAAATGTTTTATATGTCAATGGTCTTAAACATAATTTATTGAGCATAAGTCAACTATGTGATAAAGGTTTTAATGTTATGTTTGATAAAACCGGTTGTAAAATTGTAGACATTAAAACTAATAATATTATGCTCATAGGTCATCGCATAGGGAATATATACATGGTGCATCTAGATGACATTCATACATCTCATGCATGCTTAGTTGCTCAAAACGAAAATGATGCATGGTTGTGGCATAGGAAGCTAGGACATGCTAGCACAAGTGTTTTAGAAAAACTAGTCTCTCTAAACCTAGTTAAAGGTTTACCCAAGATAAAATTTTCGAACGATAAAATTTGTGATGCATGCTCAAAGGGTAAACAACATAGATCTTCCTTTAAATCCATTAATGACATTTCTACTAGTAGATGTTTACAACTAATCCACATGGATTTATTTGGGCCAATTAGGACTATGAGCTTGGGTGGCAAATCATATGCTTTTGTATTAGTTGATGATTTTTCTAGATTCACTTGGGTTCTCTTTTTAAGTACTAAGGATGAGGCTTTGGAAAAATTCATCACATTTTCAAAATTAATTCAAAATGATCTTGAACTTAAAATTTCACATATTAGAAGTGATCATGGAACTGAATTTCAAAATTTAGGATTTGAAGATTTTTTAAATGAAAATGGTATTAGCCATAATTTTTCAGCTCCTCGAACTCCTCAACAAAATGGGGTAGTTGAGAGGAAAAATAGAACTTTACAAGAAATGGCTAGAACTATGCTTTGCGAAAATAATTTACCAAAATATTTTTGGGCGGAAGCAACAAACACAGCTTGTTATATTATAAATCGAGTAACCATTAGGCCGATTTTAAAGAAAACACCTTATGAGATTTTAAAATCTAAAAAGCCTAATATTAGCTACTTCCACCCTTTTGGATGTAAATGTTTTGTTTTAAATAATGGAAAAGATAATTTAGGTAAATTTGATGCAAAAAGTGATGAAGCTATTTTTATAGGTTACTCTTTAACCTCTAAAGCCTATCGAGTATTTAACAAAAGAACTTTAGTTGTAGAAGAATCTATTCATGTTGTATTCGATGATAATCCCCTTCCTAGGAAGGATTCTTGTGATGATGATAATGTAGGAATCACAAATACCTTTGATGGAGGTCAAACTTCAAAGAAGGATGAGATTCAACCAAAAGAAGAAGACACACAAGATCCACCTCTTGAAGCCTTGAGGGACTTGGCTATTGAGGAAAAGGAAGTTAGCTATCCAAGGGAGTTGAACTATGTCAAAGATGGTGAAATCTTGGGTGATCCATCCAAGGGGGTAACCACTCGTTCTTCTCTTAGATTAATGAATCATATTGCATTTATCTCATGCATAGAGCCTAAAAATATCAAAGAAGCATTGAAAGATGATTTTTGGATTATGGCTATGCAAGAAGAGTTAAATCAATTTGAGAGAAGTAATGTTTGGACATTAGTTGATAGGCCTAGTAATCAATCTACAATAGGAACTAAATGGGTCTTTAGGAACAAACTAGATGAGAGTGGTAACATTGTGAGAAATAAAGCTAGACTTGTAGCACAAGGTTACACTCAAGAGGAGGGAATAGATTTTGATGAAACCTATGCACCCGTAGCTAGAATGGAAGCCATTAGGATGTTGCTTGCATATGCATGTTATCATAATTTCAAGCTTTTTCAAATGGATGTTAAAAGCGCATTTTTAAATGGTTTTATAAACGAGGAAGTGTATGTGGAACAACCACCGGGTTTTGAAGATTCAAAATTTCCAAATCATGTTTTCAAACTTACCAAAGCACTTTATGGTTTAAAACAAGCTCCTAGAGCTTGGTATGAAAGGCTTTCAAATTTTTTGATTGAAAAAGGATTTGAAAAAGGTAAGGTGGACACTACACTCTTTATAAAAATGTATAAAAATGACATCTTAGTAGTTCAAATCTATGTTGATGATATTATTTTTGGTTCTACTAATGAATGTTATTGTCAAGAGTTTGCTAAGTTAATGCAAGGTGAATTTGAGATGAGCATGATGGGGGAGCTCTCATTCTTTTTGGGACTCCAAATCAAACAAAAGAAGGATGGCACCTTCATAAATCAAGCAAAATACATAAAGGATATGCTCAACAAGTTTGGCTTGGAGAGCACAAAGCCTCAAGCCACTCCTATGAGCTCATCTACAAAGCTTGACAAAGATGAAGGAGGTAAGTGTGTTGACTCTAAGCTTTATCGTTCTATGATTGGATCTTTGCTTTACCTTACCGCAAGTAGACCGGATATACTATTTAGTGTTTGCTTGTGTGCTAGGTTTCAAGCTAGTCCTAGAGAGTCTCACCTTATAGCCGTTAAGAGGATCTTTAGGTATCTTAGAGACACTCCTTGTTTAGGTCTTTGGTACCCTAGAATCTCTACCTTTAACCTTCATGCTTATTCGGATGCGGATTATGGGGGTTGCAAAATCGATAGGAAAAGTACTTCGGGAACTTGTCAATTCCTAGGTAGTATGCTCATATCTTGGTTCTCTAAGAAACAAAATAGTGTAGCTTTATCTACCACCGAAGCCGAGTACATATCCTTAGGAAGTTGTTGTGCTCAAGTCCTTTGGATGAAGCAACAGCTCTTAGATTATGGTGTAAAAATAGAAACCATACCCCTTAAATGTGATAATACAAGTGCAATATGTTTAACGAAAAATCCCATCCAACACTCTAGAACCAAACATATAGAAATAAGGCATCATTTCATTAGAGATCATGTCCTTAAGAAAGATGTGGCTATAGAGTATGTAGACACCTTAAATCAATTAGCGGACATTTTCACAAAACCATTAGATAAAGAGCGTTTTTGGTCCCTTAGGAGAGAGTTGGGTCTAACTAGCCTATCTTGACCTTTAGGACCTCCTTTTTAAAATTAAATATGCTTGATTTTGTGAAATTACCATGTTTATGTGTTTAGTCTCCCAATTTCTTCCATGCATATAGTTAGGGGGAGTATGTTTCTGTTAAAATATGCTTAGACCTATTCATTCATCATTTGCATACTTTTAAGAGATGTTAAGTTCATGTCTTTGGTTATTTTCAACCAAATAGGCAAAATTCTGGGCATAAGGTATCGATACTGCCCAATGGGTATCGATACTTGTTCTTCATTTCAATTTCTCAGAATTTCTCATCGCTTCACGCGTATCGATACCGACACATGCGTATCGATACCCTCTTCCAACGGTCAGAAGTAAGAAAAGACAATTCTATCCCTGTATCGATACCATCTAATGAGTATCGATACCTCCTTCAACGGTCAAATTTGTGGAAAGACAATTCTATCCCCGTATCGATACCCACTAAGGAGTATCGATACCCTTTCGCGCTGATGGCATTAAATAGGCTTTTAATGAGATCTAATTTTACCAAAATTAAAACTCTTTAATATCCTATTAACCCTAAACGTTTTTGGCTATATAAAGGTCTCTTCTCCTTCATATTCTTCACCAAAAATCAAAAGAAACCCTTGAATCAAAGCTTTTTGCTCTCTCTCAAAATTCTCTCTTCAAAATTTCTATCATCTATGGCACCAAAAGAGCATTCAAGGAAACGTCAAAGAGTTCTTCTTGCCGGAGACTCTTCAACTCCCGGATCGGTTGCTCGTCCAGATTATGCTACAATCTACAACCAATCCTTTGAGCATTCCCAAGGTCTTCCTTATTTCCGCCAATTTGAAAATTACAAAATTCGTGCGGAGAGAATCGTATCCATCCCTTTCCTCGATTCCGAGCGCTTCAAGTTTGAATATCTTCCGCTTCTTCGTCTTTGGAAGTTCATGGATTTTCTCACTATTCCGGGTATTTATTATCGGCTTTTGGTTTTAATTTTCTTTTCTAATGCTAAATGCATCTATCGTAATGGAGAAGTCGTTGCCATCCGATCTTATCTTATGGGGAAACAAATTGTTCTTGATGTCAAGTCTATTTGTGAGGTTTTTAAATTGGAGGATGAAGGTGAAGATAATGAGAATGCCTTAGGGCATGTTCTTAGCGGTTCCGTAACCGTCCTCAATGCTCATGATCGAATCCTACATTTGATGGTATCATGGTGGTTTCGTCCCTCCGGAGGCAAATATTCCACCATCCGTCTATTGGATGATTTTTGGATTCGAAGTTTCCGTCAACGAAAACGCCCAAATCTTGCTCGCATCATGTTTAATGAGATTGCTTATCATGTTCAACAACGTGAAACTCCTCTCATCACATCTTTTATCTATGGTACGGCCTTAAGCTATTACTTTGTTCAAAAGGATATTGATTGTTCGTTTGATCTTGCATCTTCTCTCACCGATCCTATCGACGAACATTCTCTTGCTCGAAGTAAATTTCATTATTTTAATGGAAATTGGCTACGCCTTACCGAGCTTCCACCCGAGGCCGCCGCCGTCTTAGAACAACAAGCTCCTCCACCTCCCCAAGTTCCTCAACCCAATATGGAAAATCTCATGACATATCTAAATGAACAATTCACCGGGTTGAATACTCGTCTTACCTCTATAGAAACTACATTTGATACGAGGATGACGGGTATGGAGAATCGCCTTACATCTCTCGAGAGCGGGCAAAATTCCTCGAATATTTCCATTGCCGCTTTCCATGATGAATGGCGCAATAGCATGAGGAACAATGACCCTTTGGGAGATGAAGATGAAGATGATGAAGACGATGAAGATAATGCCTAGACTTCTATCCTTGCATATCATATCATATCATTTAGGATTTTTTTATGCACCTATGTTTTATGTTCTTAGGATTAAGTTTATTATTAAGATTATTACCTATGCTTTGATTATTTAGGATTTAGGTTTGCTTATGTTTTGGATTTCTCGTTTTATGATATAATAAGTTTATGTTGCTTATCTTTATACTCTTGATATTTGATGCACATTATGCTCTCACAATTTTTTTGATCTAACAAAAAGGGGGAGAAGAATAGCTCACAAACAAACTTAAAAAAAATTTTGGTTTTGATTTTATCAAGCTTACATCAAGGGGGAGTTAAGAATTTTGAATTTGAGAAATATTTTTGATCTTAACTAAATTGAAATATCAAGCTTATATTAAGGGGGAGTTAATTTTCAAAAGTTGTCAAAAATTTTAAGTTTTGGTTTTGTTATATCAAAAAGGGGGAGATTGTAAAACCTATGTTTGATTTTGATATAACTAGATCTTTAAGGATCAAATTGAAGAACTTAAAATTGTTTGTACAAATCCCTTAATAAGTTTTTGAAACTCCAAAGACTTTAAACTGATTTATTAGAACTCAAACTCAAATATTTTCTAAGTGTTCCAAGGCAAAAATATTGAAAAACGTCAACCAGTATCGATACCCATCAAGGAGTATCGATACCTTTTTAGCAAAGTTTGCCACTGTCGGAACAAGTATCGATACGAAAAACCCCAGTATCGATACGCTATGAAATCAGTATCGATACGGATCAACCAGTATCGATACCGTTTTAAAAATTATTAATTTAAAAGTCGGTTTAAAAATATAACCGTTGAGATTTTTAAACGGTCACTAAACCAGTATCGATACCCCTAACCCTAGTATCGATACCGATTTTGACAGTGAGCTATGTCGAGAAAAAGGTATCGATACGGCCTGTGCCGTTTCGATACCCAGTACCGATACGCTAAGAACGCGTATCGATACCCCTTTATTATTTGTACACAACGGCTATTTTCTTGTGAGACAGGTATCGATACCCCACTATAGAGTATCGATACGCATAGCTGGAAAAGTGCAAGAAAGTGGAGAAAAAGCTTTCCAACGGCTCCAAACTTAAAGCTAACACCCACAACGGTTGGAAATCATCAAGATGGTATAAAAAGGGTCCAAGAAGCTCCAGCAACATAACATTGAACCTCAAAAAGATATCAAAACATCAAATCCAAGCATTTGTGCAAAAATCCTACTTTGTCTAGAAACCCCAATTGTATCCTTCATTTCTATTTTGTTCAATTGGGTTGAGTGCTTGATATTGGGCTATCATTTGTATTGAGAGATACCTTATTAGCCACCAAATTTCTTTGTTCTTTTGTGTGAGGATTGGGTTAATTTTTGGGTAGAAAAATTAACCGAAATTGTAAAGGTTGCCTCCTTGTCCTGGAAAAAGGGGACGAACAATTTAGTGGAAATTGTTGCAAATCCTTGGTGAGACTAAGGTAGTGGATGTAGAGTTCGGTTGGTGAACTTGAACCACTCTAAATTCCTGTGTCAATATTTTTAGTTGCAATTTCCGTTACAACATCATTAAAATTCCAATTCACCCCCCCTCTTGGTTATTATCATTCGTGTGATCCACTCAACAAGCACTTCTGTGCTAAGTGACCAAAACGACCACAGATTTGGCACCGAGGTCTGTTAGAATTAGAACGTCCTCGACCCCGGCCTCTATAAGCACCATTGCCACGTTTTCCTCGATTAGCAACATAAGCAGATTGAACCTCTATACTCGAATGAACAACATCCTCTACATCCTCAGATTTATCCTTTTGTTGAACCACCATATTAGCTTGAACAGGGAAGCTATCAGTCAGAAATTCCTTTTGCCTTGTCTCACAATCAAGAAGCATCTCAGTGAGACCTTCAAGAGTTAGTAATTCTCGTGAAGCAATGGCAATAACAGATTCGAACTCAGCAGTAAGCCCAGCCAAAATTACACTCACATGCTCCTGTTCTGTGATATAATTACCGGATGCATTGAGAGTGTCACATATAAGTTTGATTTTGGCAAGATACTCACTTACGGACAAGCCACGCTTCTTCTGAGAATGGAGGCTGTGCCGTAACGCAGAGACTTTGACAGTAGATTTAGCAGCAAACATACGCGCAAGAGTGCTCCATACAGCACGAGCAGTAGTGATTCCCGTAAGAAGAGGTTGAATATCAACACTAACGGTGGACAAAATCCAGGATGCTAGTAATTTATCCTGTTTAAGATACGCCAAGTAAGCAGGATTTTCAACAGATTGCCCAGCCTCATCAGTAACCATTTTGTCAGGAGCCTTGTGATCAGACACATAAGCAGACAAACCATAGCCATCAATTACAAGCATAACCTGATGCTTCCACAAAATATATGTACTCTCAACCAGCTTCACCGTATCAAGCTTAGGAAGCTGTTGCACAGAGTAAACACTAGACGAACTCATGAGAATAGGAATCGAAGTTACACCAGACTGAGTAGGTGTAGAAGCATGCTGACCAGAAGTTTGAGAATCAATAGTCATAGTAGCTGAGATTCGCTTAGACAATTCAACAAACTGGTAATACGCCACAAACCAGAAACACAAAGTGCGCACAAACACCTGATCTAATAACAATGACCACAACAGAAAGTCTCTGTGGCAAAACAACGAACAAATAGCAGACAAAGAACCAAACGCGCAGTACAATCAGCAATCTCAACAGTTAATACAAGAACACAACAATCAAAACCACACAGAACAAAGGAATGATACAGTGTCACAGAGTAGAGAGAAATAATGAAACACAAATCTCTGATCAAAAGATGCTCGACAACCACTAATCTGCTCCTCTTTCAAATCAACTTGAGCCAGACTTTCTTATGGTTTTAATAAGCAACCTTAGTAAATCAGATCAGAAGAAATGTTGTATAAACTGAAGAACGTGAGTACAAAAACCTTACCAAAAATGAGGGAAAGGAATTCGTCACTATTCTGCCACAATTATGATAAATTTGTGTAAACAGAAATGCTCATGATCGAAAATCAAACCTCAAATCGAAAAGATTATTGAGTCACGCAGTCAGTCCACAACTATAGCATCCTTCATTCTCAAAGAACCATCGAAAAGATCAACACAAGCAGAAAGAAATTTCCGAGCACCGTCAGGAAACCGGAGCAACGCGCAAGAATCAGAACCGAGAAACCCAAAAAGGTAGCAGCGGAACAAAGCAAGAACCGGCAGAATCGAAATCAGCGAATGATACCATATTAGAAAAACGATAAAGAATCATAATGAAGGAAATATGAGAGAAGACGAGCTAGAGAAGAGAGGCAAACGCTCTCGTTGATTTTATTATAATACTCGTAACATCTCTAAAACAGAGACCGAGTCAGTTTAATACAATTCTTGTGTTGACTGTGCTGGGGCTAGAATGGTAATCTAACAATAAATCTCTAACCGTTTCCAGCTCAGCACAGTAACAGCTTAACAGACTCTTAACCACAAGCAACTAATCCTATACTTATAGTAACTAATCCATACTTGTAACACTCGCTACCATTACTACCCTCAGGAGGAACTAAAAATGAGATGTTGATTCGTTGTTCTGCCCATTTTCTGTGTCCCAAACAGAAAATGGAGATGATGAATCTCAAGATAATGATGCATTGAAAGTACAAAAGTAAATAAAAATGGCTGATCAGCGGAGTGGGTCTCAGTATAGTAGTTCGAAGCATACATTTAGTGGACGTAGGGTCAGGGATGTTGATGCCCCAAGTCCAATGAGAAAGGATCTTTCATGGTAGCTTTTGAAGGAGGCTAAAGATTTAAAGCATCTAGTTGATCGTGTCAAGGTTTTGCTTTACTGTTTTCTTGTCACTTATTTGTTGCATTATTGTCCTTGTCTCTACCAAGATTTTTATTTTATTTTCTTAATAAAAATTCACTCAGAACTCAGGATCAAATGTGGAGAGCACCACACTTTACTTCCAGGCTGCACTGAAGTTTCTTCATAGTGCTTCTCTACTAGAATCTTGCAACGGTGATACTGCCAAGCATGGCGAGATGATTCAGTCTATGCAAATCTATAGTAGCACATCAAAACTCTGCGAGTAAGTTAAACATTAGGTGCTCTGCTCGGTGTTCTCTTCCTTTTGTAATCTTAAGTTGCTAGATGTTGTTGGAGCTTATCTTTTATGAGCCTTAACATGAAAATCTTTTGTTATTGCATATTGTTTCAGGATAATTTTTTTTGAATTTTGGTGACCAAAATAAGGTTTTGAATTAATTTTGGGGTTTTAGTTTTATAATTTTTGGGAAAGATGGTGAAAAATAAAATTTTAAAAGTTTGGGGGTTAAATTAGAAACTATTTTTTTTAAGTAACGGAGACTAACGGCCAAGGGACCAAAATAGAAACAATTCTAAACGTAAGTGACCAGAATAATCTTTTTTGAATTTTGGTGACCAAAATAGAACACACCCTAAACGAAAGGGACCACTGGTGAAGATTACCCTATTTTCAATTGTGTTAAATATACCACATAACTATTTAATTGGTTCCAATGTAGCCACCTGCCGTTAAATCCTAACGAAAAGATGATGTGGCAGTTAAAAACAAATTGGTATAATTACACATTTTGACCTCTATATTTATATAATATATCAATTTAGTCCTAATTTTAATCTAATAAAATAAATTAATTATTCAATAAGACGGTGACACGTGTCACCACCTTATTGGAAGTCTTTAATTATTTTTATTTTATTTAATTAATTAATTTTCTACCTCCAATCAGGTGGTGACACGTGTCACACCCAATTGGAAGTGAAAAAATGTTAACATAGAGATTGCTTCTAGGGGGAATTAAACCTAGGACCTTGGAATGCAAGGGGCATGTGCTTGCCACTAGGCCAAGCACTTTTTTGTGCTATAAGATACAATCTTTGATATATATCACATGTGACCATAACCGCAAAACCAGTCATTGTTTTAAAACGGCGGCTGGTTTTCATGATGATGATGATTGTCGGTGTGTATGCAAAATCTACATCGTGGGTAAGAAGAAGAAGAAGAAGTTCATAGCTTTTACATGGCAGTGAGTTTATTGTCATATGAGTTGTCTGACTTGTGTCTTAGGAAGCCAGCACTGAGGTCACTTTCTCTAAGTCCACCATTGTCGAAGCACTTGAGGTCTTGAAAACCTCTGATGATAACTTCGTTAGTGTCTGGAGCTGTGACCATAACCCTAAAATCAGTCCTTACTTTAAAACGACGACTGGTTTCCATGATGATGATGACTGTCAGTGTGTATGCAAAATCTGCATCGTGGGTGTGATCTGTTTTCTTTGCAGAGATGAAAATTTGGTGTCACCTTCTGTTGCTTTGAACCATCATGTTTTTGCACTTTTTCCTAAGATTCCTGGCCTTGTTTTGCATGTGGAACCGTCTTGCAGGTACACATAATTTTTGGGGTTTTTTTTCTTCAAATATTAGGATAGAAGTTTGAGTTTGTTGTCAAACTGCAAATCCATGCTTATGCTTGAATTTAAAGTGATTAATCATAAATGTTGTGTTTTCTATTTCTGTTTTCAGCTTGTTGGAAGCTATTGATCTTATGCTGAATGGAGCTCAAAACCTTGTGTTATTAATCAAAACAAAGCTGAGCAACAAGAGATTAAAGCACAAAGGCCGTGAATTCTATTGGTTAACGCAAGAAGATGTTATCAGATTCCTGCTAAGTTCAATCGGTCTTATTTCATTGATCCCTGACTTATCCATAGATGATGGTGAAATTATTTTTAATGGTATACAATTTAGGGTATATGTTTAATAGTTTAAGGGTTTAAAGTTTAATAGTTTAGGGTTTTAAGTTAAGGGTTAAATTATTTATTTTATTATATTAAAATTAGGACTAAATTGAATTATTGTATAAATAAAGGGGACTAAATGTGTAATTATACTAATTATTTTAACAGTCCCGTTAACTTTTTCATTTTTTTAACGGCAAGTGGCTACATTGGAACCAATTAAATAGTTATGTGGTATATTTAACACAATTGAAAATATAGTGGTCAAATCGACACCAACCCTATAGTTCGGTGGTCATTAGTATAGTTTACCCTTTTATTTATATAATAATTGTATAAAAAACTATCCAGTATTATTTTTAAATTTTCCGAGAAAGAATTATCTATAACTTAACATTTTTTCGCATAACTGTTTGTCATGTATAATCGATATCACCAATAAGCAAACAGCAGTTTTAAACTAGTACTGTTATGGCATGCCAAAACAGACAAGCCCTCAAAAAATTGGCTTATGCCGTAAATAATGACCAGCACTAGGGGTATTAAAAAATACCGGTTTGAAAGAATAGTTGAGGCAAATTATGGTTTGAATTTTGATGAGATTTTGCTTTGTTTTCCCGATAAATCTGGTTCCTTAAAACCCTGACAATGTAACATCATGAAATCAATGTTTCATCCATTGCATACTTGCATTTGCATGGTCACTGCTACTAGGGGTTCAAAAATACCTGATTCGACCTGATTGACTCGACTTAATTACTTAAATATAAATAATCGAATATTTGTCCAGAATTTTTTTTGTCAGGGTCAGATACCTGGCCCGTCATTTTTCGGGTCGGGCCCGGGTCCCATAATTAGAATTTTCAGATACCCGAATACATTTAAAATTAATATTTTTATATTTAATATTTATATATTAAACTAATAAAAAATCTTAAATTTTTTATATTTTTATATTTAATAAATATATATTTTTATATTCGGTACCTAAATATCCGATTTTTCGGGTACCTAACTAACGGGTACCCGTAATACCCGAGCCAAGATACAGACCGATCATGGAGCTACCTGACGATTTGAACACCCCTGACTGCGAGTATTTGATGCTGCATCCATCACTCGAATTAGAGAAAGCCTCGATGGAAATTACATTTTTGTGAAAACAAGAGCTTTTAACTTGTAATGGTTAACAACAAGATGCTTTAAACTTGGTGAGCGATGAACAACTACTTCTAGCGTTCAATTGACTATATGCAGCCTGTAATTTAAATTTGGGTCTCTTAAGATGAACATCATCTACTTTTTTTTACTAGAACCACTTGTTGGGGTCATAAATTTAGACTCAACTTAGTACTAATTGGAATTATTTATATGTAAAAAAAAACAAGAATCTTTGTAGTTAATACATTTTGTCAATGTTAGAGTGAACTCACACTAGCCACGTCACTTTGCTTTGCTGGCATAGTTTGTTATTCTGTTGAGTTTGTTTTAGGTGGTTATGTCTAGCAGATAGGCTTATGGGTTCTAGTATAAATTGAGGGGTCTTAGCCCATTAGTGGATATGGGCCTTGTATCATTTTTTCAGATACATTTTTAATAAAAGAAGTAGCCAATTTCTCCTAATTAGGGCTATCGATTTTTCTCCTTTTCATCACCGTCATTGTATCTGAGCTAATACTGCACTCATCGGAGTTCTTTTCCGTCACCGGAGTCTGATCAACATGGTATCAGAGCCACGGCGGTCACCTTCGACGGCGGTCCACTGAGTTAGTCGGTTCTCTGCAGCTCGACGTTCGCGTTTCGCAGCTTATTTCCTTCGTCAGTTTCTTGCTCCGCTTCTCACGGCAGTTGGCTCAGACGGAGTTCTTTTGTCACGGCGGTCACTTTCGACGGTGGTTCACTGCGTTAGTCGGTTCACTGCAACTCAACGCTCGTGATTCTCAGCTCGTTTCCTTCGTCACGGTCTTGCTCTGCTTCTCACGTCAGTTGACTTCGATGGAGTTTCTTGAGATCAGTTCATCAATTGAGTTGGCTTCGATGGAGTTACTTTGAGATCAATTTATCAATTGAGGTTCAATTTTCTTTCTGTAACTCTTCCTGTTTCATTTTTACTCTCTATTGATCAGAAACCATGGTGAATGTGGTTGAGGTTTCTGGCGGTTCTGCCGGCAGAACTTACGGTGATGATACAGCTTCACAAATGTTTTCAAACAAGCGTATCAGCGTTTGTTTGGATGATACGAACTATTTACTCTGGAAGCAACAAGTTCTCCTCACGATTCGAGGTCTCGGCTTAGAAGAGTTCATCGATTCAGAAACTCCAAAGCCAGTGAAGATTGTTGAACGTGCAAGTGGAGAACGAATTGTCAATCCAGTTTACACCAGGTTCGTGAAACAAGACAACTCCTTAGCATCGTGGCTTTTATCGACTGTTAGTTCTACTGTGCTTCCTCAATTGGTTGGGGCTGAAACCACAGCTGAAATCTGGAACGTTATTGCTGGTCTTTATTCGAAGATGTCTACAACTAAGATCATGCATCTTCATTGTCAGTTACGATCAATGAAGAAAGGCACACTCAGGATGCGTGAGTACACAGTGAAAATTAAGGAGATATGCGATTTATTAGCCTTGTCAGGTAACAAGGTTTCTGATGTCGAGCATGTGGCTACAATTTTGAATGGTTTACCGACAGAATATGCTCCGTTCGTTGCGGTTATCACTGCAAGTCAGGTTCCATATACACTAGATGGTGTGATCTCGGTTCTTGTCGATGCTGAATCACGGTTGCTTGCTGAGTCTGTTGAAATGCCGATTGGTATAAATTTTACTCAAGTTCAAAAAAATGATTACTAGGGAAGGCAAGGTTATTCTCAGCCCAAAGACGATTACCAAGGGAGGCAAGGTTATTCTCAATCGTATGGAAATCACGATCGTGGCAGAGGTTCGCGTGCTGGTTCATTTCGTGGTGGTAGGTTTCGTGGACGCTCATCGGGACGGCCATAGTGCCAAATTTGTGGGAAAATAGGCCATATGGCCGATGCGTGTTGGCATCGATTTGATGAGAGTTACAGAGGAATCACACACTCAAATCAGTCTCATAACACAGCTGAACCATATGCCAATGCGTGTCAATGTGAGGGGGATTCTTTTGATAATTCCTAGGAGCCTTTTGTCGATGGTTCTGCAGCAAAAACAGATGCATCAGATGCGCCACAACAAGGAGAAACGGTGCAGGTGAATTCATTAACAACCTCTTCTGTTGGTTTTGGATCAACTTGGTGGTATCCCGATTCCGGAGCGACACATCATGTCACTCACTGTAAGTCCTCTATGTCTTCAATTCAAAGCTACAAGGGTTATGGTAAAGTGCATCTTGGTGATAACACTGCTATTAACATTGAGGATATTGGTCATTCTTTTATAAATGCATCTAATCAGAATCTCATTGTTGACAAGCTGTTACATGTACCAAATATTTCACGCAATCTCTTGTCAGTCTCTAAATTTGCTGCTGATAATGGTGTTTACTTTGAGTTTCGTTCTAATGGTTGTTGCGTGAAGGATGAAAGAACAGGGGCAGTTTTGTTGCAAGGTGTTCAAGAGGGAGGACTTTACTCTTTTCCGGTTCATGTTTCGACTCCACCACATGTTTCTGTTTTCTACACAGTTGCAAATAAAGACAGTGCAGTTTATTGGACGTGGCACAAGAGACTTGGCCATCCTTCTTCCGATGTGATTGCTTCTGCCTTAGATAGGAAGTTTTCCTTTGATACAAACATGGTATGTTCAGCTTGTCAAATGGGGAAATCACATGCTTTACCTTTTCAGCATTCATCTACTACTTACAATAATCCGTTTGATCTTGTGGAAATGGATGTTTGGGGACCAGCCCCTATTCCTTCAGCTGGTTTCAAATATTACATATCTTTTGTCGATCTTTGTACTCGAAATTGTTGGACTTATCTACTTAGAAATAAAGGTGAAGTCTCTACTGTTTTTGATGCCTTTGTTGCTCTAGTTCGAACTCAGTTTTCTTCAGTTATCAAAGTTGTTCAAACGGATGGTGGAGGCGAGTTTCGTGCTCTTGCATCCAAGTTAAGTTCAATGGGAATTCAGCATCGTGTAACCTGCCCGCACACTTCTCAACAAAACGGCGTTGTTGAACGGAAACATAGGCAGATCATTGAGACAACATTATGTCTTCTAGCTCAATCCTCTGTACCTTTGAGATTCTGGTCTTACGCAGTTTTGAGTGCAACATATATCATCAACCGCTTACCTACGCGTGTTCTTGGTAATCAATCTCCTCAAGAGAAGCTAACTGGTCGAAAGCCCAATTATGATTTCTTCAAGATTTTTGGTTGCGCTTGTTTTCCACATCTACTGCCGTACAATCGACATAAGTTAGATTTTCGCTCCCGGAAGTGTACCTTTCTCGGTTACTCTCCACAGCATCAGGGCTACCAATGTCTAGATTCAAATGGTCGAATCTTTATTAGTAGACATGTTAAGTTCGATGAGACAGTCTTTCCTTTTGCTGCAAGTTCTACATCTCCTGATCTGCGATCAAATCCTTCTTTCGAGTCAGATTCTGTTGTTGTTGTTCCAGTTCCAGCTGAGTCACCTGAAGTTGGTCAAAGTGCACAGGATACAGCAGCAGTATATGCTTCTGTTGATGCAGGCAGGGTTGTTACTCTTGAAGTGCCAATAGTTTCGACTGATGCAACTCAGTCACATTCACATCCAGTAGACTTACCACCAGCACCTTCTTCAAATCATCCGACTGATCTAGATAATCAAGCTGCACGTCTTGAAGAAGTTCAACCTGACAATGAAGCAAATATTCATGAACATGATGCAGTTTTTGAAGATGTTGAAGTAACTGCTCATGGTCAGGGTGGTGCATTTGCCGAAGTACAAGCTGAACATGATCATAATGTTGTTTGTGAAGAAGTGCAACCTGAAGTACAATCTGCAAGTGATTTGTCTTCTTCTCTTGAAACAACACCTTCATATTCAAATGTTCTTCATGAAGTGCAGTCCACAGTTTCCAACACGAAGCTAATGGGAAATACTCATTCGATGCTAACTCGTAGCAAGCGAGGTATTTTCAAACCTAAAGTCCTCTTGGTTAATTGTGATGAGACACCAAATAATATTCATGAAGCTTTACAACATGAGCAGTGGCGAAGTGCTGTTTTGGATGAATACACTGCTTTGATATCTAATGGTACATGGACTTTGGTTGATGCACCAGCAGACCGTAAAGCAATCGGCTGCAAATGGCTGTTCAAAATCAAGCGAAATGCTGATGGCTCGGTGAATAGATACAAAGCCCGGCTGGTTGCAAAAGGGTACTCTCAGGTTCCAGGGCATGACTTTACGGATACGTTCAGCCCTGTGGTAAAGTCACTCACCATTAACGTTCTGATTTCCTTGGCTGTTGCAAATCGCTGGATAATACATCAAGTCGATGTTAATAATGCCTTTTTAAAAGGCGATCTACACGAAGAGGTCTACATGATTCAACCTCCCAGTTTTGAGCAATTCAATTCGAATGGAGTTCCTCTCGTGTGTAAGTTGATAAAGGCTTTATATGGCCTTCGACAAGCACCTCGTAGTTGGTTTTTTAAGCTCAAGGGTTTCCTTCTCTCGCTTAATTTCAAGTGTTCATTGGCTGATAATTCTCTTTTCAAATATAAGGATGAAGATATCATCGTCTACATTATTGTCTACGTGGATGACATTTTGATTTCAGGAAATTCAGAGGAACGTATCCAACTTGTGAAACAACAACTGCATGATCAGTTTTCTTTGAAGGATCTCGGTCCACTCGACTATTTCCTTGGCATTAAAGCTTTAACAAGTTCGGAAGGTATCTTTCTCACGCAACGCAAATATATTTCTGATTTATTACAACGAACTCAGATGGATTCAGCAAAGGCTGCTGACACACCCATGGTTGTATCACCTAAACTGAGTAAATATGATGGAGAGGCTCTTGATGATGTTACACAATTTCGCAGCATCATTGGTGCACTACTTTATATATGTCATACTCGTCCGGATATATCATACGTTGTTAATAAGGTGTCACAGTACATGCAAAGTCCAACGGTGTCACATTGGTGTGCCGTGAAGCGTATTCTACGCTACCTAAAGGGTACCTTGGATTTTGGTTTGTGGTTTCTAGCGTAGCAGCGTACTCATCCCAATCTAGTTGCTTTTTCAGATGCCGATTGGGGTAGTGACGAAGATGACAGGCGTTCTATATCTGGTCATTGTGTATTTTATGGAGAGTACTTGTTATCATGGAGTTTCAGGAAGCAGAGATCGGTGTCTCGATCTACTGCCGAAGCAGAATATCGGAGCTTGGCTGATGCTTCATCTGAGCTCATGTGGGTACGAAATTTATTGAATGACATGGATGTTCCGTTGCATGATCTGCCAAAAGTTTGGTGCGATAATACTAGTGCTATCGCCATGGCTGCCAATCCCGTGATGCATGCTAAAACAAAGCATGTGGATTTGGATCTCCATTTTGTTCGGGAGAAAGTGTTGGGCAATGTTTTGCAGATTGGCTACGTTCCCGCTGATTTTCAAGTAGCAGATTTGTTTACTAAGCCCTTGCCATCACAGAAGTTTTTGGTTTTTCGACACAAGTTAAATGTGCTTTCCTTGTCTGATCTTGAAGAGAAGAAAGGTGGGGTGAATGTTAGAGTGAACTCACACTAGCCACGTCACTTTGCTTTGCTGGCATAGTTTGTTATTCTGTTGAGTTTGTTTTAGGTGGTTATGTCTAGCAGATAGGCTTATGGGTTCTAGTATAAATTGAGGGGTCTTAGCCCATTAGTGGATATGGGCCTTGTATCATTTTTTCAGATACATTTTTAATAAAAGAAGTAGCCAATTTCTCCTAATTAGGGCTATCGATTTTTCCCCTTTTCATCACCGTCATTGTATCTGAGCTAATACTGCACTCATCGGAGTTCTTTTCCGTCACCGGAGTCTGATCAACAGTCAAAAATCCCGGGAGGTCCAATTAACAATCAACCAGAAATGATTAAAATAGTGCTTCAAACACCCTCCCAAAAATATAACTGAAATTACCTGTCATGGTTTATCAAATTTATCAGGGGCACCTAATCAGGGGCACCTAAATTTAATCTTCAGACAACCTGTTACAGGTTATATGAATTTAGAATTCAAAAGCTTTGATTTTCTTTTTTGACAACTTTACTATAACTATTGTTATGATAATCATCTCAATTAAAATAGACAAAAGTCGGTTAAAGCAAAAAAATAGGGTCCACTGAACACCCTGGTAAAATTTTTAAAAAAGACAATATGCCACGTGGAGTTATACTACTGGTTGAAACTTCAAGACCGTTTTTTTGGGGTTTTTTTTTTAAGGTACGTTGCCAGTTCCATGGATTATTTAGTCTGCTCCCCTCCATGATCACATTACCACCACCAAATACAGAGGTAAACAATTAAGAAATTGTAAAAATGTTGCAGAGAGCAGCTAATAATGCATATTCATGGTGGTGGGCTAGCCATATCAGAACAAAGCAGTCCAAATGGATGGAACAAAACCTTCAAGGTACTTTGTGTTTCTAATTTCCTTCATGTTTGGTTTTGTTGTACTTCCATGTCTGTATAATTATAAAGTTGTAATAATTTCTGGGATTTTTAATGTATGATTGGAAATTCTGGGGAAAATGCAGATATGGAGGTAAAGGTAAAGGATGTTCTTAAGCTGCTCCAAGAAGATGGAGACTCGTTTGCTAGGAGAGCCGAAATGTACTACAAAAGAAGGCCGGAGTTGATCCATTTTGTCGAAGAAACTTTCAAGGCATATCGAGCCTTAGCCGAAAGATATGATCACTTATCAACCGAGCTACAGAATGCAAACAGCACCATTGCTTCCGTTTTCCCGGAGCAGCTCCCGTTTGCAATGGAGGATGAAGATGAATCCGGATCACCCAAAATGGATCAATCACCCAAGTCGGCGAAGAAGTCATGGGAGATCTCGAAAGGAGGATATATCCCGTATGTCCCCGAGAACTCGAAAGGCAATTTCCCGGCCGTTCCCAAGGTTCCGAAGCCTACTGTTAAAGATGTGAAGGGACTAGTAGCATCAAGCTCCAAGAGGAAGTCACAAAAGATAATATCACCAAAAGGCAGTATTCGTTTTATTCCGAAATCTGGTTTGAGTATACCTGAGGGACTTGATGAGATTCATAGGCTTCATAAACGGATCCTGGAGTTGCAGACGGAGAAAGAGTTTGCTCGGAGTACGCATGAGTGCGCGATGGTGAAGTATTGGGAATTAGACAATGAGATCCAAGAGATTCACAAGCATCTTTGTAGTTTGGAAGACGAGTTCGGTGAAGGTACGACGATTGCGGATGACGAGGCTCGAATCGTGATGGAAGTGACAGCTTTGAAATCTTGCAGAGATACACTGGCTCAACTAGAGGACAAACAAACTAGATCAGCCAAGGAAGCTCAAGTTGAGAAGAAAAGGATTGCTGTTTCGAGGAAGAAATTGGATGCCTTGAGGAAGAAGTTTGAGCTCGATCAAGAAGAGTTTAAAAGATTAGAACAAGAAATGGGTGAGAATGATGTCCAAAAGAGGAAGGAAATAGAATCTCTGAGGGACAAGGTCAAGCAACAGTTTGAGGTTTTCTTCGGTGGATCTTTGAGTGTGGCAGAGATGGCAGAGAAGATCGATGAACTCGTGAACAACGTGATCAACTTAAAAAGTGCGGTCGCATCTCAGTCGATTCTCGTCGCGAGGCTACGAACCGAGATCGATATGCTTGAAGCTCAGGTTGAGGTGTTGGAAGATGATAAGGACGCATTGATTGATGGGAAGAAGAAGATAAGGGAGATGGAGGAGAAGTTTAATGAGATTCAGGATTTGAGCCAGAGTTTTGAAGATCAAAACAACAGTCTCCAAACCCATTTCACTGAAGCACATTGTAGTCTTGATCACCTTTCCGAAAAAGTTCTTAGTATCAAAGAGAAGTTCGAAAAAGAGCAGAGTTCATCCATGGCAGTCAAGTCATCAAATGAGAAGGCAAGCAAAGGTGGCGAAAAGAAGTTGAAGATGGTAAAAACAGGCACGGAGCTTAAAGAGAATTCTCCCGAAAAAGAGTCTTCAGACGAAGAAAACAGCAATTGCAGCAAAGATCTGCAGGCTGCAGAACCAGGGATTGTCATGGTATCAACTTCTTTACCAAAAGAGTCACAAGAGACCGGGGAAAAGCTCGATCACGATGATGGGGATGCGAAATTAAAAGAGAAAGACAAGGACGTGAAAGAGCGTGAATCTGTTGCTACTTGTACAAATGAAAATTTGAAGCCTTGGGAGAAACGTGAAGACCTCAAAGAAGGTGACAACGTCCCGAAAGTGAACAGCACCGAAAAACTTGGATTAAAAGAAGTTGAAACAGAAGACAAAGAGAAGAATCTGTTGATGGAATACAGTTTAAAGCTTCGGAACAAGGATACTGAGAAGAAGCTCAAGGAAGTGAAGGAAAATAACCAAGATGAGAAGCTTGAGATAATGTTGCAGCTGAAAAAACTTAATAAAAGTAATGCCATGAAAGATGAATTGATTCGATCCTTACAAGAGAAACTAAGCCTTCTCCAAGCAGGCCTTGGAGAAAACAACAAGGCTGATCAAAATGTTGCCGAGAAAATAGTAATTATCGAAACTCAAGATGCAGAAAAGGAAGTAAAACAAGACTTTGATTTGATGATACAAAAAATGGAAATGTCTGGAACTGATTCAGAAATCGAAAATAAGTTCCGGGCGGACATCGATGAACTGCTGGAAGAGAATTTGGATTTCTGGTGCAGGTTCAGCAATACATACCAAGAGGTAAACATGTTTGAAGCTCGAGTGAAAGACTTATCGGCCGAGGTTTCGAAGATCGTGGAACAACGAAGGCAGGACGGAAGTAGCAGCTCGGAATGTTCACCTCAATCCGAAGTGAAACAACTGTCCAAACATCTGAAACAAGTGCACAATGAATTGACTGCCTGGGCGGAGGATGTCGTGTCGCTAGAAGAAGAACTGAGACAGCGGTTTTCGTCTCTGTGCGAGCTTCAAGAAGAAATAACAATGGCCTTGAGAGCAAGTGCTGAAGATGATGAGTTCAAGTTCACATGTGACCAGGCAGCGAGATTCCGGGGCGAGATCTTGGACATGAAGCAACAGAACATCAGAGTTGCAAATGAACTGCAAGCTGGTTTGGATAATGTAACAGGACTGCAGCTTGAAATTGAGAGGAGCCTGGCAAAGTTGAGTGAAGGCGGGAGAGTTTCCCGGTCTAAGAACTGTCGGAGCGACGGCCAACTGCAACGCTCCGACAGCGGGTCTAGAAAGGTTCCTCTGAGCGCATTCATCTTCGGCGGCAAACTGAAGAAGCAAAAGACATCGATTTTGCGTCGGATGAATACTCGGATGAGCACTGTTTTACTAAGATCGGTGAATAGTAACAAATACTAGAATTAAGTAAACTCATCACTTGCTTGTGCTTCATGCTACTATGTGCTTTATACTGTTTATAACTTCATTACTTTATTTTATTAATTCTCAATGTTTCTTTCTTCCCTTCAACTGGTCTTTAAAAAAATTAAACAAGTTTGTTTTATTTTTTAAAATCTTAATATCTGTTATAATTGGAAGTGATAAACTCATGCATATCATACATGTAAAACTATTCCAACTTAAATCACTTGAAAAATAACATTTATTTTTTTACTAGAAACCTTTCCTTCGGTTCTAAATGTTTATTTTTAATTAAACATAATAATAGTTTATCATAATAATTTAAATCAATTTCCCTAAGCAAGAATCTCTAAGAACTGGCATCTACAACTAAAAGAAGAAGCGCAAGGATTCCTACACCCATCACATATAAATCAACCGATATCATCATGCAAAAGAAGAAGAATATCATCAAGGGGAACCGAAGCAAAGGAGTCTCAACTTCATCGAACCCCACGCTCCTTGCTAAATTGTCAGCCACTCGATTACCTATTTGATGGACATGTTGAAATCGAACCACAACTATTACTACTATCCTTAAGCAATCGAATAACATGCAAGCTATCCACCTCGACTATTAGTTGCCGATCCCCCATATCCCATGCGCAATGGAGCCCAACATACAATCCCCACAGTTCCGCCGAACACATACAGATGAATTTCTTAAACCTCATCTTTCACTCACCATTCAGATCTCTAATTACACCCCACATGCCGCCTTACCATTGCTCTCCCGTCGAGATCCACCCGTGTTCACGGATCAGCAATCACACCAGCCTGCACCGAAAAGCGAGCTTGATGCATGGTCGAGTGCGCGGCATGTCATGGACACTAAGGACCGCTACGTTCAAGGGTACCTGCATTGTCCTCCAAAGGGTTGTCAAATACAACCGAATTCCTAGCACACCATATATTCCATAGAAGTGATCCAAATAAAAGATCCCATTCCTTATTCTGTTTTGCAAAGTAACTCAGACTCACCCAGTTTCGTACCTCCATTCTGAGAAATTAATCAATCTCCTCGTCTTTAGCCAAGAGTAATCAAATGGGAAAAACCGCAAGGCATTACCGGAGCACGCGATCCACATCCTCCAAGGTTATAAAAATTATCAACAAACTATTAAATTAAATCTTTACAAAAGTAATTATGTAATACAGTAATTGTCTTGAGATCTTTTATACCTATTATGTCATCTCTACAAGGTCATATTTTCGTAGTCCTCCCTAATATTCTCTTCGCAGACATTTCTCCACCCACATTTAGTTGGATATAAGATCTCATGAACCTCCGGAATCAATGCTCAGTGCTCCAATAAGATTTCTATCAAATCTCCCTAGCCCACTACTCAACTCTATTAAACACTAAACCCCAACTTGATTGTTTGGTTTAGTCAATCACTTCCTTAATTTTTTTTTGTTCTCTTATATGTTCGTTTTATGGTTTATGTTTGTCTTTTTTTAAAATACCATCTCTATAATTTCAAATTTAAATGTTCTCCGTGAAAGTATAATGTGTTTTAGCATTGTATTCAATACTTATTGATTTAATGTATTTTGTGTTTGAAATTTATTGACTGTCCTTCACACTAATATCATATTCACAATTCGAACTTAAATTGTCTCACGTTATATCTAAAACTTAGCTAGTTAGTCTTTGAGCATATAATGTAGGAGTTATGTATCCCATCCAACATGTTACATATACAAATGCATGGAAGCGACAATCCACATAATATGCTAATTCATTTCAATTAATTAGTAGACTTACAAATATTTATACATATCACTTGTCGCAATTACAGACCTACCACCTACGACTGTTTCTATAACTGTGTCCAACTCTTGTCATTTTTTTTTTTTTTTGTAAATTTCAGTATAATAAATGACATCTAATTTCTAATTTCCCTTTCCCCCAGTTTCCCAATCATCTTCAGACTGTTTCACTGGCAACCCCCTCCTTTGGCAAACCCAAACAACAAAGGAAGCTCAAAATTTACCTGAAGAGAAACACTATGAAAATTTATTTCAATTCTCCGCACAAATCCAACTAAACCCATCACTCCAAAACCAGCTGCATATGCCGGTCCAAGTCATTTAGATAGCAGGTTCGATTATAATCTTGCAAATCACAACCGTCTACTATCACTGCTTTCTCTCCGCAACCCTTCTGCTGCCACTCTACCGGACCGTCTTCCTTCTTAAGCAACTCTACCACCTGGAAAAATCGCGACGAATATTCAGTTCATCCAAAGGATTGAATGGGAATGGAGGTTGTTTCGAAATTGTTTTTTTTCTTTCATGTGCTTACCCTTTTCATGCTTGGACGTAGTTCGGCTAAGTGGTTTATGCACAAGGAAGCTGTTAACATTGCACGTTTCACTTCGGTTTGATCGTAATTGTCTTCGAGTCGAGGATCTACCAATTCCTTTACTTCATTTCTTTCCAGAAGTGGTTTTCCCTGCACCGTAAACATAGAAACGAAGTTCATATCTTTCTAGAATTACATAAAATGTTGGAATGCTTTTGGTGCAGAAGATGTACCCAAATCACAAGGCTTTGTCGGGACGAATCAACAGCACGGCGGCCTGTTAATATCTCCAGTAATAGAACTCCGAACGCGAATACATCGGTCTTTTCATTGACTATCCCATGCATGAAATACTCTGGAGCTAAATACCTGTAGGCAGTTTAGCCCCAATGTTATTGACCTTATGAAATGAGTAATAATGATAACATATCAAGATGTCAAAAGAAGCTGCATGCCTAACCCGAATGTTCCTTCAATGGGATGGACAACATGTTGAGGCCAATTCTCTGGTAGCCACTTTGCCAGACCGAAATCCGAGATCTGCAATGAGAAGAAGAAATCAGTATATTCATGTCGGATTGGATCCGAGTTACATAGGTAAATGGAGATTACGCACATGAGCTGCATAATCTTCGGTGAGCAAAATGTTGGAGGCCGTGATGTCTCGGTGTATAATGCGCCTCGGACAGTCGTGATGGAGATATTTCAACCCCTCTGCTATCCCGGTCGCCACCTTATACCTTGTCTTCCAATCTAGACATTCATCTGAACCTGCAGTGCATGACATAATTGTAAGCCATTTAGATCCAATTCTTTGCTTGTTTTTCCCAGTACAATAGATAGAGTACCAAAAAGCACAGAAGCAAGGCTGCCATGAGGGGCAAACTGAAGGACTAAATGCAAGCCTCCATCGACACCAAATCCGATCAAGCGAGCTGCATTCGGATGATTGATGTGAGCAATGATCCCGAGTTCTAACAAGAAATCACCGGCTCTATCTTCTTCTTCTTTCTCATCCTTTGTTAGCTTCTTCACTGCTACAACTTGACCATCAGTCAATTGCCCTTTGTATACTTCCGCATTGCCTCCTATTCCCAGCAAATTTCCTGCCAGATTTTGATGAACAGTTTACAATCATAAACTAAACCAGCATAAAAAAAGAAGTTTAAAATGCAACTCAGTTTAGTTTTTACCAGGGCTGAAATTATCGGTAGCAGCAGCAAGGTCGGAGTAAGAAAAGGCCTTCCACGACGGCTTAGGCACCGGTATACCGTCGATATCGACAACACCTCCCTCGGACCAATAAAATTTGACCAATTTCCTCGACAAGTTCTTCCTTGAAATCTCGTAATTATTTGCCAGCGAAGGGATAATAGAGAAACTTGTTGCTGATTTCTTCTTGATGTTTTCAATCACATTCTTCCACTGCAAGGTATAAGAATTGGTGATCCAAAAGCCACTGCTATCGGAATCCGACGATGGAACGACATTCCGTTGTAACGATTCACTGCTCGAAAGAGGCTCGGATTTTGATTCCATTTCTGCATGTATCATGTTTTTCTCTCCCCTTTGTTGTGTCTCGAACTTTATAAACCGAAGAAATCCCAGAAACTTAACCCTGATACTTTTTCTTCCTCCTTGCAAGCTCTCGAACCGTTTAAATCGTGACCGCCTTTACCGAACGTCGATAATAGGCTCTCCGACCACCTAAACAATGAGCACGTTCGCAAGACATTAGCAGAACGCATGATCATGCTTTTAAAATACATGAATAAGCAATTTACAGGAAGAAAAGGCCAATTCAACAAGCAATTTACCTAATTGGAAGTGAACACGAAAAAAAACTAACAAAATAAACAAAACTCCATGCATTGATCAGCCACGCACATATAACCACCGTAACCCCGCCATGGAAAATTGAAAGTATTACCATCTATTACAAACTAATAAACCGACAGGGAGAAGTATATATAAAAAAGAATACCAGAAATTTCAAGATTTTATTATGGTAAGATAATACATATTGTTGATTTTGTACCAATTTAAAAATTTACCAAGTGCATAATGTTTTCAACATAATTTTAGATATAAAAAGAACATAAATATAATACAAAATATATGGATCCACAGTTCTTTTATCGACTTTTAAATAAAAAATATCGCAGGTAAACAACACGACGAAATTTTTAGTTAGAAAAAGACGACAATTTGATATGTCTAAATTTTATGTTATGATAATTTGTTGATGCAACTAGAATTTATAATGAAACAATTTTCAAACTGGGACCTTTTGGAGAAAATTATTCAATTTATGCTTTATGATGTTAAGCCAAAAAAAACTTTTATCTCTCAATAATGTTTATTATTGTGAACACCCTAATTTTCTCCAAAAAAAAAAAACTAGTTTTTTCTACGTTTTTCTTTATTTCTTTTTGCTTAACCGGTGGCGGCAACTAATTTTAGTACTTGCTATCGACCACCGGTGTTCATCATTTTTTTGTTCTTTCATGTTTTGTTTTCTGAATTCTAATAAAAATATTGATCAAGATAGGATTTGTCCCTCCTACATAATAGGAGTAATATCGTAGGCCACTTGATTGAGTGAGACTAGAAAATGCATGGCCATGCTCGAATAAATTGATATGAGATATCATAGTTATTCATTTATCATAGTCTACTAAAGATATCAAGAAATATTATATGGACTATACAAGTGTGACTAATCCATGACTTGTGTTCGATTTAGATATAATGAAAAAAGGATGTAATACATAAAAGAAGTTAATCACGGAAAAAGGTAAAGTCGAACCACGACTTCATGTAACTTAGGTAGCAATGATGTATTGCTAGATGTCACTCATTGTTTGTAATATTAGAATTGTTCTAGATGTTACTACTAACGTTACATGAACCTACAAGGGTCACACCCTATGATTGAAACGAACAAATATCGACTAGATAGCATGTGTACAAACTTGTTGTACACGTAATAATTATTAAAGACGAAATTATTATAATTATTGTAATTATAGATAATCTCGTTTATTTTTTTAATAATTAGATAATTGTTGTAATTATCAAACACTATTAAATATATATATCCCTAAAGAAACCTAATTAAAGTATAATCAGATTCTACATATTTAATTGTATTCAGTTAAATATAATGTATATTTAATGAATTCGAATTAAAGTAGAATTAGATTCTACATATTTAATTATATTCGGTTAAATATATTGTATATTTAATGAATCCGAATTTAATTAGAATTAAGTTTTTCAATGCTATATAAAGGCATAAGGTCTAGCAGCCAAAGTATGCTTTTTTGGTAAACCTCTCTAACAGTTAGAGAAGAGAAAATATTGTTTATTTCATTCGGGTGGACTGCGTAGAGGTCGGAGCGCTATTGTGACGACTCAGATTCGATTTGGTTTATCCTAACTCCCTAATGATATCAAGATACCAGATTTATTAAGGTAATATTTCATCCCTACTCACCCCGAATTCGTCCCTTGTACATGGATCACTGGCGGAATTCGCCAGATAATTTTTCGCTGCACCATGGGGTGTACCAACGTTCTCCAACAGTGGTATCAAAGCCACTTGTATGATACGAATTCGAAATTAAATACTTGGACGATGCTTTTGTATGAGATGCATGTTATTAGATTATGGTTTATTCGATTTTTGACAAATATATGATATTTTCACACATTAGATCGTTTTACGCCTAATCTGAATAAATTAAATTGATTGTTCCAAGTGATTAAAGAGTTAGTCACATATATGTTAGGGTTTTCGGATGTTAAGCGTTAACATATATGAGTAACAGTTATATTCAGACTAATAGTTAGTCTATAGATAACATGCGGGGAAAGTAACAAAGAGTTGTTCAAGTAAAAACCTTGTGGATTTTAAAATCCTGAAAAAGGCGATAATGTTGATAAAAGTTATCAAATTGTGAGGTTTTTACACAACAATTAAGATGATGATCTTTAAAAATTTCCCCGTCGCTGACAAATATATGATATTTTCAAACCCCCGTCGGCAGCTGCACAGCCGTCAGACCCTCGCAAGGGGCTTCGCTCCTTGACCCCTGCGTAGGTACAATCTGTCAAGACCTCAATAATAAACCGCTCGATGTTATGTTCGATATGAACAGTGTTTGAAATGCATGGTTATAGCCTAATAGCCCTTTATTTAGGTTTTAAATAAATACGACATGCATGTCGTGTCATTCTTTCTTCTATTGTAATTCTCTTCTCATCTTACTCCCTCGTATGAAAAACGAATTTCTGAAAAATTATAATATTTGCGGAGAAAGCGTGGACCAAATGAGCAAAATGATGGGCCGATCAAAGGTGGATTAGGTGCTTGAGAAGCAAGTTCTATCGTTAGTAATTTTGGTGTAGAATGATAGGCAGAATGATGAGCAGAATGATGCATGCTTGTTGACGTCAATTTTTTAACTCTTGAATTTGTAACTGTTCAAGACCTGCATCAAAACATGAAAGCGCATTCATTTGTAAAATAACCTAGTAATGACTCACATTTACCTGATGGGCTTGATAAGGATATGTGGGGAACCTAATTCCCGATTTGTATACGATGTTATACACTCTTCAAGTGCCCTACTTTTGCGTATTCAACACATTATGTATCCCCCAACTTAGGCTCTTTCGATCCTATTGTGATCACATTACCCCAAGCATGGTCTTTCGGATCAATCATCAACATGTTATTGCCCGATTCGGCTCACTAGATCATGGGTGCTAGATCAATTCTACCCCACTTTTACTCTGATTGAGAGTCCAACGAAAGCTTATGTAATGAACCATTAACTTGACCCAGCATGACATATTCATATTCGTACCCAGGTTCACTTGATCCATCAAAACATGCGCCCTGATTCTGCTTTTCAGTTTTACGATATGTCCAGAGACCTTCAAAACAAAAGCAATATACCCCAACATACCCTCGAACGTACTCTAACTAGTCACCCCAAAAATGGCTCTGCTTGCCCAAACACTCATGGGGAGAGTTTTTCTTAGATAATCCCACGTTACACAGTTGTACTAGATTTCCACACCCTCGCTAGAACTTCTTGCGTGGTCTATTCAGTTTCGACAATAACTCTTCAACTTGCATCACACTTGTGTCTCTCACCCAAATGGCTTGCCTTACAAATAGAATTCTGCCTTGCCATAGCTAGGCACCCCCATTAAAGGGAGGCTTTTGTGCCAAATAAGGTTTTTCCTCTTCGCTATCCAGGATAAGGCCATGCGGGCTCGTACAATCTTTGTTATCCCTTATTTGCACTCTATTTCCGAAGACATTTTGTCTTAAACTGCCACATTGCCACACATTTCTTTTTACCACATGACCCAACTGGTCTTGAGCAAATTGTTGTTTTCGGATGAACGATTAGAGGTGGAGAGCATTTCCCCTTTTTTCTCCTTGATTTCACTCCCATTTCATTTGTCAAGGTAACCGATTCTCCCTCGTGATCCTATGGTGGGTCTACTGCTAACAGACTCCTCACCAATAGGAGAGAGCATATCAACAACTCATCATTACCTTTTTCTCCATTAAGTTTTGAGAAGGCACACGATACCCACATAATGAGGTCGCCGCAATCACTTGACCACTTCACTAGACATTTCAAGATCATAGAAAGCTTGCCATCCGCCTTTAGAGAATAAATTTGTATAAAGATGCTCACACAAAAAATGAACCTTATCATATCCTTCACTTTTATCAATGAACGAAGTCATAGCCTCGAGAAACAAGACTCCACAACCTTGGCCACCCAAACCAAAGCTACTGACCCAAGTTGTCTCTAGCTCTTCCATCCAGGGTAAGTCTAAGGTGTTAGGCTCAATATCCTTCAACCGAATTGCTTGCCAAGTGTGAAGAAGATTGATTTTTGGGTGTTTTTTGGTGGAAGCAAAAGATAGACAAAATAGAAAAAGGATTTATAGTGGTTAAAGCTTCTAACAAGCTCTACATCCACTACCTTAGCTCCCACTAAGGATTTTCAACCAATTTCACTAGAAATTCTTCCTATTTTCTCGGATTAGGAGGAAGACTTTACACCCTAGATTCACTCACCAAGTCTAGCAACCAAAGCTCACAAACCGAGCTTTGGGAACACTCTTGAACAAGAGAAAATATAGAAAACTTGAAATCCCTCTAAAAGGTGTTTGTTTGCACTAATTAAGCACTCACCCAAACCTAATACATTTGAGCATACATTGACAATTAAGCTCAACAAGTGTAGTTTATACAAAGATTGGAAATTTAAGAACTAAGACAACTTTTTATCATAATGTTGTTGACTTGAGGATCATTAATCTTATATAGATGCTTGGAGGTCCTTTTTATACTCTCAATTGATTTCCTAGCCGTTGGAGACCGTTGAGGTTGAATTGGAGCTGTTAGAGACCGTTGGGGCATTTATTTATCGCAATAAATGTAGTTCTGGAGCTATCCGTATCGATACGTGGGTAGCCATATCGGTAC
Organism: Hibiscus trionum; assembly: GCA_030270665.1. Lineage (NCBI taxonomy): Eukaryota > Viridiplantae > Streptophyta > Magnoliopsida > Malvales > Malvaceae > Hibiscus > Hibiscus trionum. The sequence continues at coordinate 35,228,697 of BSYR01000005.1, forward strand.
GCCCTTCTTCAAAACTAGCCGTTGAGCTCTTCTCAGCTGATGCGTATTGATACGCCTAGGAGTGTATCGGTACGACTTGCAATTCAAATGACCATTGAGAAACTAGTCGTTGGGGGTAGTTAAAACCGTATCGGTACGCTACAAAGCGTATCGGTATGACACTGATCCGTATTGGTACACTACAAAGCGTATCAGTACGACACTACTCCGTATCGGTACGGGTTTTGACTATTGGAATTTTCCTGTAGCTTGAAACCCTAAAATGTATCGATACGGTGTATACCGTATCGGTACGGTTACTTGAAAAACTCAGGTTTGGCTACTTTAAAGACATTTTAAATCATTCCAAAGGCTTATAAAATCCATCAAACATATTTCAAGTTGTTTGGACTTATAAACATTTTGAAATCTTTTCAATTTAGTCCAAAACCATTTTTCTATTATTATATCAAAACAAACATCTCAACAATCTCTCCTTTTTTTGATATAATAAAACTAACTTGAAAAATTGTTTGTGATTCTCCCTCTTAGTATTTAAAAATTTGAATAAGAGATTTTAAAAATTAAATGTAGTTAAAGCTCCCCCTTATTCACCCGAGAAATTAATTTTTCAAACCATTTCTCCCCCTTTTTGTTATATCAAAAAGAATTTAAATGACTGTAAGCTCAAAATAACAAAGAAGATTTAAAAGGTTTTGACAAAAATAAGAGTTTTGGTTTTAAAATGGCTCCCCCTTACACAAAGCATCATCAAAGGGTTAGTCCAACAATTATGATAAACTAGTTGAATTAAAATAAATAAAATAAATTAAAATAAACAAAGTTCAACTGATTTTTACCACACTTGAACCAAAGGTAGGATGTGAAGTCTTCCTTCTTCAAGTTATCTTTTTTGTGTGTATGGAGCTCCCCCTCAATGTTGTACTTTATTGACCAATCTCCATCACACCTAAAGCAAGACAATTAAGTAATTTTTGATATCCAAATTGCTTTGGATCTATAAGCGTTAGTAGTACATAATTTAGTCCCTTTAGGAATCCATTTTTCAATTTCATCCTTTTTAGTTGAAGTAATTAGTCCTTTTGGGACCCAAATACTTCTAAAACATTTACCATTTAAAAATCTAGGGGCATTAGATTGTCTTTGATAAAAATTTGATTTTCCAAAATTGGTTCTCTTTTCAAGCTCTTTGGATATCAATTTTTTTCCTCTTGAACTTTTTGAAGCAAATTTTGTAAATCAACACATTTTTGTTCAAACTCATTGAGTTTTGCTTCAAGTTCAATTTTGATTTTAGAAATAAAATCGTTTTCAATTTTCAAATTTGAAACCATTTTCTTATTTTTCAAAATGTGTTTTTTAAACTCTAAAACCAAATCATCATAGGCATCTTGTAATTCATCCAAAGAATAAGAAGTTGAAGTAGATGAACTAGAAGTTACCCTTGAATCTTCTTGGATGGCCATAAGGCAAATGTTGTCTTGTTCATTATCGGTCGAGTTATCATAACTCCAAGTAGCCACATATGCCTTCTTCTTATGGCTTTAAGAGCTTGCTCTCTTCTTCTTCTTCTTCGATTCATGCTTAGATTCGTCCATTTTGCTCTTTATGAATCAGACACATTTCTTGAAGATATGAATTATCTCTTCATCTTCACTTTCCTCCTCACTTGATTCTTCATGTTGGCATTTGGAGGAATTGAGAGGAATGACATTAACATCAATGTCTTGCTCTTTGATCTTATTCTCCTTCTCCCTCTTCAAGGGTGTAGACATCATTTCATGGGTAAGTAGGGACCCAATTAGCTCATCAAGTTTGAGCTCCTTTAGGTTCTTAGCTTCGATGATAGTCGTCATCTTGCCCTCCCATGATTCGGGAAGTGAATAAATCAACTTCCGAACGAGCTTGTCTTTCGGAAACTCCTCTCCAAATCCTTTGAGTTTATTGACGATTATGGATAACCGATTAAACATGATCGTAATGTCTTCTTCCGAGTTCATCTTGAAGTTCTTATACTCATAGTTGAGAAGATCGATCTTGGTCTCCTTTACTTCGTTTGTTCTCTCGTATGTAGCTTCAAGCTTGTCCCATACTTCCTTGGCACTATAACACCCATCACCCCGGTTAGGAGTAAGGAGCGTTAAACGGATTCGTATTAGCTTGTTACAAATAGGCAGCGGAAAACGTATAATATTTTTTTATTCGAATGCTAGTATAAGGTGTACCTAAACTTATTTTCAATTCGTTTCATTCACATATGATTTATCCTTAAATTTCTTGATCTTATTTAATCAACATTTAACAAACATATAATCTAATCCTTATCTTTATCAATTTCGAACAAGATACAATTTAATAAGTAAGACTAATCCCAACCATAATCAACTAGAGAATTCCATTTTTAAGATCAACATTATATCTTTATATTGATATATGCATCAACCATCCATAGTGTTTGTTTCCCTTATACAAAAGATATTTTAGGGTAGCTAACATCGGCTATAACCTAATGGTTGCCTATACAAAAAGTGTTAAAAAAGAAACCAGCCCAAAACATATACCAAAGGCTAAGCTATACCCCATATTTACCCCATACATACATAACAAAATGAGGGAAACTTAATTTAAGAGTTTAAACATTCTTTAAGTAATAATTCATAAACATAACCATGAGTGCAAATTGAACTAGCATGCTGACAATTAGGCCACCCATCAAAAGCACGGCAAAGATAATGAAAAGCATACTTCTATCTTCGACAGCTAACAAGATCAGTGGGTGGATCGAAAACTCAATTTCTTGTGGTTTTGGGAAGAAAGAAAACACGAGTGATAAGTATTTACAATACTTAGTGAGGAAACCTTAGTCTAACCATTTTAAACTTTCTTCCTTTAATTATCATACAAAGGATTCAATCTTTAATTTAAGTATGATCAAACCATACTATTCGAATGGGTCTTTAAACAACAATTAAATTCACAACTCAACAACAAAGCAATTACAACATGTATCATGCTTACAATCAATTTACAATCATCAATACTACAATTTAATTACAAGCAGCAGCAAACTGTAGCAGGATAAATAACTAGAATTTAATTCATCGATTACGTTTTCCACACTTCATATAACTATAAGTTTATCAAAATCAAGGAGATCAAACATCACTGTTTACCAAATTGTTTTATTAATGACTTAATTATGATGCCTTGGTTCATATAGTTAGCTAGGTATTCGAGTCACGTGTTATAGAGATGTGAATCAATTCACCATATAATAGGTACCCAAGTACAACTTCATATTATCGTATTACATGTCATCTTAGTGCCAATTTAAACTAAGCGAATAGGTACACTTATGTACCATAGCAATCTGGTACACTCACGTACCGATTTTAACGAGCTCTAGACTCTAGCCATGCCGTACTACTTGGACTGACCATATAACCAAGGGCTTTATCATTTATGTATTGAATTTAATTCGTATAATTTAACAATTAGATTCTAGAATTTATCAATCAATCCTTCCATTTATTTCACATACAAATTTCATTTCCATCATAACACATGTAAATTCAATTCCGAAACATGTCATACATATAACACATATCATGTACATAATTCAGTTCTCATACCAAACTTTTAACTAATAATTCTCATATTGCATATCTCAAACTCAATCATCTCTATGAAATTTCATAACGATTTCATCATACATTCCAATTTAATCATCACTCGATTAACGCAATCCAGCAAGGAAATCATAATCGAATTAAGCTAACTCAATCTAATTGGTTCGATGAATTGAACCTCTCAAACAATTTATGCAATCCTCAATTCATATACATATACATATATTCTCGTCAACCACAACTCAATGATAAGTCATACGTCAATGAATAGATCAACTTAGGCATATAAACAATCTGCATATATAACACATATACATCACCAATTCAATCAATCAAGCCATTCATTCAAGCAATCACAAGAAATCCAAATTCAATTCCATTAACTTCCTTCCCTTATCACTCACAGTCACACTCTAATTGTGTTTCACTCACAGTCACACTCTAATTGTGTTTCATTCAAGCAATCACAAGCAATCCAAATTCAATTCCATTCATTCAAGTCATACTCTAATTGTGTTTCACTCACAGTCGCCGTGCTAGTTCTGAATTCGGAGGTTCTTTCCACGTTCCTTTGCCAATCCAGCTATCGGATCCTCTTCGATTCCTTCTCCTCTAGGCTCTATTAAACCATTCACAATCATATAAGACAAAATTCAAAATCAATTAACTCAATTTACTACTAAATTTTACAATTTAGTTTTAGTCCTTGAACTAGTTCAAATTCCGGATAGACTCGAACTAGTTACCAATCATCTTGTATTTCTTAATCCACAATTCAACTTTTCAAGTACTATGCCAAATTAAAACTAATGAATTCTTTATTCATTTTAATTAATCTCCTTATCAAAACTCTTATGGATTAAATTCATATTTTTATTCAAAGTTCGATATTTCCTTAATCGGACAATTTTGACCACCTACACTAATTTAGCTCCAGTTTTCACTATACCATTTGGAATTAAATACCGTTTGTTTCCAAGATCAATTAACATACTCAAATACCATCTATCAAAATTTTAGACCTAAATTCCAAATGTACCATTATATATGAATTTTCAAAGTTCACTGCCAATACTAAAACATCACTGGGCAGATTTGAGTACTCTATCCAATTTCACTCCAGATTTTTCTACAAGACTCGAAATTAGATTTTGTTGGTTTCATATTAAAATAGACATACTAAAATAGATTGTGTAAAAATTTCAGATCCTAATTCTAAGTATTTTCTTTTCTAAAAATTTTCAAAGTTGGTCCTCTAAGTTAAGATATTGTTGGGCAGATTTAAGCTCTTCAATCCCAGAGTATCTTTTAGCTCTAGAATTCTTGTTACAAGACTCGCATTTCAAATTTCTTTCCATCTTAACTTGAATACCTTGTCTTTAAATTTTTCTAGCAACATTACCACATTTTTGTTGATCAATTTCTATGAATACCGAAATTACCAAACACACTCTTTCTCAAAAATCTTTACATAATCGAATAGAGAATGAGGAACTTAACTCACTTTTAATTTTTAATTGATGATCCTAAACCAAGACAATGGAAATGCAAAGCTCCCTTTCTTCCTTTCATCTCAACAATGGCCGAATGAGCTCCCTTACTTCTCCAATTCTCTTGTTTTTTTTCAACAAATCATTTCCTTTCCCACTAAGGGAGTAGGCTAAGGAGACATGTTTAATGGTGATAAGATGGCCACCTAATTGCCATATCAAGTCTCTAATTTACCCATTGATTTCACATTAATCATGGTCATTAATAAGGGCATTTTAGGTAGTCCTTTAATTGTTGCATGCAATCCTTGTTTTTTTCTTCTCCATCCGATTTGGTCACTTTCATTTATTGATAGACTTCCTTGAATTTCAATTGAGTTCTTAATGAACTCAATCTAATTCAATTTCTTAAAATTCCTAATCTAATTGAATTATTAATTGTTCAATTAACTCATAAAACTTCTAGGCTAATTTTTGGGATGATACATTTCTCTCCCCCTTAAAGAAAGAATTCGTCCTCGAATTCTTACCTGAACTGAACAAGTAGGGTATTGTTTTTGTATTGTTTCCTCTGGTTCCCATGTTGCCTCTTCCATCTTGTGATTTCTCCACAACACTTTGACCAGTGAAAAGTTTTTATTCCCGAGTCTTTTGATTTCTTTGTCAAGAATTTGAACAGGTTCTTCTTCATAGGATAAGTCAAGATTTAACTATACTTCCTCCGGTTCTAGAATATGAGATGGATCAGATCTATATTTTCTGAGCATTGAGACATGGAAAACATTATGAATTTTATCGAACTCGCTGGGCGGTGCAAGTCGATAAGCTACTGGGCCAATTCTTTCAGTAATTTCAAAAGGTCCAATAAAGCGAGGACTGAGTTTTCCCCTTTTTCCGAACCGAAATACTTTTTTCCATGGAGAGACTTTAAGAAAGACTTTGTCTCCCACATTATATTGGATATCTCTTCGCTTCAAATCGACATAGGCTTTCTGTCTATCAAAAGCCTGCTTTAATCGAGAGTGAATAATTCGGACTTTCTCTTCTGTTTCTCTGAGTAATTGAGGTCCTAATACTTTATTCTCACCAAGTTTGGACCAGCAAAGATGAGTTCGGCATTTTCTGACATACAATGCTTCAAAAGGAGCCATCTGAATATAGGACTGATAGCTGTTGTTGTAGGCAAATTCTACTAAAGGTAGAGATTTTTCCCAATTCTTCCCAAAATCAATAATACAAGCTCTAAGCATGTCTTCGAGAATCTGAATTACTCGTTCAATCTGACCATCACTTTGCGGATGGAAAGTAGTGCTTAGATTCAATTTGGTTCCCATAGCTCTTTGCAGAGTTCTCCAAAATCAGGAAGTAAACCTTGGATCACGATCAGAGACAATGGAGATAGGAATTCCATGTAGCCGGATTATTTCTTGAATATACAGATTGGCTAAAGTCTCTAAGCTGTAATTGATACGAATAGGGATAAAATGTGCTGATTTGGTGAACCGATCAACAATCACCCAAATATCATCGCATTTTCGGGGAGAACAAGGAATACCAGTCACGAAATCCATGGTAATTCGTTCCCATTTCCACTGTGGCAGTTCGAGTGGTTGGAGTAATCCGGTGGGAACTCGATGGTCAGCTTTGACTCTTTGACAATTGAGACATTTAGATACAAATTCATTGATGGCTGCTTTCATACCAGGCCACCAATATAATGATTTTAGGTCTTTATACATCTTAACCGATCTAGGGTGGACCGAGAAAGAACTCTGGTGTGCTTCTTTCAGAAGATCTCTTTTCAAATTCTCATCATTTGGAACACAAATTCTCTGTTTAAAGTAGAGAAGGCCATTTGTGTGAATACGGAACCCTTCCTCAGACTTCGTATCAAGTTTGGAAATAATATTCTGGAATTCGGGGTCAACTTGCTGAAGACTTCGAATCCTTGAGATTAGACTGGATTGTATTTGAAGTTCGGATAAAAATACTTGTTTTTGATACACTCGTAGATGAGCGTTGATAGCAGTTGGAGCTACAAGAATAAATTAAACAATTTAGGCAAAGATATTATTGAAGGTATATTTATTTATTATTAAGGATCAAGGATTTGGAAATTACCCAATGTCGGTTTACGACTCAAAGCGGCTGCAACCACATTGGCTTTTCCGGGGTGATAGTCAATGACTATATCATAGTCTTTCAACAACTCCATCCATCTGCGTTGTCTCAAATTTAGATCTTTCTGAGTCAGGAGATATTTTAAGCTCTTGGGATCAGTGAATAGATAACATTTCTCACCATACAAGTAATGTCTCCATATTTTGAGAGCAAAAACGATAGCAGCAAGTTCTAGATCATGCGTTAGATAGTTCAATTCATGAGGTTTCAATTGGCGAGAAGCATAAGCAATCACATTGTCACCTTGCATTAAGACACATCCAAGACCCGCATGCGAAGCATCACTGTATAAGGTATAATCTTTACCCGGTTCGGGTTGAATCAGGATTGGGGCATGAGTTAAAGCCGCTTTGAGTTGGTCAAGGCTTTTCTGTTGCTTTTCAAACCATTCAAATGGTTGGTCTTTACGAAGAAGTTTAGTCAAAGGTAAGGCTATAGTGGAAAACCCTTTGACAAATCTTCTGTAGTAACCAGCCAAACCAAGAAAGCTCCGTATTTCACTGACATTCCTGGGAGGTCGCCAATCAAAAATTGACTGTATTTTCTTTAGATCTAATTTAATTCCTTATGTTGAAATTACATGACCAAGAAAAGAAACTTCCGTTAACCAGAACTCGCACTTGGAGAATTTTGTGAATAACTGACGTTCCCGGAGAGTTTGCAAGACAATTTGAAGATGATCAGCATGTTCTTCTCGATTGTGGGAATAGACTAGAATGTCATCAATGGAGATGACTACAAATTTATCGAGATAAGGCTTGAATACTCTATTCATGAGATCCATGAATGCCGCCGGAGCATTTGTTAATCCGAATGGCATTACCAGAAATTCATAGTGACCATAACGAGTTCTGAAGGCTGTTTTTTACACATCCTCCTCCTTGACTCTCATTTGATAGTATCCAGATCGCAGATCGATCTTTGAGAACACCGAAGCATCCCTAATTTGATCAAACATATCTTCTATTCTTGGGAGTGGATATCGGTTCTTAATTGTGATCTTGTTCAATTGACGGTAGTCAATGCAAAGGCGCATCGCTCCATCCTTATTCTTTACAAACAGAACAGATGCACCCTAAGGAGAAGTGATGGGTCGAATAAAACCCTTGTCCTGAAGCTCTTAAAGTTGCTTTTGTAATTCTTTTAACTCGAGAGGTGTCATCCGGTACGGAGTGATAGACACCAGACTTGAGCCAGGTTGTATTTCAATTCCAAATTCAACTTCTCGGGTCGGAGGAAGACCAGGTAGTTCCTCGGGAAACACATCAACAAATTCAGAAACAACAGTCATCTCAGGTAATCCAAATTCAATTTGGTCTCGCAAGACCATGGATGCAAAAATAGAAGTGGGCTTTTTATCAATTAGGAGTATGGATTCTTTTCCTAAACCCTAAAGGTATAATCTTTTATTTTGACAATCTACCCAAGCCTCATGTTTACTTAACCAATCTAACCTCAAAATTAAATCGAACTCACAGGATGGTAATATGTAGAGGTCAATAGAGAATGGAAAACTGCCAATATACAAGGAACAATTTCTACATATTAGGTTAATGTTTGAATTTCCTCCTAAAGGGTTCGAGACTATCAGACTTGTTTTCACAATGTTGGGTTCTAATTCCAACTTTTTAACTACAGATAGGCATATAAATGAATGAGTGGATCCCGAATCTATTAAGGCATAAATAGGATGTGAATTTAGCTCAACAGTACCTGCAATTACTTCAGGAGATTCTTCGTCATCCCTACCACGAATGTGGTAAACTCTAGCAGGAGCTCGGGATTCCTGATGAGTAGAAGCATTAGAGTGAGTACCCTTGCCTCTCTTTTGATAACTCGATTGAGCTGACTTAGCATTCCTGTTCCGATTAGATGATGTTGGACTAGGAATCGCAGTGTTCCGAGTTGGCATTGATTTGGGCTTTTGAGGACAGTCTTTGATGTAGTGATCATCACCACCACAAGCATAACATAGATTCGACTGGAATCTGCACCGACCACGATGTAATTTATAACAAAACTAACAAGGAGGAATCTTCTCTGAATTTCCCGTGCTATTGAATGATATAGTCGGTACAGAGGATTTGATCACTATGGCCGGTTTCGAAGTATAATTACTCCTCGGAGCAGAAGTAAAATTAGAAGACCCTTCTTTCTAAAATTTAGTATTCTTAGACTGCCACTGAGGCTTGTCGTCCCATTTCTGTTTTTTGTCAGATCGATTGCCCCATTTTATTCTTTCAGCAGCTTTCATCCTAGCTTCTGTTGCGATGGCCCGATTAACAAGATTCTAAAAATCATTGATTCCCAGGGCAGTAAAGATTGGACTCAGTTCATCATCCAGACCATCAATAAACATCCTGCATTTATCAGCTTTAGTTTTAATGTACTCTGAACCGTATTTGCAGTATTTGCAAAAGTCTGCAACATATTGCTCAATAGGTCGGTTGGCTTGTTTAAGGTGCAGAAATCTCTTCCTTCTTTTAGCCAGGTATTGCTCACTTATATACTTCTTTTAAAACTCTTCGATGAAAAATTCCCATGTCACCGATTCAGTTGGGATAGTTAAAGTAGTGGTTTCCCACCAATTCATAGCTTCATCTGCCAACAAAGCCACAACACACTCCAGTTTATGTTCATCGGAGCATTATAATTGTTTGGTTACCACCTTGGTGGTGTTTTCAAGCCAATACTCTGTATCTTCTGGTCTTTCATCATTTGTACCAGCAAAAGTATAGGCTCGGTGCTGAGCGAGTTTATCTATAGGTGCTCTGCTGGGTGCAATAGTAGCAGAAGCAGCAGGTTGCTCTTGTTTAAGATTTGACAGAAGTTGATTGAACATCTCCTTCATACTGAGGAGACATTCCCTTTGAGAAGATTGGACCATAGGATTTTCAGGCGGAGGTTGTTCACGCTTAGTGGTCTGAACATGTTATTTATTGAACCGCTCGATGATCTGAACAGACTCTTTATTGAATTGCTCAGTGATCTGAGCAGGCTCTTTACTGAACATCTTAGTGGTTTGAACAGGCCCTTTATTCTTCTCATTTCCTGGAAGTTCAATTCGTATCGGTGGATTATCACCTAATCTCACGCTTTCACCTTCACTCGAAGATTAGTGTGAACTTCCATTCTTTTGGCCCGACATTTTCTATCATAGATTTAAATAAGAAGATTAAAAAAGCTCATTGCAATTATCTCAATGTGCAATTCATGAGTGGCATACTTAGAAGCAATACAATGCATGTAGACTCGATTAAACTTTAGGAATTAACCTAAAAAGCTCTGATTACCACTTTATATTACACCCCTAACCCCGGTTAGGAGTAAGGAGCGCTAAACGGATTCGTATTAGCTTGTTACAAATAGGCAGCGGAAAACGTATAATATTTTTTTTATTCGAGTGCTAGTATAAGGTGTACCTAAACTTATTTTCAATTCGTTTCATTCACATATGATTTATCCTTAAATTTCTTGATCTTATTTAATCAACATTTAACAAACATATAATGTAATCCTTATCTTTATCAATTTCGAACAAGATACAATTTACTAAGTAAGACTAATCCCAACCATAATCAACTAGAGAATTGCATTTTTAAGATCAACATTATATCTTTATATTGCTATATGCATCAACCATCCGTAGTGTTTGTTTCCCTTATACAAAAGATATTTCGGGGGTAGCTAACATCGGCTATAACCTAATGGTTTCCTATACAAAAAGTGATCAAAAAGAAACCAACCCAAAATATATACCAAGGGCTAAGCTATACCCCATATTTACCCCATACATCCATAACAAAATGAGGGAAACTTAATTTAAGAGTTTAAACATTCTTTAAGTAATAATTCATAAACATAACCATGAGTGCAAATTGAACTAGCATGCTGACAATTAGGCCACCCATCATAAGCACAACAAAGATAATGAAAGGCATACTTCTATCTTCGACAGCTAACAAGATCAGTGGGTGATAACTCAATTTCCCGTGGTTTTGGGAAGAAAGAAAACACGAGTGATAAGTACTTATAGTACTTAGTGAGGAAACCATAATCTAACCATTTTAAACTTTCTTGCTTTAATTATCATGCAAAGGATTCAATCTTTAATTTAAGTATGATCAAACCATACTATTCGAATGGGTCTTTAAACAACAATTAAATTCACAAGTCAACAACAAAGCAATTACAACATGTATCATGCTTACAATCAATTTACAATCACCAATACTACAATTTAATTACAAGCAGCAACAAACTGTAGCATGATAAATAACTAGAATTTAATTCATCGATTACGTTTTCCACACTTCATATAACTATAAGTTTATCAAAATCAAGGAGATCAAACATCACCGTTTACCAATTTATTTTATTAATGACTTAATTATGATGCCTTTGTTCATATAGTTAGCTAGGTATTTGAGTCACGTGTTACAGAGATGTGAATCAATTCACCATATAATAGGTACCCAAGTACCACTTCATATTATCGTATTACATGTCATCTTAGTTCTAATTTACACTAAGCGAATAGGTACACTTACGTACCATAGCAATCTGGTACACTCACGTACCGATTTTAACGAGCTCTATACTCTAGGCATGTCGTACTACCTTGACTAACCATATAACCAAGGGCTTTACCATTTATGTATTGAATTTAATTCGTATAATTTAACAATTAGATTCTAGAATTTATCAATCAATCCTTCCATTTATTTCACATACAAATTTCATTTCCATCATAACACATGTAAATTCACTTCCGAAACATGTCATACATATAACACATATCAAGTACATAATTCGGTCCTCATACCAAAATTTTAACTAATAATTCTCATATTGCATATCTCAAACTAAATAATCTCTATGAAATTTCATAACGTTTTCATCATACATTCCAAGTTAATCATCACTCGATTAACGCAATCCAGCAAGGAAATCATAATCGAATTAAGCTAACTCAATCCAATTGGTTTGATGAATTGAACCTCTCAAACAATTTATGCAATCCTCAATTCATATACATATACATATATTCTCGTCAACCACGGCTCAATGATAAGTCATACTTCAATGAATAGATCAACTTAGGCATATAAACAATCCGCATATATAACACATATACATCACCAATTCAATCAATCACAAGCAATCCAAATTCAATTCCATTAACTTCCTTCCCTTATTAATAAAACCAATCTGAATTTTAAGTCATTTTGCATGCAAACTTTATAATAGAATTTTCAATTAAAGTAGTTGAGACTCTAATCTCAACTCTAATTGTGTTTCACTCACAGTCGTCGTGCTAGTTCTGAAATCGGAGGTTCTTCCCACGCTCCTTTGCCAATCCAGCTATCGGATCCTCTTCGATTCCTTCTCCTATAGGCTCTATTAAATCATTCACAATCATATAAGACAAAATTCAAAATCAATTAACTAAATTTACTACTAAATTTTACAATTTAGTTTTAGTCCCTAGACTAGTTCAAATTCTGATAGACTCGAACTAGTTACCAATCATCTTGTATTTCTTAATCCACAATTCACATTTCAAGTACTATGCCAAATTAAAACTAATGAATTCTTTATTCATTTTAATTAATCTCCTTATCACAAATCTTATCGATAAAATTCAGATTTTTATTCAAAGTTCGATATTTCCTTAATCGGACATTTTGACCACCTACACTAATTTAGCACCAGTTTTCACTATACCATTTGGAATTAAATTATATTTGTTTCCAGGCTCAATTAACATACTCAAATACCATCTATCAAAATTTTAGACCTAAATTCCAAATGTACCATTATATATGAATTTTCAAAGTTCACTGCCAATACTAAAACATCACTGGGCAGATTTGAGTACTCTATCCAATTTCACTCCAGATTTTTCTACAAGACTCAAAATTAGATTTCATTGGTATCTTATTAAAATAGACATACTAAAGTAGATTGTGTTAAAATTTCAGATCCTAATTCTAAGTATTTTCTATTCTACAAGTTTTCAAAGTTGGTCATCTAAGTTAAGATATTCCTGGGCAGATTTAAGCTCTTCAATCCTAGAGTATCTTTTAGCTCTAGAATTCTTGTTACAAGACTCACATTTCAAATTTCTTTCCATATTAACTTGAATACCTTGTCTTTAAATTTTTCCAGCAACATTACCACATTTTTCTTGATCAATTTTTTTGAATACCGAAATTACCAAACACACTCATTCTCAAAAATCTTTACATAATCGATTAGAGAATGAGGAACTTAACTTACTTTTAATTGATGATCCTAAACCAAGACAATGGATATGCAAAGCTCCCTTTCTTCTCAACAATGGCCGAATGAGCTCCCTTACTTCTCCAATTCTCTTGTTTTTTTTATTTTCAACAAATCATTTCCTTTCCCACTAAGGGAGCCGGCGAAGGAGACATGTTTAATGGTGACAAGATGGCCACCTAATTGCCATCTCAAGTCTCTAATTTACCCATTGATTTCACATTAATCATGGTCATTAATAAGGGTGTTTTAGGTAGTCCTTTAATTGTTGCATGCAAAACTTATCATTTTCTTCTCCATCCGGTTTGGTCACTTTCATTTACTGATAGACTTTCTTGAATTTCAATTGAGTCCTTAATGCAATCAATCTAATTCAATTTCTTAAAATTCCTAATCTAATTGAATTATTAATTGTTCAATTAACTCATAAAACTTCTAGGCTAATTTTTGGGATGTTACAGCACTTTCACATGAAGATGTCTTTGCATAAACATCCAGGACAAAAGCACAAAAGAGAATGTACAACTCCTTGCAATTAAGCTCTATCATCTTTTTATCGTTGGCATTCCAATCCACCTTCCTTCTTTGAGGCACGAACGGCCCATCTTTAACAAGATCCCATAAACGGTAGTCCTTCGCCTTGATGAAGTACATCATCCTATTATTCCAATAGGCATAATGTTGGGCTTGTAACACACTCGAATCGATCACCTAAACTGTCAAGGAGGGTTGTAAATGTTTGGTGGTTGAATTGGCTAAAATCGAAATAAAGGTAGACAAGTGGCACAATGATTTTAGAGTGGTTCGGGCTATTAACTAAGCACCTACATCCACTACCTTAGCACACCACTAAGGATTTCCCAATTCACTCAACAATGAATTCTTCCTTTTGAGGCCAAAGGGATAACCCTACAACCCTATCTTTTGGACTTGGCTAAGATAGAACAAACTCTAGTTTTTCTCTCAAGGCTAAACTAGAACCTCTCCTTTTACAAGGGATTTGTTTGGTAAACTTAATACCTCACAAGGTGGGTGTTTACACAACTTAAGCTCACAAGAGTACAAGGATTTACAATTAAGCACTCTCTCTAAAGACTATGTACGAGAGAATAGTAAAATAAAGATTTAGACTCTAATTCTCTTGATCATGTTGCTTGGATGTAGTCTCTAACCATCTTCAAGTGTCTTTGTGGTGTTTATATAGTGTGGAATGAGTTTCTAGCCGTTTATGGCCGTTGGGGATGAGTCATAGCCGTTGGGGATGCAAAAAAGTCATTATCAACCTGAAAACACAGCATTTATAGCACGAGGGATCGATCCTTTTACAAAGGGATCGATCATTTCTTATGAAAATATGACCGTTGCAAAAAAGGATCGATCCCATACACCAGGGGATCTATCCTTTTGCACTAAGACAAAATTTGTATGAAACTGTCAATTAAGGGATCGATCCCTTGCATTAAAGGATCGATCCTTTTTCCTTGAAGACTGGAAAAGAGTTTTCGTAGTGCAAAAACAGATCATACTTGTTTTGAAAAAGATCGCTAAAGTTGGAAAACATTCGAAACAAATTTTTCAAGTTTGTTTGGACTATGAATTATTTTTGCAAGAATTAATATATTCGATTAAGTCCAAAAACATTTTTCTTTTAATTTGTTATATCAAAATATTAGTTCAGCACATAATTCTCACCGTTGAAGAATGGTGGCTTGTCGATTGATTGCGACATTTATCACTAGTTGACTTGTTTGTTGATCGAGCTTTCAGATCGTCTCAATAGATGGTTAAACCTTCTCGATTGAGCCTCGCTCTGATACTAATTGTTAGGCTCGATATCCTTCAACCGAACTGCTTACTAAGTGTGTAGAAGATTGATTTTGGGGTGTTTTTTGGTGGAAGCAAAAGATATACAAAATAGACAAAAGATTTATTGTGGTTGAAGCTTCTAACAAGCTCTACATCCACTACCTTAGCTCCAATAAGGATTTTCAACCAATTTCACTAGAAATTCTTCCTATTTTCTAGGATTAGGAGGAAACCTTTACACCCCTAGACTCACTCAGCAAGTCTAGCAGCCAAAGCTCACAAACCGAGCTTTGAGAACACTCTTGAACAAGAGGAAATATAGAAAACTTAAAATCCCTCTAAAAGGTGTTTGTTTGTACTAATTAAGCACTCACTCAAACCTAATACATTTGAGCATACATTAACAATTAAGCTCAACAAGTGTAGTCTATACAAAGATTGGGAATTTAAGCACTAAGACAATTTTTTATCATAATGTTGTTGACTTGAGGATCATTAGTCTTCTATAGATGCTTGGAGGTCCCTTTTATACTCTCAATTGATTTCCTAGCCGTTAGAGACCGTTGAGGTTGAATTGAAGTCGTTGGAGACCGTTGGGGTTGAATTGGAGCCGTTGGGGCCTTTATTTCCCGCAATAAATGCAGTTCTGGAGCTGTCCGTATCGATACGTGGGTAGCCATATCGGTACGCCCTTCTTCAAAACTAGTCGTTAAGCTCTTCTCAGCTGATGCGTATTGATACGCCTGGGAGCGTATCGGTACGACCTGCAATTCAAATGACCGTTGGGAAACTAATCGTTGGGGGTAGTTAAAACTGTATCGGTACGCTACAAAGCGTACCGGTATGACATTGCTTCGTACCAATACGAACAAGCCGTATCAGTACGAGTTTTGGCTACTGGAATTTTCCTGTAGCTTGAAACCCCAAAGCGTATCGATACGGTGTATACCATATCGGTACGGTTACTTGAAAAACTCAAGTTTTGCTACTTTAAAGACATTTTTAAATATTCCAAAGCCTTATAAAATCCATCAAACATATTTTCAAGTTGTTTGGACTTATAAACATTTTGAAATCTTTTCAATTTAGTCCCAAACAATTTTTCTATTATTATATCAAAACAAACATCTCAACATAAAGATTCACGACTACACATTATATCAATGTATACCAACCCGCACATACTTTTCTTTTTCACCTGAAAAAAATAATTAAGCAACAACCAAATATCAATTTGTCAAGATAATCGATATCATCATTGAGTTACAACAATCAAGAAACTATCGCTTTATCCTAGAAATGACAAGCACCCTTATATCAGAATGACAAAATAAGCATATTTATTTTACGGGCAACACGCGCCCTTGTGCTGATAAGACAAAACAATCATATAATGCAAGCAACAAGCACAATCGTACTCAAGTAACAAGAAAACATTATTGTATAGATAAAACAATCATCAGTAAACAGAGATTACCAACAGAGCGCAACTGCGTAGAAATTAACCATCACTATTATTGATAAACACCACTGTGCAATGATTCTCCTCTTGAGTGACAAGTAATCATCTCCGCATTATCAGAATTTGCACCACTTAATTAAATAATGCACCACCGCACTGCGAGGAATACACACTTCATAATGCTACACAGATATCCATCAACGAGCCCTTAACGCAATAAGAGACATTGCTTGTGCCACAAATCATGAACATGCACTATTATGCCAAAGATAAATCCCATTCACTGAAGTTATCGTGCTTCGTCGCGCCTCAACTCATGTGCATTTCTTGGCCCTCGTTTACGTGTATTCACCATCTCGATCTACTGGCAACATTGCTACACCTGCAAAGGGACAAAATAAATACCATCGTGCTTTAAGTCACATGCGCCACCACTCTAGGATAATTATTGTGGTTAACGACAGGCACCCAAGTGCACTGATTCCACTATATTTATCCAATAAGATACTTTAAGCCATAGGCGCCACTGCGCTAGGATGATTATCGTGGCTAACGACAAGCACCTGTGTGCACTGATCCCAATTTGAATTATCCAATAAGCACCTCTATGATACAAGAGATTAAGCACCATTGTGCTTTTATTATCAAGGAGCACCTTTGTGCTAAAGATAATTATCAGGCACCACTGTGACATTGGTAGCAATCAAACTCAATCAACCTTTGCATAAGTTTTGTTTGTCTAACAACCACATTGATCCACCCAGCCTACTTCACGCATTAAAGCGCTTGGCGTGAATCGGATCACCTAGTTTACCCGCTTTAGGGGAGTGTTTGGCGTGACCACCAATCACCCTACCTATTCTATTCATTAGAGCGCTTGGCGTCGTTATGCTCTACAACCGCTAAATAAAAGCTCCTCAGTATTCTGGTTAGCAAACTAGCACCGTGACGTTTGGTTAACAAACATGCACAATTGTGTTGAAAGTCACAACCAGACACCACCATTACATTACTAAATTATCTCATCGTTTTCTCGCTCTGATACCACGTGTTGCGGACATGCCCCTTTTGACTCAATTGGCAAGCCGTGCGGCACTTGAAAGGGGTATTGATACATGCATAAGAGAGGTGAAACTAATCATCTTGGAAAAGAAGTTAAAACTGTTTTGCAAGTCAGAAACGTTAGTCAACTTGCGACTCCTTTTTGGATGGGATCTAGGCATTTATGGGCCGATATGTCTTCTTAAAACTTGTTCGGCTGTCAATTAGATTTCCAACGGATCTTGAAACGCCTCAATCAGACATCAAGAACCGTCCCTGGGTATTTCTGCCGAGGAGACAATGTGCCAACCACTAGGCCCCATTGCCCGCACACCTAGGCCCACATGACCCACACCAGACCACTTCCCCATAAAGAGTTAAATAAACTTACCAGGAATGACGCCAATAGACATTGGAACATCTTAGACGGTGACACTTTTTGGATATAGTCTTCATGTGGCATCTTGACTCGTGTCTCTTAATTGGTACACCGTCGAGAATTGTTTATCCATTGAAAAGGGTTGTACCTATTTAGTCTACAACGAGCTTGTCAAGGCGGGATAATAGATTAACATGAGATGGCCTTGACACTAGACTCCCCGCCGAGTCTCTCTTGATGTTGGAGTGCACGTTATATTTTTCTTTCTTTCCCCCATTTTAATGGAATTTATTTTAGGGTAAACTACTTGGGTGACCACCCAACTATTGGGTCTGACTTGTTTTGACCACCGAACTACAAAAATTTAAAATTCGACCACCCAACTATTTAAATAGACCTATTTTAACCACCGGCCGTTAAATTCTAATGGAGAGGTGACGTGACCGTTAAAGTAAAATTTATATAATTACACATTTAGTCCTTGTTAGTTTCTTATTATATCAATTTAGTCCTAATTTTAATTTAAATAAATAAAATTAATTAACCAATCAGATGACAACACGTGTGATCACCCGATTGGATGATTTTAATCTAAATTTTATTTTATTTAATTTAATATTTATCTAGTGAAAGGAAAACTCAAGAATAAGGAAAATGCTTAGCATAAGGTTTAAACCCACAACCTATTGGGAGAAACCTCATGACTTTACCACTGCATCAACCCATTCCTTGTGGAATGGATTGCACCATTTTATATATCTTATAATGCAGTAAATGCTAGGGAATAAAGAAATAAAAATGGTTGATGAGTGTCTAGATTGGTTATTGTTTTTGCTATAATTTTGATGGAATAAATGACTTATGATGCTAAAATGTGGGTTGTTCTATGCTTTTTCGTGCAGGACCGTGTGGCTGGAAATCAGACTGGAAAAGGCTGAAATCTGCAAAAGTTCTAGATTCGTGGTTGGATTCATGGGCATGAACTGGGCCATGAATGCTGACTGGACACCACGTCAGCACCTTCTAAAAGCTTATGTCAGCAGCGGTGATAACCTATCCGCCGCGTATCAGATAGCCTATCAAGCGGATGTTAAATTTCAAACTTTGATATTATCTTAAGTATTTATTTTGAATTATTTTGGGATTTATCTTTTTAGGGTTTTAGGTTTTTTTAGATACTATAAATACCCCACTTTGGGGTGAGATCAAATCATCACTTGCTCTTATTTTCATTCACTTGGAGTTTAATACATTCCTTCTTTATTTTCTCCATTTCCCTTTTTTACATTTCCCTTGTTAAAAACTAAGTATGGTTTCATTATGAACCATGCTTAGCTAAATCAGCATAGCCAAGAGCAACGCCGAAACCCAACTTACCTCGTGAGATTAGAAACGTTCTTCAAACCTTTAACATCTTTCTTGATTCTCAGAAAAATAGGTTAGGCAATCGGCTTAACCTTTAAGCATCGCGTTTGCTTCATCCCAGAAAGTGCATGTCGTGGTGAAGTCATCTTGATCTACCGTTGGGGACGAGAAAAGGCTTGTAGTTGATTCAATTCCCTAAGAACAAACTTAGTGGTGGTCCATTAAAGGGAATTAAGATCAGACTTGATTCTCGTTGAGACAACTGTCCGAGCACGAGCTTCTTCAGCACTAAGCGCAACGTTTATTAGCATCGATTTCCGTGGCTAATCAACTCAACACTTAGTTCCAAGGATTGCCCTGGGAACCGAGTTTACCTTAGAGAAGCAAGTTACAATGGTTGGGTCTTGTAGACTCTAACCGGCAAGAGATTGAAGTAAAATCACTTCAGTGATCAAGAAAAGTTGTGGCAAAACGTAGCTTGAGGCTAACTTAATTCATAATTATCTTCAATAATTTCTTGCTTTACTTATTTATTTTAGTCATTCAATTTAATTCTTACGAACCCCCTTTTTGGTTACTTGCAAATTTCTTGGTTAAAGGTCAAAAGCGATCAATATTGGAAACTACCTAGTCCCAGTGGATCGACCCTTACTCTCTCTCTATACTATTTATTTTAATTATTTCTTTGAGTTTAAGGAAATTATTTTGACATCATACGACGCGTGTCAAAAATTGGCGCCGTTGCCGGGGACTACGGAAAAAGTTACTAGTATCGTTTTATTTGATTTATGATCAGGAGTAATCCGGGGGAACAAGTTGAACTCATCCTGGAGATCGAAGCACTAGCCCGAAGACTGCACGCACAAACACTTCGGGAAAAGAAACAAAGACTACATCAACAACGCCTAGAACGAGATCTAGAGATAACGTCTGAAGTAGGATCGAACTTTGAATACACCAACGAAAATTCCTATCCGATGGGAGACGAAGAACAAACTATTCACCAGCTAAATGCGGCACCTGATGGACAACAGCCGATGTGCATTACCTTCCCGAATGGCACAACACCGTTCTTGCTAAAAACGGGTTTGATTCACCTTTTACCTACTTTCCACGGATTGCCAATAGAGAATCCGCATAAATATTTGAAAGAATTTCATATGGTTTGTCTAAGTGCAAAACCTCATGGAGTATCCGATGACCAGATTAAACTTAGAGCTTTCCCTTTTTCTTTATCTGATATAGAAAAAGATTGGTTATTCGATCTACCCCCTAATTCTGCTACCACTTGGACTGAAATGGCTTAACTTTTTCTTGATAGGTTTTTTCCAACAGCCAAGGCAAATGAGCTAATAAGGAGCATCTTAAGTATTCAACAGAAGGCTAACGAATCCTTATGCGAATATTGGGAGCGCTTTAAAACATTGTGTGCAAACTGTCCACAACATGGATTGTCGGAGCAAACGCTTCTCCAATATTTTTATGAAGCGTTGACGCCGATGGACATGAAAGTAATAGATGCGGCAAGTGGAGGAGCTCTAGTCAATATGACTCTTACGGTAGCGAGAACATTGATATCTACCATGGCCGCCAATTCGCAACGGTTTAACCAATTAAGTGAACCATCTCGAAGGGTTCACGAGGTAAGTACAGTTTCATTAGAAAATAAAATCGATGAATTAGCTAAAATTGTGCATTCTCTTGTTGCAGATAAAAGGAAACAACTAGACTTTGCGGAATCTGTACTAGCCTAGAGCATCCTACTGACTGTTGTCCGATGATACAAGAGGAAGACGTTGCAGAAGCAAATTCCATAAGGAATGCATATAATTCAGGATGGAGAAACCAGAAGAACTTCGGTTACGCGCAAAATCAGAGACCAAATCAGCAGTACCAACAGAGGCAACCGTATCAACCAAGGCCGCAACAAACACAACAGACATCATTGGAAGAGTTGATAGAAAAGTTAGCGATTTCTCAAGGGAAGATTTCAAAATCGCACTGAGTCCCATTTCCAAGAAATAGACAAACAAATAATTCAACTGACGTTAGCGGTAAGTCGCTTAGAATCCAAAGGGAAATTACCTTCTCAAATGGAGCCAAATCCGAGAGAGAATGTTAACGTCATCACTCTACGAAGCGGTACCATCTTCGAACCAAAAGCCACGAAGGAAGGCGTTCAAAGGAAAGGTAAAGAGAAATCACCATCTTTCACTAAGAAAGGTATATCCAATCCACCTTTTGCACCTTCTCCTTACGCTACACCACCCCCTTTCCCCTCAAGGTTGGTGAAGCGCGACAAACAAGCCGAAGAGAAGGAAATTTTAGATGTATTTTGGAAAGTGGAGATTAACACCCCACTTCTAGAAGTAATCAAGAAAGTGCCTCGATACGCAAAATTCTTGAAGGATCTTTGCACAAATAAAATGCAACTTATTGGGATTGAAAAGGTAAACCTGGGAGAAAACATATCTACAGTTTTTCAACGACGGCTACCGCCAAAGTTAAAAGACCAAGGTATGTTCGCAATCCCTTGTAAAATAGGTAAGATTGGTATTAAATGTGCCATGTGTGATTTAGGCGCTTCAATTAATGTTATGCCCCTTTCTTTATATAAATCATTTTCTGTTGAACCTTTAAAAGATACAAAAGTGACTGTGCAGTTGGCAGATAGATCCATAATATACCCAGAAGGACTCCTCGAGAATGTCTTAGTCCAGGTAAATAATCTTATTTTTTCGGTGGATTTTTACGTCATCGACATGGAAAATGACCGGACTAATACAACTTCTGAAATTTTCCTTGGACTCCCATTCCTTAGTACATCAAATACAAAAATTGATGTTAGGAGTGGTGTTCTTACCATGGAATTTGACGGTGAGATTGTTAAGTTTGATGTCTATAAGGCGATGAAACATCCATATTCTATGGCAAATGTTAGCTTCGTCAGTATTTATGAACCTTTAGTTGGTGAACTTGTTGAATCTAACTTATCTAATGGTTTGTGTAGGGAATTGGAAAGCCATGACGAAAAAATTAGGGAGTTAGAAAATATTTCATTTGTCAATTATGATCTACACTTAACTCCCTCAAAAATTAAAAATTTCTCATCCATTCTGCAGACACCGGATATCGAGTTAAAATTACCGCAGGATAAAATAAAGAGTAAAGGAGATATTTTTTCAAACAAAACAAAGGAATGCCACAGTCGTAAAATTTCTCGTAGAGAAATTCTTAGTTGGATTAAGCGCATGAATTGGAAGAAGTGTTTTTTGCAGAACCTGTAGTCTGAACCAGGTCGTCAGGCTAATGACGTTAAACAAGCGCTTAATGGGAGGCAACCCATTGTTTTTATTTTGTTTATTTTCGTTATTTAATTTAGTGCATTTATTTACATTATTTAAATTACTGCTTTAATTTATATTGTTTTATTTTTTTAGGTACCCAAAAATTTTGATCGAATAAATTCCAGTAGATCTTATATGCCATACACGTAGATAAGCAGTAGGGAAAATATTAAACCCACGTGAGACCACATCAATATATATATTTTAATTTTTTTAATATATATATTATTGTATTATTTATTTTAAACCCCTACCTGTGGGCCTCACTGCATCTTTCAAATTCCTATCCTTATTTTAAATTCAAAACTTATCCCCACCTTTATCTTATTTAAAAAAATTTAACCATAGATCCCACAAATATCTCATGTACTGATTACCCTTATCTTTATCTCTCACCCTTTTTTCAAACAGAATTTAATTAAATTTTTTTACCCCACCAATCCTTATCCATATCTTTTCCTTTTTAATTTTTTTAAACCTCATGGGCTCGCATTCTTCTATCAATATCTTATTAGATAAAAACATTCTAAAAATTTTATCCCCATGTGATTTTTTTCCAAACCTATCAAACTAAAATTTTCACGCACAACCGCCTCTCCCCCTCCTTCACATTCATCTTCATCGACCTTTCAACCAACCTCCATGGTGAACGACAACAGCAAGCAAATGTACCTTCTCTGATAGAACTCGAGCTGTCACCCATTCATGTTGCGATCATCATTAGAACGGGGAGTTTCCTATTCCTTCTCTTTTATTTTCTTTTGTATTTTGGGACAAAATGACTTAAGTGAGGGGGTGGACATCTTGTCAAATTACTTTCTTGCTTGTCTGATAGTTTGCCTCATAATTTTACTTGCTAGCTCTTGTTCTTTAGATTCGCCTTGTTCCTTTGGTTGCCGTATGATTTTGGGAATCTTAACTTGTTAGAAACTTTAGGGTTGCATGATGGATTATAACTTGAATAGCATTTTTTATTATCCTTTTAACATTCCATGACTAGTTAATTTAAAAAATCTATGAAGGGTATTCTTTTGCTCTTTGTCCCTTTAAGTGTGCCAAACTAATCTTAGCATTCTAGATCTTGTGTTTGAGTATCTGTCAAAGTTATATGCATGAATTTGATGGTAAACGAAAAAAAAAGAACAAGAAAAACAAAAAACAAAAAACAAAAAAAAAGCTAAAGGTGCCTATCACTGGCTCTAGTAAGCAAAGGAATAAAAAGCTAGAAGTGCCTACAACGGGTTCTAGCAAAGAAAAATAAATTTTATGCATGTTGTTCATCTTGTAGTTGAGATTGGGTTTCATCACAAGTCTATTAATGCTCTGATTAGTTTTGCTACACTTGATGCACTTTGAGTAGCTTGAATAATTTCTTGTATGAGTTCTTAATTTAATTGGTTGTAGGATGTTTTTTGTCTAATATTTTTTGCTATTTTTGCTATGGTCCATGTGCATCTTGAATTTCTTTCGTGTCGAGATAACTAACTCATATTGTAGGCAAGGGAACCTTGTGAACCTAAGAGTGAGAACTTGGTATTAATCTTTGATACTTGAGGGCAAGCATCAGATAAATGAGGGAGAATTTGATGAGTGGTTAGATTGGTTATTATTTTTGCTATAATTTTGATGGAATAAATGACTTATGATGCTGAAATGTGGGTTGTTCTAAGCTTTTTCGTGCAGGACCGTGTGGCTGGAAATCAGACTGGAAAAGGCCAAAATTTGCAAAAGTTCTAGATTCGTGGTTGGATTCATGGGCATGAATGTTGACTGGACGCCACGTCAACACCTTCTAGAAGTTGACGTCAGCAGCAGTGATAACCTATCAACCGCGTATCAGATAGCCTATCAAGCGGATTTTAAATTTCAAAGTTTGATATTATCTTATGTATTTATTTTGAATTTGTGGAACCAATAAATTGATTTTGATATAACAAAGAATTTAAGGACTAAATTGAAAAAGAGAAAATGAATTTTTAAGTCCTCAAAACCTCTCTTTGTATTTAAAGAAAAATGTTTAAGTCAAAACCTCAACTTGTCAAATATTTTCTAAGTGTTTATCAAGCCAAAACAGTGATTTTCGAGTCACCGTTTCAGAATGACCTTTGGGCGTTCCGGAACAGTTTGAAACTGTTAACCTCTGTTTCGGAACGTGTTTCGAAACGAATGAAGAACATCAGAACGGTTTGACCCGTTTCGATACGGTAGTATCGAAACGACTTCAAACGTTTCGAAACGGAATTCAAACGTGGTTTTAAAATATAACTGTTGAAGTTTTATAACTGAATTTAAAATTATCGTTAAGGCGTATCGAAACGCTTCCAAGCCGTTTCGATACAGGCTTTGACAGTAGCAAAATGTATCGAAACGGGCTCTTAGCGTATCGAAACGATCGTGCCCATTTCGGTACGGTCTATTTATTGCACCCCAACGACTCTTTCTATTTTGGTCTGTTTCAAAACAGGATCGGGCGTTTCAGAACGGGTAGTTGCAGACTGCATTTATGGAGGGAAGATAACATCCCAACGGCTATATTGATGAATGCAACAACCCCAACGGCTAGAATTCAATGAGAATGTATAAAAGGGACCTCTAAAAGCTCTAGAAACAACTATGATCTCCAAAGTATTATCCAAACATCAAAGCCAAGCATTTGTGCAAAAATCCCATTATTTCTTGTAAACCCCAATTGTGAAATTGTAATTCCCATTCTTATCTGTTCAATTGGGTTGAGTGCTTGTAAAAGGGCTACATTTTGTATTAAGAGATACTAGTTTTAGCCTTCATCTTCTTTGTATTTCTTGAGTGAGGATTGGGTCAAATTTTAGGTAGAAAATTTGACCGGTATTGTAAAGGTTACCTCCTTAGCCTAAAAATGGGAAGAACAATTAGTGGATTGTTGGAAAATCCTTAGTGAAGCTAAGGTAGTGGATGTAGAGTTCGATTGGAACTTGAACCACTCTAAATCCTCTTGTCTATCATTTTTAATTTTCCATTCCACCACCAAAGTTCTAAAAATCCAATTCACCCCTTCTTGGCTTATATTGTTTTATTGATCCACTCAAAAATTGGTATCAGAGCCTACCTCTTTGAAGGATTTACAACCACAAGAGGAGTTCCTAGGAATAGTGTGATCATCTACAAAAGCAAGCCATGGCATCTACCTCCGGGTCAAGCATGTACGACTCTCAATCAACCACCAAACTACCTTTCTTCAACGGTGATAACTACCCCTTTGGAAGAACCGGATGCGCCTCTTCATTAAATCCAACGATTATCTAGTGGGATGCCATTGAAGATGGTCCCTATATTCCGATGAAGAGAGACGACAAAGGAAGATTGGTGCTAAAGAAGAAAAATGAGATGAGGGAAGAAGAGAGAAAGAAGATTCAAATCAATGATAAAGCTTTTCACATGTTGTTTTGCTCTTTCGGTCCCGACATCTACTCCAAAGTTTCCTCCATCGAAAGTGCTAAGGAAGTGTGTGATACACTAGAGACTACTTATGAAGGAACAAGTGATGTGAAGGAGACAAAGATTGGAATTCTCAATCTTAGCTATGAGAATTTCAAAATAGAGCCTGACGAAACCGTGTCAAAGATGTTCGATCGTTTCTCAACAATCATCAACGAGCTAAAGGGTTTTGGAGAGATAATCACGGAAGACAAACTAGTCCGGAAGCTACTTTACTCACTTCCCGAGTCTTGGGATGGGAAGAGAACCGCCATCATTGAGGCCAAAAATTTGAAGACACTCAAGCTTGATGAGCTAGTGGGTTCTCTCCTAACTCATGAGATAATGAAGCAAGGAAGGGAAGATGAAAGGAAGAAGGAGGAGAGAAGAGTGGAGAAGCTAGAGGCAGATAAGAAGAAGATATGAGTGGCTCTCAAAGCTTCTCTACATGAGGAGAGCACTTCTAGTGAGGAGGAAGACCTAGAAGAATTGGCTATGATAGCCAAAAGGTTCTCATGGTTTATGAGGTCCAATCGAGGAAGGAAGATTCAAAGAAAAATGGACTTCAAAACCAAAAACAAAGAAGAAGAGAGGGATCAATTCATTTGCTTTGAGTGCAAAAAATTGGGTCATATTCGTTTGGAGTGCCCTCGGCTCAAGAAGAAGGGCTTTGAGAAGAAGAAGAAGCTCAAAGCCAAGCTTGCTACTTGGAGTGATGAGGAGTCATCCGAGGATGAGGAACACGAAGTGGCCAACCTATGCCTCATGGCTTTTGAGGAGGATTCCTCCATGGTAACCTCTAACTCATCATCTTTTCATTTTACATTTGATGAATTGCATGATGCTTATGATGAGTTACAAGAGGTATATGATGAGTTAGTTGAGAAGTATAAAGAGTCGGTCATAAGAAATAAAAAGATTATTTCGGAATTAAATGCTAAAAATGACTCACTTTCTCAAGCTAACTTAAAATTTGAGAAAAAGATCTTAGGTTTACAAGATGAACTTAAATTCTTTCAAGATGAAAATGTAGACTTAAACAATCTTATTTCTCAATGCAATAGTGAACACCAAAGGGTGTTAGATGAGCTTAATGGTAATGTGAAAAATGAGATAGGTGAATCCTCTAGAACTAACCAACCTAAGAGAAAGACATATAACTACAAACAAAGTGGCTTCCATATGCATAATAAAACTAAGAAAATTAGAAGTGTATGGGTTCCTAAGGAACTCGTCAAGTCTAATAATATTGTTGTTATGTCACCTTGGATTCCTAAGGGAACCAAGCTTTTGGGAGCTAACACTCGTGGACCCAAAATGATTTGGGTACCAAAAACCAAAGTTTAATATCTTTGTTTGTAGGGGGAGCATTGCTACAAGGCCAAAGCACAAAGTCAAAATTCATGGTACCTTGATAGTGGATGCTCGAGGCACATGACTGGAGACAAGAGTCGATTCATGGACTTAAAGCCAAAAAGTGGAGGAGTAGTGACATTTGGTGACAACTCCAAAGGCCACATTAAAGGTATTGGATCCATAGGTAATCACTCTACTATTCTCATTGAAAATGTTTTATATGTCGATGGTCTAAAACATAATTTATTGAGCATTAGTCAATTGTGTGACAAAGGGTTTAATGTCTTATTTGATAAAAATGGGTGCAAAATTGTTGACATTAAATCAAATAATATAATGCTCATTGGTCATCGCATAGGTAATATATACATGGTGCATTTAGATGACATTCATACATCCCATGCATGTTTTGTTGCCCAAAATGAAAATGATGCATGGCTATGGCATAGGAAACTAGGACATGCTAGCATTAGTGTTTTAGAAAAATTAGTTTCCCTAAATCTAGTTAGAGGTTTGCCCAAAATTAAGTTCTCAAATGCCAAAATTTGTGATGCATGCTCTAAGGGTAAACAACATAGATTATCCTTTAAATCCATTAATGATTTTTCTACAAGTAGGTGTTTACAACTAATTCACATGGATTTATTTGGGCCTATTAGAACTATGAGCTTGGGTGGTAAATCGTATGCATTTGTACTTGTTGATGACTATTCTAGATTTACTTGGGTTCTATTCTTAAGTACTAAAGATGAGGCTTTAGAAAAATTCATCACGTTTTCAAAATTAACTCAAAATGATCTTGAACTTAAGATTTCTCATATTAGAAGTGATCATGGAACCAAATTTCAAAATCTAGGTTTTGAAGAGTTTTTAAATGAAAATGGTATTAGCCACAATTTTTCGGCTTCTTGAACTCCTTAACAAAATGGGGTAGTTGAGAGGGAAAATAGGACTTTACAAGAAATGGCTAGAACCATGCTTTGTGAAAACAATTTACCTAAATATTTTTAGGCGGAAGCCACAAACACCGCTTGCTACATTGTAAACCGAGTAATGATTAGGCCACTTTTAAAGAAAACACCATATGAGATTTTAAAATCTAAAAAGCCCTAACATTAGCTATTTTCATCCATTTGGTTGCAAGTGTTTTGTTTTAAACAATGGAAAAGATAACTTAGGTAAATTTGATGCTAAAAGTGATGAAGCTATTTTCTTGGGTTATTCCTTAAACTCTAAAGCCTATCGTGTATTTAATAAGAGAACTTTAGTAGTAGAAGAGTCTATTCATGTTGTATTCGATGATAACCTCCTTCTGAGGAAGGATTCTTGTGATGATCATGATGTAGGAATCCTTGATGCCTTTGATGGAGGACAAACTTCAAAGGAGGATGAGATTCCAACGAAAGAAGAGGATACACAAGATCCACCTCTTGAAGCCTTGAAGGACTTGGCTCTTGAGGAAAAGGAAGTGAGCTACCCAAGGGAGTACAACTATGTCAAAGGTGGTGATATCTCAGGTCATCCATCCAAGGGGTAACTACTAGATCTTCTCTTAAACTCATGAATCATGTTGTTTTTATCTCATGCATAGAGCCTAGGAACATTAAAGAAGCATTAAAAGATGATTTTTGGATTATGGCTATGCAAGAAGAGTTAAATCAATTTGAGAGAAGTAATGTATGGACATTAGTTGAAAGGCCTGGTAATCAATCTACTATAGGAACTAAATGGGTATTTAGGAATAAACTAGATGAGAGTGGTAACATTGTGAGAAACAAAGCTAGATTAGTTGCTCAAGGTTACACTCAAGAAGAGGGAATTGATTTTGATGAAACCTATGCACCCGTAGCTAGAATGGAAGCCATTAGGATGTTGCTCTCATATGCATGTTATCATGATTTCAAGCTTTTTCAAATGGATGTTAAAAGCGCATTTTTAAATGGTTTTGTAAATGAGGAAGTGTATGTGGAACAACCACCAGGTTTTGAAGATTCAAAATTTCCAAATCATTTTTTCAAACTAACCAAAACACTTTATGGTTTAAAACAAGCTCCTAGAGCTTGGTATGAAAGACTTTCAAACTTTTTGATTGAAAAAGGTAAGGTGGACACTACACTTTTCATAAAAAAGGTATAAAAATGATATCTTAGTAGTACAAATATATGTTGATGATATTATTTTTGGATCTACTAATGCGTGTCATTGCAAAGAGTTTGCTAAGTTAATACAAGGTGAATTCGAGATGAGCATGATGGGGGAGCTCTCATTCTTTTTGGGACTCCAAATCAAGCAAAGGAAGGATGTCACCTTCATCAATAAAGCAAAGTACATCAAGGATATGCTCAAGAAGTTTGGCTTGGAGAATGCAAAGCCTCAAGCCACACCAATGAGCTCATATACAAAGCTTGACAAAGATGAAGGAGGTAAGTGTGTTGACTCTAAGCTTTATCGCTCTATGATTGGATCTTTGCTTTACCTTACCGCAAGTAGACCGTATATATTGTTTAGTGTTTGCTTGTGTGCTAGGTTTCAAGCTAGTCCTAGAGAGTCTCACCTTATAGCCGTTACGAGAATCTTTAGGTACCTTATAGATACTCCTTGTCTAGGTCTTTGGTACCCTAGAGACTCAACCTTCAACATTCATGCTTATTCGGATGCGGATTATGGGGGTGTAAAATCGATAGAAAGAGTACTTCGGGAACATGTCAATTCTTATCTTGGTTCTCTAAGAAACAAAATAGTGTAGCTCTATCTACCACTGAAGCCGAGTACATATCTTTAGGGAGTTGTTGTGCTCAAGTCCTTTGGATGAAGCAACAACTCTTAGATTATGGTATTAAAGTTGAAACCATACCCCTTAAGTGTGATAACACTAGTGCCATATGCTTAACTAAAAACCCCATTCAACACTCTAGAACCAAACATATAGAAATAAGGCATCATTTCATTAGAGACCATGTCCTTAAGGAAGATGTTGCTATAGAGTTCGTTGACACCTTAAACCAACTAGCAGACATTTTTACCAAGCCTTTGGATAAGGAGCGTCTTTGGTCCCTTAGGAGAGAGTTAGGTCTAACTAGCCTATCTTGACCTTTTAGGACTTTTTTGTACTTAAATTTCTTGATTTCTTGAAAAATTCTATGCTTATGTGTTTTTACTCCTAATTTCATCCATGCTAATAGTTAGGGGGAGTATGTTTTATGTTTGTGCATGGTATTCCTGCTCATTCATGTCATTTATGCATATAGGACTTCATGAAACTCATTTTTCTGCAATATTAGAGCATCATCTTCACTTCCAGGCCTAGGTGTATCGAAACGGGTCAACCTGTTTTGATACGGGTGCCTTAAAAGAGTGATCTATAACTAGGGTGTTTCGAAACGCCTTAAAAGGGTTTCGAAATGATTTGCCTCTGCCAAGAAGTGTATCTAAACGAGTTTCGATACGGGTCAACACGTGGGATTCGATATGGTCAAAGCCGTATCAGAACGGTCAACTAGACTCGAAACGTCAGTCAATGTTTCGGTACCCACGTTTTGGAACGATCGTGCCTGTTCCGAAACAAGTATGCGGACAACTTTAAAAGGGGTCTTTAATGATAAATTCACTTTTAATTAAAACTCTTCAAAAACCCTAAAAACCCTAACCCGATTTTTCCCTATAAAAACCCTCTAAACCTCATTATTTTTCATCAAATCTTGAGGGCTTTTACACACAAACTCAAGTCTAAGCAAGCCTCAATAATCTTGTGCAAGATTTTCCATTCATTCATCCAAAATCCTCATCTAAGGTATATTTTCTTCTTTTTCTTTTTTCTTTGATTTTATTCGAAATTTTGGTTAGAAAATTTTAATTTTGTATAGATTATATGTTTAATATCTTGGGTTTTTCAAAATTTGTAAAAAAATTTCAAAATCTCAAAATTTTTGGTTCGAATATATTATTTTTTACTCGTATTTTTTTACAGTTTTTCAAAAAGTTGTTTCCTCTTAATTTTTTTAAGTATTTTTAAACCTAAATGGGATTTGTCATTGGATTGAACTAAGGATGTTCATGCATACACTTCAATTTTTAAAATTGCTTGCTTTATGTTTTTAGGATTTTTCAATGGAAAACGCTAACAAGAAACGTAAGACGGGTCAATCGAGTGAAGCTTCAGGTCAAGCCAATATCCGTCCTAATCTCACCCAACTTTTTTCTCAAAAGTCTTCGGACTCAAGAGATGAAGGATCGTTTCTCTTACGTCAAGGATATTGTCGTTCGTCGCGAGCGTGTTGTTGATGTCCCATTCCTTGATTCCAAGCGTTTCGCTTTCCGCTATCTAGAGCGTTTGCAAGAATGGAACTTCATGGCTTTCTTGAACATACCAGATATTATCTACAAGCACATGGTTCTCATTTTCTACTCAAATGCCGTGCTCGTTGATAATGAAGATCACACCGAGTTCATTGGCATTGAGTCATATCTCTTGGGGAAGAAGTTCGTTATCAACATATCCTTTTTAGAGAATGTTCTTGGGCTTAAGAACGAAGGCATTGAGGATGAGACCCACTTTGGTGCTCACACCGGCTCCGTTCTTTCTTTGGATGCTCATGATCGGTTCCTACAATGACGAGGCTTAGAGTCTTTATTGCATCTCATATTAGATTATCATATTACTAAGTTTGCACCTTTATTTTGTTTATGCTTTATGAACCTATGCTTTGATTACTTTGTTTGGGATTGAGCTTTAATATCTATTGCTTTAAGTTTTATGTTTGATTATTTGAACTTTATGAATCTATATTATGTTGCCTATTGCTTTTAACCTTGTTTCTTCTCTTGATGAGCCTTGTTTATTTTTCTTTTTGATCTAACAAAAAGGGGGAGAAGTAATATAAGAGCCAAAATTCGTTTTAAGTCGGTTTTGAGTTTTAAAACTTGAATTTTAAATCTTTTCAAAAACTTAAAAACCCATCTTAAATTGAGGGGGAGTTAGAACGTCTTCAAAATTTCAAAACTCTTAAAAATTCTTACTTGGTTTTGTTATATCAAAAAGGGGGGAGATTGTGAAACCAATAAATTGATTTTGATATAACAAAGAATTTAAGGACTAAATTGAAAAAGAGAAAATGAATTTTTAAGTCATCAAAACCTCTCTTTGTATTTAAAGAAAAATGTTTAAGTTAAAACCTCAACTTGTCAAATATTTTCTAAGTGTTTATCAAGCCAAAACAGTGATTTTTGAGTCACCGTTTCAAAACGGCCTTTGGGCGTTCCGGAACAATTTGAAACTGTTAACCTCTATTTCGGAACGTGTTTCGAAACGGATGAAGAACATCAGAACGGTTTGACCCGTTTCGATACGGTAGTATCGAAACGACCTCAAACGTTTCGAAACAGAATTCAAACTTGGTTTTAAAATATGACCGTTGAAGTTTTATAACTGAATTTAAAATTATCGTTAAGGCGTAACCGTTTCGATACAGGCTTTAACAGTAGCAAAATGTTTCGAAACGAGTTTCGAAACGGGCTCTTAGCGTATCGAAATGATCGTGCTCGTTTCGGTACGACCTATTTATTACACCCCAACGGCTCTTTCTATTTTGGTCTGTTTCGAAACAAGATCGGGCGTTTCGAAACGGGTAGTTGCAGACTGCATTTATGGAGGGAAGATAACATCCCAACGGCTATATTGATGAATGCAACAACCCCAACAGCTAGAATTCAATGAGAAGGTATAAAAGGGACCTCTAAAAGCTCCAGCAACAACTATTGATCTCCAAAGTATTATCCAAATATCAAAGCCAAGTATTTGTGCAAAAATCCCATTATTTCTTGTAAACCCCAATTGTGAAATTGTAATTCTCATTCTTATATGTTCAATTGGGTTGAGTGCTTGTAAAAGGGCTACATTTTGTATTGAGAGATACTAGTTTTCGCCTTCATCTTCTTTGTATTTCTTGAGTGAGGATTGGGTCAAATTTTGGGTAGAAAATTTGACCGGTATTGTAAAGGTTACCTTCTTAGCCTAAAAAAGGGGAAGAACAATTAGTGGATTGTTGGAAAATCCTTAGTGAAGCTAAGGTAGTGGATGTAGAGTTCAATTGGAACTTGAACCACTCTAAATCCTCTTTTCTATCATTTTTAATTTTCCATTCCACCACCAAAGTTCCAAAAATCCAATTCACCCCCTCTTGGCTTATATTGTTTCATTTATCCACTCAACAGAATTATTTTGGGATTTATATTTTTAGGGTTTTAGGTTTTTTAGATACTATAAATGCCCCACTTTGGGATGAGATCAAATCATCACTTGCTCTTGTTTTCATTCACTTGGAGTTTAATACATTCCTTCTTTATTTTCTCCATTTTTTTACACTTCCCTTGTTAAAAACTAAGCATGGTTTCATTACAAACCATGCTTAGCTAAATCACCATAGCCAAGGGCAACGCCAAAACCCAACTTACCTCGTGAGATTAGAAACGTTCTTCAAACCTTCAACATCTTTCTTGATTTTCAGAAAAACAGGTTAGGCAATCGGCTTAACCTTTAAGCATCGCGTTTGCTTCATCCCAGAAAGTGCACGTCGTGGTGAAGTCATCTTGATCTACCGTTGGGGACGAGAAAAGGCTTGTAGCTTATTCAATTCCCAAAGAACAAACTTAGTGGCGGTCCACTAAGGGGAATTAAGATCGGACTTGATTCTCGTTGAGACAACTGTCCGAGCACGAGCTTCTTCAGCACTAAGCGCATCGTTTATTAGCATAGATTGCCGTGGCTAATCAACTCAACACTTAGTTCCAAGGATTGCCCTGGGAACCGAGTTTACCTTAGAGAAGCAAGTTACAAGGGTTGTGCCTTCTAGACTCTAACCGGCAAGAGATTGAAGTAAAATCACTTCAGTGATCGAAAGAAGTTGTGGCAAAGCGGAGCTTGAGGCTAACTTAATTCACAATTATCTTCAATCATTTCTTGCTTTACTTATTTATTTTAGTTATTCGATTTAATTCTTACAAACCCTCCTTTTTGGTTACTTGTAGATTTCCTGGTTAAAGGTCAAAAGCGATCAATATTGGAAACTACCTAGTCCCAGTGGATCGACCCTTACTCTCTCTCTATACTATTTATTTTAATTATTTCTTTGAGTTTAAGGAAATTATTTTGACACTATACGACGCGTGTCAATGGTTACAAGGGGACTCGAACCTAAATCATTTGGAATATATAAAACCATACGAATCACTTAACCAATTCAAATAATTAATTTAAATATGAACATATTTTAAATATATTTAACATATAGTTAAAACAAGATTTAAACTGAAATTAGATTTATAATTTTTATATTTTTAAACTAAATTGAATATTTTTTCACATTTATTTAAAAAATTATTAAAATGAATGTGAAAAGAAAAATATTACATTTAGTTTAAAAATATAAAAATCATAAATCTAATTTCATTTTAAATCTCGCTTTAACTACACGTTAAATATATTTAAAACGTGTTCATATTTAAATTAACTATTTGAACTGGTTAGGTGGTTTGTAATATTTTACACATCCCAAGTGATTTAGGTTTGATATATATAAAATGGTGCAATCCATTTCACAAAGATTGGGTTGGTGCAGTGGTAAAGTCATGGGGCTTTCCCCAAGAGGTTGTGGATTCAAATCTCATGCCAAGCTATTTTTTTATTCTTGAATTTTCCTTTCATCGGGTGATGACACGGGTCATCACCTGATTGTCTAATTAATTTTATTTATTTAAATTAAAATTAAGACTAAATTGATATAATAAGGAACTAACAAGGACTAAATGTGTAATTATATAAATTTTACTTTAACGGCCATACTGTGTCTACGTTAGATTTTAACGGCCGGTGATCAAAATAGGTCTATTTAAATAGTTGGATCGTCAAAATTTTAAATTTTTGTGGTTCGGTAATCAAAACAGGTCAGACCCAATAATTAAGTGGTCACCTAGTTAGTTTATCCTTTATTTTAATTTATTTAATAATTAATGCTTGAATCAGACCCAATAAGCCCAAAATCAGCCAAACAGTACGTACAAAAAATTGTCAACCCAATATCCCGACTCTTAGACCCATAACGGTACCCAAAATCTCAAAACTCCCAAGTCTCCCCCCAAAAAACAAAATAATGGCTCTTCTCGGCGACGACGGACGCGGCTACGACCTAGCTCGGCTGCTGGAGTCGTGCGGCGTCTGGAGAGAATGGCTGGGAGAATCAACCTACGCCTCTTTCGTCCAGTTTCTCTCCTCTCCTTTGGCGTGGGAATCGTTCATGCGCGTTGACGACTCAATTTCTAGGGCTCAGATCCATCTCCAGCTCAGGTGTCGAGCCCTCTTGTTTGATAAAGCCACCGTCGCTCTCTTCCTCAGATCGCATCCTACCAACGCTACTAATAATTCTTCTTCAGTTGCCGTTTCAAAGCTTAATCCAAATTGTAAGATTTGTTTCCCAATAATGAACTAACTGAAAGTATTTAGTTATTTGAATAAAGGCACTTATTATTATTATTTTGCTTCTGTTAGATTTACAATTGCACGGTGATGACGTGTACTTTACTTTGGAGGGTTCGTCACAGGATGGTGGTGCTGCATCTAATACGGCACCGTCCAAGGTTTGATTTTTCTCTTTACTTCACTGTTCAGTTTTACAGTTTCTTGCTGAAGTGCTTATATCAGTGAATTGTGAAAACAAAATTATTGTGTATTTCAAACCACTTAGTAAATGGTGAAAATTAGTTATCACTTCGTATAGAACTAAAATCATGCATTTGCCTTTAGAAAACAAAGTAAAACTTCGTTTTTTATACTTTTCATCTTCGAGAAGTTATATTTGATTTTTACATCCAAATGTTGCTGCCCTTTCCTACTGTATGTTTAATTGAAAGTTTCCAACTATTTCATGTTTTCTGGAAATCAGTCAAAGTCGTATTTTGGTGCTGGATCGAGGTATGGTGAATTGGAATTTGATAGCTTATCCCAGCGATATAGGAATGAAGAGTTGCCAGAGACTTGGTATAATCAATTTATTGAGAAGTATAAACTTACAAGACCCTATAAGTTGTCTTTTGGGGACCGAGAGTCTGAAAAACGCACGCCAGAGGAAATGACTACATATCTCAGAACGCTTGAGAAGCATAAGAGAAGACGAGTGACATTTCAGGGTGATCAGTATACAGGATATGGAAATACAGGTCTGGATGGCAATAGCTCGACCGATGACGATACCCCTTTCTTCCCTGAAACAATGTTTATGATGAACTGTGTACCTGATAGCCCCCTCCCTCCAACAACCAGAGTGCGGGATAAGAAGGCAATAGAGTTCTACGGAGTTCTTGATACTCTACCACAGGTTTCAACCCGAAGTCCTGTTATGATCGAGAGGCTTGGTATAAGGCCTGAGTACCTTAATATGGAACAAGGTGCAAACATAAACCGCGGGAAGACTCCCAAGAAACATCTTGGTCAGGAGCAAGCATCACAGCTTTCTCGAAAGGTCATAGCACGGTTACTGACTGGTGTTGGGTTTGAAGGTGCCACTGAAGCACCAGTGGAAGTCTTCTCTCAGTTTCTCAGCTGTCATATTTCTAAACTTGGTCGTAATCTAAAAGTTCTTACTGATAATTACAGAAAACAATGTTCAGCCGTTGAACTAATCAGAATGTTCCTTCAAACATCTGGATATAGGTAAATTTGAAATTCAGTTTGTTTTACTTTATGGAATTGGTTCTAGTTCACTGTCCTGCTTTGAACTTTCCAAAAACCATTGTTTTGGTGCTCTAGTTAGTTGTACTAGAATACAATAAAAGAGAATGCTGCATGGAGGCACTGTCATGGAACTTTTGAATTTGGTTCCCCTTTAATTTTAAATTTGGACAAAATTTTAGAATAGACTATCATAAGATTATGGTTTGAAGTGAATGTACATTGACATCTTTCATCATGACTTGAGAATCATAATTTCAGTATTAAGATACGACTATATTGATGCCTAATTTAGACAGTTTCTGACAAAAGCATGTTCATCTTGAATAAGAGCTAAACTAAACTCACCTTTTCCCTTTGTGTGTGTATATATATATATATATAATGTAAGTATGTACGTCTTTTTGTTTGAGTTCTCGTATTCTCAACTTTTGATGTTGCATACATCCGTCTCCTTTTTTCACACTTAGTTTCATCCCCTTCATATAAAGGTTTCTCTTTGATTCATTATCTAACATGTTTTTTAGTTGCAGTAACTTTGGGGCTCTAGCTGAACTTGTCAAAGATAGTAACAAGAACTTAGTGCAGCAAACTCAGCAACAAATGCATGCAATTCAGTCTCAGTTGCAGCCACAGCACCAAAATGCTCTTCGAATGGCCCAACAAGTATGTATAGTTTTTGTCATTAGACTTGGATTTATCATTAGCAAGCTGGATTTTTATGGTTACTGTGAGTTAGTACACGGTAAATAGTGTAAGTTAGTAGCGTGTAAATACTAGGCTCTAATATGATCTTAATTATTGTTCTAATTGTTTAGGAACTCTAACTACTCTAAGGATAAGAGACTAATCCTATAGAAAGTGAAGAAAAACAGAATTGAAGAAAAAACAGAATGTATTTCTGTTTCTTTCGATTAAATTGATTGATAAACTTACAAAGGTTTGCAGACTTTTATAGACTAGGACTTTTAGTTACATTAGGAGTCCTACTAATTATTAACTTCTAACTCTAGTCTTAGGAGTTTGACTTTAACTAAACTTATACAATATAGTTAGATTACAATAACTAATCTAGTTCAACTAGACTTACAATTCTAGTTCGAGTAAACTTACACTCCCCCTCAAGTTGGAGAATATACATTGTATAATCCCAACTTGAATAAAAATTTGTCGAATAAGGCTTTTGACAGTGCTTTTGTTAGTACATCTGCCACTTGCTCCTCGGCTGGAACATACTCTAATGAAGCCATTCCACTTGTCAACTTCTCTGCGATAAATTGCCTATCTATTTCAACATGCTTTGTTCTGTCGTGTTGAATAGGGTTCTTGGCAATTTGAATGGTCGATTGATTATCACAAAAGATCTGGAAATTTTCATCTTTGGTCATTCCTAGTTCGTTAAGCAACTTTATTAACCAGATTCCTTCACACATTCCCAAGGCCAATGCTCTGTATTCCGCTTCTGCACTGCTTCTGGAAACAACTGTCTGCTTTTTGCTTTTCCAAGTCACCAAATTACCCCATACATAAGAGCAATATCCACTGGTTGACCTCCTGTCTGTTAGTTTACTGGCCCAACTTGCATCTGTGAATACTCTAACAATTTTATCAGAACTTTTCTTGAATATTAAACCATGTCCAGGTGTACCTTTCAAGTATCTCAGAATCCTCTTTGCTGCTTCCATGTGTTCCTGCCTCGGATTTGTCATGTGCTGACTCACAATATTCACTGGAAAAGAGATATCTGGTCTTGTTAGTGATAGATAGATCAATTTCCCTACTAGCCTCTGGTAGAGTCCCCTTTGGACTTGGATCGACTTTGTTGAACTTTAAGTTTGCATCCATGGGTGTATCTGCTGGTTTGCAACCCAACATTCCTGTTTCTGTCAACAAATCCAGAACATACTTCCTCTGATTGATCACCAAACCTTTGCTAGACCTTGCTATCTCCATACCTAGGAAATATCTGAGTTTTCCTAGATCCTTGATTTCAAATTCTTTGCTCAACAAGGTCTTTAATCGACTCAATTCCACTTCATCATCTCCTGTCAATATTATATCATCCACATAAACAATAAGAATAACCCTTTTATTCAATGAGGTTACCTTAGAGAACAAGGTATGTGTAAGAATACGCATAGTAATCCTAATCCGTATAGGAGTTAATTTATTAGTTTAGTAATCCTAATCCGTATAGGAGTTAAGTTATTAGTTTAATTGTTGTAGTAGTATTCTAAGTTTTTTAAATAGAGTAGGAAGACTAAACCTAGTAGGACTCCTTATCTAAATTAAAGTCCTAGCCTATATAAGGCTGTAAGTATCATTGTATTGAATCAGATTTTTTCAATCTAATAAAACAGAAGAATTTTCTGTTTATCTTCATGGTATCAGCCTAAATTCGATCCAATCGATTTTTTTTTTCTTTTCTTTCTCTAATGGTAAATTCTGGTTAAAGTGACCTGCGCTCTTTATCCTCTACACCTGCTTCCTCGATGGCAGATTTGTTGGAACCTTCTGGTTCGGCTTCTTTGTGCCATAGGTTCACAGGCACAAATTATGTTCAATAGTCCCAGTCCGTTAAACTCTTCCTTATCGGGAGAGGAACTCTAGGATATGTCACTGGGAAAACTTCAAAACCTGCTGCAGCTGATGAAGGTCTGGAAAAGTGGATCCAAGAGAATGGTCGGATCATGTCTTGGCTCATCAATACCATGGTCCCTGAAGTTAGTTCTCAGTTTCTTCTCTATGAGACTGCCAAGGAGATTTGGGATGCTGCTCGGGATACTTACTCCAACACAAACAACAACTCAGAGTTGTTTGGGATCGAAAGCACTGCTGCTGCACTGAAACAGGATGGGATGACTGCTACTCAATACTACACAACTCTCACCAATTTGTGGCAGCAAATTGACATGTATGAAGCCCATGAGTGGGAGACCCCAACTGATGCTGCACTATTTCGAAAGATTAACGAACAGAGAAGAATTTTCAAGTTCCTCAATGGCTTAAATAGGGATTTTGATCCAGTCAAATCTAGGATCCTTGGCCTTAATCCCCTTCCTTCATTGAGAGAGGTCTTTTCTGAGATTCGAAGAGAGGAAAGCCGCCGCCTCTACATGATTCCAGAAGCCCCTATTCCTGACAGCTCTGCCATGGTCACACAGTCTACTTCCACCCCTAAAACAAAGAAGGGACGAGCTACATGTAACTACTGCAAAAAACAAGGCCATTTAAAGGAAAATTGCTGGAAATTACATGGGAAGCCCTCTGACTGGAAGCCTGACAATAATAAAAACAAATCTGCCTCCTCCTCTGATGATGGTCAAACTACTACTTCAGGTGGTTTTACTAAACAACAAATTGCTCAGTTACAAAAAATGTTTAGTAAACTAACTGGCAATATTGAAGGTAATTTGGCTAGTACAGAACCTCAAGGTATGGATTACAATCCTTCCCCTACTGCTTTTCTTTCAACTTCAAATATATCTACTTGGATTATTGATTCTGGAGCCACTGACCATATGACTGGTAATAAGGAACTGTTTTTTGATCTCCATACCTCTTCCTTTAAAAACTCCATTAAGATAGCCGATGGGTCTCACTATAAAATCCAAGGAAAAGGTTCTGTCTTTCTTACTCCAGATTTACTTCTGAAAGATGTGTTATTTGTGCCTGATCTAAAGTGCAACTTATTGTCAGTGAGTAAATTATCCAAGGATTTTAATTGTGTCCTGAAGTTTAAGGGTTCTGATTGTGTTTTACAGGAACTGGACAGGAAGAAGACGATTGGCAGTGCTAGCTTGCATAATGGTTTATATGTCTTCTCCAGTATTCAATTCCCTCAAAACCCTTCTTCTACAGCTTGTATTTCTTCCTTAGGACAAGATGATATCATGTTGTGGCATTTTAGGTTAGGCCATCCAAGTTTTTTCTATCTTTCCAAATTGTTTCCCAAGTTATTTATTAATAAAAAACCTTCCTCCTTTAAATGCCATGTTTGTCCTCTTGCAAAACAAACTAGAAATTCATATTTACCCTCTACCTATAAACCCTCGCATCCTTTTTCCCTTGTCCACAGTGATGTTTGGGGTCCTTCTCGTGTGAAGAATATTACTGGGGGTCGTTGGTTTGTCACATTTATTGATGATCATAGTAGGCTTACTTGGACATACTTGTTAAAAGAAAAATCAGAGGTTAGTCAAGTCTTTGAACAATTCTATAGTATGGTTGAAACCCAATTTGAGACTAAAATTCAAATCTTTAAGTCTGACAATGGGGGGGAATTTTTCACTAAGTCCTTAGGTGAATTCTTCAAAGATAAAGGCATTGTCCATATAAGTTCATGTGTTGATACTCCACAACAAAATGGGATTGCGGAAAGAAAAAATAGACATCTTTTAGAAGTAACCCGAGCTCTAATGCTTTCCAACAATGTTCCTCATTACTTGTGGGGTGAGGCTTTATTAACCTCTACTTATCTTATTAATCGTATGCCTAGTAAAGTATTGAATTTTCAAACACCCAGGGATGTATTCTTGTCTTTCTTTCCATCCTTCAAACCTATGAACTCTAATCTTCCCTTGCGTATCTTTGGCTGCACTGTGTTTGTACAGAATTTCAGTCCTACGAGATCTAAATTTGATCCCAAGTCTTTGAAATGTGTCTTAGTTGGATATTCTTCACTCAAGAAAGGCTACAAATGTTACCATCCCCCTTCTAAAAAATTCTTTGTTACTATGGATCTAACCTTTTTTGAGCAGGAACCTTATTTCTCCAAGACTGAAATTAAGGGGGAGACATTTGGTAATAATTTTCAGCTTGTTCCTACACAAGTTCCTCTCTATTCACCTTCTCATTATCCTCCCTTACTTGAGTCTCAAACTTCTTCCCATACTCCTACTAACTCATCACCTAACCCATACCTTTCTCCTGTTACTTCTCCTGCATCAAAACAGTCAACTCAAACTTCTTCACAGCCTCCAAAACAATTGCAGGTCTATACCCGAAAAAGGAAGACTATTCCAGAAAATGTTCTGCAATCTAGCACTCGTCAAGAATTAAATTTCAGTCCAGTTGCCTGTGAAGAAAGTGAAGGTAATGAATCTGTTAATATACCTTCTCATCTTCTTTATGATTATGAACCTATTGCTAAGAGAAAAGGGGTGAGACAATGTACCAAATACCCTATCCAAAGGTATGCTGCCTATGGAAGTTTAATGCCTTCATTCAAAGCTTTTACAGCTTGTTTAGACAGGGAACAAATTCCAAAGAGCTATGAAGAAGCAGTTCAGAATCCTAAATGGAAGAAGGCTATAGAGGAAGAAATTGAAGCACTTCAAAAGAATGGAACTTGGACTATTACAGACCTACCCCAGGGCAAGAGGACTGTCGGCTGTAAATGGGTATTTACCATCAAATATAATTCTGATGGGACTATTCAAAGGCACAAGGCAAGGTTGGTCGCAAAAGGGTTTACTCAAACCTATGGGATCGACTTCAAAGAAACTTTTGCTCCAGTGGCAAAATTGAATTCAGTTCGAATTCTTCTTAGTTTGGCAGTAAACTGTGACTGGAAACTACACCAACTAGATATCAAGAATGCATTCCTAAATGGAAATCTTGAGGAGGAAGTTTACATGGAAATTCCTTCAGGGGTAAAAGGTACAGGACAGTCTCAGAAAGTTTGCAAACTAGCAAAATCACTCTATGGACTTAAACAATCTCCTAGAGCCTGGTTTGAGAGATTCACCAAGGTTATATTGAAGAATGGGTTCAAGCAATCCTCGGCCGATCACACCTTGTTCAGTAAGGTAACTTCTTCCAATAAAAGAGTAATCTTAATTGTGTACGTGGATGACATAATTATGACAGGAGATGATGAAGAAGAAGTTAGCAAATTGAAGAACTTCTTAAGTAGAGAATTTGAAATCAAAGATCTTGGGAGTTTGAGGTACTTCCTAGGCATGGAGGTAGCAAGAACCAGCAAAGGGTTAATTATCAACCAACGAAAGTATATCCTGGATCTTCTTAAAGAAACAGGTTTACTGGGTTGCAAACCTGCAGACACACCAATGGAGGCAGGCCTAAAATTCAACAAACCAGGAACTAGTCTTGCGGCTGACAAAGGACTCTACCAAAGATTAGTAGGTAAATTGATTTACTTGTCCCTCACCAGACCCGACATCTCCTTTCCAGTAAATGTCATAAGTCAATATATGACAGACCCTAGACAAGAACACATGGATGCAGCAAAGAGGATCTTGAGGTATTTAAAAGGGACACCAGGACACGGCCTATTTTTTAAGAAAAGTGAAGACAGAACTGTGAAAATCTACACTGATGCAAGCTGGGCAGGAGAGCTCACTGACAGGAGGTCAACCAGTGGATATTGTTCCTTTGTTTGGGGAAATTTGGTGACTTGGAAGAGTAAGAAACAAACGGTGGTTTCAAGAAGCAGTGCTGAGGCCGAATTCAGGGCCCTAGCCTTGGGAATATGCGAAGGAATTTGGCTATTGAAATTTCTTAGAGAGTTGGGAATGGCACAAGATGAAAGTTTTGAAATTTTTTGTGATAACCAATCCACTATTCAGATAGCCAAGAATCCTGTACAACATGACAGGACAAAGCACATTGAAATCGACAGGCACTTCATTGCTGAGAAGTTGGCTAAAGGGACAGTCTCTCTCAACTACATTCCTACAGAAGAACAAGTGGCAGACACTCTCACAAAGCCTCTGCCAAAAGCTCTCTTCAGCAAATTTTTGTCCAAACTGGGATTATACAACGTATATTCACCAGTTTGAGGGGGAGTGTAAGAATACGCATAGTAATCCTAATCCGTATAGGAGTTAATTTATTAGTTTAGTAATCCTAATCCGTATAGGAGTTAAGTTATTAGTTTAATTGTTGTAGTAGTATTCTAAGTTTTTTAAATAGAGTAGGAAGACTAAACCTAGTAGGACTCCTTATCTAAATTAAAGTCCTAGCCTATATAAGGCTGTAAGTATCATTGTATTGAATCAGATTTTTTCAATCTAATAAAACAGAAGAATTTTCTGTTTATCTTCAGTATGGTCTGCCAGTGACTGTTTGTATCCATTCTCCAAAATAACCCTGGTAAATCTGTCGAACCATGCTCTTGGAGACTGCTTAAGGCCATAGAGAGATTTGTCAAGCTTGCACACCTTTTGATTTTGTCCAGCACCTTCTAGTCCAGGTGGAATCTGCATGTATACTTCTTCCTCAAGGTTACCATTAAGAAAAGCATTTTTAATGTCAAGTTGATGCAGTTGCCAATTACAGTTTACAGCTAGGCTTAACAAAACTCTAATTGAATTTAATTTAGCAACAGGGGCAAATGTTTCCTTATAATCCA
Organism: Hibiscus trionum; assembly: GCA_030270665.1. Lineage (NCBI taxonomy): Eukaryota > Viridiplantae > Streptophyta > Magnoliopsida > Malvales > Malvaceae > Hibiscus > Hibiscus trionum. The sequence continues at coordinate 35,273,584 of BSYR01000005.1, forward strand.
CTCCATAGGTCTGTGTGAACCCCTTGGCAACCAATCTGGCTTTATATCTCTGTATACTGCCATCTGAATTGTACTTAATGGCGAACACCCATTTGCATCCAACTGGTTTTTTACCTTGGGGAAGATTTGTAATGGTCCATGTACCATTCTTTTCAAGTGCCTCAATTTCTTCATCAACTGCTTCCTTCCACTTTGGATTCTGCAAAGCTTCTTCAATAGTCTTAGGAATACGTTCTTCATCTAGCTTTGCTGTAAATGCTTTAAAAGATGACATCAAATTCCCATAAGCAGCATACTTTTGAATAGGATGCTTAGTACATTGTCTCACCCCTTTTCTTTTAGCAATAGGTAAGTGTTCAAATTCAAGAAGATGAGAAGGAATACTAGCAGAATCATTACCTCCACTTTCTTTACAAGCAACTGGACTAAAATCCAATTCTTGGCAAGTACTAGATTGTAGAATGGTTTCTGGAATGGTTCTCCTCTTCCTGGTGTAAACCTGCAGTTGTTTAGGGGGCTGTGAAGAAGGTTCAATTAAATTTCGGGTTCCTGCAGGCGTGACAATAGGTGAAGTATGTGGTGTAGATAAGGTATTAGGTGAGGAAATAGGTAAAATATTAGGTGGAGAAAGAGAAGTCTGAGGCTCAAGTGATGAGGAATAGGTAGGAGGTGGTAAAGGAAAAGAAGGAACCTGTTTTAGAGAGGACTGGAAATCATCAAAACTCTCCCCCTGAATTTCAGTCGTGGGAAAATATGGTTCCTGTTCAAAAAAGTTAAGATCCAAAGAAACAAGAAATTTACGAGAAGGTGGATGGTAACATTTGTAGCCCTTCTTTAGTGAAGAATATCCTACGAACACACATTTTAGAGATTTAGGATCAAGTTTAGACCTAGAAGGATCATGGTTTGTAACAAACACGATACACCCAAAAGTTTTCAAAGGAAGTGTAGAGGACAAAGGCTTAAAGTGAGGAAAACAAGATAAAAGAACATCTCTAGGTGTTTGGAAATTTAAAACTCTACTGGGCATGCGATTAATAAGATATGTAGCAGTTAATAAGGCTTCTCCCCATAGATATTTAGGAACATTGTGGGTAAACAATAAGGCTCGAGTTACCTCTAGTAGATGCCTATTTTTCCTTTCTGCGACTCCATTCTGTTGGGGAGTATCAACACAAGAACTAATCTGTACTATCCCTTTCTCCTTGAAAAAAGCACCTAAAGATTTAGTAAAGAATTCCCCTCCATTATCCTATTTAAAGATTTGAATTTTAGAATGAAATTGGGTCTCGACCATGTTGTAAAATTTCTCAAAAACACTAGTCACTTCAGATTTTTCTTTCAAGAAGTAAGTCCAAGTGGTTCTACTATGGTCATCAATAAAGGTCACAAACCATCTGCTACCAGTAATATTCTTCACTTTAGAAGGACCCCAAACATCACTGTGGATAAGAGAAAAAGGATGTGAGGGTTTGTAAGTAGAGGGTAAGTAAGATTGTCTTGTTTGTTTAGCAAGTTGACAGATATGGCATTTAAAGGAAGAAGGTTTTTGATTAACAAATAATTGAGGAAAAATTTTTGCAAGATAGGTGAAATTTGGGTGGCCTAACCTAAAATGCCATAACATAACATCAGACTGACCTAAGGAAGTAAGACAAAATTTAGAAGATAAAGGTTTAGAATTTCCTGTACAGTGAAGAACATATAAACCATTCTGCAAGCGAGCATTGCCAATCCCCTTTTTGAAGTCCAGTGCCTGTAAAAAACATTCAGAATCAGTGAACTGGAAAACACAATTTAAATCCTTGCAGAGCTTGCGAACTGACAACAAATTGCAGTTCAGGCTAGGCACAAAAAGCACGTCTCGAAGGACTAAGTCATCAGTAAGAAATAAAGAACCACTGCCTTGAATTGGTGAGAAAGAACCATCTGCTAATTTGATAAAATTCTGAGAGGAGGAATTTTTAAATTGAAAAAACAATTCCCTGTTACCAGTCATGTGCTCAGAAGCACCAGAGTCTACAATCCATGCTGATGTATTCGTAGTAGAAAGAAGTGCAGCGGAATAAGAGTTGGTCTGTGTACCATCATTGTCTGCGAAAGCCAGATTTCCTGCACTGCTCTTAATGAATCTGCCGAACAGTTGCTGCAGTTGTACCATCTGTTGGTTGGTGAAGCCTCTAGATGAAGTCGGATTCTCCATTGAAGAGGAAAAGAGAAAAAAAAATCCGATAGGATCAAATTTAGACTGATACCATGAAGAAAAACAGAATTGAAGAAAAAACAGAATGTATTTCTGTTTCTTTCAATTAAATTGATTGATAAACTTACAAAGGTTTGCAGACTTTTATAGACTAGGACTTTTAGTTACATTAGGAGTCCTACTAATTATTAACTTCTAACTCTAGTCTTAGGAGTTTGACTTTAACTAAACTTATACAATATAGTTAGATTACAATAACTAATCTAGTTCAACTAGACTTACAATTCTAGTTCAAGTAAACTTACAGAAAGTCTAGTGTTAGTGAAACTTTTGTATTAAGTCTATAAAAGGGCTTCACCAGTTCACCTCTGTAACTATTGAATGATTGAGAATATAATATTACAGAGAAAAACTCTCTTTCTCTTCTCTGTAAATCTACCTTATCTATTTCTACATGGTATCAGTCTAGGTATTGATCCATAAATCTATCTCGATGGCTTTTCCTTACGCATCCTCTGGTGCTAATTCATCGACAGACTCCCTTCCAATTGTTGTTGATTTTCCAAAACTCTCTGGCGAAGTAGTCACTTGCCATCGGCTTGAAAGTCAGACTTCCTCGACAAATGCTCTCCCTAGTTTTTTTAGCTACACAGAATAATACTGCATGGATTATTGACTTCAGAGCCTCCGACCATATGACTGGTAATAGGGGTTTGTTTGCTACATTTGAACCCTTTTGTTCTCGGCATTCTATTAAAACTGCATATGGGTCCTTATGTCCAATACAATGGACTGGTTCAGTTCTTCCCACTGAAAATATAATGCTTAGTGGTGTGATGTTTGTACCAGATTTGAAATGCAACCTACTGTCTGTCAGTAAGCTATCTAAGGGTTTACAGTGTTCTCTGGAGTTTATTGATGATAATTGTATCTTACAGGCAGTGGACTCGAAGAAGATACTTGGCAATGATAGATTGAACAATGGGCTTTATACCTTTCTTGGCAAGCAACCCCTCCAATCTCAAGCTTTTTCTGGTTCCATATCACCCTCAACACAGAATGATGAAATCATGTTATGACATTTTCGATTAGACCACCCAATTTTTTTTTATCTTGCCAAACTTTTCCCTCACTTGTTTACTCATACAAAACCGCAATTGTTCAAATGCCATGTTTGCCCTCTTGCTAAGCAATCTAAAGCTTCTTATTTACCATCTTCTTCTAAAACATCTAAACCATTTTCTTTGATTCACAGTGACATTTGGGGTCCTTCTCGAGTGAAGAGTATTAATGGTTATAGGTGGTTCGTGTCTTTCATAGATGACCATAGCAGGACAACATGGACTTAATGCGAGAAAAATCTGAGGTTGAGTCTATTTTTAGGAGGTTTTATACAATGATAGAAACCCAATTTGAAAGTAAAATTCAAATATTTCAGTCCGATAATGGGATAGAGTATTTTACCACTTCTTTGGGGAAATTTTTTACAGAGAAAGGAATAGTCCAGATTAGCTCTTGTGTGGATTCACCACAACAAAATGGGGTTGTTGAGCGCAAAAATAGGCATTTACTAGAGGTCACTCGATCATTATTATTTTCTAATAATGTTCCAAATTACTTGTGGGGTGAGGCTTTATTGACTGCCACTTATCTTATAAATCGGATGCCTAGTAAAGTACTTAAATTTCAAACACCACAGTCACTTTTGTTGGAGAGCTATCCAAATTTTAAACCCATGTCTTCTATACTTCCTCTTCGAATATTTGGTTGTACTGTCTTTGTGCATTCTATTGATCCTTCTCGGTCAAAATTAGATCCTAGGTCCTTGAAGTGTACTTTCGTGGGTTACTCTTCACTTAAAAAAGGCTACAAATGTTACTATCCTTATACAAAACAGTTTTTTGTCTCTTTGGATGTAACCTTCTTTGAACAGGACCCTTATTTTCGAAGCCTACAATTCTAGGGGAGACTTTGAAAGAATTGTAGCCTCTTACTATTCCATAGGTATACTCACCCGTAATTCCTTCTATATCTTCAGAATTTATTTCTACTCCTCCCAATGATATAACATCTTCCAAACAAACTTTACCCGCTGATTTCTCTACTCCATAATCTGTTTTTCAACCAGCAGCCTCCCAAAACTCTCATTCTAAAACTGTTCAAACCCCTAAACAACTCAGTGTTTACACTAGAAGGAAGAAAGTCATACCTAAGACCGTTTTTCAATCTGACACTTGCCGAGAGTTGGAATTAGTCCAGTTGTTGATGAGGATGTTGAAGGTAATGAAAACTCTTCAATTAATTTGGAAGATTTGCCTATTGCTAAAAGAAAGGGAGTACGACAGTGCACTAAGTATCCATTCAAAAATATGTTGCGTATGGTAACTTGATGCCATCTTTTAAGGCTTTTACAGCTTGCCTTGATAAAGAAGAAATCCCTTCAAATATTGATGATGCACTAAAGGATCTGAGATGGAAGCAGGCTGTTGAAGAGGAAATCAATGCTCTTGAAAAGAATGGCACTTGGACTATTGCAGACTTACCAAAAGGCAAGAAAGCTGTTGGCGGCAAGTGGGTTTTTGCCATTAAATACAAGTCAGACGGGAGCATAGAGAGATTTAAGGCCAGACTTGTGGCCCAGGGTTTTTCACAAACTTATGGCATAGACTACAAGGAAACTTTTGCCCCTGTAGCAAACCTAAACACGGTCAGAGTGCTGCTAAGTGTTGCTGTGAACAAAGATTGGGGTCTTCATCAGTTAGACATAAAAAATGCATTTCTAAATGGTAAGTTGGAAGAAGAAGTCTACATGAAGATGCCACCTGGGATGGAGCCTAAGCTGAATTGCCAAAAAGTTTGCAGGCTTGAAAAATCCCTCTATGGCCTTAAGCAGTCACCAAGAGCCAGGTTCACTAAAGTTCTCGTGCAGAACAAGTACAAACAGTGTCAAGCAGATCACACACTGTTTGTAAAGGTAACTTCTAATGATAAAAGAGTCATCTTAATTGTTTATGTTGATGACATTGTAATAACAAAGGATGATGAAGATGAAATCAAAAACTTGAAGAGCTTATTGAGCAGGGAATTCGAGACTAAGGGCTTAGGACAACTAAGGTATTTTCTTGGTATGGAAGTTGCCAGATCCATTAAAGGCCTAGTGATAAACCAACGAAAGTATGTATTAGATTTACTCTCTGAAACTGGTATGTTGGGGTGTAAACCAGTTGAAACTCCAATGGTAACTGACCTGAAGTTAAGAGGAGAAGAATTGGGGACCGAAGTTGATAAAAATCAGTTTCGAAGGCTGGTAGGGAAGCTCATCTATTTGTCCCTAACCAGGCCGGATATCTCCTTTCCCGTAAATGTCATTAGTCAACACATGACTAATCCTAGAGAAGGGCACTTAGAAGCTGCATACAGAATTCTTAGATATTTGAAAGGTACACCAGGCCATGGTTTAATCTTCAAGAAAACTGAAGAAAGAACAGTCAAAGTCTATACAGACTCAAGTTGGGCTAGTGAAGTTACTGAGAGAAAGTCAACTAGCGGTTATTGTTCGTTTGTGTGGGGTAACCTAGTGACATGGAGAAGCAAGAAACAACCAGTCGTTGCAAGGAGTAGTGCAGAGGCAGAATATAGAGCCTTAGCATTAGGGATCTGTGAAGGAATGTGGCGGCTTAGACTGCTAAAAGAGTTGGGGTATGAAGCAAGATGAGAAGTTTCAGATTCTCAGTGACAACCAATCTGCCATCCAGATTGCTAAAAACCCAGTTCATCATGATCAAACTAAGCATGTGGAAATCGACAAGCACTTTATTGCTGAGAAAGTGAATGATGGAATAGCAAACTTAACTTATGTTCCCACAGAAGAACAGCTTGCTGATGTGCTTACTAAAGGACTTTCTAAACAGATTTTTGATAAGTTTATATCCAAGCTGGGTATATACAATGTATACACACCAGCTTGCGGGGGAGTGTGAGTTAGTACACGGTAAATAGTGTAAGTTAGTAGCGTGTAAATACTAGGCTCTAATATGATCTTAATTAGTGTTCTAAATGTTTAGGAACTCTAACTACTCTAAGGATAAGAGACTAATCCTATAGAAAGTCTAGTGTTAGTGAAACTCTTGTATTAAGTCTATAAAAGAGCTTCACCTCTGTAACTATTGAATGATTGAGAATATAATATTACAGAGAAAAACTCTCTTTCTCTTCTCTGTAAATCTACCTTATCTATTTCTACAGTTACAACTTTCTCTGATAACTTTATGGTTCTGGCATTATTTGTTTTTCAACGCATTATCTTTATGATTCTTTGAATGTGCAGCAATTGGTTTGTGGAGTTATGGGTGAAAATTTAGAAAAGATGCTCCTTGATTTAGTTTATCTCCTGTATTGTGTTCTTTACCTTTTAATGTAGTCTTTTGCATGTTATGGTCTACTTAACAACATATTTTTTGATAATTTGATGGTGTAGCTTCAGATGACGAGACAAATGCATCCACAGATGCAGCAAATGGTTCATCCTCAAAACTTAACGTTTCAGCAGCAGCAGCAGTTGGAAAGAATGCTTAGACGCCATCCATCCACCTCCCGTCCTGTTATGGATATGGTGGATAAAGACCGACCTTTAGTGCAAGTTAAGCTTGAAAACCCATCGGAGCTGCCCATGGATAACAATGCATTTAATCCTATCAATGCCCGACATCAGCAAATGCAGTTCCGTCAGCAGCAACTCGCTGCAATGTCAAATCTGCATTCTCAATCCAACAATCAATATAGGCAGTTGATGTCTCCACAAATTCCTCAAACACAGTAAGAAAACCTCAGTTGGAGAATTTAATTTTTATTTAAAAAATATTCTTAACTGGATATTATGCTGAATTTTAACATCTTTCACATATGCATTCAGGAACATGGGTATTGTTAGAGCTCCTCCGGTGAAGGTTGAAGGTTTTTCAGAATTGATGGGTGGGGATACCACCTTGAAGCACGAATCCGAGGAAAATAAGCTGACCTCGCCAACCACCACCAAGTAAGTACTTTTGTCTGAGCAGTTAGCTGAAATGTTTTGTATCACTTGTTAGAAAGATAAGATGCTATGTTTGTATATGCTCTAATCTGTACGTTTGTTGAGACAATTGATGATCTTAGAAGTCTGAATTCATTAACTTGAATCTGGTTAATTGCTTTATAATTCAAATTCGTTTAGTACCCGCGTTAAATAAAAGTATGGGTACACTACTCTGTTTGTCACCCAAGTATTAGCACATTTCTATTTTGGTCACCGAATTATTATTTTTATTTAGTCAGTAATGTTATAAAAATTTAGTCCTAATTATAAATGAACTGCATTTACGAACTATCAATGCATATTATTATGCTTCCTTCACATTGTTAATGTTGCACAACCCATGCCATGTATAGGGGCATTGTAAGTGCATGAGTTTGGCGAGCAGCACTCATCAATCAAATAATTAGCATCTTCAAATTTTCCAACCTTACAGTATCCATGAATCAAAGCAGTAAGTCCATTGGTCAGGAACCAAACCATTCTCCTTCATCATCTCAAGCTTCTTCCACCCTCGTTCTTTTAACAGATACTTTACTAATAGTTTTATTCCTTCAGACTTCCTCCCAGCATCACACAATCCACAAATAATCACTGTATATGTACCAACTGTAGGATAACAAAAATCATCCCCCATCGCCTCACATAGTCCATGAATAACGAAACTTCATATCTTCAGCAACCCTTACTCGGCATCATTCTGAAATCCTAAATGCACTATCTAGTATCTACATCCTTATTCCTACAATGCCCCAATATCAACCAAGTGTAAGTAAACGTCAATCCGGCCTTGTGCTGACTTTTCTCAAGGATAATGGTGTCATAGAGTTGGGTATGGATCCTTAAATTCACAAGAATTCTATGTCCACGAATGAATTGGGTTTGGGAAGGAACCAACGATGACTTATCTACAAACAGAGACAAAAGTCTTTTTAAATTATATTTTTATTTTAAGTTTTTTAACACCAACACCATTAGAAATGCCCATTTCTGTTCAACAGTGAAACCAACTTATCCACAAATAATCCACAAAAGTCTTTTCTGCATCTACATATCTGACATGGGAATAAGAATGAACTAATGATTAGAGAGATGACTTAGCGACCTCGACTTTAATACAATTAACCTAATTCATCTTTAAAACTAGGGATGTAAAAACAAGTCAGAACCTGGTAACCTGACTGAAACCTGCCCGAGTCAGAACCTGATTTGACCCGAGTTTTTGTTGACCCGAACCCGATCTGCAACCGACTGTTGTTGATCCGAACCCGAATTTGACCTGTTACTGTAGCAACCGAACCCGATCTGCGTCCGACTGAAAACGACCCGAACCCGAATTGGACCTGTTAATTTGGACCTGAAACCCGACCTGCGTCCGACTGAAAAGAACCCGAACCCGAAGCCGACCTGGCAAATAACCGAAATTACCCGACTGAATTGACCCGATATCCGATTTTACCCGACCTGAAATGGACCCGACCTGAAATAGACCCGACCTGAAAATGGACCCGACCTGAAATGGACCCGACCTGAAATATACCCGACCTGAAATGGACCCGACTGAAATGGACCCGACCTGTTAAGTGACCCGACCTGTTCTTGACCTGAGCTGAAATTAACCCGAAACTTATGACATGATGAATTAAAAAATTTATAAAAGTTGATATATCATATACATATATAATGTATATACATATACACTTACATATATTGATATAGGTGATGTATATACGCGCATACATATATATATATATATATGTTAAGTACTAAAGTTTATAAGAGTTGTTTTTAATTTTAAAGTTTATTCATTAACTTGAATAAAATTGTAAACTTATAAATTATAAAAAATTAAATAACAATTGTAAACTTATTTGTAGTTCATAAAATTTACTAAAGTTATAATAGCATTTGTAGTTAAAAAATTTACAAGTCTACAATATTATAAGTCTACAATTTTATTTTTTTATACTTAACAGTTAACGCTTAACAGATTATTTAAGTTTTACAAACTTAGTGAAATTATAACTTATGTTTAACATTTATAATTGAAAAACGACCAAGTAAATTTAGAAATTATAAAAAAATTGAAAGTCAACAGATTCAAGTTATAAAAATTGTAAGTCTTCCAACTTTTACAGTTCAAAATCGATAAAGTTTTAGAATATACAATTGTAAGTCTTAATTTACAAAATTTAGAATTAAGTTAAGATATAAAACAGATATAAAATAAAAATTATTTGAATTCCAGATTATGAATACTTTATTACTTAAAAAATATCAATACAGAATGTAAAAAAATACAAGATAAAAGTTTACACTCATAATTTTACAAACTGAATGTCACAAAATACAAGTTTGTAATAAAATTAGCCCTCAGATCTTATAGCAAAGCTAAAAGCACTTTGCTACCAGATAATTCTTCATCGGGCAACCTCATCTATGTGCTACCAACAGTTAATTATGGGTAACTGGTAAGAAACCAACATAATTATGGGCAACACTAAGAGAGGAACAGCAAGCTACCAGTAACCAGCACCAACACCAAGCCATTAACAGCAGCAGCAAACAGCATCTCCAACTCACAAACAGCAGCAGCATTCAGCTAAGAAGCAAGAAAATAAATATAATCAGTAAGACAATTAAAAAGACAGTGAAAGAAAATACATAACTTAAACATAAGCATTCAGCAAAACCAAATAACAACAGAATCACTAAGTTACTTAAAGAAGCGGTCAAGGTAATACCTCACTAAAACAGGATCATTAAGCAAAAACAAATAACATGAACAGAATCACTAAGTCAAATTAAAGAAACAGTCAAGGGAATACCTACTTAAACAGGAGCAATCAGCAAAACCAAATAACAACAGCTTAACTATGTATATTAAAGAAGAACAGAATCACTAAGACAAGTTAAAAAACAGTCAAAGAAAATACATAACTTAAACATGATCATTCAGCAAAATCAAATAACATGAACATAATCACCAAGTCAAATAAAAGAAACAGTCAAGGGAAAACCTACTTAAACAGGAGCAATCAGCAAAACCAAATAACAACAGCTTAACTAAGTAAATTAAAGAAACAGTCTAGGGAATACCTCACTTAAAGAGGAGCACTCAGCAAAACCAAATAACAACAGCATCACTAAGTCAACTAAAAAAACAGTGAAGGAAAATACCTCACATAATAATCAGAAGCAACATAGTTGACTCCTGAGCTCCAAAGTGTTTCCTGCAAAACAGATTCAAGTCAGAAACTATATTGAAAAATAAAACAAGAATTTACAAAAGCACAGTTAAGGGAAATACCTCACTTAACATCAGAAGCAACATACACATCAGATACTTCTACATTTAAGTGTTTCCTGCAAAACAAAACAAAGTCAGTAACCAAATATAAAAATAAAACAAGAATTGAAAAAACAGAAAAAGGATTATACCTTAACCTTGAAGTGGATCTTCAACAGACACATCAGAGACTGAGGCATCTTTCCCAACAGCAAGAAATTCTTCATCCCTTTCCTCAGGCTCAAAACCATACAACCAATTTCTGGTTGTTACAAATACTTCTACATTTTTAGGCAAAAGCCTAGCCCTCAACTTGTTCAAAATTCGACCTCCCATACTAAATGATGATTCAGAAGCTACAGAGGTGATTGGAATGGCTAACACATCTCTAGCCATGAGTGAAAGTATTGGAAAAGACACAGATTGTGTTTTCCAATACTCTAAAATATCGAACTCAGCATCTGATGTGCGAGGGAGAAGGGGCAAAGAAATGTAGGAGTCAACATCAGACTTACCACTCCTAGAAGCTGCCAAATTGGCATCAAAGTTCTGCATTAAATAAACAAAATTAGTAAACTGTAAATGAAAAAAAACTAACTATAAATTAGGGTTTAAGGTTTATGGTTTAGGGTTTAGGGTTTCAGATCTAGGGTTAGGGTTTAGAATAAATTAGGGTTTAGGGTAAACAGAAATGAGTTTGGGTTTTGGGTTTAGAAGGATTGAAGATAGAAATTCTCAAGAACACGAGGTTGTTCTTGAGAAAAGTAGGGGGTTTGATCGAAGAAAAACAAGTTTAAGGAAGAAATTTGTGTTTGTAGAAGATCTGGGAGGATATTTTTGAAGAACAGGGAAGAACTTGGGATTTTGATCGGAAAAAAACAGGTTTAAGGAAGAAATTTGTGTTTGTAGAAGATCTGGGAGGATATTTTTGAAGAACAGGGAAGAACTGGGGAAGAACTTGGGATTTTGATCGAAAAAAAACAGGTTTAAGGAAGAAATTTGTGTTTGTAGAAGATCTGGGAGGATATTTTTGAAGAACAGGGAAGAACTGGGGAAGAACTTGGGATTTTGATCGAAAAAAAACAGGTTTAAGTAAGAAATTTGTGTTTGTAGAAGATCTGGGAGGATATTTTTGAAGAACAGGGAAGAACTTGGGAAGAACTTGGGATTTTGATCGAAAAAAATGAGGAAGATCTGGGATTTTGGTGTTTGTGAATGAGAGAGAATTTGAGACGATATTTCGGCAGAGTAACAGTAGGGAGAAATGAGCAATTTTGGCTGAGGGGTGAGGGCGTATTTATAGGCTCGAGTCGGGTCAGAGGATCCGCGCACATAGAGTCGGGTCATTCGGGTTTTGCTCCGCAAGCTATCATTCTTTGCTTTCTTTCAATTTCGTCCCTTTTTGTTTAGAAATTGAGCTTAAAGCTTTGATTTGTTTTCAATTGCATCCTTAATTCAGTTTTAACTTTTAATGTTTAGGGTTTGTGGTTTTAATTTAGGGTTTGTGATTTTAATTTAGGGTATAAATTAAGGGTTTACTGATTTGTTATGGCTAATATATTTTATTTAGTTTTTTGTTTAGGGTTAATATGTTAATTTAGGGTATAAATTAAGGGTTTTGAGTTTTTTATTTAATGTTAATAGGGTTTAGGGTTTATGATCTTCAATTAGGGTTTTAATTTAAAGGTTTAGGGTTGAAGGGTTTTAGGTTTTAGTAATTAATTTTCAGTTTTAATACTTGTAGGGTTTTGATTTGGGGTTTAGGGTTCCATGAAGCAATGTACTTCGAGTGTTTAGTTTTAATGTTTAGGGTTTAGTGTTAGGGTTTAGGGTATAATGCTTATGGTTAGGGTATAATGCTTATGGTTAGGGTATAATGTTTAGGGTTTTAGTAATTAATTTTCAGTTTTAATACTTGTAGGGTTTTGATTTGGGGTTTAGGGTTCCATGAAGCAATGTACTTCGAGTGTTTAGTTTTAATGTTTGGGTTTAGTGTTAGGGTATAATGCTTATGCTTAATGTATAATGCTTATGGTTAGGGTATAATGTTTAGGGTTTTAATAATTAATTTTCAGTTTTAATACTTGTAGGGTTTTGATTTGGGGTTTAGGGTTCCATGAAGCAATGTACTTCGAGTGTTTAGTTTTAATGTTTAGGGTTTAGTGTTAGGGTTTAGGGTATAATGCTTATGCTTAATGTATAATGCTTATGGTTATGGTATAATGTTTAGGGTTTTAGTAATTAATTTTCAGTTTTAATACTTGTAGGGTTTTGATTTGGGGTTTAGGGTTCCATGAAGCAATGTACTTCGAGTGTTTAGTTTTAATGTTTAGGGTTTAGTGTTAGGGTTTAGGGTATAATGCTTATGGTTAAGGTATAATGCTTATGGTTAGGGTATAATGTTTAGGGTTTTAGTAATTAATTTTCAGTTTTAATACTTGTAGGGTTTTGATTTGGGGTTTAGGGTTCTATGAAGCAATGTACTTCGAGTGTTTAGTTTTAATGTTTAGGGTTTAGTGTTAGGGTTTAGGGTATAATGCTTATGCTTAATGTATAATGCTTATGGTTAGGGTATAATGTTTAGGGTTTTAATAATTAATTTTCAGTTTTAATACTTGTAGGGTTTTGATTTGGGGTTTAGGGTTCCATGAAGCAATGTACTTCGAGTGTTTAGTTTTAATGTTTAGGGTTTAGTGTTAGGGTTTAGGGTATAATGCTTATGGTTAAGGTATAATGCTTATGGTTAGGGTATAATGTTTAGGGTTTTAGTAATTAATTTTCAGTTTTAATACTTGTAGGGTTTTGATTTGGGGTTTAGGGTTCCATGAAGCAATGTACTTCGAGTGTTTAGTTTTAATGTTTAGGGTTTAGTGTTAGGGTTTAGGGTATAATGCTTATGCTTAATGTATAATGCTTATGGTTAGGGTATAATGTTTAGGGTTTTAATAATTAATTTTCAGTTTTAATACTTGTAGGGTTTTGATTTGGGGTTTAGGGTTCCATGAAGCAATGTACTTCGAGTATTTAGTTTTAATGTTTAAGGTTTAGTGTTAGGGATTAGTGTTAGGGTTTAGGGTATAATGCTCATGGTTAAGGTATAATGCTTATGGTTAGGGTATAATGTTATATTACAATATATGTATATAGAAAATTGGAAACCCTAAACCCTAAACCATAAAACCATAAGCATTAAACACTAAAACCCAAACATTAAATCCTAAACCCTAAACCCTAAGCCCTAAAGTATGTAAGTATTTATGCATTTAGGTTTTACGGTAGTGTAATGAACTAAGGTTAGTTTGAGTGATTAGTTTGTAAGGTTTAGGGTTTAGTGTTAGGGTCTAGGGTTTAGGGTTTAATGTTACGATAATAAGTGACTTAGGGTTTTGATTTTATGAGTATCAATTTAGGGTTTAAGGTTTACGATATAGGGTTATCATTATGGGTTGAACCTTAAATACTAAACCCTAAACCCTAAACCCTAAACCCTAAACCCTAAACCCTAAACCTTTAACTACAACACAAACCCTATTGTATGTAAGTATGTACATATATGCATATTAATAAACCCTTAACCCTAAACCCTAAACCCTAAACCACATACATTACAACACAACCCATAATGTATGTAAGTATGTAAATATATACATATTAATGGACACTAAACCCTAAACCCTAAAACCTAAACCCTAAACCCTAAACCCTAAACCCTAAACCCTAAACCATACAACAGAAACCCTATTGTATGTAAGTATGTACATATATGCATATTAATAAACCCTTATCCCTAAACCCTAAACCCTAAACCCTAAACCCTAAACCACATACATTACAACCCATTATGTATGTAAGTATGTAAATATGTACGTATTAATGAACACTAAACCCTAAACCATAAACCCTAAACCCTAAACCCTAAACACTCAAACCCAACCATATTGTATACAAGCAACTAGGTATATACGTCATACGTGTGTACATATTAATGCATGAACGCTCAACACAAAACCCTAAACCCTAAACTTTATTTTTATTCTAAATTGACATATACTTATTGTTTTTTTTTCATTACTCTAATTTTTATACTTTTAATTTGATATTTTTGTTCATTATAGTCCCTACAACTTTATTTTTATTCCAAAATACTCATTTTCCTTGTTTTTTTAATTTGTCTAATGTTTTATAATTTTAATTTGATATTTATGTTCATTATAATCCCTGAAATTTTATTTGTAATCCAAATTTACCCATTTTTTGTCCAAATCGACCCATTTTGATTATTTTTTAATTACTCTAATGTTTTATAATTATAATTTGATATGACTTTAAATAATTAACTAAAAATTAATGACGATTGACGAAGGTCAACCTAAAGTCTATCAACTACTTATATGGTTCTACGACCGAACTCAAACTGAATACGAATTTCAAACCCAAAAATACACGTCCGACCTGAATTACCCGACCTGAAGCTACCCGACCTGAAATTACCCGACCTGAAATGCACCCGACCTGAAATGAACCCGACCTGAAATGAACCCGACCTGAAATAGACCCGACCTGAAACGGACCCGACCTGAAACGAACCCGACCTGAAACGAACCCGACCTGAAATGGACCCGACCTGAAATGGACCCGATCTGAAATGAATCCGAACCTGAATTAACCTGCCAATTATCTGCTTTGGACCCGACCCGTTCTAACCCGACCTGAAATGGACCCGACCTGAAATGGACCCGACCTGAAATAGACCCGGTCTGAAATGGACCCGACCTGAAATGGACCCGCACCCGACCCGAGTCGAGTCAATTTTTTTTTTACCTGAAATGACCTGTATCCGATTTTACCCGACCTGACAGAACCCGACCTAAAACCTGACCGATTACCTGTTTTTACATCCCTATTTAAAACGATGCTTCAGCATCTATGATTTCTTAATAGTTTAATGGTGAATGCTGATAATTACTGAACATGGCCAAACGGATCCTATTCTAATTCTAACTACCATAAGATGTAAAACGGGTACCCGAGACACGGTCCAACAAATGTATTATCCGGATTTAAACACTCCCGAGATAAGAGCTTTATCTATCATAAAACTAGCAAATTTCTAATGCTTAGATTAGATTATGAGTGTTTTTTTTTTTACTTTAATCTGTGTGGTTGAGAGTTTATTTATTTTTATTAAAGAGAGTTTAATCTTTATTTTGGGTACGAAATACTTTTAAAATTTATGGTCAACATCTATCTCTAAGTCTGTATAGACTAATATAACGTGAATAATTTTAATCATTGAACTCATTTAGATATATACTTTAAAGAAATAAATAATTTCAAGTGTAAATCTCCGAGTTGTAGTTTATGTTTGAAGTTAAGTTGAGTCTTTTAGATAAAATTTGTAAACTGGTACTTATTTTCTCGAAAACAAAATGGACTGAAGTGAAATACATTATACCCTTTATAATTCTCTAAATAATTGAGGACCGAAGTGAAACTGTGTTTTTTTCATCAAAAAAAATATTTTCATGGTTCATTTTAAGTGATTTGGATTTGAGTAATGTTGCCTGTACGGTGTGTATCTTTTTAAAAGACTAAAAATAAAAAAGTATATACTATTGTATAATCACATCAAAATATTAAAAAATTATTCTGACACTTAATATTTTAAGTAGAGAAAGAATCCCCTTTACTATTATAAAACTGAGTTTGCACACTTTAAGTTTATTTATGATTAATATGTTAATTTCACGTTATATTTATGTGGAGTATGCATGCCGAATTGAGTAAACGGAAAATACTCAAGTATTTATTTTATGTAGAGTTTTTGTAGTCGTTAAATATATATATTTATAAACATATCATTTTAGAGATAAATATATAGGGACTAAAAAATTTATATATATGTTGTAAATAAAATAACGAAGAACAATGAATAAGAATAAAAGAAGGAGATGAGAGAAAAGAGAAATTTGTATTATTCTCAAATATAGACTTAAGTACAATGCCTTCAATGAATCATATATTTATAAGCATAAGAAATACATAATACATTAAACTCTAATTAATGTAGATAATATTCCTAATGATAAAGTTCTTATTATGATAGACATCTACATAGATAAATATTTATAACACCCCCTTGGATGTCTATGAAGATAATGTGTCTCGTTAAAACCTTACTAAGATAAAAACCCAAGTGGAAAAAAAATTTTCTTTAGTGAAGGAAAAAGAGTACACATCTTTGATACGCATAACATGTTGCCTCATTAAAAATCCTACCAAGAAAACCCATTGAGACAAAACCTCAGTTAAGGGAAAAAAAATGCAACGCGTATTTACTCACCCCTCATAAAAACACCACAGAAGATATTTGAATCTTCTTAATTCAATCTTGAATACTATTTTCTAGAGATCGTGAGGGATGAAACTTTGGAGTAATATGTTCCATGATGTATCCACCTTTCAATTGAAATATACATCTTGCATTATCTCTACACAAGATAGCTTTGTATCATATCTTGTGAAAGTAAATCCACATATCTTCTGGATATGTTAGATCAATGGTCTTAGCCAAATACATTTTTGGCCTGCCTCGTGCATAACAATTATTTCTACAAGATTTGAGGAGGCATCGACGAATATTTGAAGATCAAAAGGTAATGATCTTTGTATATCCATTGATACTTCTTGACCAACTAATGTATGATGCTTCCAAACGAATTATTTATTTATCTTTCTTTCGAAGATAAATTTATTCACACCCAATGATCTTGCAACCATAAGGATACTAAATAGATATGCTTTATCCAAATTGAATATTCTTTAAGATTCTTTCAGTTGATGTCCATTCATAGACAAAGAGATATTTAAATGCTTGATCTCCAAGTCGAGATAAAACTTGATGTCAAGATTTTTTTCTCAAATAGTTTCATTAAATGCATTAAAAGCACTTAATGAGTTTCCAATTTGAAGCTCTTCAGGAGTTCTAATGAAATTTAAATTATCATAATGGATTTTGATCCAAAACTCCTTTATAAAAATACATAAGAAAATCTTATCATTCTTAAAATATTTCCTCAATTAGTACTCACTAAGGCGATTATACCAAATGCGCCAAAATATTCAATGAGACATGTCTAAATAAATTCCTTTAAAAATTCCAAATGCTTCTAGCATTTTAAATCCTTCAAGGATAAATAGGGATCCGTAAAATAATTAGACGCATATAAAATATTTTATAACTGCCAAAGTAATTGCATCCACCGTGAAGTAATTAAAACTCCTCATAAATCATAATTCAATTCGTATTTACGACTACTTATCTATGTCTCACTTGCATTACACCTTTAGGTGTTTAGATTGTTGGTCCAAATACTTCTCTTTTAGAAGTCAAAACGTCTTTCTACATTGCCAATTCAATATCTATACTTCTGGATAGATTTCTATCCAAGTTCCTCATTTTCTTTCTTTACTTCTATAGAAGTGTTCTATGTAAAATTGTTTCCAAAATCGTTGTCGACAACTTTTCAATTTTCTGATTCCATTCTCGTAATGACATAACTCATCGAGATATCTTCAAGATTTCAATCTTTATTTCAGGTACCTGAAACTCTTCAAGAGTTTTATAATTAGTTATGTCTTGAGTCTCTTCAGGAGCACTCGCCTCCAATATATGACCATCTCCATCTCATACTACTTTCTATTTACGAGAATTTTGATAATTGGAACCAATTTGAACTATCATACTTCAAGCATGATTTACATCCATCCACTCTAACATATAATTTAAACTTAGAGCATTTTCAGCTGGTATATGAGACTTGATTACTCTCATTAGGCCAATAAATATGTCTGGCAATTAACATACAATAACTTGAATTATCTTATGAACTTTTAGTTCATATTCGAGGATCTAGATAATGATAATTTATTTTCCTTATTTATCCAGCTGATTATTCTCTCCTCCTGATGTTGAGAAAAATCATCTCATAAATGATTCTCCAATTAATGTTTAAGAGTTTAAACATAAAAGAAGACTCGTACTCAATATATATTCTCAACCCTTTTTATTTACCCATTTTGTGTGTTGTGGTAGAGTAATTTATATCGCACATTCAAAAATTCTAAAATGAGAAATATGACTTCTGACCAAAAGTCAAATCATAATGGGGAGTTTATTATAACTTGTTGGCTTGATGCGTATACGTGTTGTTATATTGTTGAATGTTTAGTTTCTTAATTTAGGGTATTAGAATTGGGAATTTGGTAAGACGATATAAAATAGAAAAGAGAACTGAAACATTTTTTTTCAAAACTGTAATTCCAAAGTCATCTTTACAATATCTAAAATATTAATTTTATAGTAATAAAGAAAGAATAAAAGAAACTCTAAAGAAATAAAAAACTACTTAACTTCCTAACTAACAATTTACAACTAATAACTAACTAATTACCAAAATACATATCTTAACAGCCCCCTCAAGTGGAGCATACAAATTTTGTATGCCCAACTTGGAAATTAACCCTTTGAACATAGCAGGGGAAAGAGCTTTCATAAAACAGTCAGCTAACTGATTGGACGAAGAAACGAGAAACAAGTGCATAAGACCCTGTTGAAGTTTTTCCCTTATCAAGTGGCAGTCAATCTCTATGTGGTTGGTTCTCTCATGTTGAACCGGATTCTCTACAATTTTAATGGCATATAGATTATCGCAATAGATATTAGCAGGATGAAAAGAAATTTGTAAATCAAAAAGCAGAAAAGTAAGCCACTAGATTTCACAAGCTAAATAGCTAAAGCTCTATATTCAGCCTTACTAGATGATCTTAAAATAGTGGGATGCTTTTTAAATTTTCAGGAAATTAAAGCTAAACCAAGAAAAATACAAAATTCAGTAGTTGATTTTCTGGAATCTGGCATGATGCCCAATCAAAATCAGAGAAAGCATTGAGTTTAAGGTCATTATTAGCAGGAAAGAATAAGCCTTGACCAGGACTGCCTTTTAAATATCTAAGAATTTGATGAACAACAGTTAAATGAATGTCTGTAGGAGCAGCAAGAAACTGAGATAATTAGTGTACACCAAACGTAATATCAGGCCTTGTATTGGTTAAATAAAGAAACTTCCCTATTAGCTTTCGATAAGAAGTAATATCTTCAAGAAGTATACCATCTAGTTTAGAAATCTTCTGCTTATAATTAAAAGGAGTAAAAGCGTGTTTAGAACTAAGAAAACCAGTTTCTTCTAGAAGTTCAAGGGTATACTTACGTTGACAAAGATTTATACCCTGTTTTGATCTAGCAACCTCAAAACTTAAAAAATACTATAAATCTCCCAAGTCTTTTATTTGAAAAGTATTATGTAAATATTGTTTGATAAGAGTAATTTCAGTCATGTTTGGACTTATAAGAACATTGCTATCTACATAGACAACAATAGCAATGAAATTAGTTCATTTTCCTTAAAACAAAGAAGTATCAGAAGAAACTTGAGAAAAACCTTGAGAGTTAATCTTTCATTCCATTGTCGACTAGCTTGCTTTAAACCATATAAGTTTTTTCTTAACTTACAAAATAAACCAGGTTTAGGAGGTACAAAGCCAGGTGGAAGATCCATATAAACTTCTTCATTCAAAAAACCATGTAAAAGGCATTATTTATATCTAATTGTTGCAAATACCAGTTTTTTGCAGTAGCAACAGAAATGAGAGTTCTAATAGTTGTAATACAAGCAATAGGACTAAAGGTATTAAGATAATCCAAACCAGGTTGGTGAGTATAACTTTTAGCAACCAACCTAGCTTTATATCTTTCTAAAGTACCATCAGACTTAAGTTTTGTCTTATATACCCATTTACAACCTATTGTTTGTTTACCACTAGGCAAAGGAACCAAATCCCAAGTATTGTTTCTTTCTAAGGCTAATATTTCTTCATCCATAGCTTTTTTCCAACAATCAAATCTAACAGCTTGCTTATAGTTTCTTGGTTCTTTTAAAGAACCAATATGATTAATAAAATTTTGATGCGTAAAATAAATATGATTGTAATATAGAACTTGGGAAACACTGTGAGGAGTAGTGCGTGAAATGGTTTTACATTCTGGTAAGGAGACTTGAAAGTTATTAAATTTTGAAGGAAGTCTGGCTGTTCTGGAAGGTCTTGTAGGACGGCTAGGAGCAGTGAAAGAATGATCAGGTAAAGTTAAAAGACTAGTGGATGAAGGCAAATCTGCAACAGGTGACTATTCTGATGACTGTGCATTGGAACCAAATTTTTCCAGTGTGTTTAATTCTTCTAAGGAAGCATCTGCATGTATATTATCCTCAAAAGAAACATTAGTATCATTAATAGGAAAAATAATATCACCAAAGGAAGCAGACTTACCATTTTGAAAAGTAAATTTTGTTTCTGAAAAGGTTACATCTCTTGATACAAAAACAGTTTTATTCTCAATGTCATGTAATTTGTAACTTTTGACATTCTTTAGAAAATCAAGAAAAATACACTTAGTTGCACGTGGATGTAACTTAGTTTGTGGCTTAGGAAGAATGGAAGCAAAAGCTAAACAACCAAAAACTCTAATATTATCCAATTGTGGCTTAGTTTGAAAAAAGAATTTTAAAAGGGGTCTTATCATTAAGGACAAGAGTAGGAGTGACATTAATGAGATAGGTATAAGTAGGGCTGTAAATGAACCGAACATTCAGCGAACTGTTCGTGAACCGTTCGGTAGGAAGTTCGTTTATTTATTAAATGAACGAACATGAACAAGATTTTTTGTTCGCTTAATTAAATGAACGAACACGAACAAAGGGCTTGTTCGTTCATTTATGTTCGTGAACGTTCGGTAATCTGTTCATTTATATTCGTTTGTTTATGTTCATTTATGTTCGTCCGTTTATGTTCGTTTATGTTCATTTAAATTTATTCACATATGTCTAGGGGTGTTCAATATTCGGTTAAATCGAACTAACTGACCTAACCAAAACAAAATTGGTTAATCTATTAGATAATTTTAAGTTTCGGCTAATTATTAAGAGTTTTTCAAATTTCAATTATCGATTAATTTAGTTTAAAATCGGTTAATTAACTGAATTAATCGAACTAACCAAAAATAGTAAATATTTAACAAATATATATGTTCGCTTGTGTTCGTTTATGTTCGTTTACTATTTAAACGAACGGACATGAACGAACACGAACAAGCTACATTCCTTAATGAACGAACACGAACAAGAAATTTTGTGTTCGTTTATGTTCATGTTCGTTCATTTTTTTCGGTTAAAGTTAAACGAACAAACATGAGCACACCCTCGTTCGTGTTCGTTCGGTTCGTTTACAGGCCTAGGTATAAGGTAAAACACAGTCTAGCCAGAAATTTAAAGGCATATTAGCTTGAATTTTCAAACTCCTTGCAACAGCGAGAAGATGCTGGTACTTACGTTCAACAATACTATTTTGTTGAGGTGTGTGAGTACAAGTATTTGATGAATGATGTCTTTAGACTTATAAAAATCAGACATGCCAATCTCTCTTACATTATATGTTCTAATATATTTTATTTTTAAACAGAACTGAGTAACAACTAATTCATAAAATTCAACAATAATTTTCTAACTTCAGAATTCTGTTGCATTGAAAAATCCAAACAAATCCGCTTTTATCATCAACAATAGTTAAAAAATAACTATGGCCATAAAGACTTTTAACAATAAAAGGACCTCAAACATCCATGTGTACTAAATCAAAAGTAGAAAGAGAAACAGACGAACTAACATGAAAATATAATCTTTTTTGCTTTACAAGATGACATATTTCACAATAAAAAGCAGAATGAGAACTACTAGGAATTTTATTATACAATTGAGAAAAAAAATTATTCTTCCTTGAGAAGGATGACCTAACCTAGTATGCCAAATATTAAAAATACTAGAAACAGAATTACAAGTGGCAGAGGAATCAAATTGTGATATAGAGGAAGGAATGTTCAGCTTGTACAAACCATTATCCCTACTAGCTGTACCAATCATCTTCCATTGTGCTACTTCTTGTATACATCAAATACCAGAATAAAAAAATAAGGGAAATTTTATTATCTTTTGTTAATTGACTAACAGAAATCAAATTGAAATGTGATTGTGAAAAACATTTTCAAGAACTAAGGAATTGGAAATATGAATAGTACTTTATATGACTAACTTGAACAAGATCATTATTAGGCAATTTAACATATTTATTAAAAACATGAGAGTAATCTGTGAAAAGAACTAAAAAACTACATATATAATCAATAGCTCTAGAGTCAAGAATCGAAATTATTAGAATTATTAGAAAAAGAACAATTAAGAATTGTACATGTAGTATCAATTAGAGCAATGCCAAAGGCAGAAGAAAGCATGTGGACTTTGGAAGCATTATGAGAAGTCGAGGTAATAAAAACAATATTCTTTTTTTCATGCAACAAGCTTAGCAAACTATCATATTGAGCTTTGGTAAAAGTTAAGGGAACATCCTCTTTAGGGAAAGATACATCATTATTAAAAGTGCCTATCAGATTTGTTCTACTATTCTGATATCGATTCTTGTACCCAGGAGAAAATCCGTGTTTCTTATAGCTTTTTTCTATGGTATGACCATAGAGACCACAATGAACACATAGATGACGTTTGGACCTAGAAGCAAACTTTTTAGAAGCAAAATTTCTATTGTCTGTTCTATTTGAATCAAAATTTGAACCAGAGACATTATGAGAAGGAAATCGACCAGCCATTAAAATGTTTGACTCAAGAACATTGACAGCAGAAGCAAGAGAACGTCCATGTTGAATAACAATAAAAAAACTTCAGTGATTTTGGGCAAGGGTTTCATCATCAAGATTTGAGTTTTAGGAACAGAAAAAGACTCATCAAGTCCACGAAAAAAACGAAAAATATTTTTTTTTCGATAAGTAGATGTATGACATTCACGAGGAGTCAATGGACGCAAATTGCATATCTCATCCCATATTATCTTCAATTGGGTATAAAACGTAGAAACAAAAATATTGCCTTGGGTCAAATTAAAGAACTCCTAAAGTAGATCAAAAATTCTGAGCAAATCCCCTTGATTGAACCGATCAAATAGACCGACCCACAACTCCAACGCATTATCTATCTAGATTACACTCTATGCAATCTCTGGAATCAAAGCCCTTTGTAGCCACGACAAAACTAGGTTATTGTATTTTTCCAAGGCCACAAATCGAGGATCATCTTGCTTCGGTTCTTTGATGGAGCCATCAATAAAAGAGAACTTATTCTTGGAGATGAGCGACATTAAAATCAACATAGACCATTCATGATAATTCTTTCCATCTAGCAGAGACGAAGTTAACACGAGCGCCAGATTTTCACTAGGATGTATGTAATAAGGATCAGAAGGATCATTAGTTTTGAAGGAATTTCGAGTGTGATCAGCGGAACGAGAACTAGAATTAGAGGAATCATCAACTAATACCATGTTGAATGTTTAGTTTCTTGATTTAGGGTTTTGGAATTGAGAATTTGGTAAGACGGGAGAAGAGAGAACTGAAACGTTTTTTTCAAAACTGTAATTCCAAAGTTATCTTTACAATGTCTAAAATATTAATTTTATAGTAATAAAGAAAGAATAAAAGAAACTCTAAAGAAACAAAAAACTAATTAACTTCCTAACTAACTGTTTGCAGCTAATAACCAACTAATTACCAAAATACATATCTTAACATATATGTGAAATACCATATAGATAATTTTGTTCTCATAGTTTAGCAATTAAAGAGGAAACATCCAATTAAAATTTTGCTAAACTGTATTTTTCATAACCAATAGGCTTTGTAATAGTTATTTAATTCGATATATCTTAAAATATAAACCCACAAACTTTTACAAGATGTATAATCTAGCTGCATAATCTGAATCTTTTTCGAATCAATCTCACCAACTTCTAGTTTTAAGTTGATAAAACAATGTAGATGCATTTACTAAAATCATATAAAACTTTCCACATTTGTGGATAAATGAGCCCATTTTTCATTCAGATATGCAGGGCAAGTAGTCTCAACTTTAGTATAAGAACTTCAAGTTCTTTTGGTAAGTGAGATCTTAATCATTTCCTTTGAGAACAAGCACCGCAAGAACTTCAGGTTCTTTTAATAAATGTGCATATAAATTCCAATAGCTTTCGCATCATTATTGATCAGGATGATTTAACCGATCTTGCCAACTATATATACATGTGTATATATATATATATATATATATATGAATTTGTAAACTTCTGTTTTACCAAAACATGTGATTCAATATCACTTGTACATTTGTGGTAAAATTTTTGAAATACAAGTTTCTTTGAAAACTTGATAATACATTGTCCACCAAAAATTGTTCCTTTGAATAAGAATATATTTAGCTTTTTCAAAGCTTTCAATGTGAATTATCTTTTGGTAGCAATATATAACTCTTCTAGAGCTTTCAAGTTTCAACTGACTTTTTGGCTACCAGAATTTATATCCATATTGGTTTATTTCAAATGCAAATTGATAACATATGTTATCTATAATTCCCGAAGAATTATTTTGCGAACTCATATTATTCTTCTTAGAGTTTCTACTTCTAGTGGTGCCGATATTATTACCATCAGCGGTAATTATTATAATATACGCAATTCTGCACTTTTCATAATGTGATTTCTTTCAAGAACATATTGCTTTTTTGGAGCATCAATATTTTCAGTACTTTGAGATATATTACTCACATTATCCCTTGCATTTAAATGTGAATATATATCTTATGCTTCTGTTAAGCATAAATCATCACCATAGATTATGCTTGATAAGTAATCATGTTAAAAAATATATCATAATATATATATATATATAAAACCTAAATAATTAATGTGTAAAGTAAATAAACATAAAATAAAATAAATAAAAGATAAATAATTCTCTTCAAGGTTATGAGAATAATTAGAAGATGATTTATTCCCTTTGAGGGTTATAAGGAAATCAACAACGTCCAAATGAGTTGGACCAATATCATCTTCTTCATTTTCGCAAAAAAAATTGCTTATATTTCCTTTCCTTTATAATTTAATGATTGTTGATTTTTCAGCATATGACAAGTACGAGACCAATAGTTTATAACTTCACATTGATAATAAAAAGATTTTTACTTCCTTAGAAAGATCTTTATCACTCTTATCATCCTTATGACCCCACTTCTGATGGGTATAAACATTTTTAAAATAACAATATTGTCCATGTCTATATTCATGGCCTCGACCACGAGCACAACTTCTAATGTGGCTTTTATTATTTCCATAATATAATCTCACATTCACTTCAAGGAATGGAGTAGAGCCAGTGGGCCTTTAAAACTTTTTTCATGATATTGTGTCTGAGGACAACATTTTTTGTCGTGAAAAGTGTAGTATGTTTTTATTAACATATCCTTATCACAGAGAACAAAGATTTAATCCTCGTACGTGGCATTGTTAAACCAGTTCACAAGATCCTTTAAAAACCTCCTTTGAGACCAGTAGCCTCACAGAACGGGATGTCCAACCAATATACTTGGATTATATCGAAGTTATGTTACCAATTGAATAGTGATTTACCATCTTTGCATTCACTTCAGGGAATGAAACAGATCCAATAATCGCATGGAATAAACATCATGCTTGCATTCACTTTAGGGACCATCATGCTTTGCATTCACTTCAGGGAATGCCTCCCACGGAAATTTGTCAAGATGAATTTTTTGTAACATGAATTTAGGAGAAGTTTATAGTTGATTTTTTTCGACGTAAAAGAAATATTGCTTTCGAGAAAAATCATCATGATTTATCATACTTTAAAATAATAATTTAAAGAATAAAAAAAAAATCAGAATTTACCGATATTGATTTTTCTCTCGAGGACAATGAAGACATATCAAATGACCAATACATCTTCTCATGATTTCTTTATGTCATGTCTCTTTCCG
Source organism: Hibiscus trionum (assembly GCA_030270665.1). Lineage (NCBI taxonomy): Eukaryota > Viridiplantae > Streptophyta > Magnoliopsida > Malvales > Malvaceae > Hibiscus > Hibiscus trionum. The sequence continues at coordinate 35,300,151 of BSYR01000005.1, forward strand.
AGCCATTTAAAGATATGCAAAACTCAAAACATGGTTAAAAAATACCAATATCATCAAATAAAATATCATAAACAAACATTGATATTTAGTTATAAAATAATGTAAATATAACAAAGAGACCATATCTAAAATTTTCCGATAGATTTCAAAAATATTTGCACATATCACGCCTTACATATTCAAATGCTCAAAGGAAAATAAATAGCATAAACAAATCTTTTTATTTTAGATACAATACTTAGTAGTTAAGTAATGAGGGACTAGATCTATACATGATATGTATAACTTGATAAATAAATGAAAACCACGATAATTGTGCATATCATATAAAACTCAAAACAATGTTAAAAACATCAATTCTTATCAATAAAGTAATATGAATTCGAAACATACTCTAACGCTCGAAGAACAATCAACATGCAATAAATTATTGTGCTTTTTTTACACAAGTAAATTATTATAACTTTTTTTTTTGAAAATCCTATTCTACTTCTACCTAGAGGGGGAGGGGGGGAAATCTAGGTGAAGGCAATGCTTCTGAGGGGTCTTGAACCCAGGACCTAAAGGGAAGGGAGTGGAGCAGGTGAGCGTGCTCTGACCACCAGACCATCATCGCATGCTCATAAATTATTATAACTTGAAACATATACAATTGTAACATATTCATAATAATTTATTGTACCAAATACCTTTAAAACTTGTTGAAAACGCATGTCTAGCCTTTTAAATTTAACCAAATTTTTTATCGACAAAAATATCCTAAGTTTGATAGTCCAAGACAATTTAAGGGTTTCTTATACAAACACCAAATCAAAAATAAATAAAACAAAGCCAACTTATTAGGGTAACTCGTTTACCATGGCATGTTTTTCTTAAACTATGTACGACTATTCTTAGTATTATATATATATATATATAAAGGGTTAGGATCAACTTACATTGCGTAAAACTAAATTACTTTTACACAGTTTTTGAACCGTTGGATGATGGTAATTAACGGCTCAGATTATTTCCTTATTTTTTTTATTCCAAGTGATAATCTTCACATTTTTTACTCTTAATCTCATTCATCCATTTCACTAATCCAATGGCTATGAATTAGTGTAAAACTCAATGAGTTTTACATCATGTAATTTAATCCTATCCCTATATATATATGGATAGAATCCAGTTACACAGTGTAAAACTCTCTAAGTTTTACACGTTTTTTGGATCGTTGGTTGGGTTAAACGGATGGATAAAATTAACAGTAGAATATATGAAGATTATCACTTGGGAAAAAAGTAAGGGGTTAATCTCAGCCATTCATTTCCCCCATCCAACGATCCACAAAACGTGTAAAACTTAAAGAGTTTTACACTGTGTAAGTTGATCCTAACCCATATATATCATTCCATGCACCTCTTTAATAATTTTTTTTGTTACATAAAGTAGCATTCCACATGTCCCTAAAATATTTAAAGTTTTTCCAAATTAAAACTGACACCAAACCTGATTCATCACTTACAGATGCTCGGGTCTCGTAATATTGCCTAACCTCAAAACATATGTAAGCTTGGTCGGAATCGCACATGTATCTATTGTCTTTCATACGTCGACAAATGACTCCATCCAATATATCATAGAGCTTCTTCGAAGGCTCTCCGTCATCACAAATCATGTCATTGAATATATCATTGATGACACCAAGTATAAATAAATAATTTGTTAACAAATTGATGATCTAAATATGAAGAAAACCAACTAAAAGTTTAGAATGCACTAACCCGTCATAGATCACAAACTCTTCGTATCATATTTTGAAAACATTCAAGAACTATCAACAAAAAAACTAAAATAATTTAGCGAGAACGTGCTGATAACGTGTTGTAAATAAAATAACGAAGAACAACGAAAAATAATAAAAGAAAGAGATGAGAGAAAAGAGATATTTGTATTATTTTCAAATATAGACTTAAGTACAATGCCTTCAATGAATCATATATTTATAAGCATAAGAAGTACATAATACGTTAAGCTCTAATTAATGTAGATAATAATCCTAATGATAAAGTAAGTCAAATCTCCTTGATACAATTCTTATCATGATAGACATCCACGTAGATAAATATTCATAACAATATACAAAATAATTACAATCACATTGAAAATCAATGGTTGAGTTGTAAAAATATAAATAATAAAATAATTATAAAAGTATAAAATTTACTTAAGTTTACACTGATGTATCTTACACCTTTTAAATATATACCCATATGAAAAAATTATATATCAAAATGTTATCAATCATGAAATGTAAATTGATAGACACAAATAAAATAAAAAACATGATATAAGAAAAAAATAAAAAAACATAGTTTAAATAATTTAAACATATAAAAGTTAGATGCCATAATTTGTATAAATTGATATTCGTGTAGAACATGTTAATATGGACTTGAGACGACCAAACACATTTTGATGGATGGCAATGAGTCAATGACTACTTATCAACAAACAAAAACCAGGATAATTGTAGCCACTGATTGAGTATTGTTTAATTAGTATTGTTGTTGGCATGGGCGGAGCAACACTCATGATTGGGGTGTCTGTTAACATCCAAAAAAATTAAAAGAATTATATTTTTTTTATATAATTTGTATATAAAAGATTAAAAATATATATAATTGGCACCCGTTTTTAATTAAATTTATACCCCTTTATAAATAATTAACCCTTCTTAAATATCGTTCAAGAAAATGACATCCCTTATATAAATTCTTGGCTCGGCCCCTTGTTGTTGGTACAATATATAAAAAATATAAAATTAAAAATGTTAGAGTGTTCAATGTTTTTTTAAAGAGATTTTGATATATAAATATTGTACACTAAATTTTAAAAAAATTGTAGACAAAATAAATCCGTCATTAATTCATTTATGGAGAAAAAAATAAAAATAAAAATTTAAGTTTAAATTTAAATTTAATGTTTAATGTTTAGTGTTGTTCTAATTTTAAGGGATATCTTTGAAGGAATAATCTACTAGGAAATTTTAAGGTGAGATAGTTTAGGGTGAGGCTAAAATGAGATGCTACATAAATTCTTACTAAAATGGGAAGAATTTATGTAGGACTGGGTAAGAATTTGTGTAATTACATAAATTCTTACTAACTGGGTAAGAATTTGTGTAACTACATAAATTCTTAGCAACATGGCAAGAATTTGTGTAGATTTTGCCTTGCCTAAGAATTTGTGTAACTACACAAATTCTTATATTATATCTTGAATTCTTACTAAAATGGTAAGAATTTGTGTAACTACACAAATTATTATCAATTGAGTAAGAATTTGCGTAAATCCACCTAATTTTAGTTGCACTATAAGGGTGCATCACCCTAGAATTTCCCGCAATCTACTATTTCATATGCTTTTTATTAAACTTGTTTTCATTATGATAATATTTATTTTATATATTTGGTTTAATTTGAATTTTATTTTATAAGTTAAAAGTAGTAATTGTTTAAACTAAATTGTTGTTATTGTTAGAATCATGAGAGGGAGACGGCGGGGTGTGGAGTTAGGGAACCAAGTATGGACATTGTTTGTGGCGAATTTGCCAAATCAACTACATTGGCAAGGAATTTGGCAGTTGTTTGATCGCCATGGTGTGGTTGTCGACGTGTTTGTACCCCGTAAGAGAGCGAGAGATGGCACACGTTTTGGTTTTGTAAGAATGGAATCAGCGATCGATGCAAATAGGGTAATCGAAAGGCAGAATGGATTTTGGTTATATGGTTCAAAAATTAGGGTTACAATGGCGTATAATGGAGATCGGGAGGTAACGCGACAAAGGTCTTGGAGGACACAATCGGCTGGATCCCAACCTAATAAAGATTTGCGATCACAGAGCAAGAATGAGGGTTTTCAGCGGAATGAGGATCAATCGGAATTGATAGGGCACCAACGGAGGAAGGGGATTGATCCAATATGTCACGACGCTTACCGAAAAGAGGAGGGGAAACTGGACATGGCGATGCGAAAGCAAGCAAAAGGGATCATTAATGTGGAGAAATATGAGATTTTAAAGAATTGTGCTATAGAATTCTGTCGTAAACCATATCAAATAGCAGAATTAGCAAAAGAATTCCACAAATCTGGATTGATTGGATTCTCAGTGATGCGGATAGCGGGATCGGTTGTTCTTTTGATGTTTGACACAACGGAAGCTCGGGGGGAGATGTTGCAATCTGGAAAATTGGAACATTGGTTAGAAAGTGTATCGCCATGGTCTCCGTCAACGACAATCCCAAGTAGGAGGGTTTGGCTATCAATTAGTAATCTGTCGATACACACCTGGTCGGAGGAAACTTTCCATAATATTGCGGCATTATGGGGTGTTTTGGTCCGTATCGACATAGAAACATTAGCCCCATCATCGTTTGAGAGAGCAATAATACAAATGGAAACAGATTGGGCTTTCCACATTGACGAGGTAATCGATTTGGAAGTGGTGGGAGAGACATTCCAAGTCCGTGTTCTGGAGTTTGAGGAGGCGATAGGGCCTAAATGTGATTGCAGCTGTGAAGTGGAATCGAGTGAGGATAGAGACGATGCGGAGGATCGAGAAATTGAATGGAAAACAAATTCTGTCTATAATGATAATGGGTCATCCATGGAGGACACAGTGGTGCCGAATTCAGTCTCAATAGGGGACACAAAGGCGAGGGAGGAAATTATGGTAGATGGGAGCTACCTTGATCGCATTTGGAAGGAAAACCAACGAACGGAGTGAGAGTGGTAGAGACGTCGAGCTGGATGGATGACGAGCAAGTGGGTATGTTGAATAGAGAGGTGGGCGAACGGGCAAGTGGCGAGGTGTTGGGTGCAGTGGAGGATGTTGATAAATTGTGTGAGGTGCAGTCGAATGAACGTCGGAATGAATTAAGCCCAGCGAGGAATGGGCCACGGGTAGAACTGTCAAGGGTAAATAAAGCTATATTAGTTGAAGTGAATGGGGAACAAAAGCGAGTTCGACAATTAGAAGAGATTGAGGCGAGCTTGGCGCAGGAGGGGGATAAACCAATCGTGGAACAATTCACGAAACGGGGACGTGGACGGCCACGAAAAAAGAAGGAATTGGATACAGGACCAAAGGTAATCGTGAATGGTTCATTGTCGGACTCCGATTTTGTGTGCCGTAAGTAAGGGATATTGCGCGAGGCTCGTGAGACAGTGGGCTTGGGTAATTTAATAGGGCAGTAACGGAGGGACGAGAGGAAGAGATAGTCAGAGATATAGCGCGCTTAATTGAAGCGCGCAGTCACAAAGCCTAGCAAACAATGAAGATGTTGTCGTGGAATGTTTGGGGGATTGGCGCGTTATCGAAAAGACGATCTATTCGGCGCATTCTACGTCAACATAAATGCGTTTTGGCTATACTCCAAGAGACCAAAACGGAGCTGATCACAGATGGGATTGTTCGCCAATTATGGTATGAGGATGTTTTCGAGTTTAGCTTTGTGCTGTCGGAAGGGAGAACGGTTGGGATTCTTGCAATTTGGGACCCTAAAGGCTTCAAAGTAGAGACGCAGAATTAGCGTAAGAATATGGTTATTTTGGTTGGTCGATGGGTGCGTAAAGATTGGTCGGCGAGGTTGATTGGGGTGTATGCACCTTGTGTGATTGCTGAGCAAGTGGTTTTTTGGGAGGAAATTATACAAGTGGTTCAATCAAAACAAATTGAGTGGTGCGTGTGTGGCGATTTCAACATGGTGACAAAGGCAGCAGAACGAACGGGAAGTGTACACCTTGCTAGAGGTATGAGTCATTTTTGTGCATTTATTGAACAAATTACTGTAATAGATGTTCCGATGCAGGGAAAGCTATTTACATGGTTTGGTCCGGGGGGAAGGGAAGCCGTCTGGATCGATTCCTAGTTACGCAAGGTTGGGTGAACCGTTTTGAGGCCCTAACAGTATTGAATCTGCCGAAGGAATTATCCGACCACTCACCCATCATTCTTGTTGGTGATGCGTTTGATAGTGGGCCGAAGCCGTTTCGATTCTTTAATATTTGGTTAAAGGATATTCAGGCAATGGAGGATGAATGGAATAGGCTGTCGTTGAATGATGAGGGGGCTGCTATTTCGACGAAATTGAAAGGTTTGAAACATATACTAAAAGGATGGAATAGGCAGGGTGTTAATGTAATTGAAGAACAGTACAAGAGTGTGGTTGGCGAATTGGAACAACTGGATGCTAATTTTAGGTCCGAGGGGCAATCAGAGGGTGACATTTCTCGGGCAAGGGAGCTTTATGCGAAGTTGTGGAAGCTGGAAAAATTGAGAGAATCAATATGGAAACAAAAGTCAAGGGTGCTATGGTTGGCGGAGGGTGATCGCAACACTAGTTTTTTCCACAAAGCGGCGAAAATTCATCAATTGCAAAATCAAATCTCGGGTATTCAGGTAGATGGTAAGTGGGAGACTAATCCGGAAAGGATGAAATATTTGTTTCGAAGAGAATTTCAGAGGCACTTCGTTAAGCCGTTTGCAGCAGGTTCATTCTTGCCGAATGTGAACTTTGGGGTGTTGTCGAACGAACAACGACGGGGTCTTGAAGTGGTATTCACTGAAGAAGAAGTGAAGGCTGGGATTTGGAGCTGTGAGGGGGCGAAGGCACCAGGCCCGGATGGATTCCCCTTTGAATTCTTCAAACAAGGGTGGGAGTTTCTGAAGTCGGATATCATGTGTTTTATGTCTGATTTTTTCAAATCAAGCAGGCTACCAAAGGGAATCAATTCAACATTTGTGGTGCTGATAGCAAAAAAGGACTGTCCGAGAGTAATTGGGAACTTTCGCCCGATCTGCTTGTTAAACTCTGTGTACAAGATTCTGGCGAAATGCTTGGCGCAAAGATTGCAAGGGGTATTCCCTTCGCTGATCACTGACGTGCAGGCTACTTTTATTAGGGGCCGACAAATTTTGGATGGTATTCTGCTAGCTAATGAGGTAATTCATTCCATGAAGAAATGTAATTTGGCGAATGGGGGGTGATTCTAAAATTAGACTTTGCAAAAGCATATGATTGTATCAGTTGGACGTGTCTAGATCATATTATGTGCCGTATGGGTTTTGGTGAGAGGTGGAGAGGTTGGGTAATGGCGTGTGTGAGCTCAGTTCGGTTATCGATTCTGATAAATGGTAGTCCGACGAAGGAAATTCTGATGCGGAGAGGCATTAGACAGGGGGGTCCGTTATCGCCTCTTCTATTTGTGATAGTGGCTGACTTACTTCACCAATTCATGGTAAATGCGGAACGATTGGGGTTGATAAAAGGAGTGCGAGTGGTTGGGGATATTGTTTTGTCCCACTTACAGTTCGCAGATGACACGATTATGTTTTTATCGGGAGGTGTGGAGGTTGCGCGGAACCTGAAAAGAGTGCTTACATGCTTCGAGTATGCATCTGGATTGCAGATAAACTACGACAAATCTTGTCTTTTTGGAATTGGTGTGGACAGTGAGATGATTATGAGTTTTGCGTCGGTCCTGGGCTGCCCGATCGGTGAATTACCGATAATGTATTTAGGTATTCAGTTGGGTGTGCATCCGCGTGGGGTTGAAGTTTGGGAGCCGCTTATTACAAATGTTCGTAAACGTCTTTCAGGGTGGAAACCCAAGTCACTATCGTTTGTGGGTCGGTTGCTGTTAATTAACACTGTTTTATCCGCACTTCCGGTATATTACATGGGTGTCTTTATGGTACCTAAACATGTTGTGCGACGCATTGATAGCATTCAGAGGAATTTTCTTTGGGGTGGTAAGGAGGAGAGGTCGAAGATAAGCCGGATAAGCTGGGATGTGGTATGTAAGCCAAAGCGAATGGGAGGACTTGGGGTGGTGAATTTACGTACCAGAAACTTGGCGTTGCTCGCAAAGTGGGTTTGGCGATTTGCACAGTCGGAGAACTCATTATGGAAGTCGATAATTGTGGCGAAATATGGTACGACTGTGAGAAAATGGCAAATTCAACAAAAGGGTAAAAGGCAACATGTCGGCGATGTGGAAACAAATCGTCGAGGTGCAAAATGACGAGTACGTGGACGAATTTGTAAATGAGAATCAATTTATGTGGTTTGTGGGGGAGGGTGATAAGGTGTTATTTTGGTGGGATTGATGGGCACTCGAGGAGCCTTTGAAGAATATATTCCCGCGCTTATTTGGGTTGGCGTCAAATAAGTTGGTTTTTGTCCGAGAGATGTTGAGTTGTCCAAGTGTGGATTGGGCGAATCACTTCTGACGTGAACTGCGTTCTTTTGAAACAAAGCAGCTTGCTGAATTGAGAGCTTGTGTGGCAGGTCTGAAGTTGCGTGCGGGAGTGGCGGATAGGATTGTTTGGAGACATTCAAATTTGGGACTGTTTTTGGTGGGGAAATTGCATGGTTTGATGTCCTCATTTGGCATGTCCGATTCTCTGCAGGTGGGTATGGTGTGGAACATTCCACTTGTGCCGAAAATCCAATGTTTCTTGTGGTTTATCTTGGTAGATCGATTGCCGACCCTCCACATGCTTCACGATCGTGGCATTCCCATCCCGTCGTCCTTTCTCGGTTGTCGATGGTGTGGTAATGGTGAGGATAATTGTGACCACATTTTATGGTCATGTGCATTTGCTTACGATGTATGGTCTGACTTCTTATCATGGTGGGATGTTGCTATGGTTCGGCCGCGGCAAATTGGTGAATTTCTTGCTCAATGTTGGTTGGGTTGTTTTAATGGGGATGTTCGGGCTTGGTGGATGATTGGTTGTGCAAGCGTTGTTTGGTTGATGTGGTTAGCGAGGAACGAGCTCATGTTCCAAGGCCGTCGAGCATCGGGTCGCTCAGTGTTTTTTCTTATCCAACTCCGTGCGTTGTATTGGACACGGACGTACATGGAGGAAGCGAGCTTGAACGAGACGATCTGGTGGACTTGCCCGAGGCGATGCTGGCCGGTGCAACATGCAGCCAATATGGCTCGGTTGCACGTCGCATGGGTACCCCCTGGAAGGTGTATGGAAATTCAACGTTGATGGGGCAGCACGGAGGAAGCCGGGTTTGGCGGGTTGTGGGGGTGTTCTAAGGGATTGGAATAGCCGTATTTTGGCGATTTTCTCGGGCTCGATTGGAATTGCTGATTCCAGTGTTGTGGAAATTAAGGCGATTGCTTATGCCTTACGGATGTTACGTGAGATGCGATTGGGGGTGGTTTCATCGATTGTGGTGGAATCAGATTCGATGGTGACTGTATCGTGGCTGCAGCGTCCGGATCGTCGGCCTTGGCAGCTTTGGCGATGGTTCCAGCAGATTGACGAGGATTGTGTCGTGTTTCCCTGCGTGTGTTTCAACCATATCTTTAGAGAAGCAAATGGCGTTGCGGATTCATTGGCGAAAAGTAGTATTGATAGGAGCAATTGGGTATGGTTGTATATGCAATGAAAGGTTGTTTGTTCGTGGCACAATCACATTTGTACTCTTTTCCTCTACTTAGGCTTAGAGAGGTTGTTAATGAGGCCGATGTGAGTTGTGGTTTTTGTATGATTTCATATAAATAAAATCATACTTTGCTGTGCAAAAAAAAATTGTTTAAACTAAATTTAATTTTTAATTTTTGATTATTGTTCATTATTAATTTTATAAAAGTAACTGTAAAACTTAATTTGATTTTGATATAACAAATTGTCTAAGGACCTATTTGTAAAAGTAAATAAACTTTTAAGTATTCTAAAGTCTCGCAAATTGACAAGCAATTTGAACCAAAACTGATTCTTAAGTCAAAAGGTTTTAACCTACAAAATTTTCTAAGTGTTTCTAAGCCAAACTATACATTTACGCCTAGGCGTATCGATACGTCTTAGTCGTATCGATACGATTTTAATCACTAGAATTTTTATCGACAAAAGCATATTGATATAGTTATACTCGTATCGATACGACATTCATTATGGGCTTACTTTTATGCTTCAGCATACCGATACAATTGTCTCCATATCGATACGGTTTGGTTTGATTCAACAAATTTTTGCATTTAATAAAATAGTTGTTGCTTGTCAGTTATGCGAATCAACAATTTTCAAACGGTTTTTGGACCGTATCGATGCGCCCATATAGTGTATCGATACACTTTTTACTTAAGTTTCACTCAGGATTTTAGTGAGAAAAATCTGAATCGATACGGTTATTGCATATCGATACACCCCTTATTTTACACTATAATCGTACTGATACGCCTTCCCGCATATCGATACACCCCTCTTAAATGTGCACAACGTCTTTTTCTTCTTTGAGATAGGTATCGATACGGGCCTTCGTGTACCGATATGGTGGGCAGTTGAAGAGCATTTATTGCGCCAAAAATGAAGCTCAACGGCTAGATAAATGATCTCAAACACCCAAATGGCTAGAAATCAATGCAAGGGTATAAAAGCAAGCCTACAGAACCACAACAACAACTATTGAACCTATTTTCAACATCCAAGCATATACCCAAACCCTTGAGCTTAAAGAGTCAAAAATATTATACCCCACTTTAAAAAGTCAATTCACCCCCTCTTGGCAAATTTCGATTCGATTGATTCACTCAACAATTGGTATAAGAGCTTAACTCTTTGAGAGACTCACATCCACAAGTAGAGATCCTAGAAGAAGATCAATCAACCACAAATTAAAGCCATGAAATCTACCTTCGGGCCAAATTTGTACAAGTCACAATCCATCACCAAACCACCATTATTCGATAGGGATAACTAGCCCTATTGGAAGAACCGAACGAGGCTCTTTATCAAGTGCAATGACTACACCCTTTGGGTTGTAGTAGAAGATGGTCCGAACATTCCGATAAAAAGAAATGAAGAAGGAAGACTCATTCCAAAGACAAAGGTGGAGATGACGGATGAAAATAGAAGAAAACTACAAGTAAATGGCAAGGCTTTACACATCATCTTTTGTGCACTTAGACCCGACATGTAAGCAAAGATGTCATCTTGCACAAATGCGAAGGAGGTGTGGGATAAGCTAGAGACCACCTACGAAGGCACCAACGATGTAAAAGATAACAAGATTGGGATCCTTAATTTGTGTTACGAGAACTTCAAGATAGAGCCAGATGAGAGCGTCTCAAAAATGTTTAATCGATTCTCCGTCGTAGTAAATGGTCTCAAGGGCTTCGATGAGATCATTTCCAAAGACAAGCTAGTCCGGAAGCTTCTTTACTCTCTTTCTAAATCATAGGATAGGAAGAGAACCACAATCATCGAGGCCAAGAATTTGAAGATTTTGAAGCTCGATGAGTTGGTGGGATCTCTCCTTACTCATGAGATCATGAAGCAAGGAAGGGAAGAAGAAAAGAAGAGAGAAGGGAAAAGAGTGGAGAAGCAAGAGGTAGAGAAGAAGAAGCAAGTAATTGCTCTCAAGTCTTCTCAAGAGGAAAACAATTCTAGCAAGGATGAATTTGAGGAATTGGTTGTGGTAGCCAAGAGATTCTCTCAGTTCATGAAGTCCAATTGAGGAAGAAAATTTCAAAGAATAATAGACTTTAAGAACAAGAACAAAGAAGAGGAGAAAGATCAACTCATTTGATATAAGTGCAAGAAGTCGGGGCACATAAGATCGGATTGCCCTCAACTCAAGAAGAAGAAGAAGAAGCTCAAAGCCCACGTTGCTACTTGGAGCGATGAAGAATCATCATCCGATGAAGAGGAGCACAAAGTGGCTAATCTTTACCACATGACTATTGATGATGATCCTAAGATAAACCATAACTCATCTACTTTTGATTTCACCTTTGATGAGCTTCAAGATGCATATGATGAGTTGCAAGAGGTTTACGATGAGTTGGTGGAAAATTAAAAGGAATCAGTTTTGAAAAACAAGAAAACGATTTCCGATTTAAAAACCCAAAACGATTCCCTTTCCAAAACCAACTCGGAACTTGAAAAGAAGATTTTGGTTTTACAAGATGATCTAAAATATTTTCAAAATGAAAATATAGATTTAAACAATCTTATTTCAGAAGTCCATGATGATCACCACAAAGTGGTGAATGAGCTTAAGGCTTCTCTTAATATAGCTGGAAAATAAGATTTTGAAAAAGAAATTTTTTTCAAAACCCAACTATGTGAAGAGGAACTTTAATTACTACAAACAAAGAAGCTCTTAAAAGTATCCTAAAGGTAAAAGAATTAGAAGTGTATGGGTTCCTAAGGAGCTAGTAGCTTCTAATAATATTCGGGTTATTGCTTCTTTGATTCCTAAGGGAACCAAGTATTTGGGAGCTAACTCACATAGACCCAAAATGATTTGGGTACCAAAAATCAAGAACTAATCTTTGTTTGTAGGAGAAGCATTGCTACAAAGCCAAACCTTCAATTCAAAACACTTGGTACCTTGATAGTGGATGCTCAAGACTCATGACCAGCGAAAAAAGTAGATTCATAGAGCTAAAGCCAAAGATTGGTGGAGTGGTCACATTTAGTGACAACTCCAAAGTCCACATTGAGGGTATTAGTTCCATTGGTAATCTCTCTTCTATTCTCATTGAATATGTTTTATATATCAATGGTCTTAAACATAATTTATTGAGCATTAGTCAATTGTGTGATAAGGGTTTTAATGTTCTTTTTTGATGTTAATGGTTGCAAAATTGTGGACATTAAAATAAATAAAATAATGCTCATTGGTCATCGCATAGGTAACATATACATGGTGCATTTAGATAACATTCATAAATCTCATGTATGTTTGGTTGCTCAAAATGAAAATGATGCATGGTTATGGCATAGGAAACTAGGGCATGCTAGCATAAGTGTTTTAGAGAAATTAGTTTCCCAAAATCTAGTTAGAGATTTACCTAAGCTAAAATTTTCGTTAGATAAAATTTGTGATGCTTGTGCTAAGGGTAAACAAAAACGAACTTCATTTAAATCTATCAATGATGTTTCAACTAGTAGGGTATTACAATTGATTCATATGGATCTCTTTGGGCCTATTAGGATAACTAGCTTGGGTGGAAAATCATATACATATGTTTTAGTTTATGACTACTCTAGATACACTTGGGTTCTCTTTTCTAAGTAAAAAAGATGAGGCTTTAGAAAAATTCATCACATTTTTTTAAAAATTACTCAAAATGACCTTGGTCAAAACATTTCTCATATTAGAAGTGGCCATGGAACGGACTTTCAGAATCTAGGTTTTGAGGATTTTTGTAACACTAGTGGTATTAGCCATAATGTTTCCGCACCTCGCAATCCTCAACAAAATAGGGTAGTTTAGAGGAAAAATCGTACTTTAGAAGAAATGGCTAGAACCATGCTTTGTGAAAATAATTTACCTAAGTATTTTTGGGCGAAAGCCACAAACACCGCTTTTTATATCATAAATCAAGTAATGATTAGGCCAATTTTAAAGAAAACTCTTAATGAGATTTTAAAATCCAAGAAGTCTAACATTAGCTATTTTCATCCTTTTGGATGCAAGTGTTTCGTTTTAAACAATGGAAAAGATCATTTAGGTAAATTTGATGCAAAAAAGTGATGAAGCTATTTTCTTAGGTTATTCTTTAAATTCTGAAGCCTGTCGAGTTTTTAACAAAAGAACCTTAGTTGTAGAAGAGTCTATACATGTGGTTTTCGATCATAACATCCTTCCGAGGAAGGATTCTTGTGATGATGATGATGTAGGAATCATTGAAGCCAATAATGGTGGACAATCATCAAAGGTGGATGAGATTCCAACCAAAGAAGAAGAAGCACAATATCCTTCCATAAAAGTCTTGAAGTAAATGAATCTTAGTAAAAAGGAAGTGAGCTACCCAAGGGAACTCAACTATGTCAAAGATGGTGAAATCTTGGGTGATCTATCCAAGGGGGTAACCACTAGATCCTCTCTTAAATTGCTTAATAATGTTGCATTCATTTCATGCATTGAGCCTAAAAATATCAAAGAAGCATTAAAAGATGATTTTTGGATATTGACTATGCAAGAAGAGCTTAATCAATTTGAGAGGAGTAAAGTTTGGATATTAGTTGATAGACCTAGTAATAAGTCTACTATAGGAACTAAATGGGTATTTAGAAACAAACTATATGAGAGTGGTAACATAGTGAGGAACAAGGCTAGACTTGTTGCTCAAGGTTATACTCAAGAAGAGGGAATCGATTTTGATGAAACATATGGACTCGTAGCTAGAATGGAAGCAATTAAGATGCTTCTTGCATTTTCATGTTTTCATGAATTCAAGCTTTTTCAAATGGATGTTTAAAGTACCTTTTTAAATGGTTTTATTAATGAATAAGTGTATGTTGAACTACCACCCGGTTTTGAAGACCCATTTTTCTAAACCATGTTTTTAAATTAACCAAAGCTTTATATGGTTTGAAACAAGCTCCTAGAGCTTTGGTATGAAATGCTTTCAAACTTTTTGGTTGAAAAAGGTTTTGAAAAAGGCAAGGTGGACACTACACTTTTCATTAAAAGAAATGGCAATGACATTTTAGTAGTACAAATTTATGTTGATGATATAATCTTTGGTTCTACTAAAGAGTTTTATTTCCAAGAATTTTCTAAGCTAATGCAATGTGAGTTTGAGATGAGCATGATAGGGAAGCTCTCATTCTTCTTGGGGCTCCAAATCAAGCAAAGGAAAGATGACATCTTCATCAATCAAGCTAAGTACATCAAGTATATGCTAAAAAAAGTTTGGCTTGGAGAATGTGAAGCCTCAAGCCACTCTAATGAGCTCATCAATTAAGCTTGGCAAAGATGGAGGTATATGTGTTGATTCTAAGCTTTATCGTTCAATTATTGGTTCCTTTTTTTGTAATATCCCAAAACTTGGCCTAGGAATATGTTACATGTATCACTAGCCAACCTACTCAGAAATTATCACCTATTAGATTAATTAAATGGTTTAGGACCAAAATTAAAGAAAAGCAAAATGTGATAATCTATTATGGTGTGACTAAAATCGAAGGATGACAGGAATTTAGGATTGCATGAAAAAGTATTATACAAATAAAGGACTTGTACATTTGTCCATGAAAGACAATGCCACGTAATGGAGAGTGATGAGTCGACATTAATGGGGAATTGAGAAAATATGAGAAAACTCTCAGCATCTTCATCATCTTCAACTTTTCCTCCATGGCCGAACCTTGAGCACATAGAGAGAGAGAACTTGGAAAGCTTGTCCATGGAAGGGGTTTTGGTTGGATTAGTGCAAATTGCAAACCCATGCTTATGAAATCTAAAGATTTAGGGGTGAGCTAGTTTCTATTTTCCTTCAATTTATGAATCAAATTGTAGTTTGACTGTAAATTTCTTGTGTGCCATGTTTGGTAGTTTGAATTGATTGAGTTAAAATATAGGAAACTATTAGATCGATTCATACATGAAATTGAGCCATGAATTGAAGGATGTAAAACTATATGCATGTTCTTCCCTTGAATTTCTATGTGGATGATGATTATGAAAGTTTCGATGTTGAATAAAATTCATGGTTAAGTTGTTAAACTAGAGAAGTCCATAACATGAATAAGAGACCAAATTAGCTAGATTATGAACTTGAAATTATTGATTTGGTTCCTATATGTAACTATGTGTATGAACACATTATTTGGACTGTTGTAGATAAATAGGGATGTATTGAGATTAAATTGAAGGCATATATGTGGGCTGGGAAAATAATGAGACTGCTTTAGAACCAGAATTATAAAGAATAACTATTTTGAAATAATAAAATGGCTGGATTGAATGAATTAAAAACAAGGGAATTGTTCTATATACATGAACTTAAAGTTAGAGACTATTTTTACCAAAAAAAATATAGTGAAGGGATATTTCAAGTATTTAGAAGAGGGATTAAATTGCTTGTAATAGGGGACTATTTTAATAAATTTAAAGAATGTTTAATAACATAAGGATTGTTTTGCTTATATAAAAATGTAAAATGGATTGTTTTGATTACATGTTTATATACACATGATTAGGGGTTGTTTGGCTATAATTTAAGTGTGAGGGGCTGAATTTGGTGATCAAAATAGGCAATTTTGTCTTTTTAATGGAATGGACTGGTTAGGAATTATATAAGTGTATAAACACACATGAATCAAAATTGCTATGCATCAATGCTAAACTTAGGCGGGCTGTTTGTGAGTGATATGGTGCAGTTTGGTACCTCGCTGTAAAAAACAAAAATTATGAAGGAAAATAACTTTGGACTGTTTTTAAATACATTAGAAGCATATCTGGTTCTCCCCGAAATACGTTGAGGTGCAGCAATTGACTAGACATCTAGGGGTAAAGCACTGTTTCGGTGTAGGCCGCGAGAGCGGTACCAAATCGAGGCAAACTCTGAATACTAGATATAACCTCAAAATAATAGGGGTCGAGGTCGACCAGTGAGACGATGTGGGATAAGCTTCATTGTCGAGAGGGAAATAGCCCGGATCACCAGATAAGGCCCCTAAATGACCGCTCAGTGATAAAGGAGATAGGGTTGCAGAGACAGCCAGGAGGTTTGCCTAGAAGCAGCCAACCTTGAAAGAGTGCGCAATAGCTCACTGATCGAGCGCTCTTGTGCCGAAGATGAACGGGGCTAAGCGATCTGCCGAAGCTGTGGGATGTAAAAATGCATCGGTAGGGGAGCGTTCTGCCTTAGGGGGGAAGCACCCGCGTGAGCGGGAGTAGACGAAGCGGAAGCGAGAATGTCGGCTTGAGTAACGCAAACATTGGTGAGAAACCAATGCCCCGAAAACCCATGGGTTCCTCCGTAAGGTTCGTCCATACTTGTATTCATGTAAAATTTAAGACTGTTTTAAGGAGTATTGAAGCACTTTAGGAATTGTTTTGTACCCATTTGAATATAGTCGGGGATGTGTTGAATATAAAGAAAATTTATGAACTATTTAGAACATATGTGGACTGTTTTATCATGATTACATGTGTATACATGTTATAGGAACTATTTGTTGATATATAATTGGTTACAAGTATGTTATGGACTATCTTACTTGTATGTGAATGTATTAATGAATTGTATGAACATGAATAAGTGTGTATCTAGACTAGACTAATTTGTGAGTACATATGTATGCACCTTTAGGGAATTCGAATTTATTGTTAAATAAATGGAGATGAGTACATCCTTATGTTGGTTGTTTGTTTGAGGTACACATTTTGTTGAAGAGCCTTGTAAATGTAAAGTAAGATGGAAGAGAGAAGAGTAAGTGTGGTTCAGGTATCCTGTAACTTTAGGATAAGAGGTGAGCGTAGTTGGTTGTGTTTCGGGTGACACGGTGTCATTCCGAAGTTATAGTTTTATTATGATTAATTTGTTGAATGGTTATGGATGGATTACACTACTTATTCTTATTGTGTATAAAGCTCAATTAGAGCAAATTGGGGAGGGGCACTAATTCATAGCATGGTATCCTTGATAACATGCCTGGTAATACATTATATGAGTACTTTGTGCCTTGCTATGTTACATTTGTATGAATGATTATGTTTATGTTTACCTTGTAATAAGCTTTAAAGCTAACTACTGATCAACACTTTCATAAGACTTAAAGAAGAATAATTATTCCTAACTTAACAACTTATGAATTAATAATCTTAAAGTACCAAAAGCTCAATGTTTAACATAATACATTAAGTAAGTAACATGCAAGATTACTTGTGCAATAAGATACTCCCCATATTATCAAACATAAGATAAGATATCTAAGTTGCCTACTCAATGGAAGCCCTTGGACACTTTGGCATAGTACATGGCATATTTAGGGACTACGGTCTATGAGCTACGGCTCGGGGGACGCCTCTTATTATATGTGATGTATTGGCGACAGTGGGAGGTAACGAGGAAGATGTACGGAGATGGTGACAGTTTGATTGTATAGAGAAGAGAAGACAGGATTGTTATGATCAGACACGAGCCATTGCTTTGTGATTTGAGCTTTGTGATACACGGACCAATACGGTCAAACACGGATCAATGTTACTCATGACCAAAAGTGATCCAAGGCAAACAATTCAAAATATTTGAATAAAGTTATACATTGAATGAATTATGAAAGAATGCCTTGATGGCAATGTTAATAATGTCATGAGACAATGCTCACTTATGATAAGAAATTCACATAATGTGGATACTTGCCTAGTGAGAGGCATTGAGCTTGGAAATGAATCCTTGATAAGCATTCTGAGAGAAATAACAAGAAATTTGAAAGTGGTAATAAGAACTCCGATAAGTCTTAGGAAGAATTCAATGTGATAAGGTTTGATCCTTGATAAGATCGATACGAATTTTTAATAAAGTTTAGGTAAGATTTGAAAGAATAGTAAGAACCTCATAAAGCTTGTAAAAGTTAAGATTACGATATAAGTTGTTGCGTGTAAAAGAGTCTATCGCAATTGTAGTGCAAGTGTACACGACGCAAGTAGTAATGTGATACGAAGTATCGGATATCGTCTCCACAGGGATTGGGCTAATAGCTTCACCTAGTTTTACTGCACGAAAGTAAAGGAAATAATTGAGAGTTGTCACGAGAATAATAAAGGAAAACGTAAATAAAAGAATAGAGAAATCAAGATAGAGAGAATGGGCTGGTATTGAATTGCTCAGTAGTGCAGGTATTGTATTGCTTAGGAATTCCAGTTCTGTCGTCACGCCTGTCGCCGACAGCACCTGTCGCGGCAGCTGTCCGTTGGTCGTCGCGGCAGCAAACACACCAACTCAGTACGTTCAAGTTTGGCAAGAATCCCAGATCTGCCTTGGCCTATCCCTAGGTCCAAGTCTGTCGATGATCACGTCTTTGACGATACCTCCCGGCGTGAATCGAAGGATGAACACCGATGTGTATGAATTCTTCCTTAGCCACTTAACCTTGCCCTATCCCTAGGCACAAGATAGTTCAACTATAAACTAGAAAACTCGCTCTTATTTCTTTCGTATACTTAACTCTCCCGATGCTAAGTAAATGGATAACCTCACAATGCTCTCCCGATGCTCTTGCAAGATATTAAAACCAAAATAAGAGAACTTGAAGTTTATTTTATTGAACTTGGAAAATCCTAAAACAAAACAACCCTTGCAACTACTTTACAAAACAACCCGTGACCCTAGAGGGAATTTAGAACATGTCGGTGACGGGTAAACGACAGAGGGGTTTAGGTTATCGGTTATGGGGTATGATGCCTCCTAGGTTAAATCTATGCCCTTATATAAGCTTTGGGCTCAAGTATTCTAAGTTAACAAGGATTACAACTTTAATGAAAAGTAAGATTCTAATGAATGCTTAATCTCTAAGGATTCCTACTTTTCAGCCGTCCTCCTTGTTTCATGGGAATTCCTCTCCTTGAGCTTTGGCTTGACATATCTTTTGATCCGGGGCTTGGAAAAATATTTGGCTTTCACACGACAGACGAGCAGATTTTTCTCTATCTATCGAGGTCCACTTTACTTTTCCTCTTCATAAGGCCGCTGTCACCTTGCTGTCACGACAGCTCCATGGCAGCTTCGTCTTCGTCGTCTGCTTGTCTAGTTCAGCTCTTCTGCTTCTCTGCCCAGCGCCTGCCTTCACCGTCTACGATGGCAGCAACCTACAAAATAAGCCATCTTTTAGTAGAATCCGTGCCTTTAATCCATTTGTGATGTTTTACTGTAAACTAACCTAAATGCAATGCAATGATGCTTGAATGCAGCAGAAATATGGGTTAAAAAGGGTGTAAATAATAGAACTTTTACACACTCAACACACCCCCAAACTCAAGTTTTTGCTTGCCCTCAAGCAATTAGACCTAAAAGAAAGATGAATAAAATAAAATAAAAATTTGTGTTGGCCTTCAAACAGTGAACTGTCACTTACCCGTCGCTCATTCTCTATAGTGGCAGCAACCTGTCGGAAAGATTAGGATCTGTCCGGAATCTCCCTATAGTCCTCGTGCAGTGTGTGCATGCTTGTGAACAGTTATATGCTAAGACTCTCTTAGTTTCACTAGAATATTCAACCCTTAACTTGAATTTTTATGCCAAAGTTTTATCTTTTTGAGGGCACATTTTCATGCTTCTTTGATTTTCTGTTTTGACTTGATTTTTCTATTTTTCTAGCTAAAGTTTCACTAGAGCCGGTTTCGGGCACCTCTAGCTAACTTCCTATAGCCGGTTTCGGGCACCTCTAGGGCTATTGATTTTCTTTTGCTAAACTTCTTTCCTAGAGCCAGTGTTAGGCACCTCTAGGGGCTATTCAAGTGCTAAGTTTTCCTATTCTAGTTTGGCTAAAAGAAATCTAAGCAGTATAACAGTCACAATGGTGTTTAAGTTTTCAGAACTATAGAAAGGCTCTAAACTTCTCCTTAAACTGTCCTAAAGATGCTGCCACGACAGAGCTGTCATGACAGGTAAGTTAACTTCACAGTTTTAAGCCAACAGTTTAATCTTTTCTGATTTTTTTTATAAGAGAAATTAAATAAATAAAAGACACAACAAATTAATAAAAAGATGTACTAAGACTCCATTAATGATGGAGGGTTGCCACCCCCAAACTCGAGGGTTGCATTGCCCTCAATACAAAATGACAGAAAAACAAAAACATGAAGGCAAGTACATCACAAAATATATAAGGCAGGCAACAAGGAAATAAAAGACTTAAATTTTCAATCGCTGTCCTCGCTGCTGCTGCTGACACGGATCAGATGGTGGCGTCTGGGCTGTGGTGGAGGCTGGACAGTTTGCTCAACGAGCTGGACGTCTGAACTGCTGCCACTGTCCCACGTGCCGCTGGTGGAGGTGCTAGCCTTGGGCATCAGCTTCCTGTCTGCCACGTGCTTCTGTCGCTTGACAGGCGTAAACTCCCTCTCTAAATTCCTTCGAATTAGAGGTTCTTCTTCGATGTCGGCTGTAGCTGGCCGCTTGGTTCCACGTGCAGGGCTGTCGACCGGAGGATTCGCAGCTGCCGTCCGGGCAGGTGAAGGGGTGGAGACAGCAGAATGTGCATGGGGGGAGACAGGTGGTGTGGGTGTAGGGGAGGGGATATGAAAATAATGGGCAGGAAAGGTGGGGAAGATGACATCCGTATAATGTAAAGTGTCGGTAATGAAATTTACTGTTGCGTTGGTGAAGTCCCGGATGAAGGTCATCATTCCCATTTATCGTTCTTCTACCCGTTGGATTGCAGCAAGGATGGTGGCAGAATGGTCTGTCGGGGCGGTGGCGGCGGAAGGTTCTGTGGCAGGCTCCTCCTCTGAGTCTGCAGGGGAGGCAGCTGGGTTGAAGGAGTGAATGGGTGTTGCAGCTATGACCTCCATGAGGCTTGAGATGTTGTTGTCAGTCCAGCCACGACCATTGACTAATTTGTCGGTGGATACCTCGGGGACAGCAGCACAGCGGCAGAGAGAAGTTATCGTGAACGGCAGGCAGAGGCGAGAGTCTATTCGATGGGCACAATCCAAAATGCTTTCCCTCATATATTGGCCCACGTTGATAGGCCTGTCGTGCATAATGGAGTGGATGAGGGCGAGACGCTGCTGGTTCACCGTCGTGTGATGGGAGGACGGCATGATACGCTTTTTGATGAAAGCGTTCCAAAGTTTAGCTTCTGGGAGCAGCTGCCCCCTTTTGACGGAGTGGGGGTTCTTTTTGCTGGTTGTCCATGTTGTTCCTTCCTCTGTCACCTCCTCCATGACAGCATCATAGGCGGCAGCATCGAGGGTGTCGAGAAATTTCTGGTGGGCATCATCATCGGGGTCAAAGAAGAGGCCAAACATGTGGTTGATGCTGTCAGCTGTGAATGGCACCTCCACTCCTCGGATGGTAACAGATGTTGTCGTTCTGCTGTCAATGGCAGCGTAGAATTCTCTAACCAGGGTGTCGTTTAGTTCTGCTGGCTGTTCTGCGAATTGCTCCCATAGTTGAGCTCGTATGGCCCTCGCAATGAATGGTCGGAGCCCCATGTTTGGTGCTTTGCGGATGTAGACGAAGCCCCTCTCTTCCCATAATTCCTTGTTGGCGAACGGCGTTGCTGCTGCTGAAGAAGAGGCTGAGGCAGCGCTGCGGCGGGTCTGTCTAGACGACATATTAGTTGTAAAGGTTGTGGAAATGAAGAAAGCAAATAAAAACTAGAGGAGAAAGCAAGGAAGAGTAAGCAGAAGTGAGAAAAATGAAAATGAAAATGGGGTTTTATAGCGGTCGAGGGGCTGCCCGTTTAATGTTGTAACGGCAGGCGTGGATAACGGAGCGACTATTGGGATTTAGCGTGTCTGACGCGTCTGACACGTATTTATGCGTTTGTTACGCGTCTGCCACACGCTTCTACGTCTGCCGTGTCAGTCTGTTGACAGCCTGTCTTATCCGTCTGCGGCGGCAGCCGAAACGACAGGCTTCAATAAATGGGCTCTGTTGGGCTGATGGATGGATGGTGGGCTTGGGTCACTTCTCCTTTTCTTCTTGACTCCTTTATTTCCTAAAAACATAAAATAGAAAAAAAAACATTATTCAAATAAAATAAACCTAATTACCTAATAAATAATAAAATAATAAAAATAAATAATAAAAATAAAATTTAGGTTAAATTAGGGATGCCTTGTGGGGCATCTCCCAAAGTAACCACTTCTTGTATTCCTGGGGCTTCAGTCCCTTGATAATGCTTGAGGCGCTATCCATTGACCTTGAATTGGTGCCCGTCTTTTAATGATTGAATTGTGATGGCACCATGGGGAAAAACTTGTACAACTTGGAACGGGCCTGACCATCTAGATTTAAGCTTCCCTGGGAAGAGTTTCAACCTAGAATTGAATAACAACAAAAGCTGCCCAGGGCAGAACTGACGTGGCAGCAACTTCTTGTCATGCCACTTCTTTGTCTTTTCCTTGTAGATTCTTGCATTGTCGTAGGCCATTGTCCGTATTTCTTCAAGCTCGTTCAGATCTAACAGCCTTTTCTGGCCTGCCTTGTCCAAGTCCATGTTCACTGCCTTAATTGCCCAGTATGCTTTATGCTCGATCTCGACAGGCAGATGACAGGTTTTCCCATAAATCAATCGATATGGAGACATACCCAATGGAGTCTTAAACGCTGTTCTATATGCCCATAATGCATCATTCAGAAGTAAAGACCAATCTTTCCTAGTTGGCTTAACCATCTTCTCAAGAATGTTCTTCACTTTCCTATTGGATATCTCAGCCTGTCCATTGGTCTGTGGGTGGTATGCTGTCGCAATCCTGTGCTTGACACCATATTTCTTCAAGGCGGCAGCAATAACCCTATTATCAAAATGTCTCCCTTCATCACTGATTATCGCCTTGGGGATGCCAAACCTCGAAAAAATGTTTTTGTGTAAAAACTTTTGGACCGTCTTGGCATCATTCTTTTGTGTGGCGATAGCTTCAACCCACTTAGAGACATAATCCACTGCTAGGAGGATGTATAAATTTCCACATGAAGATGGAAAAGGTCCCATAAAATCAATCCCCCAAACGTCGAAGATCTCGACCTCTAAAATGTTTTGCAGTGGCATCTCATTTCTCCTCGAGATGTTACCTGTCCGCTGGCACATGTCACAGTTCTTGTAAAAGTCCTGTGCGTCTTTATACAGTGTCGGCCAGTAGAACCCTGACTGCAGCACCTTGGCAGCAGTTTTGTTGCCTCCTAAGTGACCTCCATATTGTGAAGCATGGCAGTGATGGAGAATGTCCTCTTGCTCTTCTTGGGGTACACACCTCCTTATAACCTGATCTGCACATAATTTGAAAAGAAGAGGTTCGTCCCAATAATAATGCTTGACATCATTTTGGAACCTCTTCCTGGCTTGATAATTAAGATCAGAAGGGAATATTCCGCTAACTATAAAATTAACGAAATCAGCATACCAGGGGAGTTCAGAAGACTTACCTGCCGCCATGGCTGTCGCGGCAGCGATTGCGGCAGCAAAGAGCTGCTCATCTGGGAAGGTCTCCAGTATGTTTGTCTCATCAATTGGTAGACTCTGTCCCTTCTCCAATCTTGACAAGTGGTCTGCCACCTGGTTTTCTGTCCCCTTTTTGTCCTTGATCTCTAGGTCGAATTCTTGTAATAGCAAGATCCACCGTATCAATCTAGGCTTTGCATCCTTCTTTGCGAACAAATATTTCAGGGCAGAATGGTCTGTGTGCACTATCACCTTCGTCCCAAGTATGTAAGAACGAAACTTGTCAATGGAGAACACCACAGCTAATAGCTCCTTTTCTGTGGTGGTGTAGTTCACTTGGGCGTCATTTAATGTCTTGCTGGCGTAGTATATGACATGAAACAGCTTATTTCTGCGCTGCCCAAGTGCTGCCCCGACAGCATAGTCACTAGCATCACACATAATCTCAAATGGCTGTGTCCAGTCTGGTGGCTATACTATGGGGGCTGTCACTAGTTTTTCCTTCAGAACCTTGAATGCTTCAGTACATTCATCATTAAAGTCAAAGGGTCGGTTCTGCTCTAAGAGATGGCATAGGGGCTTGGTGATTTTTGAGAAATTTGCGATAAATCTTCGATAAAAACCAGTATGCCCTAAAAAACTCCTTATGCCCTTGACTGTAGTTGGTGGCGGCAGCTTCTCAATTACTTCAATCTTAGCCATGTCGACTTCTTTCCCACGGCAGCTAATCTTATGGCCGAGAACTATCCCCACATCCACCATAAAGTGGCATTTTTCCCAATTCAAAACAAGATTAGCTTTTTCACATCTTTCAAGTACCTTTTGAAGATTGCCAAGGCAGCTTTCAAAATCGTCTCCAAAGACGGAAAAGTCATCCATAAAAATCTCTAGGAAGTCCTCTGCCATGTCGGAGAATATGGCCATCATGCACCTTTGGAAGGTGGCAGGTGCATTACAGAGTCCAAATGGCATTCTCCTAAAAGCGTACGTTTCGTAGGGGCATGTGAAGGTCGTCTTTTCTTGATCCTCAGGTGCAATAGCAATTTGGTTATAACCTGAATAACCATCAAGAAAACAATAGTAAGGTTTACCCGCTAATCTATCAAGTATTTGATCAATAAAGGGTAAAGGAAAGTGGTCCTTTCGGGTAGCTTTGTTAAGCTTCCGATAGTCCATACAAACCCTCCAACCGGTTACAGTCCTGGTTGGGATTAACTCATTGTTCTCATTGGTTATCACGGTCATTCTTCCTTTCTTGGGAACACATTGCATCGGGCTCACCCATTTGTTGTCTGAGATGGCGTAAATAATACCAGCATCTAACCACTTAATTATCTCTTTACGCACCACCTCTTTCATCGCATGGTTTAGCCGCCTTTGGGCATCAATAGTCGGCTTATGATCTTCCTCCAGGAGGATTTTGTGCATGCATAACGCCGGACTGATGCCTTGAATGTCTGCTATCGTCCATCCAATCGCCTTCTTGTGCTGCCTTAGCATGCTGACTAGCTGTCGTTCCTGTTCCTGCGGCAGCTTAGCAGAGATGATTACGGGCAGTGTGTCATTTGAACCAAGAAAAGCATATTTAAGCTGCCCTGGCAGGGGCTTCAGTTCTAAGGCAGGTGGTTCAATAGTAGATGGCTTTTGGATTAAATGGTTATCCGAAGTATAATTCAAAGGTTCGAATAACTTACCTGGACGATAGCCTAACCAGTTTACCTCCTCCTGATCTTCAGTATCAGATGTATCGGATTCAGAGGAGTTGTTGTCATCGGTGCTGTCTTCGTTGCTGTCGTGACAGGCTTGTAAGTGGTTGTCGCAGCAGTGACCGAAGTTTATATCATGACAGCCCGACCTAATGTATAGATGATCAAGGGTTACATCAATGATAGCCTTGCATTCTTCATCCACATCAGCATGTTTCATTGCTTGGAGAACATTCAACTTAATCTCTTGATCGTTCACGCGCATGGTGAGTTCTCCTTTCTCCACATCAATCAGTGATCTTCCCGTGGCTAAGAAGGGTCGCCCTAGGATGACTGGTGTGTTTTCGTCTGCCTCACAATCTAAAACAAGAAAGTCAGCAGGAAAAATAAACTTATCCACTCTTACCAGAATATCTTCAATTTTTCCCTCTGGATGAACGTAAGAGCGGTCTGCCAGCTGCAGAGTTACTGTCGTGGGCCGCGCCTTTCCAATACCTAGTTTCTGAAAAACAGACTTTGGCATTAAATTAACACTAGCACCAAGATCACAAAGTGCCTTACCCACAAATTTGTCTCCGATTACACAAGGTATGATGAAGCTCCCCGGATCCTTCTTTTTCTGGGGTGGCTGCCGATGAAGAATACTCATGCAACCATCTGCCATCCTTACCGTTTCAAATTCCCCAAATTTATATTTCTTTGACATGACATTCTTGAGAAATTTGGCGTAACCGGGCATCTCCCTAACAGCATCTAACAGCGGAATATTAATTTGAACCTGCTTAAAAATATCATAAATCTTTTTAAGTTGAGATTCCTGTTTAGTTTGCTGTATCCGTTGAGGGAAGGGTGGTGGGGGACGGTAATCAGCAATACGTCCTTCCCACTGCATACGAATCTGAGGACGATGTTCTTCATTTTTCTCCTCTGTCGCTTCTGCTGTCGTGACAGGGTCATCGGCAGCAGTCTGTTTATCACCTGGCGGGGCAGCTTCCTTGGCAGGTTTGTCCAAGGCTGGTTCCTTTTCTGTTTCAGCTTCTTTTTCCGGCCCTGGTAGTTTCTTCCCACTCCTAGTAGTAATCGCCTTACATTGCTCATGTGTGGGTGGTCTAGCATTTTCAGTATTGCTAGGGAATCCTCCATTCTGCCTCGGCTTAATATGTTGAGAAACTTGACCCATTTGTGTCTCCAGAGATTTCAAGGTAGCTTCATGATTTGTCATTCTCATCTCGGTTTTATCCATGAAGTTCTATGTCTTCTTAACAAACTGATTCATATTCTCTATATAAGTACCGGTCTGAGACATAAAGGTGGCCAGAGTCTGTTCCAATATACTGCTCGTGGCAGGTGGTGGCTGCTGTTGCTGCTGCGGCGGCAGGTTCTGCGGCAGCTGCTGTCGCGTCAGCAGTCTAGGACCTCCCTGATTCTGATTGTGTGCTTGAGGATTCAGGGCATTGTTAGGATTACTCCATGAAAATTTGGGATCCTTCCTCCAATTGGGATTATAATTGTTGGAATTGTAATTTGGCTTGTAATTTCCAACATATTTTCCCTCTTCTACTTGTATTGGGCACTCATCCCTACTATGATTTCCCTCACAGATATCACATACTTCCTCAACAGCAAATCCTTGTAATCCATCATCATTCAACAACCTTTTCATTGCTTTAGTAAGGAATGCTACATGTGATTTCATAGTGCTGTCGGCTTCATAATCCTTGACAGCAAGTACTCGTTTACCCCCTCTTCTTGCAGTCGGAAACTGCTCCTCATTCTTAGCCAGATTTTTCAAAACTTGCAATGCCTCGTCTGGATCTTTATCCAATAATAGTCCATTTGCTGCAGAATCAATTCGAATGCGAGTTTGTAAGTTAGCAGCATTATAGAACTTAGTTACCTGATTCCAGACGGGGAATCCATGCATGGGGCAGTTTCGAAGAAGAGTAGTAAATCTGTCCCAGGCCTCGTGCATTGGCTCGTCATCTTCCTGTTGAAAAGTAGCAATTTCGTTACGTAATCGCTCAGATAAATGCGAAGGATTAAAACGAGATAAGAATTCACGAGACAAATCTGCCCAAGTTACGATTGAACCCGGTGTTAGTTTATTCCACCAAGTCTTAGCTCTGTCCCTCAATGAATGGGGAAATAACCGAAGCCTCAGTATCTCTGGATTAACTCCTGGCAGTCTAAACGAACCACAGATCTCCTGGAACGTTTTGAGATGCTCCCTAGCATCTTCTGTCACAGCACCACTAAACTGCCCGGCATTGTTGATCATACTAAACATGACAGGCTTGAGTTCGAAGTTATCAACATCAATATCCGGCAGTGTGGTCTCTAGCTCTACATGATCGTTCAGCATGTAGTCACGACATGACCGTCGTCCAGCTGCTGCGGGCGGGTCGCCGACAGGCGGTACACCATCACCAGCGGGCGGATTACGGGCCATCTTCTCTAGCTGTTCCTCAAGGTACTCGTTCCTGTCTAAAAGGTGGCGAAGTTGTTTCTTGAGATTGAAGGAACGTTCGATTTCCGGATCTAATTTATACTCAGGATCTTCGCCTCTTTTAGATCTGTGCATAAACAAGATAGCCTTGTGAAAAGCAAGAGTTTAAAGTACTAACGAAAAATAGAAAAAGAAAAATTAAAAGAAAAAAAACAAAAACGAAAAGTGCAATAAAAGAAAGGTGTAGTTATGTTGCCAATCCCCGGCAACGGCGCCAAAAACTTGTTGCGTGTAAAAGAGTCTATCGCAATTGTAGTGCAAGTGTACACGACGCAAGTAGTAATGTGATACGAAGTATCGGATATCGTCTCCACGGGGATTGGGCTAATAGCTTCACCTAGTTTTACTGCACGAAAGTAAAGGAAATAATTGAGAGTTGTCACGAGAATAATAAAGGAAAACGTAAATAAAAGAATAGAGAAATCAAGATAGAGAGAATGGGCTGGTATTGAATTGCTCAGTAGTGCAGGTATTGTATTGCTTAGGAATTCCAGTTCTGTCGTCATGCCTGTCGCCGACAGCACCTGTCGCGGCAGCTGTCCGTTGGTCGTCGCGGCAGCAATCACACCAACTCAGTACGTTCAAGTTTGGCAAGAATCCCAGATCTGCCTTGGCCTATCCCTAGGTCCAAGTCTGTCGATGATCACGTCTTTGACGATACCTCCCGGCGTGAATCGAAGGATGAACACCGATGTGTATGAATTCTTCCTTAGCCACTTAACCTTGCCCTATCCCTAGGCACAAGATAGTTCAACTATAAACTAGAAAACTCGCTCTTATTTCTTTCGTATACTTAACTCTCCCGATGCTAAGTAAATGGATAACCTCACAATGCTCTCCCGATGCTCTTGCAAGATATTAAAACCAAAATAAGAGAACTTGAAGTTTATTTTATTGAACTTGGAAAATCCTAAAACAAAACAACCCTTGCAACTACTTTACAAAACAACCCGTGGCCCTAGGGGGAATTTAGAACATGTCGGTGATGGGTAAACGGCAGAGGGGTTTAGGTTATCGGTTATGGGGTATGATGCCTCCTAGGTTAAATCTATGCCCTTATATAAGCTTAGGGCTCATGTATTCTAAGTTAACAAGGATTACAACTTTAATGAAAAGTAAGATTCTAATGAATGCTTAATCTCTAAGGATTCCTACTTTTCAGCCGTCCTCCTTGTTTCATGGGAATTCATCTCCTTGAGCTTTGGCTTGACATATCTTTTGATCCGGGGCTTGGAAAAATATTTGGCTTTCACACGACAGACGAGCAGATTTTTCTCTATCTATCGAGGTCCACTTTACTTTTCCTCTTCATAAGGCCGCTGTCACCTTGCTGTCACGGCAGCTTCGTCTTCGTCGTCTGCTTGTCCAGTTCAGCTCTTCTGCTTCTCTGCCCAGCGCCTGCCTTCACCGTCTACGATGGCAGCAACCTGCAAAATAAGCCATCTTTTAGTAGAATTCATGCCTTTAATCCATTTGTGATGTTTTACTGTAAACTAACCTAAATGCAATGCAATGATGCTTGAATGCAGCAGAAATATGGGTTAAAAAGGGTGTAAATAATAGAACTTTTACACACTCAACATAAGTTAACAATCACTAACTTATGTTTGTATATCTTGATGAGTTTTCATTGAAAATCATGTATAATGTGCCATGTCTTCTTGGTGTCACTACCTCACTAGGCTATATAAGCCTAATGCATTCACTTTTATGCATTTTCAAGAATTAAGCAGCTTTGTGTTCGATCATGATCTATAGTTGCAAGTTACTTTCCAAGACTTTTTGTATTGTCATTTCTTTTCTTAGAAACTCCTAGAATGGTGGCATATGGTACATGTATAAGTCCTTTAACATTTGTGAAATTACTGTTTTATAAGACAACCTTTATTTTATATAATAACCGACTATGAATGTGATATGATTGTCATGATTCATAAGATGTCCTTGCTATATGAGTATGTGTTTCATAAAGCAACAATTTTGTGTAAGTGGTTTATCAAATCTCTTGGTCATTGTATAGTCAAGACAAGTTAGAAATCATTTGATATTATTTAGCTTGTTAACATAGTTTAAAGAATTGCTTGATGTCTAAGTTACCTTTTTGGCTTACTTAAAATTGGTATGAGCCTAGTTTAGGTTCGAATTCCACATGAGGTTATAATGGTGGTTAAACTTATAATCTTTGATTAAAAACAATGCAGTTTTGTGATTAAAAACAGTGCAGTTTTGTGATTAAACACAATGCAGTTTTGTAATTGAGAACACAATTTTGGATGAGCTATAAATGCAGTTTTAAATATGCTAAAAATATGGTTTTGTTTGGTCATTATAACGCAGTATTTGAAGTTGTTCAATATAGAAAAATAAATGTAATATAGTCTTGGATACAATGTTTACACATGCATAAAACAATAGAAATGTACAATTTTATAAATATTTGTCTAATTGGTGCAGTTTAATGAGTTGGATTATGCCATATGCAATGAAGAAATGTCGCACAGTTTTGCATGATTTAGTGGTGTAGTCTACATGATTAAAGTAGTTACGAAATTGAAATAAAAAATAGTCTTATGTGTGTATATTTTACATGTCCTAGAAAACAGTCTTATATGTGTGCCAATATTTAGATAAGTTCAAATGTAGATTCATGGAGGAATTCATACACGAATTGAATGATCTTGAATGCTAATATGTGAAAGTAGTTTTAAGTTATAAATATAAATTTTGAAGTTGGTTTGTATGTTGTTTTAATAAATATTTAGTATGCATTGTTTGATGCATAGTTCATTGTTGTTAAATAACCTAAATTGGAAATTGGTATGACTTGATAAATGTAATAAATGAATATGCTTCCTTTCTTAGGCTACATCTCTCCATTGTTGAGAATTCTATATATGAATTGTGTGAATAAGTTCGCATCGTATTGCCTGAGCAACATGTACAATTAAATCGATGACCAAGACTACTCATGTTACGAATCTACACCACCTAAGAGTAATTTTCAAGTGCTAACTTCACTCGATTGAAGTTACATAGTAAATCCAGTAGAAGTATAAAAAAATTTGAGGTCTCAGATTAACCTTACTATTGATGTGTCTTAATCGAATGAACGATAACTATATTAGTTTGGCAGATTTATAAATTGTATCACGATTATGAAATGTTAAGTACTCTTATCTATTTTTCATATATACAAGTGTTTGAACACTAACCTGTTTCACAAGTTATTCAATTGTCTTAGCCTTTAACACTCAAATCTTGGTTTACTCTTAAGCTGGGTTGATGGTCTTATAACTTTACCTTACCGCAAGTAGAGCCGACATTATGTTTAGTATTTGCTTGTGTGCTAGGTTCCAAGATAGTTCTAGAGAATCACACCTTATAGCCATTAACAGAATCTTTAGATACCTTAGAGACACACCTTGTTTAGACCTTTGGTATCCTAGAGACTCTTCCTTTAACCTGCATGCTTATTCTGATGCGGATTATGGGGGTTGTAAGATAGATAGAAAAAATAGCTTTGGCACTTGCCAATTCCTAGGTAGTATGCTCATATCTTGGTTATCTAAGAAATAAAATAGTGTACCTCTATCTATCACTGAAGCGGAATATATCTCGGCCAGAAGTTGTTGCGCTCAAGTCCTTTGGATGAAGCAAAAACTTCCAGACTATGGAATTGATGTAGGTACTATACCCCTTAAATGTGGCAACACTAGTGCCATATGTCTCACTAAGAATCCCATCCAACATTCTAGAACCAAGCACATAGAGATAAGACATCATTTCATTAGGGGTCATGTCTTAAAGAATGATGTTGTTCTAAAGTATGTTGATACCTCAAACCAACTAGCGGACATCTTTATAAAACCATTAGACAAAAAGCGTTTTTGGACTCTTATGAGAGATTTAGGTGTAACTAGCCTATCTTGACCTTTTAGAGCCCTTTAGTGCCAAAATCTTATTTGAATTTGAATGATGGTCATGTTTATGTAATTTTGCTTCTTGACGCATATATGCTTGTTGCTAAAGGGAGTATGTATCTATTTTAGTCCATAAACATTGCTCATTCATCATACACATGCATTTAGGATCGATTAAAATCTAATTTTTGAACTACATTCTGCTCAAAAATGCATTTCTGGCAAAGGGGTATCGATACATATCGATACAGGTTGCAGTTTGGGCTTCAATACAGTCAGCACTGTATCGATACGGTCACACGCATCGATACGATTTAAAAACCGCACTAATATAGTGGATCAATACGCCTAGTCAGCATATCGATACGGTCAGCCGCTGGTGCTTTAAATAGGCATTAAAAGAGTGTTTTACTTTAATTTAAACACATCTTCCTACTTCTCTCAAACCCTAGTCTATTTTAAGCTATAAACCCCCATCAAACTCTTTAATTTTGCACACCAAATCTAAAATCATTTTAAGGTTTTTTTATCAACACATAAAGGCTAAGCTTTGCTATCAAATTGGTGCATTCTCATCTCTTCATTCATCCAATTTCATAACTAAAGGTATAAAACTCGTTTTCTTTTCTTTTTAATTTTTGTTTGATTTTATTTGATGTTTTCAATTATTTTTTTATACATAGTATATTTATAGTATGGCTTTTAAAGTTTTAGCAAAAACTCTTTGAAATCTGAAATCTTTTATTCGAATATAAAAATATACAATATATTTTTGTACACTATTTTTCAAAATTCCTTTTACCAAAATTTAATTTTATACTTGTATATATTTTTAACCTATAAAATATAATGTTTTTCACAATACCTTGAATTATTGGAATATTTATTGGATCAAATGTGATGATAATTGCATACATTATTTTCGAATTGTTTTGATGTTTTCAGGTTTAAAATGGGACTTAAAAAGAGACCAAGAAAAGAAGTGCCTTCTAGTTCTTCAAATCTCAATCTGAAAAGTGAGGGTATTACTAAACTGAATTTTGGTTATATCATTCAACATAGTTTTCAATCACCCTCGGCTTTGGCCCATTACAAACAATATCAAGCCTTTTCTATTTGGGATGACAGAGTTGTTTCAATCCCTTTTCTAAACTCGGAATATTTTAAATTCAAATATTTTGGGTTGTTCCAACAATGAAAATAAATACCTTTTTTAAGTATACCTCCGATTTTATATCATAACTTTATTTTAATTTTCTATGCTAATGCTCGTTGTATCTATGATAATGAAAGAAAACACGTTATTGCTATTGATTCTTATCTCATAGGCAAGAAATTTCGAATTGACCAAACCGTTTGCAATTTTTTGGTTTTGAAAATTTGAGGATTGATAATGAACACTCTTTGGAACATGTCCAACTTGGCTCCGTAACCGTTCTTGACGCTCATGATCGTATCCTCCACCTTATCATCTCTTGGTGACTTCACCCTTCCAGTGGCATATTTTCTACTATCCGCCAAGTGGATGCCTTTTGGCTTCATTGTTTCTGGGAGGGTAAGCACCCAAACCTTTTTCAAATTATGTTTGCCGACTTGGTATATCTTGTTCAACACCATCACAACGATCAAGTCAAGTCTTTCTTCTATGGCACGGCCTTGAGTCATTTGTTCCATTCTTTAGAGATCAATTGTTCGCATGATGCCGCCGAGTCTCTTGGCAAACCGATTGATATACACTCCATTACTTGTGCACACTTTGAATTCATCAACAATGAACGGGTTCGTGTTAATCGACCTCCTCCTCAAGATGATCAACCTCCTCCGATAGCTCCACAAGTCAACCTAGCTCAATCTTCCATGGATGGACTCATGGCGTATCTAAATGAGCAATTCACCTCCTTAGAGACTAATATTGCTTCTTTAGATACAATCGTGAATGTGGGATTTGTGGCCATTGATACATGCTTTAACTCGTTGGAAGATCGAGTCAAGGTTGTTGAGCTACAACAAGACTCCTTGGATGTCTCTCTCACCGCTTTCCATGGTGCTTGGCTTAATTCTCGAAACTCTCAAGCCAATCGCGATGATGATGATGATGAAGAGGACGTGGACAAAGATAACGGGGACGAGTAGTCTTTGTGCATCTCATTCTATATCATATCATTTAGGATTTCTATTTTATTATGCATTTGTGTTATTTTAAGAACCCTATGCTTTGATTTATGTTTATTTTTAGGATTTGCATTTAGATTTTAAGTTTGAAATTATTTGAACTTATGTTGCTTTGGATATTATTTTGAAGTTTAATGATATTATGTTGATTTGATTATGCTTTACTTTTTGCTTTATTGCTTTATATCTTGTTTATATCCTTTGTTATATACATTGATTTTGATCTAACAAAATGGGGAGAAGTGTAAAAACCTAAAGTTTTACAAACCTTTGAAAACCAATCTTAAATTAAGGGGAGTAAACTTTTCAAAGTTTTCAAAATACTTAAAAATTTACTTTGGTTTTGTTATATCAAAAAAGGGATATTGTAAAACCTAATTTGA
Source organism: Hibiscus trionum (assembly GCA_030270665.1). Lineage (NCBI taxonomy): Eukaryota > Viridiplantae > Streptophyta > Magnoliopsida > Malvales > Malvaceae > Hibiscus > Hibiscus trionum. The sequence goes on from BSYR01000005.1 coordinate 35,334,755, forward strand.
TTGTGATATAACAAATTATCTAAGGACCTATTTGTAAAAGTAAATAAATATTTAAGTATTCTAGAGTCTCACAAATTGACAAGCAATTCGAACCAAAACTGATTCTTAAGTCAAAATGTTTTAACCTACAAATTTATCTAAGTGTTTCTAAGCCAAACTATACATTTACGCACAGGCGTATCGATACGCCTTAGTCGTATCGATACGGTTTTTAAGCACTAGAATTTTTATCGACAAAAGCGTACCGATACGGTTATACCTGTATCGATACGACATTCATTATGGGCTTACTTTTATGCTTCAGCGTACCGATAGGTTTTGGTTTGATTCAGCAAATATTTGCATTTAATAAAGTAGTCGTTGCTTGTTAGTTATGGGAATCAACAATTTTCAAAGGATCGCTAGGCCGTATCGATACGCCCATATAGCGTATCGATACACTTTTTACTTAAGTTTCACTCAAGATTCCAGTGAGAAAAATTCGTATTTATACGGTCATTGCGTATCAATACGCCCCTTATTTTACACTATAACCGTACCGGTACGCCTTCTCGCGTATCGATACGCCCCTCTTAAATGTACACAACAGCTCTTTTTTCTTTGAGACATGTATCGATACGGGCCTTCATGTACCGATACGGTGGGTAGTTATAGAGCATTTATTACGCCAAAAATGCAGTCCAACGGCTAGATTAATGATCTCAACCACCCAAACGACTAGAAATCAATGCAAGGGTATAAAAGCAAGCCTCCAAAGCCACAACAACAACTATTGAACCTATTTGCAACATCCAAGCATATATCCAAACCCATGAACTTAAAGAGTCAAAAATCTTGTACCTCACCTGTTGTAATTTTCATTGTATACATTTCTTTCAAGTTTGGGGAGAGTTTGTATGTATTGGGCAACATATCAATCTTATGAGAGATAATCTTAAGCTTGTCATTTCTTCTTTGTAAAGAGAGTGTCTTGGTTAATGTTTGGGTAGAAAGATTAACCGATTTGTAAAGGTTACCTTCTAAGCCTAGAAAAGAGGAAGAATATCTAGTGGATATTGTTCAAAATCCTTAGTGGGAGCTAAGGTAGTGGATTTAGAGCTTGTTCGAAGCTTGAACCACTATAAATTTCTTTGTCTTCAATTTTTACATTTTCAATTTGCTCTCTTCCACTTTAAAAGCTAATTCACCCCTTCTTGGCCAATTTCAATTCGTTTGATCCACTCAACAGTAACTATTTTATTTCTAAATATCCTCCTCATGTACTTCTACTCGTAATAAGCAATGGCATAATGCTAAAAATGCCCCTAATGTTTGACGGAATTGTCACTTGGCCCCTATTTTTTTAAGCAATTTAGCCCTCAACGTTTCATTTTGGGTCAAAATAGCCCCTCTGTAAATGAAAACTGCTAGTCAACTGACATAAACAACTTGCAATGACTTGACAGAATGACACGTCAGAAGAAAAGAATATTTTATATTTTATACAATTTTATAAAATTATTTTTTGATTGATGTGTCATTTTGTAAAGTCAACATATTTGACTATATGACATTGCCATCGCAACGTGCACTGCCATGTAGGTTTGTAATGTCTTTTCAAGTCATTTACCGTTAGTTGACTAACAGTTTTCATCCGCAGATGGACCATTTTGACCCCAAAATGAAACATTGATGGCTGAATTGCTTCAAAAAATGAATAGAGGCCAAAATGATAATTCATTCAAATGTTAAGGGTATTTTTTTAGCATTATGTCATAATCAATTTAATTTAATCTTCAATTTGTATATCTCTTAGTCAATTAATTTTTTTGATAAATTGCATGTCTATTTTATGGTCTATGTTGGGATTCGTGGCTCTCCCTCTCAACAATATCATTTCCAAAGTTTAAAATTAGGTTCTCTCCTTAAAAGAGTAATGTGCATTGCCATTACACTCAATCATTGTTAGTAAGTTAATTTAACTCTTATTATTGTTTGGAGTTAAATTCAATATTCCATCCTTCAAAAGAAATGTAAAAATTGGTATCTAATCTTTAAAAAAATCAAAACAATTAAAAAATAAAACTATTGATTAAAATGTTAAAATTTTTACAGCACTTGGATGTAGGGGTGAGCAGAACTCGACTCGACTCAAAAAAACCGAATAACTTGACTCGACTCGAGGCAAAAATACTCGACTCGTCTTGACTCGACTCGAAATTTCATAAACTCGAATAACTCGAAAAAATTTCAAATAAAGTTTGAGTTGTGAAATAGAAATTCGAATAACTCGAATTTTTTAGAAATTAGTGGATTTATTTTTAAGTTCGAGACGAGTCCCTCTATTTTTTATGATATATACATACTGATATATAAAAATATGAAGAAATATTGTCACATGTGAAAAAATATGTATGTGCATATCTTATATGATTAGAAAAAGAGTTTAAATTGGAATCAAAACCTACTATAACATGATAAATAACTACAATTAAATTTTTATAGAAACTCGAAAACTCGACTCGAATTTCTTAAACTCGACTCGAATCGAAAAAATTTCAAATAAAGTTTGAGTTGTAAAATATAACTCGTCAACTCGAATAACTCAAAATTTTTTGACTCAACTCGACTCGACTCGATCGAACACTCACCCCTACTTGGATGGCAACATGCATGAATCAATCGCACATGAACTTGGGGGGCTGGGTAGAACAGATTGATCGCCCAGGTTCATTTTCCCTAAATTTTACTATTTAAATAATTATGGTAGAAAATGCTTTAAAATTTAGTTATAATATTAGATAGAGATCTTCACTTTGGGTCATAAATAACAAGTAAAAGAAATTATAATTTGGTTATAATATTAGATAGCGGCCTTTTTTTTCTTAATTTTTACTACTTAAATAGTTATAGTTTAATTTTTCTAATAGTTATTATTAGGGGTCAAATTTTTTTCAATACTTGTTATTTAAGGCTCAATTTTTTTCAATACTTGTTATTAGATGCTTAATTTTTTTCAAATATTTGTTATTATGGGTCTAGTCTTAAAATTCATTTTTTTCAATATTTGTTATTAAGAGTACAATTTTTTCAATATTTTTTATTAGAGGCCCAATTTTTTTATAATATTTGTTATTAGGGACATACTCTTAAAATTCAATTTTTTTCAACACTTGTTATTAGAGACTCAATTTTTTTTCCAATTTTTTGTTATTATGGGCTACTCTTAAAATTCATTTTTTTAGTATTTCTTATTAGGGGTCCAGTTTTTTTCAATACATGTTATTTGATGCCCAATTTTTCCTGATATTTGTTCTTAGGGACCTACTCTTATTTTTTTTTCAATACTTGTTATTTAGGGTCGAATTTTTTCAAAGCTTATTATTATAGGCTCATTTTCCCTAATATTTGGTATTAGGAGCATACTCTTAAAATTAAAAAATTTCAATATTTGTTTAGGGTCCTACTCTTAAAATTTATTTTTAAATATTTGTTATTTGTGGACTACTCTTAAAATTATTTTTTCAATACTTATTGTTAGGAGTCTAATTTTTCAGTTCACCTCGGGCCTACAAAATCTCAGAACCAACCATGCATGAACTTCAAACTAATCTTTTATGTTTTTATATTTTTTTATGGATCGCGGCTAAAAGTGGGGTTTGCAAGACGCGATTTGCGCGATCAATATTGGAGAAAGAAGCAGAATGAGACAAACAATCCTAAGGAAATTGGGGTAATGCGTTGTACCGATCAGTATAAGGATCGTAGTGTAAGGGAGAGGCAAGATAAGGATCGAGAGGTTGAAGTGCAATGAGTTGAGCTAGATTGTCGCGATGTACGGGTCATTGAAGGGGAAATTGATGAGGACAAATTGAATATCCTTCAGAATTGTGTGTTGGGATTCTGTAAGCAGCCATTCAAAATTAGGGATTTGGCGATTGAATTTAAAAAAGCGAAGCTTGAGGGTTTTTCAATAATGCGAGCAGCGGGCTGGACGGTGTTATTGCTATTTGAGGATATAATAATTCAAAAAAGCTTGATGGATGGAAATTATTTTGATCTATGGCTGGAAAATGTGATGGTATGGAATCCATCAGTGGGTATGCCTAATCGTCGTCTCTGGCTTTCGATCAGTGGTCTCCCAATTCATGCTTGGTCGGAGGGTACATTCAAGAATATTGCTTCGCTATGGGGGGCTTGTTCAAATAGACACCGAACCTTTAGCACCATCGACAATTGAGAGATGCAGATTTCTTATCGAAATTGATTGGTCAATGCTGATTGATGAGGCGTTGGACTTGCGAGTAGGTGAACATACGTTTTGCATTCGGGTGTTAGAAATTGAGGAAACAATTGGCCCTAAATGTGAATGTTGTTGTGGAGTGAACATGGAGTCTAATGTGGATGAATCCGCGAGCGATGATTTGAGTGTAGGGGATACAAATGCGGCGATGGATAGTGGTAGGCCTGATAACTTACAAGAGGAGTCCTATAATACGATGGTTCCTAATTCGTTTGCCTCTGATATCCCGCGAGAGGAAATCGGTCGTATTTGGGAGGGAAATAAAATGGAGGATTTGCGGGTTGTAGAGGTTACATCTAGGGGGACCGAATGGATGGTGGATGAGGATGTTGGGATGGTTTCGCGGTCTAATGAACAGGTGGTTTGCTCTGAGTCTTTCGTTGAGACATTGGATATGGGAAAGAACGTAATGATGATTGGTGAGGGAGATGCCCGACCTGATGCGTACATGAATAATAAGCCTGTGAACAATGAATTGGTGGACATTACTGGGTCGAAGTCCGAAATTCCCAGGGCTGGAATAGCTACTTTGATGGAAGCAAATGGTGAACAACGTCGAGTACGTAACATTTTGGAAATTACTTTGAGTCCTCTTTCCCATGAGAAACGGTAAGAAGCAGAAACTAAACTAAAAAAACGTGGCCGAGGGCGACCAAGGAAGAATGCCCCTTTGCCTCTGGATATTATTAACGGATTGTTGTCTGATACGGACTTTGAAAGTCAGAAACGATCTATTTTGAGAGAAGCTCGGGAAACTTTGGAATTAGGCAAGTATATAGGGGCTGAGACGGTGGGAAACGAGGAGGAAATTGTCCTTGATATCACGCAAGATTCTAAACAATAGCAACGAGAGATGAGGATGTTGTCGTGGAATGTACGCGGGTTGGGATCGGCAGGAAAGCATAGAGCGGTACAATCCCTTGTACGGCAACACCGTTGTGGGATGGTGATTTTATAGGAAACAAAATTGGAGGAAATCACGGGTCTTCTGGTGAGTAGTCTATGGGTTTCGGATGATTTCGAGTTTGCCTATGTTCCATCTATTGGTAAATCGGGTGGGATTTTAGTGGTGTGGGACAAATCACGGTTTCGCTTGACTACCTCGCTTTTGGATTCGTGCTTTGTGCTGGTTGAGGGGTGTTGGATTGTTGAAAATTGGAATTGTGCCATTTTAGGGATTTATGCGTCATGTGTGCTTGAGGAGCATGCTATTTTCTGGCGTGAATTAAGTGAGTTGCTTGGGAATTGACGGCCACCGTGGTGTATTGGCAGCGACTTCAATATGGTGCTCCATCCGCACGAACGAAAGAATCATTTGAAGTTATCTCGAGGTATGGATGTGTTTAATGAGCTTGTTGAGCATAATGCATTGATCGATATGCCTTTGCAGGGGAAATCCTTCACTTGGTTCGGACCGGGTACGAGGTGTACTCGTATTGACCGTTTCTTTGTTTCGTCCAAATGGTTGAGTGAGTTTAGTAATATGTGTGTAATATCTTTACCAATGGGCTTATCCGATCATACTTCTTTGTTGCTATTGACGGATGCTATGCATGGCGGTCCGTGCCCTTTTCGTTTCATTAATGCATGGTTGTCTAGTAAAGGATCGGTTATTGAAATGAATAGGGAATAGTCACGATTTTCTGATATGGGCTCTGAGGTGGGATTGGTTGAGAAGTTGCGAGGGCTGAAGGGCTTTTTGAAGGGGTGGAATCGCACACAGTTTGGCAATGTTGATGAGAATATTGCCTGAGTAACAAAAGAGATTGATCGAATTGATAGTCAAATGACGGAGGGTAGTGAGTCGAGTATTAATTTGGAGGAGAAGGGTCGCCTAACGTCTAAGCTTTGGCGTTTGAATCGGATGCGTGAATCGATTTGGCGACAAAAGTCGCGTGTCATGTGGCTCAAGGAGGGAGACCGGAACATTACCTTTTTTTCATCGTGCTGCGAAGTTGCGAGCTTTAAAAAATACTATTCATGGGTTGTGGATTCTGGTGAGTGGGTACAAGAGCAACGCCATTTGCAAACCTTTCTAGTTCGAGAATTTTGGAATCATTTTGCAAGGCAAATGACATCGGGGTCGTTGGATGCTGTTGTCGATTTTAGTTGTTTGTCTGAGGTGCAAGCGGTGAGTTTAGAAGTGGTAATCACCAAGGAGGAAGTGAAGGATGCCATTTGGAATAGCGGGGGATCTAAAGCACCGGGGCCGAATGGTTTTACGTTTGAATTTTATAGGAATGGTTGGGAGTTTCTCAAAGGTGATGTAGTAGCGTTTGTGCAAGAATTTTGCAACTCATGTACGTTGCCGAGTGGGGTGAATATCACCTTTGTTGTGCTAATTCCTAAGAATGACCTTTCGCAGGGTGTGGGCGATTTTCGTTCGATATGCTTGTTGAACTCTTTGTATAAAATTCTAGCAAAGTGTCAAGCGAAACGGCTACAAGGGGTCTTGCTGAATCTGATAAGCGATGTTCAATCCGCTTTTGTGAGTGAAAGGCAGATTCTAGATGGCATTATGCTTGCTAACGAGACGATACACTCCTTACAAAAGCGCCGATTTAGTGAGGGGTGTTATCTTGAAATTAGACTTCGCGAAGGCCTATGATTGTATCAAATAGGAGTGTTTAGATCAAGTAATGCATCGAATGGGGATTGGCTCTTTGTAGCGACAATGGATAATGGCTTGTGTGAGCACGGCTCAGCTATCGATTCTAGTAAACGACTGTCCGACGAAAGAGTCTACCATGAAACAGGGGCTTCGGTAGGAGGATTTTTTGTCTCCCATGTTGTTTGTAATTGTAGCGGAAGTGTTGCACCAATTTCTTTGGAATGCGGTTAATTTAGGACTGATTGAGGGTGTGTGTAACACCCGAGTTTGGGGGTCGGGTGGAAGTAATATTAAAATAATGTTTCAGGTTTTCCCTTTTCGTTTTAAAAATTTATTTTATATGTTGGATCAAATTTTAAATTAATTTAGAACCCAAATTTCCATGGAAATTGGAATGGTGAAGGATGGCCATCTCATTAATGGCAAAGTTGTAATTTCTTGGTCTTGTAAAATAGAAACCCATTTATTTTAAAACACTCATTTTAACTCATCTCCTTCCCCCCTTCAAACTTATCCCACGACAAAAACCCCTTCCCCATTGGAATCACTATTTCATCATCTTTCTAGCTCATTGTTGGAGATTTCTTAAAGGTAAAACCATTTTTTACTTGTCCTCTCTTCCCTCTACAAGCTAGTACCTTTATTTTTCACAAAGCTCATGGTTTTTGTATTTTGGTGTTTTGAAAGTTTAGATTAAAAATGTCATCTTTGTTGTCTTTAACTTAAGATTTTAATTTGTTGAGGTTATATGAGTTATTTACAACCTAAAAGGTCCAACATATTCGATTTTTACATGGTTTTGTGGTGTTTCCCGAAGTTGGGTTTTGGGGAGGTTTTTAAAGGGTTTTAGGTTGAGTTTTGGGGGTGTTAAATGTGGAAATTTGATGGTTGATGGTTAGGCTATATGTAAAGGTTGTTTTTGAGGCTTTTGGGAGTAATATAAGTGTTGGAAACATTGGTTTTAGGTTGTGCTTCATGGCTGCTCGGGAATGAGGATTTTGGGAGTTGTTCCTAGCTTGAATCATGTGTTTTGTGCTTGAATTATGTTTCGGGTTTGCTACTTTGATGGTGGACTGATTTGTGGTTATTTTGATTTTGTTGGGATGATTAGAAGCAAGGAATTTAGTTGGTGAAGCCTCGGGGACGAATCTGGAGAATTTGGAGGCTTGAGCTTGGCTTTCGGCTTTCTTTTGGGTAGCAACGGTGAGTAGAAATGTCAAACTTTATTTTGCTTTCGAAATGGGACTCTTGGGGGTTTGGGTGGAACCTAGAGGGTTCACCTAAGCCCGAGTGTAAGTTACTACTCCCACATTTTTGCTATGTGTTGATGAGTGACTATATGTTGTGGTATCATGTGCATCTTGTGTTGTTTACACCGTTGTTGTGTAGTCGTGTTGAAGTCGAGCCTCACGTGATGGTTGTCATAACTACGGTGATGTGTAGTCCCACCGGTAGTGACTAGTAGAAGAGTACTTTGATGTGTAGTCCCATTGGAAAACTACTAGTCGAAACGGTGATGTGTAGTCCCACCGTGTGTATGTTGGTTGTGCATGTGCAAGCCATGTGTAGTCTTGTTGTGAAAATCATTCGTGCATCCATTGATTTATTGTCAATTATGAAAAGTGTTTTGAAAACTGCATGCTTGTTGAATTTTAGAGCTTCTCTCACCGAGCTAGTTAGCTTATGCTCTCCTTTATTTCCAACATGCAGATCGTTAGAGTTCGGGAGGCAAGTGGGCAAGGGAGGAGCTTTTGGAGTTCTAAGTTAGCTCAATTATGATTTACGTATTTGCAATAATGCCTAGACGATGGGGGTGTAGACTTGTAGGAGTTGGTGTTAAACTCCTTAGTTTGATTTTGTGTTGGATGAGCATGTTAAATTGTTGATTTTATGTTGGCTATGTGTATGCCTTTATGTTGTGGATTGTAGACCATATTTACTTGATGCATATTTGCCTTGTGTTTGAGGATTCGTAGCCTTCCCATGAATGTCATGTGTGTTTGTCTAAGGCATGTTATGCTAAATGCTATGTATGAATTCATATGTTGAATGTTGATCCTTGAATGTATGGCCCTTTAAGTATGTAGGTTGTTCAAACATGTTTATAGTAGGGTGTATGCCTTTAGAGCATGTTTTTGCATGTTGCGTTAGCTTCTTGAAGTCGTCGAGGGCGTTTAGGATTGTTTAGAGACGTTTAAAACTGGTTTTTGAAAATTACAGGTTGCAGGTGTTTCGGAACGACTGAGGCTGTTTCGGAACGGGTGTGGTTCTAGGGTCACTCGTATCGGAACATGTTTCGATACGGTTTGGCTATTGTGAACCCCTGTTCCGATATGGGTCTCGAAACGTTTTGGCCACTATGAGGCCCTGTTCCGGAACGTGTTTTGAAACAGCTAGGCGAAATGGGCCCCTGTTCCGAAACGGGGTGGATGCGTTTCGGTACGGCTGGCTGGCTTTTTGAACTGGAGCCCGTGTTTCGAAACATGCAAAACCTGTTTCGAAACACAGGCCTGAAAATGGGCTTTTGACATCTCTAAAGGTTCTCTAGGGTCGGGCTTAGGCCCTGTTTGTTGTTGGCTCTCTTGTGGGCCTCGTTTACAGTCGTACATGCTTGTTCGGGGCGTACGCGTAAGAAAATGAACTAACTTGAATTTATGGTAAATCTAAGTTAACTCACGTCTCGTTGCTTAGTCTTGACTTGCTTAACCGCTGTTGTTGTTCACATAGGATTAAATTAATCCATTTAGATAAGATAATAATTAAAAAAATTTCTAGGGTTGCTAACCGAAGGGGAGCCTTCGTGGGTTTCACTTTGGTTTTCCCCGTGTAGCCTACTCGGACCGGTCAGTCATCCAGACCGGGACGAGGGGGTTACAGTGTGCCAGTTGCGGAAGGTTTTGTGATGTTGCATCTGCAGACGACACTATTTTGTTTTTTAAAGCAAATCTACAGTGTGATGTGAACTTAAAAAGAGTATTGACGTGCTTCGAGTATACATCGGGTCTACAAATTAATTATGAGAAATCTAGTATTTACGGGATTGGGATAGAGGATCCTTTGGTTAATGACATTGTTGTGGTGATGAGATGTAAGTGTGGTGTACTACCGATCATGTACTTGGGTCTCCCCCTTGGGGTTAACCCTCGAGGCATGCAAATATGGGAGCCTTTGATTTACCGTTTTCAGAAGAAATTGTCGGGATGGAAGCGCGGTTCTTTGTCGTTTGCATGGAGACTTCTTTTGGTAAATTCTGTTTTATCAGCTTTGCCGCTCTATTATATAGGATTTTTTTGGTTTCGAGAAGCATCATTGTGAAGTTGTACCGAATACGACGACGTTTCTTATGGGGGATCGGAGGAAAAATATAAAATAAGTAGAGTCCGTTGGGAGGTGGCTTGTCGTCCAAAGGAGCTTGGTGGATTAGGAGTTGTTAATTTGCGAGCTCGTAATTTGGCACACTTGGCGAAATGGATTTGGAAATATGCAATGAATGAGAACTCCCTATGGCGTTCGCTTATAGAGGCGAAATATGGTAGAGATACTTTCCTATGGCGTCCAAATGAAACGGGGAAGTGAAATATGTCGATTGTATGACTTCAATTGGTGGATGTGCATCAGGATGAAATGGTCCGGCGTTTTATGGGATTTTCAGATTTTCTTTGGCAAGTGGGGGACGGTTCTAAGGTCCTTTTTTGGCGTGATTGCTGGTGCATGGAGGAGCCACTCCAATTTGTGTTTCTGTGGTTGTTTCATGTTGCATTGAGTAAGGATGCATTGGTTAGTGACTATGTGAGAAATAGCAGCTTTGAGCATGAGGAGTGGGATGTGTTTTTTTACTCGTTTCTCGCGTGAGTTTGAGGTACGCCAATTGCAAGAGTTAAAGGCTTGTGTGCTATGTTTTGCTTTCCAGGGTGTTGGTGTGGACCATCTTGTGTGGAAACCAGCACGCAGGGGGGTTTTCTCGGTGAGCTCATTGTATGGTTTGATGGTTTCATTTGGCTTGGAGACTACGTCGGACTTAGGTGCGGTTTGGAGGTTGCAAGTGCCCCCAAAGCTCCAATGTTTTGTTTGGTTTTTGATGATGAGAAGGTTGCCAACGATGGACCTATTGCGTAGTCGCGACGTTCCGATGGAGACATCAATGTTGAACTGTTGTTGGTGTTGTTAGGTAGAAGAGACAGCGAACCACATTCTTTTTGGGTGTCCGATCATATGGGAAGTGTGGTTGTTGTTCTTTCAATGGTGGAGGGTGGATATTGTACAACCTCGGTCGTTACTGGATTTTTTGAGGGTCGCATTTCGTAGCTTCTTTACCGGTGTTGTACGAGAATGGTGGCTTGCGGGGTGTGCGACGGTGCTGTGGTCGATGTGGCTCGCTCGAAATGAGATTATTTTCCGCGAGAGGAGAATGCCGGTGAGTGAGATAATCTTTCTTGTTAAGTTACGCTCAATGTATTGGGCTCGGCTTGGTGCCTCCGAGGTTACTCCGGAACATATGTTGTGGGAATGTCCATGGTCATGTGAGGTGCGACCCAATTCGATGATTAGCCGGGCGAATGTTGTTTGGGAAAAGCCGGCTTCGGGTGTTATCAAATTTAATGTTGATGGTTCATCGCGGGGTAAGCCGGGCAAGGCTAGCTGTGGGGGTGTATTGCGCGATGAGTGTGGACGGATCCTAGCTATGTTCTCGGGTCTGATTGGGGTGGTGGATTCGAATGAGGCCGAGCTTCATGCCATTTGTTTTGCTTTAGAATTGCTTTACGGATCAGTGTGGCGTGTGTCGCGTGCGATAGTGATTGAGTCCGACTCAGTAGTTGCTATTGCGTGGGTGTTACATAGGGAGAAACGGCCATGGATGTTATCGCATTGGTTTCATCGGATTGATGTCGCTTGTCGGGTCTTGGAGGATGTTTGTTTCCATCATGTGTTTCGTGAGGCGAACAGTGTGGCTGATGCATTAGCAAAGAGTGGTGTAGACCGCCCTTCTTGGATTCGATTATGTGGATGATTTGTCGTTCTTTGGTGTTTGTTCCCTTCCACACCACTATGAGCACTCTTTCCTCCATCTAAATTTAGGAAAGTTTTTAATGGGGCTTCCGGTGGTGTTTGCCTTGTATGCTTTTTTATTAATAAATTATATATTTACCGAGAAAAAGAATATTAAAAATTTAAATCGAACTAAAAATAGATGAGAATCCGAATTGGCAACTATATAGAAAGATAATGACGGTAAAGGGAGATAAACAAATTGCACCGAAAGAAGAAAAGCGTGGAGTGTGGGGAAGGGTGTTTTGCGCTTTGAAAGCTCCTAGCCAAAGCAATGAATCTTCTCATGTAAATAATTAGATATAATAATATTATTATTATCAAAAGGAATTTTAAAAAAATGAAGGGAAAGTGTTGTAGATTGAATGAGCATAGTATCTTTCAAAATCTAAATGACTCTTTTGGTATTAAGTTTTGGATTTTAAAATTGAACCCGATTAGTGGTTCTAGTAAAGAGAGGATGATATTTATTTTATGAGATTTGAGTTCAAACAATTTTCGCTGTAAGGTGCGTGTTTTATCAAAAGTTAAAAAAATATGAACATATACTACATTGTAATCACCTTAAAATTATTTTAAAAAATAAATTTTAAAATCAACAATGATGGTTTAAGGTTATAATTTATTAATTAATCTTGAAAGAGAAGTGAATTTGAAACTTTATTAAATAACACAATTATACTTAGTATCAACAAAATAAGAAGAAGAAAAAGGTGATAATTTTACCAACGGGTTGGTCCAAGTGGTAAATAATTTAATATCGCTTAATTAAGTTTTGAATTTGAGACCTTATGTATGTAGAAAACTCTTGTTAGGAGATTCACCTATTAAAATCGGATGTGTTACACAAATCGGTTCAGATTAATCATGTCAAAATCTTAATTAACCATAAGGATAAAAAATGATAGTTTTCAAAAGGTGATGGAAACCCAAAGCATAAACTCTGTTTCATGGTTTCATAAATCAAACCACAAAACCTTGGCAGGATGTGATGATGGTGGAACACCCCTTTCAATGTCAATATGTTGAAGGTAGGGATATTCCTTCTCCGTGCAAGTGAATAAAATCAAGTTGAATTAAATAATGAGTTCTCTTCAAAGGAAAATGGGTTGGGTTATTTATAAATTAAATCAACAACTCGATTTTTAACTCAAGAATAAAACATTTAATTTACGGAATATAAAAGTATATGATACATTAATAATAATTAGTCATGTAAACAAACTGGACAAACACGAATGAGAATATGTTTATGTTCGTTCGTTTAATTTTAACCGAACAAATGAACGAACACGAACAATTAAATGAACATAATTTCTTATCCGTGTTCGTTTGTTAAGGAATGTAGCTTGTTCGTGTTCGTTCGTTAAAATGATAAACGAACACAAAGAACGAACATAAAAAGGACACATGTGAATAAGTTTAAACGAACATATATGAATAAATTTATTTATTTTTAAATATAGTAATATTTTTGTTATGAAAAATAATAAATATAAATGAATATATGTGAATAAATTTAAACAAACATAAACGAACGAACATAATTGATCGGATTCATGAACGTAAATGAACAAACGAGCTATTTGTTTGTGTTCGTTCATTTAATTAAATAAACAAATAAACTTGTTCATGTTCGTTCGTTTATTAAATAAACGAACTTCACACCGAACAGTTCATGAACGGTTCCCTGGACATTTAGTTTGTTCACGACCCTAATAATAATGTTACATTGCCTTAACTATTTCATTTGGTCATGATATAAGACTACGAAGTTTGATTGACTGAATGTATAATTATATAATAGTACATTTTATTAACTTGTCTTTATGATAAATTATTTTGAACAAATTTAACACTCAATATTAAATTAAAAAATATTGATACGCAATTCACATAACTTCTTATATTGGACTCTATCTAAAATTTACATTTTATATATTATTAATATAACTGATAAATCAAATAATGTTTTTAAAATATTTGCACATTATTAACTACAATTAATATATATACCAATATATATATACCATGTTATGTCTAATATTGCTAGGTTTGTAAAGCAACAAGCTACAAAATAGACATTATTGTGGACAAATTATCACAGATAAATTAAACAAACAAATGTGCAATTATATAAAAAGGAATTTTTATGTTTCGTATTTTATTTGAAATAAAGATGTTCACGAGAAAAATCTGACTGAGGTCCATCTAAAAAAATAAATCTAAACTTGGGCTTGGTTTAGGCTTGACTCGATCCACCCAAACTATTAATTTTTAGGGTAAAGCATATAGACGGTCACTGAATTTTGGTAAAAAAAATAAAATGGTAACCAAACTTTCAAAAATCATAAAATGACAATTAAATTTTATGTTTTATAATAAAATGGTAACTATACGTTAAATGTCGTTAGGTCACTGTTATAAAATTTGGTATAATAACACATTTAGTCCTTCATATTTATACATTCAATCAATTTAGTTTTAATTCGAAACAATTCACTAAATTAAGCCCTCGTTATTTACGCATTCTTTCAATTTGGTCCTTAAAGCAAAATTCCAAAAGTATGGTAACATGATAAATAATTACAATTAAATTTTTATAGGAACTGGAAAACTCGACTCGAATCGAAAAATTTTTAAATAAAATTTGAGTTGTAAAATATGACGCGTCAACTCAAATAACTCGAAATTTTTTGACTTGACTCGATCGAACGCTCATCTCTATCTTAAGATATGATGCGTCAACTCGAATAACTCGAAATATTCGAATATTTTAAATCATTTTTTCCTTTTAAATCAAATATTTTTTTAAAATAGAATATTTAATATTTTCATATTTAAATTACATCGAATATTAAATAACTACTTTATTTGAAATTTTTTAGATTCGAGTCGAGTTTTCGAGTTCCTATAAAAATTTAATTAAATATTCAAATATTTTATATCAATTTTTTTAATCGAATATTTTTAAATTAAATCGAATATTTAAAGTAGTTGTTAAATATTCGATGTGATTTAAATATGAAAATATTAAATATTCTATTTTAAAAAATATTCGACTTAAAATAAAAAATGATTTAAAATATTTGCATATTTCGAGTTATTCGAGTTGACGCGTCATACCTTAAGATAGAGGTGAGCGTTCGATCGAGTCGAGTCAAAAAATTTAGAGTTATTCGAGTTTACGCGTCATATTTTACAACTCAAACTTTATTTGAAATTTTTTCGATTCGAGTCGAGTCGAGTTTTTGAGTTTCTATAAAAATTTAATTAAATATTCGAATATTTTAAATCATTTTTTTCTTTTAAATCGAATATTTAAAGTTGTTATTAAACAATCGATGTGATTTAAATATGAAAATATTAAATATTCTATTTTAAAAAATATTCAATTTAAAAGAAAAAATGATTTAAAATATTCGAATATTTCGAGTTATTCTAGTTGACGTGTCATATCTTAAGATAGAGATGAGCGTTCGATCGAGTCGAGTCAAAAAATTCCGAGTTATTCGAGTTGAAGCGTCATATTTTACAACTCAAACTTTATTTAAAAAAATTTTCGATTCGAGTCGAGTTTTAGAGTTCCTATAAAAATTTAATTGTAATTATTTATCATGTTACCATACTTTGGAATTTTGCTTTAAGGACCAAATTGAAAGAATGCATAAATAACGAGGGCTAAATTTAGTGAATTATTTTGAATTAGGACTAAATTGAGTGAATGTATAAATATAAATGACTAAATGTGTTATTATACCAAATTTTATAACAGTCACTTAACGACATTTAACGTCTAGTTACCATTTTGTTATAAAACATAAAGTTTAATTGTCATTTTGTCATTTTTGAAAGTTTGGTAACCATTTTATTTTTTACCAAAGTTCAGTGATCGTATGTATATTTTACCTTAATTTTTAATTTAAAAATAATAAAGTAATAAAAATATAATTTTATAATTAAATTTAAATAAATAAATTATAGGGACAAAGTTGCCAAAACGTAACATTTCCACAAGAATATTACGTTGCCCTGTGTTATAAAATAATGCATACTATTAATAGTCTTATATCACCCTTTATGTAACGTTACAAACCAAACGAGATAATTTCATTTCAAAATCTTACATTATCAGAAATAATGTAAAATTATATGAACCAATCCAACTTTACATGTAATTTAATCCACAAATAATGACAATGTTAAGTTTAAGTTCAAGTTTAATTTAAGGAAAATACTTTTATATATAAGTTTGTGTAAACTTTATATAAGCTTGTGTAAACTTTACACAAATCTTTTAATTTTAGAGTTTAGAGATTTAAGTTGCGGTTTAAAAATTAGGTTTTAAGGTGTTAGGACTAGATATTTATGTTTTATATTTTATTATTTAAATATAAAGGGTTGTGTAAAAAAAATTTACACGACTTGTGTATCAAAATATAACCTTAATTTAAACTGTATGGCTAATTTTTCACTAAATTTTATTTCACATTATAGATAAAAATGAATTCTTATCCGATGTAAAACAAATTCAATTCGTATATCAGAATTTAAGCTACATTATTTATATGCGAACTTAATTTAAGTTTGAGCATGCGATGACGGCTTGGTGGTCAGAGCACGCTCACATATTCCACTCCTTTCCCTTTAGGTCTCGAGTTTAAGATCCCTCAAGAGCATTGTTTTCACCTAGATTTTCCCTCCTCTCTTTAGGTAGAAGTAGAATATTTTTTTTTTTAAAAAAAAAAACTTAATTTAAGTTTGAATTTTAAAAAATAATTATACTAATTAAAAATTAAAGACCTCTACTGAATTTGTAAACTCCACTATTAGATCTTAAATCCGACAATTTAATAGTTGAAATAATTATTAAATTAAATAAATTTTATTTTTTGAGTAAAGAAAGAAGATATTACCGCATTATTCGTTAAAAAACTTCTCTAAACTAAATAAATAAGGAGCAAACGCTAGTTCAGCCACCACTGTCTATAGATTCTAACCCCGCAAATCCTCCCCGACATAGTACATAACCGACAACGGCGAAATTAAATAAATTTTATTAATCAAACTCAAATAATTTATAAATGTGGATATTTATTATTTTTTGATGTATTAATAAAAAATACCATTATTTCAATCTTAATTAACAATAACTCTTATATTCAATCTTAAACAATCACTATCCTTTATAAGAGAAACTGAATGCAAATATTGAGTATATGTTTTTATGATACAAAAGCATGATAGTATTAACCAACCGGGTTTGGTTTAAGTCAATAGCGAATCTACATGTAATGTATGTTGAGTTCATGTCCACTTAAAACTTTTTTAAAATTTACACATTTGTCTTCACTTTTTTTAATATTTATGAATAAGGTCTTAAATTTTTGTAATATTTATGACATATTTCTACATAAAAAATTTAAAAATTTATATGTGTTCACCCTCAAATATATTTCTGAATCTGTTATTGGTCTAAGTGATAAGCAAGTTGGTATCACTTAAGCATATATCGAGTTCGAGACCTTGTATATGTAAAAAAAATAATATTGGAAGACTTATCCACTAAAATTAGATGTGTGATGCGAGTCGATCCGAATTAATCAAGGTAAAGCTTTGAAATTTTACCGGAATATGAGGTAAAAAAAAGTAACAGAATTAAAATTTAAATGAAGTGTAAGTTTCCATTGACAATGACAAATCCTAAAGATTTGATTAACTTTCGTGGACGTTTTCCCCGAGTAACTCGGTCCCTTTGCCGTGTGGTTGAGTCCATTCGATATCTCAAGATTTGATGTATGATTTTGTTTAAAATAATAATTTGTATATACATATTATGTGAAATATTATACAAATACACATATTTTTTTAAAAAAAATAAATTTCTAACTCTAAAATTGTAAACCCTAAATTCTAATAATACACTCTAAATGTTATATCATACAAATTAAACTTATAAACCCTAAACTCAATCTATAACTTTTAAAACAGAAAAGATTTTATAGACCATAAAATACACTTCGTGTATATTAAATACAAAATAAATTCATCTTCTAATTTTAATTCCCGATATATACATTCAGGTGACAAATCATGATTAATCATATAAAAATTAAAATGCATAATTGGACAAAACTAGGTAAATAATGCAGTTGAAAAAAAAAGGACGAAGGAAATAAGACATCTGAAAATATATTTAAGGATCAATGACATTAGCCACAATATGAGGTGAACTTATCGTGTAATCCCGAGAAGTTAAGATTGAAATGGATATTTGATGGAACTCTTCATGTAACTCCGACGAGTTTCTTAAATTTATTTATTTTTAAAATGCATGGAGAACTCGTATTGTAGCACTAGGCTACATGTCAAGATTACATAAAATAACATAATGAAACCCGGCTATCTTTTGAACAAAAAAAAAAAAAACCCCGGCTATCTAACGATCGGGGTGTTCAAAATTACCCGACCCGAACTACCCGACCCGACTACTCGACTACCCGAATACAAATAACCGGGTAATTACCCGGAATTTTTTTTTACCCGAGTTGGGTATCCGGCCCGCCATTTCCCGGGTCAGGCCCGGGTCACAAAAGTAGAAAATTTCGGGTACCCGGTTCCTAATTTTTTTTATTTTTTATTTTAAATATAATTATATTTTTAAAACAAAGTATCCTTATATTCACTATATTTCCAAATCAAACAACCTAATTTTTAAATCTCGATCCCTCAAATGTTCTCCCTTCACAATTCGCACTAATCTTCTCTCTCAATTTCACCGCACTCCATATATATATATATTACAATTTAGAGTATTACAGTATATGTATATACAATATATTATAAATTATAGTATTCACACTTCATATATATTACAATACATTACAATTTATAGTATTAGTTGTATGTATAAGTATTACAGTGTATGTAACTATGTATATGTATATTACAATTTACAATATTCTCATTCCACATATATATATATATATATATATATATATATATATATTACAGTTATAAGGATTTCGCATCGAAAAAAATAAAACTTGAGGTTTTGAATTTATGGTAATCTACCGTAATAAATAAAAATATAAAATACAATGTAACTTGTAATTAGGATTTTAAAATTATATGTTTGGATGTTGGATTATGTAATTCGAACTTTTAAATTTGTGTATATTTTTTTAAGGGTAAAGTACACAGATGGTCACTGAACTTTGGTACAAAAAACAAAATGGTAACCAAACTTTCAAAAATCACAAAATGACAATTAAACTTTATGTTTTATAACAAAATGGTAACTAGACGTTAAATGCCGTTAAGTGGCTGTTATAAACTTTGGTATAATAACACATTTAGTCCTTCATATTTATACATTCAATTAATTTAGTCTTAATTCGAAACAATTCACTAAATTTAGCCCTTGTTATTTACGCATTCTTTCAATTTGGTCCTTAAAGCAAAATTCCAAAGTATGGTAACATGATAAATAATTACAATTAAATTTTTATAGGAACTCGAAAACTCGATTCGAATCGAAAAAATTTCAAATAAAGTTTGAGTTGTAAAATATGACATGTCAACTCGAAATATTTTTACTCGACTCGATCGAACGCTCATCTCTATCTTAAGATATGACGCGTCAACTCGAATAACTCGAAATATTCGAATATTTTAAATCATTTTTTCCTTTTAAATCGAATATTTTTTAAAATAGAATATTTAATATTTTCATATTCAAATCACATCGAATATTTAATAACAACTTTAAATATTCGATTTAAAAGAAAAAAAATGATTTAAAATATTCGAATATTTAATTAAATTTTTATAGGAACTCAAAAACTCGACTCGACTCGAATCGAAAAAATTTCAAATAAAGTTTGAGTTATAAAATATGACGCGTAAACTTGAATAACTCGAAATTTTTTGACTCGACTCGATCGAACGCTCACCTCTATCTTAAGATATGACGCGTCAACTCGAATAACTTGAAATATTCGAATATTTTAAATCATTTTTTTTCTTTTAAATCGAATATTTTTTAAAATAGAATATTTAATATTTTCATATTCAAATCACATCGAATATTTAATAACTAATTTAAATATTCAATTTAATTTAAAAATATTCGATTTAAAAGAAAAAAATTGATTTAAAATATTCGAAAATTTAATTAAATTTTTATAGGAAATCGAAAACTCGACTCGACTCGAATCGAAAAAACTTCAAATAAAGTTTGAGTTGTAAAATATGATGCGTCAACTCGAATAACTCGAAATTTTTTGGCTCGACTCGATCTAACGCTCACCTCTATCTTAAGATATGACGCGTCAACTCGAAATATTCGAATATTTTAAATCATTTTTTCTTTTAAATCACATCGAATATTTAATAACTACTTTAAATATTCGATTTAATTTAAAAATATTCGATTTACAAGAAAAATTTGATTTAAAATATTCGAATATTTAATAAATATTTAAAGTAGTTATTAAATATTTGAATATTTAAAAGAAAAATATTTAAAATAGTTATTAAATATTCGAATATTTTCAATCATTTTTTCTTTTAAATCGAATATTTTTAAATTGAATTGAATATTTAAAGTAGTTATTAAATATTTGATGTGATTTAAATATTCTATTTTAAAAAATATTCGATTTAAAAGGAAAAAATGATTTAAAATATTCGAATATTTCGAGTTATTCGAGTTGACGCGTCATATCTTAAGATAGAGATGAGCGTTCGATCGAGTCGAGTCAAAAAATTTCGAGTTATTCGAGTTGACACGTCATATTTTACAACTCAAACTTTATTTGAAATTTTTTCGATTCGAATCGAGTTTTCGAGTTCCTATAAAAATTTAATTGTAATTATTTATCATGTTACCATACTTTGGAATTTTGCTTTAAGGACCAAATTGAAAGAATGCGTAAATAACAAGGGCTAAATTTAGTGAATTGTTTCGAATTAAGACTAAATTAATTGAATGTATAAATATGAAGGACTAAATGTGTTATTATACCAAAGTTTATAACAGCCACTTAACGGCATTTAACGTCTAGTTACCATTTTGTTATAAAACATAAAGTTTAATTGCCATTTTGTGATTTTTGAAAGTTTGGTTACCATTTTGTTTTTTGTACCAAAGTTCAGTGACCATCTGTGTACTTTACCTTTTTTTTAATTTAATGATTTGAAAATTGATAAAAATCCGGGTACCCGATACCTAATTTTTCGGGTACCCGCAACGCCCGGGTACCCGTAATTTCCGGGTCGGGACATGAACCGATTTTATAGATACCCGACGATCCGGGTACCCGGTACTTCGAGTACCGAACACCCGGATATCCGGATTTGAACACCCCTATCCAACGATCACTTTAGAACTCGTTGGGACTACATGACGAGTTTACCCTACATTTAAAAAAAATAACTTTAGGAGAGGACAACGAGTTTCTTAAAATATTAATTTATTTGTTTAACCCATCTAACTGGAGAACGAGTTTTCCTCTGCACTATTTCCCTAAATTCACCACATAATTGAGTATTTCAATTATATTTGATTTAATAAAATAAAATTATTTATTAATAATTACTTATATATCTAATTAATGAATTTCAATTATATTTTTCTTACAAGTAAAAGATCTAAATTCGAACCGTCATAAATATAAAAAAAGAGAATTTTGTTTTAAGAACCAGCACCAGCACCAGCTATGCCAGTTTTCATTTAATCCCGCAGCTGAATGCTCAGTCTCAGAGTCGTACTCGTACAGCGCGTTCCGCATGTACTCAAGTCTCAACGCAGTGAGTCACCCTATCAAAGTCCTCGCCCCACGACTCCGAAGAGACCAACCTGTTTTCTCTTCTCTTCCAAATGCAAAACTCCTATGGCTATAACCATCGGAGGGGGCGACAAGGCCCACCGCCGAAGATCGTTCCCTTACCGGGTCAGGTGTCATTTCGTGTTATCTGCCACGCATCATCCATCGGCGGAGTCATCGGCAGCTCCGGCGCCGTTGTTTCTCAACTTCGTCGCGAGACTAACTCTCGAATCCACTGCGAAGAATCTGTCCGCGGGTCGGATCACCGGGTTATACTGATAGTCGGCTCTGGATCGGTCGATAGACGGTTTAATTTGGGAGAGGGAGAAGTGTGTGATGTTTCGTGTGCTCAGGAAGCAATGATCAGGGTCTTCGAGCGCCTGTGGGAAGTGGAAGCGGAGAGAGAGTGGGGAAACGCGTGCGATGGGGAGGAAGAAGAAGCTTACTCTGGTGTACTCGCTGATACGGCACAAATTGGTCTCGTTGTGGGGAAAGGAGGGAAGAATATTGTGAGGATGAGGACGGAGAGTGGAGCTAAAATTAGGATTTTGCCGGCGCCGCCATGCGGAAGAACAACTGATCAGTTAATTCAGGTAAGGGGTTATTTCTCAAGAAAGTAAAATAAAATCAAAGTATTAAACAATATACCACAAGCAGTTTTCTTTTTGTGTCGCTTGAACTAAATTTATGGTGGAAACTTCTGTAATGGTCTTGATATTGTATGAATCTGGAAATGTTTGTGC
Source organism: Hibiscus trionum (assembly GCA_030270665.1). NCBI lineage: Eukaryota > Viridiplantae > Streptophyta > Magnoliopsida > Malvales > Malvaceae > Hibiscus > Hibiscus trionum. Next base: position 35,357,267 of record BSYR01000005.1, read on the forward strand.
TTAATTGTGTTAGTACTTCCTGCAATTGAATGATGAATACATGAATAAAATTGGTAATTTGGTGGAGAAAGACTAGCATTAGGAATTATCTTCGGACGTGATTAATATCACTATAACTAGGCTGTGCATTCTATCGAATCGACGAGTAAAAAAAAATTCAAGTTAGTTGAGTTTACTATTCAAACTTTATTTGAAATTTTTTCGAATTGAACTTAGTTTATAAAATTCGAGTCGATCCGAGTAGAATTTTCGAGTTTATGTACAAATTTAATTTTAATTATGTATAATATTATAAAACATATCGATTCTAATTTAAACGGTTTTCTATATCCATATACGATATATATATATATATATATTCATATTTTCACGACATACATATTATATCACTCGAAGTTGAAAACTGATTAACTAATTAATAAAATTTTCGAGTTATTCGAATTTCTATTTTATAACTCAAATTTTATTTGAAATTTTTTTCGAGTCGAGTTTATGAAATTACGAGTCCGAGTCAAAATGAGTCGGATTTTTTCGAGTAGAGTCAAGTTTTGCCCACCCCTAACTATAACATGTCTAATTATTTTTAGTAATATGACAGATAACTGGTTGTGCTTTGGCTGTCAAGAAAGCGCTGGTTGCTGTATCTGGCTATCTTCAAGCTTGCCCATCTATAGACAGAGAGCCAACACCCATGAGTACACCTACTGAGCAACCTTCACGTGGGACCTTCCCTGATTCACCCGAAGAACTTTTTCCGCACCTTGGTTCACTTTTGCCACCTATGCTTGCAAATGCCTTGAGTGGTGTTTCACATGCAAACTTTTCATCCGTGGTTGCTAATGGAGATTCCAAACTGGATTCATTTGATACACATAAAGTTGTCTTTAGAATGCTTTGTTCCAATGTTGCTGCTGGGGCCATCATTGGTAAGAAGGGTACCATAGTCAGAGCTTTGCAAAATCAAACAGGTGCTTCTATAATGTTCGAGTCCCCTGAAACCGAGTATCGCGAGCGTGTTGTCACCATTTCTGCATCGGAGGTTAGTCCCAATGCTGATTGCAGAAGTCCAGTAGTTTTTATTGACAGCATTTCCTGTGCATGCCTTCTTTCTGAAAATGGTTTTTGTTTACTGTAGAACCTTGAATCACATCATTCTCCTGCACAGAATGCTCTTGTTCTTGTATTTGCAAGATCTGTTGAATCTGACATTGAAAAAGGGTTTCCATCAGGCCTGAATAAGGGCACTGATGCAACTCTTAGGCTTCTAGTCGCTTCTGACCTTGTCAGCTGCTTGAAGGAGAAAGAAGGTAGGGTACTTTCTGAGATTGTAGAATCCACTGGTGCTGATGTGCAAATCTTGGATGAGGAGCTCTCACTGTGCCATTCTCCAGAGAATGTAGTACAGGTGCAAATATTAACTCTCTTTTTTCTCTCAATATTGCTGCTTAAGTTTGTCCAGATGTAGGGGTCAGTTGAGTTCCCATTATTTTTTCGGGTCAAACAGCTGTAGATGCTTACACAATGTGATTCAATTTTATTGATGATGCAAAATATGTTACATTATTTTAGTATAATTATCATTTAGAAACATGATTTTCTAAATATAAGAAGAATTTTTCTTAGCTCCATGGGGTAATTTCCCCCTTTTGGTTTGCAATATAAGTTCTAACTCCTTCCATCTTTTTGGTGAAATATCAATAGCATAACTTTCAGTTGTAGTGACAGTTGGTTCCTTGTTTCCGGGGCTTTTTCAGCATTTTGTAAATTTTTCAGTTTCTGGTTACTTCAATAAGTGAACTTTTGGGTGCCACCCTGATAATCAATATCATCTTGAAGGAGGAATCATTGGTGTATTACTTTTATCCTTGCAGATTACTGGTGACTATAAAAGCGTGCAGAACGCCATCTTTCAAGTTACTAGTAGACTAAGGGATAATCTCTTGACACCTGAAGTGCTGAATGAAATTGGTGGGGGGAACTGCCACGGAGAAGTAAGGGAGACAGATCCGTCTCAAGTGCTCCAACAAACATTAGACAATGATCATGGGCCTAATTTAGCTCAAAGAATGGTCCCGGGTAACTCAGAAAATACTTATGGTCCACAGCCAGTAAAACTGCTGCCACAACAGGTAAAAGCTCTTTCTCTTTAGTTTCTTTTATCCTCTTGAAATATTGCTTTCATTAATATTATTGGAATATGTACAAGGACCTCAATGCTTGGGTGGATTTATTTGCAGACTGCAGGAAATGGGCATACAGTTGCCGTGGATGATATTCAGCATGACTCAACTACCTTTGAAGGGAGTTTCGACGTTGAGAGCTCATTGGATTTTCTTCTTCCATGTGATATGCTCAGTGAAGTGGGAGGGAGCCCCTACACCGGAGAGAGTGAGACTAATTTTTCTGGGCCGCTTCAATCTTTGGATGTGTCTCTTGTTTCTGATCAAGAGAGTGCTTTAACAAGAGCAATGGGTAATATTGAACTCTTTGATGGTGTAGACTGTCCGCCGGAATCTCAGCTATTAGAGGTGAAAAGATTTTATTTATTCTTTTGCAATTTTCTTTGTTGCTTCGGTTACCTAAGTAATCAAAGGACATTAGTTCTGTCCAAGGACCTAAAGTGTTTTGGGCTGGCTGCAATTGCAGACCATGAGAAGAAGACACGGGCTGGACAATGCAGATGGTGAAGGGGGTCTAGAACTCGAAAGGTTAGTATTATATAAAAACAGCATTAAAGCTGTTTTTTCCTCCCTTTTGTTTTTAAATTAAGCAAGGAAAGTGTTTGACATGTTTATCTTTATGGTTATGGGCTCGAAATGCAAACACTATGTTGGTTTTATGATATCTGCTGCCATGACTCACGGGTAATAGTAGGCCATTGCATCCTACCGTTTGTTGGAAGTGGATTCATCACACACTTGGGTTATCAGGAACTCAATTCATTTCGCATGTAATACTCCTCCCCAACTAAGGGGAATTTTGATTTGAGACTAATAAATAATTCTTCTTGCTAATCTGTTTTGTGGGTAGTTTATGATACCATCTGACTTATTCTCTTCCGTTGAGTGATCAAGTAGGAGTACAACCACATTTGTTGCTAATATAATTACAACATAAATTAATCTAATTTTTAGTTTCTCAATATGCAGTGGTAAAAAATCGACTATTGTGAAAAAAACAAGTGTACAGATTGTAGTTCACGAAGATGCTTTTGGCTCTATCTACGGACAAAATGGCGGCAACCTTGCTCGTCTCAAAGAGGTAATCATCAATTACACTTGAAAAAACAAGTAACCTAGTCTGAGCATGCTATATTTGTAGTCCGGCCATTTTCTTAATTGTTTACAACTTTTTTTCTTATAAATTTATGTATGGCACTACAAAATCAGATCTCAGGCGCAAAAGTTGAAGTTCGTGATCCTTGCCCTGGTGAAACTGAGGGGATCGTGTTGATATCCGGGACTCCAGACCAAACGCTTGTGGCACAGAGCTTGCTTCAAGCTTTCATCCAAGCTAACCAGGTTGTTTCAAGCTAGAATCAATGTTTGTCCATCTGTCCAGGTCGAGGAAGAAATATTGTAGTTCCCTGTAAAATCCTAGTAGAAAAACAGAAGAGTATAGGATATGAAATTGGTAATCTTAAACAACTTGACAAATATTTTAAAACAAACTAAGTTCTGGGAAATTAAGGAAGAAATAGTCTTCCTTTTTGTTTGAATATGTAGGTTGAATTGCAGTTTTTGAATTATATGCTAAACTTTCAACCCCAGGGTTGGTCACTACTCACTCGGCCTCTATCTCATTCTTTTTAGCGTGAAGCTGTATCCTTGCAATGCTATTATTAGTGTTTACAAATTACAATGTAGAAATGTATATGAGAATGAATGATTCACTTCCATGAGTGTAAAATATAGAATAGTTTTTCGATGTAGCCGACAGTGATGAAAAAGCCGAAGCGACTGGTTGAACTGGTTCAATCTAGAACCTGGAAGATAAATGAACCTTTGACTTCTTTTCTTCCCTTATTCGACTATGCATAAAGAATGCTTTAGCCCGCATCAAAGGAACCCAAATATGTTGCAGTGTTTGTTTCTGTTCTTTTTGTTAAAAAAAAGTTCATATATTTGATTGGATAGGTCATAGGTGTTGAAACTTTGCAAGGCCTTGAACTCCATGTGAAACAACTTGTGTGGTCGGCATGTGATAATCTGACATTTACATGTGCAGCTGAGAATCTGCTTAAATTAATACGCATTTAAACAAGAACATGAAAACAGAGTAAAATAACAAATAGTTGCCTTTTGTTTTTCATTTTCTTGGGGGTTAATACATCTCCATCTTCTTCAAAACTTACAATACAGCCAAAGAAATACATCATTTGCACATGTATACATCTGTCAAAGTTGTATTTTGTATATATAATTGGTGAGATCTCCCATCATATTTAATGTGCTTTGATAACTTGTTTTCCGGTGCTAGATTCCGATGTTCTATTTGTGCTTGAACTGCAAGGCTTCTCTGGGCCTTCCTAGCATAGATAGGACTGTTGCAGTTATATGCCTTGAAGAAAGCCCTGCTTCTTCTATCTGATCTTGGTGTGATCCATGATCTATGTATCTATCAGGAAGCACCATTGCCCTCAACTGCAAACACCTCTAAAACTAATTATATATGAAGAGAAAAAACAGATATCTAGAAACAAAAAATGGAAATATATATATATACCTTGAGAGATCCATCCAAAATGCCATTTAAGGTCAAGAAATGTGATACATGAGAGCCAAAGCCTCCAATAGAACCCTCTTCCACTGTAATAAGAATCTCATGCTCATTTGCTAGTTGCCTGATGAGATCTCTATCTAGAGGCTTGCAGAATCTCGCATCAGCTACTGTTATATAAATGTTTTGAGATCTCAGCATGTTTGCCGCTTCGACGCATTGCTGGACGATTGATCCGTATCCCAGAATGGCTACTCTATTCCCTTCCATTACGATTCTTCCTTTTCCGATCTGTTCAAGCATTAGAGACGTAAACATTTAATCAGTTCATTTGCTTTGATTCTAATTTGTTCGGATATCTAAATTATTGATTAGTCTAACCTCAAGTGGTGTTCCTTTGTAATCATGTGGGATAACTACTCCAGCACCATTTCCCCTGGGGAACCTGAAGCAGCTAGGCCTGTCATCGATGGCTGCTGCCGTTGCAACCATATGCATAAGCTCGGCCTCATCGGATGGGGCCATTACCACCATGTTGGGCAAGCAAGCCATGTATGTGATATCAAATGCCCCACAGTGGGTTGGTCCATCTGCTCCGACCAAACCAGCTCGATCCATTGCAAACCGTACCGGTAATTTCTGGAGATCCACATCATGCACCACCTGCCATAGGAGTAAAAAAATTTCCAACAAAAGTGTCAATCACGGAAAAGGTGAAGGAAATCTGATCATATCCAATGAAGTAGCCCATTTTTGAGAGCACACCTGATCGTATCCTCGTTGTAAGAACGATGAGTAGATAGCACAGAATGGCTTGAGACCCTCGGTGGCTAAACCGGCTGCAAAAGTAACAGCGTGTTGCTCGGCAATCCCCACATCGAAGCAGCGGTCCGGGAACCTTTTTTGGAAGTAATTGAGACCTGTTCCCCCACCCATTGCTGCATGGATGGCTACGATCTTGTCGTCAGCTTCAGCTTCTTTGATGAGCGATTCAGCGAAGTACTGCGTATACGACAGTGTAGATGATTTGGACTTAAATTGCTTGCCTGTTCCTGTGTCAAAACTTACAACACCTGAGAGCAGACAGAACAACAATGAGCATTTTTGACAAAGTCCTAACATCACAATGGATCAAGAGCAGTGATCTTACCATGCATTTTGTCAGTTGCTGCCTCAGCAGGGGGATATCCCTTTCCTTTCTCTGTTACGATGTGGATTAGGACCGGTCCCGGGGCAGGCATGGCTTTCACTTTCTTAAACATGGCTACTAAGTCTTCAATATTGTGTCCATCAACCGGACCGATGTAATACAGCCCTAGTTCCTCAAAGAGAGTGGAGCCAGAAGCACTGATCATTCCTCTTGCGTACTCATCTACCTTTGCTGCAATTTCATGTGCTTGACCACCAATTTGCTTAGTAATGCCCTTCAACAACAAGTAGTATCCACAGTCAGATTTCAGCCTATACAAAGACGGGAGACGAATAACAAAGCATAGAGAATTTACTTTAGCCGTTTCCCGAAGTTTTCGGAACTCCCCGCTTGCTTGAATCTTGGTTAAAGCCCTACTAAGAGCTCCAACAGGAGTTGCAGGACCTTGTAGAGTTGCAGTCGGCAGGGACACTTGTTTATTGTCATTCAACACGACGATGAGGTTAGAATCAAGGAACCCTGCATTATTCATGGCCTCATATGCAAGTCCAGCAGTCATTGATCCATCTCCAATCACTGAAATCACATTGTTGTTCTTCTTCAAAAGGTCTCTTGCCACCGCCATGCCTACATTAAATGGGAAGAAACTCAAAGTCAGAGTCAGAATCACCTAATACATTATTACATTTCATATAGTTTTTACAGAGAAGAAACAAATACCAAGTCCAGCTGATATGCTGGTAGAACTATGTCCAACACCAAAGGCATCATAAACACTCTCGTCCCTCTTGGGAAACCCTGCAAGTCCTGAAGTTTTTCTTATGGTGTGCATCCTAGACCTTCTTCCCGTCAGGATTTTATGAGGGTACGCCTGCAAATTTTGAAAGATGCTGTTTATGAAAAGAAACAAAAACAAGTCGGCTCTCTCGAATATCTCACCTGATGCCCAACATCCCATATGACTTTATCTTCAGGTGTGTCGAAAACATGGTGTAAAGCTATTGTCAACTCCACTACTCCCAAGCTCGAACTCAGATGCCCGCCGGTCTTCGATACCGAGTGCACAATATCAGCTCTCATCTCTGCCGCCAGTTGCTCAAGTTCCTAAACACAATAACGGAAAACTGGGAATTGGGAAAGATAGCAAAAAACAGGGACAGGACGGGAAGCTGATCTGTTTGTTTCTTTGTTTTACCCTTGTTGATAAGTTCTTCATATGAAGAGGGTAATTGATGGTGTCCAACAATGGCGTCGCCGGTTTTTCCCCGGAGAAATTGATCTTCCAGCCCTCAGTTTCTTTCCTTATACTCATTTTACATCCCTCATCGTCTTCCCCGTTTCCAGCGGAAGCTTTCGGACAGAACTGAAAAACACACACAACATCAACAAGAAGAAGCAAAACCACCATTTCAGACATGAAACAATAAAAGTAAAAACCCACACCAAAACCACAAACATCTAAACATAAAAAAATGAAGAGAAAAACAGACAGACAACAGAACATGTAAAGTGTATGACTGTATGTATTAATTATTATGTTTATGGTAAAGAGAAACTACTAACATGTTTTTTGCAGCAAAGTTTTGGTCTTGTGGATTTCAGAAATGGAAGACGGGATTGGTTTGGTCGAACCAAAGAACCAGAAACCGCCATTTTTATTTTTTTTGGTGTGTGAAAATTGATTGAGAGAAATGAGAAGGGTGAAAGCTTAATATAGACGGAGCCTGGAATCAAGTTAAACAGTGTTTGAGAGGAGGGAGTAAATGCATTACGTGTCATGAATATCCAGACAACTTATTATTTATAATAATTACTATATAAATTATTACATTTATTTATTTCTATGTGTAACAGGTAAATTAGCTATTTTTTAATTTATTTAATATTATTATTCTATTCAATGCATAAATACATGAGTAATTATTTCATGCACAAACGTTTGTAGAAAATTTATTTGTTTTCAAAAGTGTCTTAATTTTAGGGTTTAGAGATTTTATTTAGAATCTAGTGTTTATTGTTTAAGTGTACATGTTTTGAAATTAGGGGTTTGGTTAGAATTTAAGCTTTATGGTTAAAATTTAGCGCTTATAGGTTAAAACTTAAACATCTAATCATATTACCATAAACCTAAATTATAACCTCTAAATTCTAACAATAAACCTTAAATTCTAAACTTATGTGCTTAAACTCCTAAACCCTAAACCTTAAACCGAATCCCTAAACCCTAAAACTAGAGCATTAATCGGATTCGGGTCGGGTTCGGGTTTAGGGTGAAAAATATCCTACCCGACTCGGGACTAATTGTGTAATTTCCCCTAATTTTTTTAGGGATATTTATAATAATAGTCCCTCTATATATATATTTTTTATAATTAGGTCCTTAAAATTAAATTTTTATTTACAATTTAGTCCTTAAATTTATATTTTTACAATTAAGTCCCTTAAAATTATTTTTTTACAATTAGGTCCCTAAAAATTATTTTTTTCTATAGGTCGGGTGCGGGTATAGAGTATTTATTTTCGGGTCGGGTCGGGTTTTTTAAGTGATATGTTCGGGTCGGGTCGGGTGCGGATATAGGATATGTGTTTTCGGGTCGGGGTCGGGTGGGCCAAAAACCCGACCCGTGCCCATCTCTACTCATATTAAGTCTTTGCAAAACTCAATCTGAATTAGTCCGCCGATAAATCAGATACCTATAATTAAACGAATAAATGTGTTTATAATAATAATAATAATAATAATAATAATAATAATAATAATAATAATAAATATAAGCAAAATGTCGGAATATGTTAACATTTACTAAAGGAATGCTAATATAATATGAACTTATTCATATAACACGTAAGGTGATGATACGTGTCACCACCTAATTAAATATTTAATTGATTTATTTACAAAAAAAAATATGTACTTATTCGGATTTCAGAAGTCACGAATATGAATACTAACAAAAGTAATTTATCTTGGTCACAGCCAACGTTCACGTATTCGTTTCAGATGGCAAAATACAACGCGCCCCACGCGCCTTCTTTTTTCTCCCCCCCACAGCTGATCGAGCCTCAGACGTGCGTTTCGATCTACCGGATCTTGCGTTTTTGCTTGGCCTCTGCACGATTGCGTTTGTCGTCGTCAGCTGGTCATCTGATCGCCGACATCTCAGGGGACGGCGTCGACAGGTGGTTTGCTCGGGAGAGCTTCGGCGGTGGAGAAACGAGAGTGGTTTGTGGGCAGATTGCAAGTGACCTGGGTCACTGGCGCAGAACCCCATCGGAGTTGTTTGTCGTGATACTCGTGGATGGTCGCTCTTTAGCCGCCGTCGTTTTCGCTGAGCACGAGAGACTCCGACCCTGTGTCTGGTACAGCACACCCTGTTTCTTTGTTATTCCTCTCTGGTGTCGGAAGTCGGATGCCGTTAACCATGGAACTTGGCCGCCGGAGTATGCCCTGGTTTCCTTGCACTACATGTGGCCGGATATGCTCGACGTGGACTGGAGAACATCAACACCGTCTCGAACGTGCTTCGATCCTGGCGGTCATTGGAGTGGATTGTCGGTTGACCGGTGGGGATGTGATTTCAGGCTTTTCATGGCCAGTAAAGATGGCGATTTTCCAGGTTTGCTGGGGTTGAGAGACGGTGGAGTTCGAAGCGAATGAAACCAGCCGGCTTTGAGCGCAGAAAGGCGTGATCAGACGGTTTTTAGTTGCAGCGTTCGACGGTGTGTCGACTTTACCGTTGCATCGTCCGACCTGCTGCCGCTGTGTGGAGTAGTACGTGGCCACCGGTACTTGGCCGAACAACCCGTCGGAAGTCACCCAAAATACTTGTCGGAGTCTCCTTGCATTGAGCTGGCCGGAAAAGGCAAAGGGAAAAGGGCATCGTGGTCTTTTCCATTGATGACTAAACTCTTTCCTTTTTTAGCATCTGCTGACTTTTCCCCTTGGTTTTGCATTGATTTTTCATTTAAGGTGTTGTACGGATCCGGATATTGTGGGATTATGTCTCCCAATCCTCGATTTTCTTCTCGGCAGATTAGAGACAATCTGGGCTTTGGGCCAAGCATGACTATTTTCTCACTTGAAAAGGCCCAAATTTCAATGGCCTCCTTTTACCGGATCAGGCTTTATGTCGGGAGATGGATTTTCGAAGGGTTGTGGTTTTGTGCTGAGTGCCAGGAGGTGAAGGTGAATTGTTTCGGTTGGGACCCGGGAGGTTACCATCCGGTTGAAATTAGATCGAGATGAAATCGTCTTATGGCTGGTTTTATTTTCTCTGTATTGCTTTTATGGTTAAGTTTCGTTGTTCAGACTGTGAAACCGGATCAGTTAGGGTTACGTATTTCCACGGCTCTGGTGACAAGGGCCAATCCTTCAATGGAATTGGAAGCCTGCCTCCGGATGGAGCTCTCCCAGACGAACGGGAACTACGTGAACGCCCTTTCTGATCCGAGGTGGTCTTGTGGCGGTTGTTTCTTTTGCCGATGGTTTCATTTTGTGGGCTTGCATGCCCCGGTTCTGGGTAGGCTTTTTGCCGCCGATGTTGTGTACTCCCTCTGCATTGCTGGACTTTGCATGGACATTGTGTTCTGCCGCTTGATTGCCTCTAGGTTCATGTCTCGTGTTGTTTCTTTGTTTCCTACACTTTATGTGCATGGGGTCGGGCCCCTTTATCTTTAATCGAAGTCAGTTATCCTTTGAACAAAAAAAAAACAAAAGTAATTTATCTTAACATTTTTTTGTGTGTTTTGATTGTGAATTGTATATAAATATAAGGTAAATTGTCACTGTGGTCACCGCAGTTTTATAAGTGTTTATATTTATTTATTGAATTAAAAGGTTAATATTTTGGTTATTTAGTTATTTACGTTATTGTTTTATAACATTTTGATTATTGTTTGTTAAATGCCGTTAGTTGGTGACGTAATAAGTTAGTGAAAATAGTTAATTTTTAATTGCACCCTTAAACGTTAGATAAATATTAATTTTACCTCTAAACTTCAAATAAAATATTAATTTAATCATTAAATTTTAGATAAAATATCAATTTAACTTATGAATCCGGCCAAAGTCATCCTCGTTGTCCGTCGCTCGCTACTGTCGTCGATCACAGTCAGTCGTCATTACCCTCGTCATCAACGACCGTTAGATCCAAAATTTTAGTTCACTCTTTTTTGACCTCCTAAGCACATATTCGATGTTCGTTTCATCGAAAAGTTCCCTGAACTCCACAAATTTAACATAAAAACCCTTCTACTTCCTTTAAAATCAAACAATAATAATAAATTCATCATTAATATTCATTTAAAAATAAGGACATCATAAATCCAAATCTATAACATAAATTCATAAATAATTTGTTTATATTGTTGTGTTATAATTTTTGTTATTTATAATATTAATTATATTTTTTAATATTTACAAATGTATTGTTTGAAATGTATAGTGTTTATTTATAATATAATTTATTTAATATATACAATATAGAATATTTTCAGTCAATTCAAAGACTCTCCGCAAGCCTTTGCACATTGTATAATAAGCTAGTATATAAAACACACTTATCTTGCTTGTGAAACTTTTGAATTCCTATTTTTATAGGAATATTAAAAAAATAAAGTTCATGTTTGGTAAACAACTTTTTGAGCTAAAATTAAAAGTTTGAAGATTTTTAGAAGTTTGACCAGTCAAATTCGCTAATTTGAATGTTTGGTAAATAGATGATTGTAATAGCGGAAATCTCTTATTTTAAAAAAATCCTAAAAAGAGCTTTTTGAGTTACACCTCATGGTGCAGCGGAAAAATTATCTGGCGTATTCCACCAATGATCTATGTACGAGAAACGAATCCAGGGTGAAAAGGGATTAAACATTACCTTAATTAAATCTGGAAAACCGCAGGGAGTTAGAAGAATCCAATTCTTCCAGCACGATATCGAATACAAGTCGTCACAATAGCGTTCCGACCTCTACGTAGTCCACCCGAATAAAACGAACAATATTTTTTTCTTCTCTATCTGTTAGAGTTTTTTTAGCATAAGCATATATTTGGCTGCTAGATCTGTTGAGTTGTAGGGTGCTCGATTCCTTCAACCGATGTTGCTCACCAAGTGGTGGAGATGTGGAATTTTGGGTGGATGTGGTGTTGAAGATAAAATATTAATGACACAATGATTTTAGAGTGGTTCAACCTTCTAACCAAGGTCTACATCCACTACCTTAGCTTCCCACTAAGGATTTCCAATCAATCCACTATTGATTCGTCCCCTTTTCTAGGCTTAGGAGGAAACCCTTATACACTGATCAAGCTTTCTACCCAAAACCTTGATCAAACCCTCTTTACAAGAGAAAGGAAAAATGCAAACTTAAATCCCTCTAATAGGTATTTGTTTGCTCAATAATGCACTCACCCAAAACCTAAAACACTTGAGCAAATTTGACAATTTTAGCTCACTAGTGTTTGTCTATACAAGAATTGACAATTTAAGTACTAAGACAATAGTTGATCATTTGTTGATTGACAATATAAGCATTAACCATTACTTGATGCTTGGAGGTTCTTTTTATACTCCTTGATGAGTTTATAGCCGTTACTAGCCGTTGGGGTTGATTTGGAGCCGTTGAGGACTTTATTTCCCACCATAAATGCAGTTCTGCTGCTACCCGTATCGAAACGCTCGAACTCGTTTCGATACGCTCTTCAAGTAGAAAGAGTCATTGCAGTCTGATGAGCATCCGTATCGAAACGCCATGGGCCGTATCGAAATGCTAGGTACCGTATCAAAACGCTATGCATTTAAATGTTAGTTGGAAAATAGCGGTTAGGGTTTATGACCGTTGTGGTGGATGCCACGTAGGCGTATCGAAACGACATAGCCCATATCGAAACGCTGGGCAAAAATCTCATCCATGAAAGGCCCATTTCGATACTCTATCGAAACATTTTTGCTACTAGAATACACCGTATCGAAACACCTGGATGGTTTTGTGTAGTTTGGCTTTTGAAAACATGTAAAACTCTTTTGAAAACATCCCTAAACATAGTTTCAAGTTATTTGGACTTTGGAAATAGTTTTGAATTCTTTTTAAATTAGTCCAAAACATTTTTCAATTATTATATCAAAACATTGGTTCTACAATCTCCCACTTTTTGATATAATAAAACTAACTTGAAAAATTGTTTGGGATTCTCCCCCTTTAACTTTAAAATTGTGAATAAGAGATTAAAGATATGAAATCAAATAAAGTTCCCCCTTATTCATTTGAAAATTCAATTTTTCAAACCAATTTCTCCCCTTTTTTGTTATATCAAAAAGAATTTAAAACATTAAGTTCAAAATAACTATAGAGGAAAAATTTGACAAAAATAAGAATTTGGTTTTAAAATGGCTCCCCCTTACTCAAAGCATCATTAAAAGTGTTAGTCCAACATATATGATCATCTAGTTGACATAAATAAAAATAAATCAAATAAAAACAAAAGCAACTAGATTTTACCACACTTGAACTCAAGTGAGGATGTGAAGCCTTCCTTCTTCAAGTGTTCTTCCTTAGTGTGCATGGAGCTCCCCCTCATTAATTTGACTTGTTGATCAATCTCCATCACACCTAGCAAGAGACAATCAAGTGATTTTTTGTATCCAAATTGCTTTGGATCCATGAACATTAGAAGCACAAATTTTAGTCCCCTTTGGAATCCATTTTTCAATGTCATCCTTTTTAGTTGAAGTGGTTAGTCCTTTTGGGACCCAAACACTTCTAAAGCATTTACCGTTTACAAATCTAGGGGCACTAGATTGCTTTACATAGAAATTTGATTTTCCAAAATTGTTTTTCTTTTCTAGCTCTTTGGAAATCAAATCCTTTTCTTCTTGGAACTTTTTGAAGCAATTTTTGTAAATCAAAACATTTTAGTTCAAACTCTTCGAGTTTTGCTTCAAGTTCAAGTTTGGTTTTAGAAATCAAATCATTTTGAGTTTTCAACTTTGAAATCAATTTATTGTTTTTTAAAATGTGATTTTTAAACTCTAAAACCAAATCATCATATTCATCTTGTAATTCATCAAAAGAGTAAGAACATGAAGTAGATGAATTAAAAGTTACCCTTGAATCTTCTTCGATGGCCATAAGGCAAAGGTTGACTTGTTCATCGTCGGTGGAGTCCTCATCACTCCAAGTAGCCACATATGCCTTCTTCTCATGGCTTGAAGTGCTTGCCCTCTCCCTTTTCATGGATTCTCGTTCAAGTTCTCTCAATGCTTTCTTCATGAATGGGGAACACTTCTTGAAGAGATGAACTATCTCTTCTTCTTTATCCTCCTCTTCACTTGAATAGACATGATGACAAGTGGAGGACTTGAGAGCAATGACATTGGTGTTGATGCCAGGCCCCTTGAGCTTCTTCTCTCCCATAGCTCTAATTTCTTCCCTCTTCTTCTCATCTTCTTTGTTCTTCTTCATTATTTGATGAGTAAGGAGTGACCCCATGAGTTCATCAAGCTTCAAGGTCTTCAAATTTTTGGCTTCGATGATGGCAGTCCTCTTTGAGTCCCATGACTCGGGAAGTGAGTAGATGAGCTTTCGGACAAGTTTCTCCTTCGGAATGGCTTCTCCATAGCCCTTGAGACCATTGGTGATTGTGGAGAACCTATCAAACATCTTCTCGATGTTCTCTTTCGGATCCATCTTGAAGTTCTCATACTTTAAGGTGAGGAGCCCAATCTTGGTCTTCTTAACTTCATTGGTTCCCTCGTATGTGACTTCAAGCTTGTCCCATACCTCCTTGGCACTCTCACAAGAAGACATCTTCTAATAGATGAATGGGCCAAATGCACAAAAGAGGATGTGCAAGGCTTTGCAATTTAGCTCCATCTTCTTGCGATCGTCGGCACTCCACTCCGCTTTGCTTCGTTGAGGCACGAACGGACCATCTTAAACTATGTCCCATAGTTTGTAGTCTCTTGACTTTATGAAAAACTTCATCTTGGTCTTCTAATGGGCATAGTAGGTTCCGTAGAAGAAAGGCGGTTTGTCGATGGATTGCGCCATTTGAGCCGGTTGGTGAAATGATGATTGAGCTTGCCGGATCTTCTCAATAGGATGTTAATCCTCTTCTATTGAGCCAAGCTCTGATACCAATTGTTGAGTTGTAGGGTGCTCGATTCCTTCAACCGATGTTGCTCACCAAGTGGTGGAGAGATGGAATTTTAGGTGGATGTGGTGTGGAAGCTAAAATATTAATGACACAATGATTTTAGAGTGGTTCAACCTTCTAACCAAGGTCTACATCCACTACCTTAGCTTCCCACTAAGGATTTCCAATCAATCCACTATTGATTCGTCCCCTTTTTTAGGCTTAGGAGGAAACCCTTATACACCGATCAAGCTTTCTACCCAAAGCCTTGATCAAACCCTCTTTACAAGAGAAAGGAAAAATGCAAACTTAAATCCCTCTAATAGGTATTTATTTGCTCAATAATGCACTCACCCAAAACCTAAAACACTTGAGCAAATTTGACAATTTTGGCTCACTAGTGTTTGTCTATACAAGAATTGACAATTTAAGTACTAAGACAATATTTGATCATTTGTTGATTGACAATATAAGCATTAACCATTACTTGATGCTTGGAGGTTCCTTTTATACTCCTTGATGAGTTTATAGCCGTCACTAGTTGTTGGGGTTGATTTGGAGCCGTTGAGGACTTTATTTCCCACCATAAATGCAGTTCTGCTGCTACCCGTATCGAAACGCCCGAACTCGTTTCGATACGCTCTTCAAGTGGAGAGAGCCGTTGCAGTATGATGAGCATCCGTATCGAAACGCCATGGGTCGTATCGAAACGCCCGTATCGAAACGCTAGGTACCATATCGAAACGCTCTGTATTTAAATGTTAGTTGGAAAATAGCCGTTGGGGTTTATGACTGTTATGGTCGATGCCACATAGGCGTATCGAAACGGCATAGCCCGTATCGAAACGACATAGCCCGTATCGAAACGTTGGGTAAAAATCTCATCCAGGAAAGGTCCGTTTCGATACCCATATCGAAACGTTTTTGCTAGTGGAATACACCGTATCGAAACACCTGGATGGTTTTGTGTAGTTTGGCTTTTGAAAATATGTAAAATCCTTTTGAAAACATCCCTAAACAATGTTTCAAGTTATTTGGACTTTGGAAATAGTTTTGAATTCTTTTTAAATTAGTCCAAAACATTTTTCAATTATTATATCAAAACATTGGTTCTACAAGACCTTATGCCTTTATATAGCATTCAAAAGCCTAATTCTAATTAAATTCGTATTCTTTAAATATATAATATATTTAACCGAATATAATTAAATATGTAGAATCTGCTTCTACTTCGATCAGGCTTTTTTAGGGATATATATTTTTTAATAGTATCTGATAATTATAATAATTATCTAGTATTAAAATATATATAAATAAAATTATCTATAATTAAAATAATCATAATAATTTCAGTTTTTACTTATTTCGTGCACAACAAGTTTGTACGCATGCTATCTAGTCGATATTTGTTCGTTTCAATTATAGGGTGTGACCCTTGTAGGTTCATGTAACGTTAGCAGTAATATCTAGAACAATTCTAACATTACAAGCAATGAGTGACATCTAGCAATATATCATTGCTACCTAAGTTACAGGAAATCATGGTTCAACATAACCATTTTCGTGATTAACTCTTTTCATGTATTACATCATTTTGTCCTTATATCTAGATTGGACATAAGTCATGGAATAGTCACACTTGTGTAGTCCATCTAATATTTTTTGATATCTTGAGTAGACTATTATAAACGAATAATTATGATATCTCATATTAATTTATTCGAGCATGGCCATGCATTTCTAGTCAGCTCACTCAATCAAGTGGCCTATGATATTACTCCTATTATGTAGAAGGGACAAATCCTATCTTGATCAACCATATTTCGCTACATAGATTGCAACATATCCAATATCAGTCTTTATAGTGTAGTCAGTTACGACACACGTTTGATTGTATCAAAATATGTCACTCACAATGTTGGAATAATGATGACCTCAAGTCTGAGGATCATACACGTAGTTATCATTATGAGCAATGTTGTGACTGTCACATAATAATCCAAGAAACATACTCATAGCGGGTTAGTTCGTTTTCTAACACATACTTGTGTATTGATTTTTACATCTTCATGTCAATGACAACACTTTGTCATCAATCAACTACATATTTATCTTAATATATTATTGTTCTTCATGCCCACAATAATACTCGACTAATGACATTTAAGAATAACTATATTATTCTAAGGACTTTATTATAATTCAGTTTATTTATAAACGTACAGAACAAGACTGAAATAATAATAATGACTTTATATTAATAAAACAAGATAAAATAAGCATATCTTTTTCAACCATCTCATAATTGGTCTTTGGGCATACTCCAACAATGTTTGGATAAAAGACTTGTAAAGACTATTTTGTCCTTAATAATTATAAAAAAATTCTCTAAATAATATAAATTTGATTAACTAATAAAATTTTAAAAAATAATTTCATAAATAAAAATTTAATATATAAATTAATAAATGCATATAAATTTAATAATTAATAAAATTATATTTAAAATATATTTTCATAAATGAGAAATTAATATATACATCTAATTTTAATAATTATTAAAATTAAATTAAAAAGATAATTTCTCGAATAAAAATTAATATGTACATCATCGTATATGCTCAGTAATAATATTAAAAAAATTAATTTTTATAATCTAATTAATATTAATAAATACAAAAGGTTAATAACTAATAAATTATTCAAACAAGTATCAAATATAATTATGCCCTTATATGTCATCTTGCTTGTTAAAATAATCAATCAGCTATCAGTTAATTTTACCAAACACTTTTATACAATCAGCTAAGGTAATCAAATAGTCAAATCAGCTAATATAATCAGCTACCTGCTACCAGCTAATGTAATCTTTTATTAGTTATCCGCTAATTGCTAAACAGAGTTAAAATTATTATAGCTTATAATATACAAGTTAAAAGTTTAAAAAAATTATCGCCTTATTGTATAATAAACAATAGGCCCAGACTCACAAAAGATCATCAAGAATTTTTTATATAATATTTTAAAGTTAAGATAGGATCTAATTACACAACATAAAATTATTTAAGTTTTACATGTTTTTTAGATCGTTAGATGAGTGAAACGGATGGATGAGATTAACAGTAGAATATGTGAAGATTATCACTTGGGGAAAAAAGTAAGGAGTTAATCTCAGCCATCAATTTCCCTCATCCAACGATCCAAAAAACGTGTAAAACTCTTTGAGTTTTACACTGTGTAAGTTGATCATAACCCTTTGAAGTTTACTTTTTAAAATTGAATAAGCCCCGGGCCTTCCTAGGGATGAGCATTTTACTCGGACTCGACAGGTTCCAACTTGACCCAGTCGGATCGGGTCAGATTTTTTAATAAAAAAATTATAATCGGTTGGATCAGGCCGAGTTTTTGTTAAGTGTAAATTCGGGTCGGGTTCAGGTTTAGGGTGGAAAATATCCGACCTGACCCGAGACTAATAGTGTAATTTTCTCGTAATTTTTTAGGGATATTTATAATAATATCTCTCTTCATATATATATATATATATATATATATATATATATATATATATATATATATATTATAATTAAGTCCTTAAAATTGAATTTTTATTTATAATTTAGTCCTTTAAATTATATTTTTTACAATTAAGTCTTTAAAATTATTTTTTTTACAATTAGGTCCCTAAAATTAATTTATTTTATATAGGTCGGGTCAGGGTCGGATTTAGTATATTTATTTTTGGGTCAGGTCGAGTTAATTATTTTAAAGGATATTTTCGAGTCGGGTGCGAGTTTAGAGTATTTATTTTCGAGTCGAGTCCAAATAGGTCAAAAACCCGACGTGTGCCCATCCTTAGGCCTTCCAATGAAAATGGGTCCTTCCTTGAATAATCACCCTCATTTTCTGGGTATTTATCTGTTTCATGAATTTTGCAATGAAAGTGACAGTTACAGGCTCCAATTTATTAATGCAATGAAACCCTGGAACTTGTCCTACAGTACAAAACAAACATGGGATCAAGCCGGCTACCTCGTCTAGATACCTGCTTCAACTTTGCCTTGTCTTTTTTTTTTCTTTCATTTAAGACAATCTTTTCTCTCTTTTTTTTCCCTTAAAAAAATATTCTTTCAACGAACATAGTTTTCCCCTCCACTAAGCACAAGTGGGATCGAGATCTTTCAATTATTCTTAACGTTTTATATTTATTACTCTTTGATTTTACATCCATAAACAACAATAGAGAATGTGTCGAATTTGTGATAAATTAAATTTAGTGGTTCGTCTATTCATTTTATGTGTATTATAATTGGATTTTTCTATATACAAGTTTGATCCATTGTTGCCACATAGTATCAAAATTTCGAGAAGATTATGATGGATCCAACGCGGTTGAATTTGAAAAAAGAGAGTAAAGTTTCAATTATTCATAAACAGAAGTTATAATATAATTAGGACCGTACCCCCAATTCGTGTAAAATGATGTCAATGTGTATGGGGGAATCAATATTCAATGCCATAGTGATAAAGTGCTTGAATGGACACACAAAATATTCAACCTTATTTTTGTGGAGCATATGCATGCACCATAATAATCCGTCTACCTTAATTGGTTTTTTGTCCATTTAGTGGCCTTCCCACACCTCTTTCTTTCAATTATAATAATATTTACTTGTTTTGTTTTTAAAATAATAAAGATAAATAGTTTGTAGTGGGGGATCAAATGAATTTGTTCTATTGAGGTAATTTAGGCAATGTATTACGAGTAATTATTCCATACACTAACAGTGAAAAAAAAATCTACAAGTACTTTAGTTTTAGTTTAAGGGTTTAAAAATTTAGTTTAGGGTCTAGAGTTTGGTGGTTTATGTGTAGAGATTTAGAATTTAAGGTTTGCGATTAGAATTTAAGATTTAGAGTTTATAGGTTAAAATTTAAATCTCAACCATATTACCCTAAAACTAAACCCTAACCTCTAAATTCTAAACCCTAACCTCTAAATTCTAAACTCCTACACTTAAACTTCTAAACTCTAAATCAAACTAAAGCACTTGTGAAACCTTTTTGTTTCTACGGCCGATGTATAAAATATAAATCCATATATTATAGGAATTAAGTGAAATATTTTCACAAACAGATATCTCTAATGTTGTCATGTATTCCATTTAAGATTTAAATTTAAAATTTACTGTTCAAGCCGTTTGTGTAAAAGTATTCTTCTGCCATGAAATAATCACTCATATATTATTTTTTATTTTTATTATACATATAGGAATGATGAAGAAAAAGTTAATTAAGCATAAATGAAGGTTTTGTTAAGACCTGTCTTTTCCTCTAACTTGAGGAATGGTTTAAGATGCTTTTTTGGAAGCATCTAAATCAGTCAAATAGACCACACTAATCCTATCAACTTCAATCTTAAATAATTTGCTCTTTTGGGGTTATGTAGTATTCCTCAAATTTGAAATTAAATTAATCCTAATTCATAAACACATTAATGAGGCATCTTTCAAGTTAACATCACTAAGATCCTTATGAATAATTAGATAGTTTATATTTTGATAAATGTAAAAAAATTTACACAACCCTTCATATTTAAGCTACAAAATCTAAAACCTAAATCCCTACCCTAACACCCTAAAACCTAAAACCTAAACCCTAAACTCTAAATTCTAACCATAAACCTTAAATTCTATACCCTACAACCCAAACCACAACCTTAAATTAAAAGGCTTGTGTGTCAAAGTATTTTCCATAATTAGATACCACAATTCATGCATACACATCAGGTTTGTCATGTCTATCATATTTCATACATCAAATATATCAACATCTTAAACACGACAACACATCAAGATTGCCGACTAAATTTTAACTCAATTGACACCGTTGATGCGACTTACCAGTTCAAATGTGCTTAAGGACACAATAACCTCTAATTTATGAGCTTGCAAGAGTTACGAACTAAAAAGAAAATCAAAATCTCGAAACATTACATTGATTAACAATCAAAACTGAGCAAATTCATGCCCTTGAATTACATTGTAATGTGGTTTGCAGTTGATTCAAGTTAGCCAGTTTACAAAAAGAAGGTTAAGCAGAAGTAAACAAGATAGAAGCTTTTAGTTAGTGTGTACAAAGAGGAACCACATTCATTGATGAATCAACAAATTAGTATTTGATTACATGGTGGCGCAACCAAAGCTCATAAATTACCATGTGAAATGCATCATACCTTATGGGTGGTGAATTCCATTGGAAGTGCTTCTGAACCTGGTAAAAGTATCGCACCAAAAATTCTCATCAATTGCTGCAGCTACTTTCCTGACTCAACTTCAATTTTAGTGAAAATGATGAGAAGATAATGGAAACGAACGCTTCTTACCGTAACTAGGTTCTTGTGTAGTGTAACAAATTCCTCTTGAGATAGGTTCTTCAGGATCTGCTTGAGATTATACACATCATTTTCCCGAAGGACAACAGCGAATTTTTGCCAATTAAGAATGTCATTGAACGGCAGGTCATAATAATTGGATAATATTACTGCAAGAAAACAAACCAGATAGGTTAAGGGAAACATTTTAATCACTCTCTCTAGTTAAAATGTGGCAATCTTACTATGTCTCCAGTCCCATGAAGAAAAAGTTAAAGCGCGTATTCCGAACTAGATCCTAAGTTGTTACAAATCTTTTCCTGGCATAATTTTTTGATAAAGGTCAACATTCCTCGTTTTCCCAAAAGTTACGATACAATCAAAGTAGAGAAGTAATCAAGTATTACGTCCGGAACTATAGGACAACAAAATCTAGGAGCATTTCGCTGGCTGTTGAACTAGATAAGTTAATAAGGAATAATATTTTTATGACAGCCTTGAGCACCAACAATCTCGGATTATGCTGGAAAGCTAAGTTCACCACCGTCACATTTAATGGAGATAATCCCAAGTTTTTATGGTAACAGAAATTTATAGAAAAGGCCTAGGTGCCCAAAAAGAAGCACAACTCCTTGGATAAGGCCAACCTTTAGGAGCAAACCATCATTATATCCATACAGGTATATTCTAATTTGTCTTACTAGGCTTAGAGACAATATCTAAGTTTTTCACAGGTATTTCAGCAGTGCTTACCTAAATCACCAAAAGGACATCTCGTGATCTCCTCTAAAGCATAACAACGAACAAAAGAGATTAATTTACTCTATTTGAGTCTTTTGTTTGATATTCCACTTTCCCATTTGTATTTTTAGCGCAAAGTTCCTCACAACTTTTTACGCTTCTTAGTCCTAATAACTTGGCAGTCCATTCCACATTCGGCAAGCAATAAGCAACTAAGAGAATACAAATATCTAAATCCCCCCCCCCCCCACTGCAGCAGCCGGAGGAAGTTGAGATCGCTTACCAGGAACACATCCATAATGGATTGAATCAGTTATGCGGGCACTATTGACCTGAGAACCACCGGGGCATATGCAAAATTTAGTTCTGTAGAACCTCTTCTGGTACACTAAATGTCCAGTAGCCCTGTTTATTCTATTATTCGAAATGTCAAGTTCAGTATCGTTCTCCCACACACGAGCCAGTATAACTCTAATCTTCGAGTTTCTATGACCAGCCCAAAAACCAAGCGTTGTCCTATAAAACAAGCAACTAATCAGTATGAAGCTACAGGCTGCTTTAGGAAACAACCATGCATTGAGAAGGGGTTATGTTTTTACCTATTTTCGACATCATTTCCACCAGCAGGAAGAGCAAATGGCTGCAAAACTTGAGGAAGAGCAACATCTTTATGGGGAATGAAACCAACATCATAGCTTGGAGAACATACAACACGAATGGCATTCTTTACAAGAAAGGGAACTCCTTCGGTTGCCCGAACACCGACATCATGACAAGTAACAAAGAAATGATCGGCACCTAGAGTTCTATTCCAGTAAGGATATTTAGCTATTAAACTATCAAGATAATGCTGAACAATTATTGTCATATTCTCATACGAAGTGCCCTGCATTAATTGTTGTAAGTTGTAACAACGAATCAGTCACCACATTATCTAATTTAGTTTGATCTAATAGTGAGCGAATGAATAAATAAACTGTTTTTTTATGTTTACCTTGCCGCGCATTTTGTGACAAGAAATTGGGATAAAAAAGAGGTGAGCTTGATCTGGATCGTCGGTACGGAACCGACTCTCGCGAATGTTCTGGAAAAAGTAACCTTCGCTGGCGTATTTACCGGTGAGTTTCCGGGGAGTTTGGTAAAAGGTTTTCGGATCACCGTCGGGGTAAACGTAAATCTTGAATTTCCTCTCCATTTCTTCGAAATTTAACTTGAAAAGCTTCGGTGAATGGTACACATCGGTAAATAAATCGCTGCCGTCTTCTTCTTCCCCTCCTTCATCGACATGATTTTCCTTTTCGTTGGCAACGATATGCACGTGAGAGGGAACGGTGGCGTCGGGGGAAGAGGAGGTGGTGGGGAGGAGAGTGAGCTGAGGAGTGGAAGGCGAGAGAGGAAGAGGCGGGCGGAGGGATTTGAAGGAGAAGTAAGAGAAGGAAAATAGGGTCAAGATAGAGAGAGTGAGGATTGCTCCCTTTAGAGAAAACAGCTGAGAATGCTGTGAGTGTTGCTTCCCGGCTATCATTGCCAGTGGATTGCGGTGGAATCCGGCAAAGGATGGCGGGTTTTATCCTTCTTTTATACTATTGGAGTGGCAGCGACGGTGGAATTGGAGGTTGACGTTTCCGGAAAGTGTTTAATTTTCTCGATTGGATCTATCACTTGAAAAATCACCGTTATCTCTCACACTAAAACTAAAAAGGTTAAAGGCTAGAAATGTGTCCAACCTATAATATTTTTTAATTTGGTGTCTAATATTTGTTGGGCCAAATTGAGTCTACGTTTTTTTTTCTTCTGTAATTTAGGTCAGATTTTTCGGTCAATGAACATTGAAATTTTTTTATCATCTAATCAGAACATCATATATGACTTATTTTTTTTTAATTTTTTAATTTCTAAATAAAAATATGAACTTCTTTAAAAATTTCAAAATTTTAATTTTTTCAATCAAACCCTCAAATCACATTTTCCTCACCATCCGACATCCCTACACATATGTGGTTCATCGTTCATTGCCCAAACATTGTGTACCTCATCGTTCAAAATCTCCCACTCTGTAGTCGCCGGTCGGAACCCAATTGGCTTCTTTTTTGTCATTATTTGGTGTTCATTTACGGTGCAATTGACAGTTCATTCATCAATTTTTGACGACAAAAAAATAAAGTGTTTAGGTGTGGGCTTCAATGAAGACAATGGCCGCTGGTGATGGTAGAATTAGTGCTTAGAGGTGATGAAATTAGGGATTTAGGGTTTGAGTTTTTTTTTTAAGAAATCAAAGATTTTTAGGTTTTCTAAAAATAAAATTAGAGATTTTTTTAATTTTTTTAGAAATAAAAATTAAAGAAAATTACAGAAGTAAGCCACATGTTATGTTTTGATTGGATAGTAAAAAAATTTTAATGACGGTAACTAGGGGTGTTCAAAATTACCCGATCCGAACTACCCGACCCGACTACCCGAACACAAATAACCGGGTATTTACCCGAAATTTTTTTTTACTCGGGTCGGGTACCCGGCCCGTCATTTCCCGGGTCGGGCCCGGGTCAAAAAATATGATTTTTTCGGGTACCCGGTTCCTATTTTTTATTTTTTATTTTATTAGATTACTTAGAGGTGGCAATCGGGTCATTCGGTTCGGGTTCGGTTCGGGTCTAATTCGGGTCTGTGATGAGTTGGATTCGGTTCGGGTATTGGATCGGGTCAAAATCAGATCGGTTGTTTTCGGGTCGAGTCAATATCGGATCGGTCGCTTTCGGTTCGGGTCAAAATCGGGTCGTTCGGGTCGCTTTCGGTTCGGGTTAAAATCGAGTCAATTTCGGGTCAATTTCAGGTCGGGTCAACATTTAAATTTTCGGGTCAATTCGATTTGAGTTGGGTTAAAGGTTTGAGGTTTAGTATTTATGGTTTAGTTTAGAGTTATTGGTGTTTGAGATTAATTCTGATTCAACTTGTTAATCTATGCATTTGAATTTGATTAAATATTTAAATCAAAGCTTCATATATCCATATAATTTTTTTGTATAATTATATTAAATCAAAGTTTATAATAATAATAATAATAATAATAATAATAATAATAATAATAATAATAATAATAATAATAATAATAATAATAATAATAATAATAATAATAATAATGTCTGAAATGAATTAATTTATTAAACTTATGATCTAATTGAACTAACTAAAATCTAAAAGCATAAATCACGGACATAATTAAAATAATTTTAAAACTAAATGTGAAATTTCAATTAAATTAATCTAAATTGAAACTCAATTAAATTAAGAAAAATAGAAAGACAATTGGTAAAAATAGAGAGGAAAAAACAAAATTTTGGAGGAAAATAAGCCACCAATTTTTTAAGCTAGATTGAAAAAAAAGAAAAAGACAATTGGAAAAAATAGAGAGAGAAAAGACAAAATTTTGGAGGGAAATAAGCCACCAATTTTTTAAGCTAGAGATTAATTACTTTTTAGGTCATGTTGCATTTAAAATGTTACATTTTAGTCAACTTTAAGTTTTAGTTTAATTTAATTTAGTCACAAGTATTCTCACGGTTTAGACTTCGGATATAGAAATCCCCTCCCCGTAGTGATATTTAGTCTCTAAAAATTTACTTTTAGTTGAAATTAACTAATCTTTGTAATTTAGTCTATTAATTTAATATATTGATATTTTCGTTCATTTTAATTTCAAAGATTTAATTTTTAGCCAAAATTGACCCCTATTTATTTATATGGTATAATTACAAAATTGGTCATTGGACTCTCAAATTTCTCCACTTCCAAACTGTCAATTTAGTCTACAATTTCAATTTTATGCTATATTTTATGATGAAATTATAAAATTGGTCACCAAGATCTCAAATTTCTATACTTCATTTTATTATTTATTATATTGTTAAAAATAGATATTCGGGTCAAAATCGGGTTAAAATCGGGTCGATATTCGGTTCAGCTTTCGGTTCGGGTCCATTCGGTTCTGGTCCATTCGGTTTCGGGTCCATTTCGGTTCGGGTCCATTTCGGTTCATCAAAAAATTTCGATTCAGTTCGGTTCGGGTTTCGGGTCAACTTCGAATCATCATGTTCGGGTCAAAATCGGGTTTTGGTTCGGGTAATTCGGTTCGGGTTTCGGGTCTCGGGTCAAGTTTGCCAGGTCTAAGATTACTTAGTATTTTTACTTTAGAACTATATTTAAATCTCTAAATTCATTCTATATTTGTATTATATGCTTTCATGTTTTAAATTTTTCAACAAAAAAATATTAATTTGTGAATATGTAAGATTCGATAAGAAACAAACAACAAGGTTTCTCTATTGCATTTATGCATTAGTAGGTTTCTTTAAAAAAATATGAGATTAAAAAAATCACGACCGAGATTAATATTTTTAATGTCTTTCTTATGGTTATAAACTTCAAATCATTATTATTATTTTTTTGTTTGGATCATGTGTTATAAACTTTTAAGGTTTTTTTTAATTTAAAAAAAAATTAAAAAAATAAGAACCGGGTACCCGGTACCCGATTATCGAGTACCCGGTATTTACGGGTCGGGACACGGACCGACAAACCTAATACCTGAAGGTCCGGGTACCCAGTTTTTCGGGTACCCGAAAACCCGGGTACCCGGATTTGAACACCCCTAACGGTAACGGAAAAATTTAATCTGAATAACAGAATGGAACATTAACACTCAATTTGATCGAAAAAAACATTAGACACTAAATTATATATATATATGGGATGGGATCAAGTTACACTATGTAAAACTCATTTAGTTTTACACTAATCCATAGCCATTGGATGAGTGAAATGAATGGATGAGATTAAAAGTAGGATATGGAAAGATTATCACTTGGGAAAAAAAGTAAGGAGTTAATCTCATACATTCATTTAACCAATCTAATGACCATAAATTAGTGTAAAACTAGTTGAGTTTTACATAGTGTAACTTGATCCTAACCCTATATATATATATATACATATATATATGATTAATATCCTATACACTCGCCGTGGAAACTGAATGTTTCCATAAACGCCTTAGTTTTAGGGTATAAGGAGTTAGTTTAGGGTATATGGTTTAGGGGTTTAGGTGTAGGGATTTAGAATTTAGGGATAATTGTTTCAATTTAAGGTTTAGGTTTATAATTTAGGGTTTATAGGTTAGGGTTTAATTTTTAGGGTAATATGGTGAGGATTTAGGTTTTAACCTATAAACCCTAAATTATAACCCTAAACCTTAAATTGAAACAACTATCCCTAAATTCTAAACACATACACCTAAACCCTTAAACCCTATACCCTAAATTAATTCTCTATACCCTAAAACTAAGGCGCTTGTGGAAACTTTCAGTTTTCACCGCATGTGTATAGAATATTTATCCATATATATATATATGGATAAATAACAAAATCATACGAAATGATTAGAAAATGTAAAATTATAAGAAATGATTAGAAAACTATATTCAAAACTAAACTAAACTAAACTAAACTAAACTAAACTATCCATTTACAATACATTCATAGGATACAAAGTCGGTAAAAATTCTTTTTTTAATAAGAAATGATTAGAAAATGTAAAATTATATTCAAAGAAAATCATTTTATTTAGGTTCTTGACTAATTTATTGGTATTAAAGCACTAAATTTAATTGAAGAAATTGTAAAGAAAAATAACAAATGTAACATAAAAGACAATCATATAACACAAAGCTATTTCTTATGCCCACCGACATTGTAGTTTGTATCCGAATGTAGATTTACTAAAAGAACTTCTCTTTCTAACAGTGATTGACTACTAGTTCGGAAAAGTTACTGTCACGTGCAAAACCTTGAATCATACGCTGTTTTTATATATAAAAAATATCATTGATACGCATGGCAAAAAAATTATTGATGAAAAACATAAAAAAATTACGAATTTTATTCGTTAAGAAAATGCAATATAAGTATACAACAATAATTTAGTCGGTAAGAATATAATCCGACTTCATTGTTCATTGGTTATTCTCGATTAAAAAATCGAAGCAGTCCCCTAATTTTTGTATTATTATTTTTATTTTTCAACCTATTGTACTTTGAACAATACAAAATAAAGTCGATGTCATTGGTTATTCTCGATTAAAAAATTAAAGTCTGGTAACAATGAAGTCAATAGTTACATGCCACGTAGTAAAGTCGGAATACAAGTATTCCGTCTGGTGCAATACTTGAGAAAATAATTTTTCCATTGCAATATTTCACCAAGGAGGCCGGTGTAAATGTGTTAGTTTTTTTTTTGAAAGTGTGTAAATGTGTTAATTAACTGTAGTTAAGAAGAACTTATACCAGTATAAATGTATTATATATGCACTCGATCAATCACACCAAACTATTCTCTTAAACTCGAAGAAACAAAACAAGGAAAAATTGCCTAGGTATTGCAGGAAAAAAATATTCCCCCAAGTGTTGTACTAGTGTTTTTATTTTTTAATTTATTGCACTTTGAACCGTACAAAATGAAGTCGGTGGGAATACAATTCGACTTTACTGTTCATTGGTTATTCTCGGTTAAAAAATTAAAGTCTGGTAACAATGAAGTCAATAGAAACATGCCACGTGGTGAAGTCGGAATACAAGTATTTCGTCTTCAACATTTTTTATTAAAAAATAAAATGTACAATAAAGTCGAACTGTATTCCTATCGACTTCACTTTTCACTGTAACAAATGCTATAGATTGAAAAATAAAAACATTAGTGCAATACTTGAAAAATAAATTTTCCCATTGCAATATTTCACCAAGGTTACCAACAAAACAAAAAGTTAAATTGTATTAATAATATGTTAAATAATTATATTATATTTTTATATAAATAAATGTAATACTTACGAAAATTATTTATAACTTAACAACTCAAATTATTTAATATGTGGATTCGAGATCATAATATTATTTTTTTATATTATATTATATTATATTTTTATAGAAATATAATAATTTGTTAGAAGTTGAGCTTTTTCATTTGGGTTAGGAGTTGGGTTTCAAATGAATATGAGCTTAATATATATATATATATATATATATATATATATATATATATATATATATATATATATGGGTTTTATTTTGATGCACAAGCTGTGTAATTTTTTTTTACACAATCCTTTTATAAAATTTAAAATCTAAATCACAAACCCTAGCAACCTAAACCCTAAACCCTAAGCCCTAAACTCTAAACTCTAAATTCTAACCATAAACCTTAAATTATATACCCTACATACTAAACCCCTAAACCCTAACATAAAACCCTAAACCCTAAACCCTAAAATTAAAGGGCTTGTGTAAACTAAAGTTTACACAGCTTGTGCATCAAAGTATTTTCCTATATATATAATATTTAATATTTGATATAATTCGGGTAATTAACCGATTTTGAACTGAATTAACTGATAACCAAACTTTAAAAATTTTCTTAACCATTAACCAATCGAAAAATTTAAGTCGCTGACCGTTTAATCGGACTAATTCGGCTCGGTCGATTAATTTGATTTTAACTGAAGACTAGACACCCTACGCGTGGTACATGAATGAAACGTTTAATTCCTGATTCGTCCATATAGAGAAGCAATCAGTCCACAGACTGTGAATTAACTAAGTACAAAGAATGAGTTAATACTCAGTTTCCATTATCATCGAAAGGGTGATTACACTATGCACACAGGGTGCATTTTTATATACAAAAGTTGTTACATAGCATTCCCGCCAAAGCTAACAACTATGGTGTAAAAACCCTAACAACCTTGAAATGGTTGTAATCGAAAGCTGCTGACTCAGCTTTTCTATGGATCCTTCTAATATTTCCCCCGCTTCTTCAACCTTCTTGAAAATTGGTAAGGGCTTGAACACACAGTTGAAAACGAAACTCTTCAAAGCTGGCAGTAGGAATTGCTTTGGTGAAGATGTCAGCTACCTGTGCAGAGGCTGGCACGTAGTTGACTTCAAGTGCATGGGCCATGACCTTCTCCCGGATGAAAAAGAGATCCAGATCCACGTGTTTTGTCTTTGCATGCAATACAGGGTTTGCAACCATCGCAACTGCACTTGTGTTATCACTCCAAAGAACGGGAGACTGAGGAAGCTCCACATGCATATCGTGTAGGATGGCCTGGAACCAAAGGATATCTGCAGCAGCATCTGCAAGACTGCGAAATTCAGCTTCTGCAGTGGACCTGGAGACGAAGCGCTGTTTGCGTGAACTCCATGACACTAAGTGTGGACCGATGAATGTACAATGTCCTGAAATGGAACGCCGATCGTCGGGGTCACTACCCCAATATGCATTAGAGAATGAGTGAAGAGCAAAAGGAGATTGAGTCTGAGTTGAGAACCAGAGGCCAAGATCGAGAGTCCCTTTAAGATAACGTAGGATGCGTTTGACTGCCATCCAATGAAGAGCAGTGGGTCGTTGCATGAATTGGGCTACCTTATTGACTGAGAATGCAATATCCGGGCGTGTGTGACAAACCTATTGTAATGAACCCACAATGCTCCGAAAGTCAAAGGCTCTTTCGATAGGAGCAGTAGCATCTTTGTGCAGTTTGGTGGTTGAGACCATAGGAGTTGGGGCAGGGGTGAGCTCACGCAAATCAGATTTGACCAGCAATTCAGTGATATATTTCTTCTGGGAAAGGAGTATACCTGCTGATGTGCGAGTAACTTGAATACCAAGAAAAAATTTAACTCTCCAAGATCCTTTAAGGAGAATTTACGATGTAAGTGTTGAACAACTTCAGAAATGTGAGTAGAAGATGAGCCAGTGAGCAGGATGTCGTCGACATAAACAATGATGTATGTGGTTGTGTTGTCATCGGTATATAAAAACAACGATGTATCTGCATTGTAGGAACGAAAATGCAGGTCTTGAAGGAAACATTTAAGTTTTTCAAACCAATTCCGAGGGGCTTGACGGAGCCCATACAGGGCTTTCTTAAGCTTACATACGAGTTGAGTACTGTCAGCTGCAAGCTTTTGAAACCCTTCAGGCTGCATCATGTAGACATCCTCATCGAGGTCCCCCCTTTAAAAAAGCGTTATTAATGTCCACTTGTCGTATTTCCCAGGTGTGAGATACAGCTAGAGATAACAGAAGATTCACTGTGTAGGCTTTGACCATGGGGCTAAAGGTTTCCCTGAAATCACAACCTGCAAGCTGGGAATAACCCTTCACAACAAGACGTGCTTTGTAGCGTTCAATAGTGCCATCAGCAAGACGTTTGATCTTGAATAGCCATTTACATCCAATGGCACGACGATCAGTAGGCAATGGAACCAGATCCCAAGTATCATTGTCAAGTAAAGCTTGATACTCAGCTTTGACTGCTGCTTGCCAATCAGGGTTTTGCATGGCAGCATGCACGTCCATAGGGATATCATCGAGGTGTAGGTGATAGGCTTTAGGCTTGAACACTCCAACCTTGCTTCGTGTAACCATATGATGTTGGTTAGGAGGAGAGCCAAGAGGTGCCACTGTTGGGGAGGGGAGAGGGGCTTGAGGAGGATCAGGTGAAGGGGCAGCAATGAGTTGAGATATGTCAGCTTCTTCGAGGTTGACTGGAGAAACTTCAGGTAAGGACTCATCAGGCTCAGAAGTTGGCTGAGGGAAAATGAGTGAAGATGTAGGGGAAGCTGGAGGAGATGTTGAAGCATGATCAGGAGTAGAGGTGGCATGTAAAGTTTGTGAGGATGTAATCTCAGAAGCAACATGAGATGTGTCTGGAATAATATACAACATGGGAGAAAGAACATCAGTGGGAGATGAGGATGATGAAGAATCAGGAACTGTGGACTGAAAAAGAAACACTGATTCATGAAAGATAACATTTCTTGAGACAAAAATTCTGCCAGTGGACTGATCAAGACACCAATAACCTCGATGCAGAGGGGAGTAACCAAGAAATACACAGGCTCGTGATCTGAAATCCAACTTGTGAGAGTTTTATGGACGGAGATGAGGATAGCAAAGGCAGCCAAACACTCTGAGAAAACGATAGTCAGGGTCCTTGTGATATAACACCTGAAATGGGGATCGATCATCAAGAATCTTAGAGGGCATCCTGTTGATTAGAAATACTGCACTGAGAGTGGCATATGACCAATAGTGAAGTGGGAGTGAAGCTTGTGCTAGCAACGTAAGAGCTGTTTCGACAATGTGCCTATGCTTCCTCTCAACCACACCATTTTGAGAGGAAGTATGGGGACAAGTAATCCTGAGCTGAACCCCTAATTGAGCCAACATTGTATGCATAAAACGAAATTCAGCACCCCCATCGACTTGTACAGCTAGCAAATTCAAACTAAACTGATTCTTTATTAAAGCATAAAACTGACGAAAGGCATTACAAGCATCAGACTTTTTCTTAAGTAAAAATAACCAAGTGTTGCGGGACAACAAGTCAATACAAGACATATAATAGAGATAGCCATCAGAGGCCACTGAAGCTGGTCCCCAAATGTCAATCTCGATTAGCTGAAATGGTGAAGTATAAAGTGTAGATGAATCTTGAAATGGAAGAGAGTGACTTTTGCCCAGATGGCAAGCATGGCAGAACGAATCTTTTGGTGGAACAACTCTTTCATTTAAAGCAAGACTCACAACCTCAGCTGAGGTGTGACCCATCCGATTGTGCCAAAGCCAGTAGTCAGTGGAGGAAGATGAAGAACGTGCAACCATTTGTGTACTTTGCTGAGGGAATTCATATAGGCCATCAGTCTGTACCCCACTCAGCAACATTGTCCCTGTACGTTCATCCTTAAGATAGCAAGAAGAGGCATGGAATTCAAAATAAACGTCATTATCGGATACAATTTTCGAAACAGACAATAAGTTTCGTGTGATATCAGGTACAAGAAGAAGTTGATCAAGAAGTAAAGATCGAGAGACAATGGACATTACACCTTGACCAACATGAGTGATGGCAAGGGACGAACCATCCCCAATATGAACTTTACCTTGACCACCATATGGTTGACTGGACTGGAGTTGAGCTTTATCACTGGTAACATGGTGCGTGGCACCAGAATCAGTGTACCAAACACCTGGATTAGCAACAAGAGTATTAACTTGTGGATTTTCAACAGAAGTGGAAGGTCCTGTATTAGTGGCAACATAGGGTGAATAGCTTTTCTCTGGATCAGTGTGTGAACAGCAACATTTATGAGCCTCAGCATTAGGTTTTTGTGATCCTTGATAGTTTTGATTAAATCTGTACCAGCAACGATCTGCCAGATGTCCCAACTTTCCACATATCTGACATTGGAAACGAGGCCTACCTTTGAATCTGCCACCATTTCCAGCATTCGATCCAGCACGTCCACCACGAGTAAGAGGGCCAGGAGTGTAGGGAGCATCCGGACGAGGGTCTGAATCAAGAGTGGTGTTATTGATTCCCACCGAGAGACGTAGAGGGTCTTCAAGGCGTGTTTCAGCATCAGTGAGCAAAGAAACCGCCCCATCAAATGTATAAGGGTCCTTGCTGGCAGTGATGACAGCTACAACAGATTCAAACTTTGGTGGAAGACCATTCAGGATGGTGGCCACTTGCTCGATCTCAGAGATGGGACTACCACAAACAGCGAGCAGATCGCAAATTTCCTTTATCTGAGCAGTGTAAGCACTGATAGACAGGGATCCTTTCTTGAGAGATCGCAGTCGAACATGAAGATGCATAACCCTCGTTGTAGAGAGCTTAGAATATCGAAGGACCAATGTTTTCCAAATGGAAGAGGAAGATTTAGAGCCTACAAGGTGTGGGAGAAGAGAAGTGCTAACCGTGATAGAAACCAGGAGGCTAAGGAGCTGTCCTGCTTGAAAAAACGCTGATAAGTAGGATTAGGAGATTTGGTTCTGTCAGCTGCCACCAGAAATTTTGCCGGAGGAGTATACTCATCATCTAGATAATGCTCAAGACCTTGCCCTCGAACCATGACAAGAACCTGTTGACGCCATAACATGAAATTTGTATCATCAAGCTTAACACTAATTTGCTTGTTGAAAAAACCTTGAGAGGACGACTCATCAGGAACGGTGGAATCAAGAGCAACGACAGAGGCATTGTCGGCAGGCATGGTGCACAAAGGAAGAACAACGATGAAGATTAAAGAAGTGAGAAACCCAGAATCGGTAAAGCGAATGATACCATGTGAATTAACTAAGTACAAAGAATGAGATAATACTCAGTTTCCATTATCATCGAAAGGGTGATTACACTATGTACACAGGGTACATTTTTATATACAAAAGCTGTTACACAACATTCCCACCAAAGCTAACAACCGTGGTGTAAAAACCCTAACAACCTTGAAATGGTTGTAACCGAAAGCTGTTGACTCAGCTTTTCTCTGGATCCTTCTAATACAGACACGTCAAAACTTCGCCTCTTGAACAAGTGATGAAACACTAATATGCACCGACAAAGTTTAGATTAAACAATAAACTAATAAAGTCGTATAATTTTAAAATTAATAAATAATTAATCTAAAATTTAAAAAGATAAAATTTAATTTATCTAATATTTAAATTTATAAAATTAAAATTGTCATTATTAAAAAAAATGGGATAGGAAGGATATGGCTTCCCCGTACCTTTAACAGCTCTGTCTCTGCTCGGACTTGTTCCATACCATTAGCAACTCCGTCTTTGCTCAGACGTAAATAAACTCTTACAATCTAAATAGAATTAGCAATGATTTAAGAAGTGTTTTACTGTTTTATAACTGGTACAAGGGAAGCCAATTGATGTTGAAATTCATGTTATTCCTTTAGTTTAGGTTAGTCATGCCCGAAATTAAATGCTAAATTGCTATTTTAACCGGTTTTTATTTTAAAAGTTCGAGTTTAACTCAAGATAAAGATTGAGTTGTTCTAACTCAATTAGGATCATGAGCTAATCGAATCAAGCATTACAATTTTTAAATGCAATTGCTTCTGTAGCTTAAACTTATCAAATTCAAATTTAAGTTTTTTCGAGTTAAACTTAAATAATTTCTATGTATAATTGTCTCGTTTTTTTGAAGATGAGTACATCAGTTTTATTAAAAAAGAAAAAATTTAAAAATATAATGAGAGTTTACAACTCGGGTAAACAAATTTGATTCAGACATGTTCTTAAAAACTAACGTCTCTAGAGCGCTATCTTAATCAGTCGTGACGACGTCAAATTCAACTATTATAAAAAATGAAAAAAAATGATCAAACGACGATTAAGAGAAGAAGAAAAATGTGTCAAAAGACAGAAAATACGTATCAAAAGGCAAAAGATACGTGCCAAAAAAACAAAAAGATACGTGCCAAAAGAAATAACAAAAAAATAAAAATAAAAACAAAAAATAACAAAATATCATTGGCGGTCGGATATTAACATTAAAACTGGTGCTGCCGTCGGCCACATAAAATAAATAAAAAACTTTGCAGCGACTAGAAAAAACTAAAGAGATCGGGTAGGGTTCAAAGAGAGCGGCATAAGTGTCTCGTTTACCCCCTAAGCATATATATTCGGCACATGATCTTCAAATATTCTAAATTTTCTACATATTTTAAGGTTTATTGTAATATTCTACATCCACACTCATTATCATTTTGAGTTTTAAATTGGACATGTCGTAACACATGTCATTTTATTATTAGTAAGATTATAATTGAATTATTGTGTTTTTAAAAAAATGACAATTGAATCGTTCAATTAATTAATTAATTACAGCAATCGAGTCACTCAATTAATTAAGTTATTGTGTTGTTAAATCTCGAACGTACATTAATTTTTTATTTACATTTTGATCACTTAATTACGAATAAGCTTACATTTTGATAACTCAACTTGGAGGGGGGTCTTTCTAATTCTTATAGGTTGGTGCACGATCAAATTCTTGGTGAACATCTTTGGCTCGGATTGTTTTTAGTGCAATATGTATATTGCTTATGAAGTTACAAATAGACTTGTAGCTTTTGGTTGTACCATTGCATACACCAGAGCCGTTTCTGACATTTTGGTGGTCTTAGGCCAAATTTAAAAATTAGGCCCTAAATTAAGAATTTAAATTACGGTTGTGATAATATTTTTGGTCATGTTGTATTTTTCGCCATTGCGGACATAACGAATGTTATTTTGGTCATAACGAGTATCCCACTTGTAAATTTTTTAAAAACATATGCTATTATGGACATAACATTTGCATGTATCGCGGTTTCGGATGGTGTTGCCACCGCTATATAACGATCGTTGTTGCTATTACAAAATACTATTTAAATCTCTGTCCCTAATAGCAAGTTTAAAAAAATTAAGATTAGGTCAATAATAATAAGTATTGAAAAAATTGGGTTCCTAATAACAAATATTGAAAAAATTGAATTCTAAGAGTATGTCCATATAACAAATATTGTGGAAAAAATTGCGTGTCTTAATAATAAGTACTTAAAAAATTAAATTTTAAGATAAACTCGTTAATAGATATTAGAAAAAATTAATCATGTAATAAAAAATATTAAAAAATTAGAATCTTAATAATAAATATATTAAAAAATAGATCATTAATAATAAAATTTGAAAAAATTAAATTTTAAAGAAGATCATATAATAAATATTCTTATTGTCATATATGTATATATATACTCCATCTGTCCCATAATTTTCGTCCCTTATTGACTTTTTTGGGTCAATTTTTTTCAACTTTGACTCATAATTATTTAAAATATATCATTGATAAAAATATGAAAAAAATATTTTTTAAAAACCTCTAATCGAGTAGTTTTCAAATATATATTTTTTAAAATTTAATTATTTAAAATATTCAATAAGATAATAGTTAAAGTTTAAAAATTTTGACTTTCAAAAAGTCAATAAAAGACATTTTTTATGGGACGGAAGAAGTATAAAATATTTGGGCCCCACTCCTTTTTTTTCTTCTTTTGAAACGAACTCTTTTTCTATTTAGATATATTATTTTGATATATACATATATATTATATAAAGTTTTTGGGCCCCACTCCTCCTCCTTTTCCTTTTATTTTTAATTAAGTTTTAAATTTTATTACTTTCAAGTATGTGGTCCCCACTCCTCATCTCTACTCAATTTAAGTGCGTGAAAATCCTTGCTGCTCTATCACTTCTAAAGCCGGGGCCCTGGGCAGGCGCCCCTCTTGCCCTGGCCCAGGGACGACTCTGGCATACACCTTGGAAAGATGACGCAATTCATTCCAATTTCATTCAATGTTAATGCTAGGAACCTTATAGCTAGGGGAGTAATCAAGCCGAGATGAATTTAAATAACGGTAAGTTCAAGCTCGATTAAACATCAATTTATAAGTTTGGATTCGACTTGAGACATAATTAAGCTATTCGAGCTTGATTAACCTTGTTTACCAGCTTTTGTACTAAAGCTCAAACTCGAGCTCAATTAAACTTGTCCATATGTAATAATATATAATAAGGGTAGAAATGTAATTTAATGATGTGAGATATATATTAAATTGAAAAGCTTCATTAGAACTTAGGCCGTTCGAGTCAAGTATTATGGTGCTTGAATTTGACTTGATCAATAATTTGAGTTGCTTGTATTCGAGTTGATAATTGCCAAATAGAATTCAAATTTTTCTGAGTCGAACTCGAATAGCTTGCGAGTATAGAAATTTCATTTACACCCCCACTTTGTAGAAAATAGTGTTGTTCCCATACTTTGTGTGCATTAACAAAGAAAACTTATCACATTATCAATTTCTAAATTAATTTAATATGTAATGAACCTTTAAGCGACAATGATTATCGTGAAAAGACAAGCATTGGTGGCAAATGGCAATGCAACAATTCAAGTAGAAACTATGCTTCTCGTTTTTTCTTTGTAAACTCATGAAGTAATAAAAAGTCTAAAAACTTTTGTCCATGAAGAACACATAACCAATGAGAAATTGATCTTGTACCAACCTATAAGAAATTAGAAAACAGAAACCAAAAAGGGTTACCCACAACCTTAAGTTGAGTGAAAAAATGAAAACTTACTCATAATTGAGTCACCAAAATGTAAATTTAGACAAATAAAATGTTCATTTGAGATTTAACGACACAATGACCTAATTGTTACAACTAATTAATTGAGTGACTTCTTTAAAATACAATGACCCAAATGTAAACTTACTAATAATAGTGTGACCTGTGATGCAATTTACCCTTTTAAATTTTGCAAGCAAATAACATGATACAAATCTGTAAGATATATTAAAAAAGTGGAGTCATTACAAATCTGTTTGGCTAGAGTTTTGGCCTCGCAGAACCTAGCCCAACGTGCGGCCTTAGATGCTTTTGACGCTAAACGGTCGATTCCCGTGCCTAAGTCAGCCTTCAACTAGCCTTATGAGTACTCATGCTCGCAACGGCTCGGACAAGCCCTCAAGGCTTCGGTGGATACGGAAGCGCTTTAAGCACTATGGTGGCTACTCTTAGCCACTCGAGAGGCAACAAAGAGAACTAAGCACAAAAGACAATTGAAAGGGACGAGAGCAATCTAGAGTAAATGCCAAGAACTTTATTACTCTTCTCCAAATGGAGAGAATGAATGAAATGGAATGGATGATACAAATGAGGGCGGGAGGCTCTCTATTTATAGTTGAGCTCCCACTCAATCAATGGTCCGGATCGAATTACATGGATGGCCGAGATTAGCTGTTATCTTTACAAGATACACTATCTAAGGAAACAATATCAAATCCCTACCTAATTACATCAATTGGTAGGTTTCTTTCCTCGGATAGTTGATCACGCTCAATATGGCAAGATTCCCCACAATCTCCCTTTAACTTGTTGTCTCTTGCCTTTTCTGAAAAGCAAATGTGATCGGGCCTCCTAGCATTCTCCAAGTAATGTGCCAAGTCTTGTGAACTTGGCAAGCCCGATGATCCGCACGGAACATCACCTTCGGATACTTGTGCCCTTGTCTCGACTTGGGCTAAGTCTGGTTGCCTTGGCAAGCATGTTGCCTCATTTCAAACCTCTTCGTCGGATAGTCGCGCCACTGTCTTGGACCAAGGGATTTGGGCCGTGACATTCTCCCCCACCGAACTTAGCGACGCCCTCGTCGCTGCACTCAAACGATCCTGGGTTGGGACATCCTCGTCGCGTGCTAACACGCATCCGAGCACATCTCTATCGTAAGAGCCTTCTCCTACCCGTTTTGAGTTGCCTTGACTCGGACACTCATGGTCCCGCGGCAAAGTCTTGGGTGTCACCACATTGAACACCGGACGAACTCTCAAACTCGTTAGCCCATCAGTTTGGCTCTTTAGAACTCTGAAAGGTCCCCTCCAAGCTTCGTCTCCCCCGCAATGAAAGCTAGGTCTTACTCGACCTACACTCATCAACGATGGCAAGTCAAACTCAAAACCACAAGAGTTGTGTTTGAGATGTACCTTCCTCTTGGTTGCATTTACTCTAAAATGGGCCAGCCCCGCAGTCCAAACAAAGTTTGGCCCCCTTTGCATCGAACCTCCCTCACTAAAGTTCTTTGCATGCATCGGCCCTTCTACCACAAAGTTCGTTGCTCCACTATGCATCAGCCTCTTTTACCTAAGGTCTGTTGCCCCTTGTTGCATCTGCCCCTCTAACTTGAAGTTTGGTGCACTCTTCTTGCATCGATCATTCTTCCTCGAAGATCGGTGCTTTCTTTTGCATTGACGCTTCTTATTTGAAGACCTTTGCTTTGCTCCCACCTTGCTCATGGGTGGTGTCTCCACGGTTCCATTGTCTCTGAACGGCTTGGCCCCCTTCGATGCTCTATTGGTCTCAAAAGTGATGTTCTTTCCCCGAACATCCTCGACAAGCTCTTTCGTAGCCTTCAATTGTCTGCGTAGCTCCTCTAACTCGGGCGGAGCCATTCGGTAGGGGGATCGAGCTGGCGGCTCCGCGTTGGGCACAAGGTCAATCTTGTGGTTCACCTCGCGCTTAGGTGGGAGATGCTTGGGCAACTCAGTGGGCATCACATCTCTAAAATCGGCCAAGACTTGGCTCACTTGGGGTGGGACTTTTTTGGGCATGTTGGGCTCATCTTGCACCAAAATGGCCAAGTAGATGGGTTCCTCCTTGCGCACCCCCTTGCTAAACTGGATGCCTGAAAGCATCTTGGCCCCAACTTCGGCAAAACGTTTCGATACGACCCTTGACAGTGGCAAAACGTTTCGAAACAAGTTTCGAAACAGCTCTTAGCGTATCGAAACAGGTATGACCGTTTCGATACGGGCTCTTTAATGCACCCCAACGACTCTTTCTATTTTGGTCTATTTTGAAACAGGGTCGGGCGTTTCGAAACGGTTGGTTGCAGACTGCATTTTTGGAGGGGAGATAACACCCCCAACAGCTCTATTGATGAATGCAACAACCACAACGGCTAGAAATAAATGAGAAGGTATAAAAGGGACCTCTAAAAGCACCAGCAACAACTATTGATCCAAAAGCAGACATCCAAACATCAAATCCAATCATTTGTGCCTAAATCCCAATATTGTCTAGAAACCCCAATTGTATTTTTCATTCTTATCATTTCTATTGGGTTGAGTGCTTGTAATTGGGCTAGTTTATGTATTGAGAGATACTTGTTTAGCCATCAAATTCTTTGTTTTAATTGTGTGAGGATTGGGTCAAATTTTGGGTAGAAAATTGGATCGAAAATTGTAAGGGTTACCTCCTTAGCCTAGAAAAGGGGAAGAGCAATTAGTGGAATTGTTGCAAATCCTTAGTGAAGCTAAGGTAGTGGATGTAGAGTTCATTTGGAACTTGAACCACTCTAAAATTCCTTGTCAATCTTTTTATTTGCAATTTCCACCACCAAGAACTTTAAAAAAACCAATTCACCCCTCTTGGTTTAGTTCGATCATTCGATCCACTCAACAATTGGTATCAGAGCCTACCTCTTTGAGGATTAACAACCACAAGAAGAGTTCCTAGGAAGAGTGTGATCATCAAAATATCAAGAGATGGCTTCTACCTCCAGTTCGGGCATGTATGAGTCTCAATCCACTACAAAACCACCATTCTTCAATGGTGACAACTATCCGTTTTGGAAGAATAGAATGCGCCTCTTCATCAAGTCCAATGACTACTTGGTTTGGGATGTAATTGAAGATGGCCCCTACATTCCATTGAAGCAAGATAGTGAAGGGAAGATGGTTTTGAAGAAAAAGGTGGAGATGAGTGAAGAAGAAAGAAGAAAGATCCAAATAAATGACAAAGCTCTCCACATGCTCTTTTGTTCATTCGGTCCGGACATCTACTCCAAAGTATCATCCATTGAAAGTGCCAAAGAAGTGTGGGACACTCTTGAGACTACCTATGAGGGAACTAATGATGTCAAGGAAACTAAGATTGGAATTCTCAATCTTAGTTATGAAAATTTCAAGATGGAGCCCGATGAGACGGTGTCCAAGATGTTTGATCGTTTCTCCACCATAGTCAATGGGCTCAAAGGATTTGGAGAGACAATACCGGAAGACAAGCTTGTCCAGAAGCTACTCTACTCACTTCCCGAGTCTTGGGATGGGAAGAGAACCGCCATCATATAAGCTAAAAATTTGAAGACTTTAAAGCTTGATGAGCTAGTGGGTTCTCTCCTCACTCATGAGATTATGAAGCAAGGAAGGGAAGAAGAGAAGAAGAAGGAAGAGAAGAGAGTAGAAAATCTAGAGGTGGAAAAGAAGAAGAAGATGGGAATAGCTCTCAAAGCTTCATTACTTGAGGAGAGCTCTTCTAGTGAGGAGGATGAGCTAGAAGAATTGGCTATGATAGCCAAACGATTCTCACGCTTTATGAGGTCCAACCGGGGAAGAAAGATTCAAAGGAAGATGGACTTCAAAGGTAAAAACAAAGAAGAAGCAAGGGATCAAATCATTTGCTTCGAGTGCAATAAACCCGACCACATACGTTCGGAGTGCCCTCAACTCAAGAAGAAGGGCTTTGAGAAGAAGAAGAAGCTCAAAGCCAAGCTTGCTACTTGGAGTGATGAGGAGTCATTGGAGGATGACGAACAAGAAGTGGCCAACCTTTGCCTCATGGCACTTGAGGAAGATTCCTCTATGGTAACCTCTAACTCATCATCTTTTGATTTTACTTATGATGAATTAAATGATGCATATGATGAGTTGCAAGAGGTCTATGATGAATTAGTTGAGAAATACAAGGAGTCGGTCATTAGGAATAAGAAAATTATTTCGGAATTAAATGATAAAAATGACTCACTTTCTT
Source organism: Hibiscus trionum (assembly GCA_030270665.1). Lineage (NCBI taxonomy): Eukaryota > Viridiplantae > Streptophyta > Magnoliopsida > Malvales > Malvaceae > Hibiscus > Hibiscus trionum. Next base: position 35,399,640 of record BSYR01000005.1, read on the forward strand.
AAGCTAATTTAAAATTTGAGAAAAAGATTTTAGGGTTGAAAGATGAGCTAAAATTCTTCCAAGATGAAAATGTTGACCTTAATAATCTTTTATCTCAATGTAATAGTGAACACCACAAGGTGTTAGATGAGCTTAACAAGCTCAAGGAGTCCTTTAAAAATGTTGGTAGTGTGAAGCATGAAATTGGTGAATCTTCTAAAACAAACCAACTTAAGAAAAGGACTAATAACTACAAACAAGGTAGTCTTCCTAGACATAAAAGAACTAAAAGGATTAGAAGTGTATGGGTTCCTAAGGAACTTGTAAAATCTAATAATATTGTTGCTATGTCACCTTGGATTCTTAAGGGAACCAAGTTAATGAGAGCTAACACTCGTGGACCTAAAATGATTTGGGTGCCAAAAACAAAAGCTTAATATCTTTGTTTGTAGGGGGAGCATTGCTACAAGGCCAAAGCACAAAGTCAAAACTCTTGGTACCTTGATAGTGGATGCTCAAGGCATATGACCGGAGACAAGAGTAGATTCATGGATCTAAAGCCAAAAAGTGGAGGAGTGGTGACATTTGGTGACAACTCCAAAGGCCACATTAAAGGTATTGGCTCCATAGGTAATCACTCTACTATTCTTATTGAAAATGTCTTGTATGTCGATGGTCTTAAACACAACTTGTTGAGAAAAAGTCAATTGTGTGATAAAGGATTTAATGTTTTATTTGATAAAAATGGGTGCAAAATTGTTGACATTAAATCTAATAATATTATGCTCATAGGTCATCACATAGGGAATATATACATGGTGCATCTAGATGACATATATACATCTCATGCATGCTTAGTAGCACAAAATGAAAATGATGCATGGTTGTGGCATAGGAAACTAGGACATGCTAGCATTAGTGTTTTAGAAAAACTAGTTTCCCTTGATCTAGTTAGAGGTTTACCCAAGATTAAATTCTCAAACGATAAAATTTGTGATGCATGCTCTAAGGGTAAACAACATAAGTCTTCCTTTAAATCCATTAATGATGTTTCTACTAGTAGATGTTTATAACTTATCTATATGGATTTATTTGGGCCAATTAGGACTATGAGCTTGGGTGGTAAATCTTATGCATTTGTACTTGTTGATGATTTCTCTAGATTTACTTGGGTTCTATTTTTAAGTACTAAAGATGAGGCTTTAGAAAAATTCATCACATTTTCAAAACTAACCCAAAATGATCTTGAACTTAGAATTTCACATATTAGAAGTGATCATGGAACCGAGTTTCAAAATTTAGGGTTTGAAGATTTTTTGAATGGAAATGGTATTAGCCACAATTTTTCGGCTCCTCGAACTCCTCAACAAAATGGGGTAGTTGAGAGGAAAAATAGAACTTTGCAAGAAATGGCTAGAACCATGCTTTGTGAAAATAATTTACCTAAATATTTTTGGGCGGAAGCCACAAACACCGCTTGCTATATTGTTAACCGAGTAATGACTAGGCCAATTTTAAAGAAAACACCTTATGAGATTTTAAAATCTAAAAAGCCTAACATTAGCTATTTTCACCCTTTTGGTTGCAAGTGTTTTGTTTTAAATAATGGAAAAGACAACTTAGGTAAATTTGATGCAAAAAGTGATGAAGCTATTTTCATAGGATACTCTTTAACCTCTAAAGCCTATCGAGTATTTAACAAAAGAACTTTAGTAGTAGAAAAATCTATACATGTTGTATTCGATGATAACCTCCTTCCAAGGAAGGATTCTTGTGATGATGATGATGTAGGAATCATAAATGCCTTTGATGGTGGACAAACTTCAAAGGAGGATGAGATTCCAACGAAAGAAGAGGACACACAAGATCCACCTCTTGAAGCCTTGAAGGACTTGGCTCTTGAGGAAAAGGAAGTGAGCTACCCAAGGGAGTTCAACTATGTCAAAGATGGTGAAATCTTGGGTGATCCATCCAAGGGGGTAACCACTCGATCTTCTCTTAGATTAATGAATCATGTTGCATTTATCTCATGCATAGAGCCTAAGAATATAAAAGAAGCATTGAAAGATGATTTTTGGATTATGGCTATGCAAGAAGAGTTAAATCAATTTGAGAGAAGTAACGTTTGGACATTAGTTGATAGGCCTAGTAATCAATCTACCATAGGAACTAAATGGGTCTTTAGGAACAAGCTAGATGAGAGTGGTAACATTGTGAGAAATAAAGCTAGACTAGTAGCACAAGGTTACACTCAAGAAAAGGGAATATATTTTGATGAAACCTATGCAGCCGTAGCTAGAATGGAAGCCATTAGGATGTTGCTTGCATATGCATGTTATCATGATTTCAAGCTTTTTCAAATGGATGTTAAAAGCACTTTTTAAATGGTTTTATAAATGAAGAAGTGTATGTGGAACAACCATCAGGTTTTGAAGACTCAAAATTTCCAAATCATGTTTTCAAACTCACTAAAGCTCTTTATGGTTTAAAACAAGCTCCTAGAGCTTGGTATGAAAGGCTTTCAAACTTTTTAATTGAAAAGGGTTTTGAAAAAGGCAAGGTGGACACTATACTTTTTATAAAAATGTATAAAAATGACATCTTAGTAGTACAAATTTATGTTGATGATATTATTTTTGGTTCTACTAACGAATGTCATTGCAAAGAGTTTGCTAAGCTAATGTAAGGTGAATTTGAGATGAGCATGATGAGGGAGCTCTCATTCTTTTTGGGACTCCAAATCAAGCAAAGGAAGGATGGCACCTTCATCAATCAAGCAAAGTACATAAAGGAAGGATTGCAAAGAGTTTGCTAAGCTAGTCCTAGAGAGTCTCACCTTATAGCCGTTAAGAGAATTTTTAGGTACCTTAGAGACACTCCTTGATTAGGTCTTTGGTACCCTAGAGACTCCACCTTCAACCTTCATGCTTATTCGGATGCGGATTATGGGGGATGCAAAATCTATAGGAAGAGTACTTCGGGAACTTGTCAATTCCTAGGTAGTATGCTCATATCTTGGTTCTCTAAGAAACAAAATAGTGTAGCCTTATCTACCACCGAAGCCGAGTACATATCCTTAGGGAGTTGTTGTGCTCAAGTCCTTTGGATGAAGCAACAACTCTTAGATTATGGTATTAAAGTTGAAACCATACCCCTTAAATGTGATAACACTAGTGCTATATGTTTGACGAAAAATCCCATCCAACACTCTAGAACCAAACACATAGAAATAAGGCATCGTTTCATTAGAGATCATGTCCTTAAAGAAGATTTGGTTATAGAGTATGTTGACACCTTAAATCAATTAGCGGACATATTTACAAAACCTTTAGACAAAGAGCGTTTTTGGTCCCTTAGGAGAGAGTTAGGTCTAGCTAGCCTATCTTGACCTTTTAGGACCTCTTTTGTGCTTAAAATTGCTTGATCTTGTGAAATGCCATGTTTATGTGTTTTTACTCCTAATTTCATCCATGCCTATAGCTAGGGGGAGTATGTTTATGTTTGCATATGTTTTACCTGCTCATTCATGTCATTCATGCAAGTTAGGCCTTAGAAAAATTCATTTTTCTGCACTTTTAGAGCCTTATCTGCACTTCCAGGCCCAGGTGTATCGAAACGGTTGAACCTGTTTCGATATGGATGCTTTAAATTTCTATATGAGAGAAGGGCGTTTCGAAACACCTTCCAAGGGTTTCGAAACGTTTTGGCTACTGCCAAGGGGTGTATCAAAACAAGTTTCGATACGAGTCAATGAGGATTCGATACGGTCAAACCCGTATCGAAACGGTCAGCTGGAGTTGAAAAGTCAGTCAATCTTTCATGCCCGCGTTTCGAAACGGTCAAGCCTGTTCCGAAATGGTTTCACGGATTGCTTTAAAGGGGCTTTTAATATTAAAGTTTAACACAAATTAAAACTCTCCTAAAAACCTAAAAACCCTAGTTTCGATTTTTCCCTATAAAACCCCTCTAAACCTCTTTGTTTTTCACCAAATCTTGAGTGGTTTTTCTCTTAAACACAAGTCTAAGCAAGCTTCAACAATATTGTGCAAGGATTTTCATCCATTCATCCAAAATCCCAATTTAAGGTATTTTCATCTTTTTCTTTTTCCTTCAATTTATGTTCTAATCTTAGGTTAGAAAATTTTAATTTTGTATTGTTTATATGTTTTTATTCTTGGGTTTCTCAAATATTGTAAAATTTTTTCAAAATCTTCAATTTTCTGATTCAAATATAAAAATTTTCACTCGTATTTTTCTTCACTATTTTTTTTCTTAATTTTTTTGTTTTTGTTTTGTTTTGTATATTTGTTTTAAAAACTTGTTCTTAAACCTAAGTGGGATTTATCATTGGATTGAATTTCGAAATCTCATGCATACACTTAAACTTTTTTTAAAATCGCTTGCTTAATGTTTTTAGGATGGCTACGGACAATGTTAGCATAAAGCGTAAGACTAGTCAAGCGAGTGAATCGAGTATTCGTCCCAATCTCACCCAGCTCTTTCAGAAAACTCTTCGAACTCAAGAGATGAGAGAACGATTCACTTATGTCAAGGAGTACGAAGTTCGTCGTGAGCGTGTCATTGATCTTAAGTTTCTTGACTCCGAGCGCTTCCTTTTTCGTTACCTTGACCGTTTGAGAGAATGGAGTTTCCTTGGTCTTTTGAGCATCCCAGACATTTGCTACAAACACATGGTACTCCTCTTTTACTCCAATGCTCAATTTATCAATAATGAAGATAACACCGAAGTGGTTGGCCTTGAGTCTTCTATCTTGGGCAAGAGGATTGTCGTTGATGTCCCTCTTTTGGAGTCTACATTTTCTCTCAAGGACGAAGGTCTTATGAATGAGAGTCACTTTGGTTCTCACACCGGCTCCGTGCTTACCTTGGATGCGCACGATCGATTCCTCCATTTGATGGTCTCATGGTTTCTTCGCCCCTCCGGAGGTAAATATTCTCACATTCGTCAAGTTGACTATTTTTGGCTTGACTGTTTCCGTCGTGGTGAGCGCCCTAATCTAGTTAAGATCATATTTGCCGAAATTGTTAACAATGTTAAGCTTCGTGACACCGATGCCCTGAAATCTTTCACTTATGGAACGGTCTTAAGTCACATCTTTAGCAAGCTTGGTCTCGATTGCACCTACGACTCTCCGGAACCCCGCAAGTAAAAAATTGGTGAGTCCTCTCTCCGTAAGTCCGGTTTTCGCTATGTAAACAATGGACATTGGGAACATCTTGATAGGGAAGCACCTCCTCCTCCCCCTCCCGTTGAACCTCAACCACAAGCTCAAGTTGGGAACAATGAAGCTCTCACGGCTTTCCTTACCGAGCGGTTCAACGCCATAGACACTAACATGGCTTCAGGCTTTGGTGCTATCAACACACGCTTGCAAAATGTAGAGGATCGACTCCAATCCCTTGAGAATCAACACTCGGCCATGGATATGTCCTTCTCCACCTTTTATGGTCAATGGATGAAGTTTCGTCAATCTCAAGTCAAGAGCGATGATGAGTCCTCGGGTGATGATGGTGACGACGAGGCCTAGGATATTCATGACATATCATATTAGCTATGCATTTTAGGATTAAGTTTGCATCTTTACTTTCATTATGTTTTATGGACCTATGCTTTTGATTTTATTTGGGATTATGCTTTGAACTTATTGTTGAAGATTTATGTTTTGGATATTTTAATTTTATGAATTAATATTATTGTTGCTTATTGCTTATTGCTATTAACCCTATTTCTTCTCCTGATCCTTGTTTATATTTTTTGATCTAACAAAAAGGGGGAGAAGTAATCTAAGAGCCAAAATTTGTTTTAATTGTTTAAAGTGTTTTTAAGTTTTAAACTTTGAACTTTAAATTTAAATCCTTTTAAAACTTTAAAAACCTATCTTAAATTGACGGGGAGTTAGAATGTATTCGAAATTTTCAAAACTCTTAAAAATTCTAACTTTGGTTTTGTTATATCAAAAAGGGGGAGATTGTGAAACCGATATTTTAATTTTGATATAACTAAAGAACCTAAAGACTAAATTGAAAATGTGAAAACAAATTTTTAAGTCCTCAAACACCCCTACATGTTTTCAAGAATATGCCTAAGTTAAAAACTAAGTTTATAAAATACTTTCCAAGTGTTCTCAAAGCCAAAACAGTGATTTTCGAGTCCCTGTTTCGAAACGGCCTAAGGCGTTTCGAAACAGTTTTGAAACTGTCAACCCATGTTTCAAAACGGGTATCGAAACGATTTAAACACTGCCAACCCGTGTTTCGAAACAAGTTTCGAAACGGCTTTAGAACATAGAGAAACCGTATCGAAACGACACTCAGTGTTTCGAAACGGTTCTTCATTTGATTTGAAAAATATGACCGTTGCAAGTTTTTAACTGATTTTTAACAAACTGTTTCGATACGACCCTTGACAGTGGCAAAACATTTCGAAACAAGTTTCGAAACGGCTCTTAGCGTATCGAAACAGGTCTGACCGTTTCTATACGGGCTCCTTAATGCACCCCAACGACTCTTTCTATTTTGGTCTGTTTCGAAACAGGGTCGGGCGTTTTGAAACGGTTGGTTGCAGACTACATTTATGGAGGGGAGATAACACCCCCAACGGCTCTATTGATGAATGCAACAACCACAACGGCTAGAAATCAATGAGAAGGTATAAAAGGGACCTCTAAAAGCACCATCAACAACTATTGATCCAAATGCAAACATCCAAACATCAAATCCAAGCATTTGTGCCTAAATCCCAATATTGTCTAGAAACCCCAATTGTATTTTTCATTCTCATCATTTCTATTGGGTTGAGTGCTTGTAATTGGGCTAGTTTATGTATTGAGAGATACTTGTTTAGCCATCAAATTCTTTGTTTTAATTGTGTGAGGATTGGGTCAAATTTTGGGTAGAAAATTTGACCGAAAATTGTAAGGGTTACCTCCTTAGCCTAGAAAAGGGGAAGAACAATTAGTGGAATTGTTGCAAATCCTTAGTGAAGCTAAGGTAGTGGATGTAGAGTTCATTTGGAACTTGAACCACTCTAAAATTCCTTGTCAATCTTTTTATTTGCAATTTCCACCACCAAGAACTTTAAAAAAATCAATTCACCCCCTCTTGATTTAGTTCGATCATTCGATCCACTCAACAGCAACTCCAAACGATAGGCCATGGTGCCTATCCGCTTCACAACCTTGAATGGACCCTCATATCTTCGCACAAGCCCCTTGTGCACGGTTGGGTTGCACAAGATACCGGTGAGCTTAGCAAGGACTAAGTCACCAACATTGAAATTCACGTCCCTACGCTTGGGGTCCGCCCACTTCTTGGTCCGCTTCCCCGCCTTGTGTAAACAAGCTCGGGCTAGTTTTGAATGGTGAAGTTGGTTGTTTCTGAAGAGAACTAAACTAGAGATTGTACAGAGAAAAGCCCAATGGGCCTTTGAGTTTAGTGCAAAAAACATTTTAGCAAACCCTAGAATGTTTTTTAACGGTAAGGAGCTTCACCTAATGGTCAATAGAGGAATTCAAATTCGGAAATTTCCTTTTCCAAATCCGCCAAAAAATCAAGCGCGTTGATTTCTTTTCTTTTCTTTCGGTCTTGCTCTTTATAGACTTCACAGAAGATAATCTAAGAAAATATCAACAAATTTCTCGCAAATCAAACACTCCCTTATGGATAATTCCCACTTAAATGCCTTTCTCCAAATCCCAGAAACCCTTCCCCCTGATCCCTTTATTACTAGGGTTTTGACTCAGAACAATGCGATCTTTCCTTGAATCAAGATATCCCTAGCTCCGCCATGAATGAAGGTGCAGAAGAATCTTTTGCTGATTTAATGCTTAGTGACTCTAATTCAAGGTTGGATTTTCCAAATCTAATTGCACAGGTAAGTAAAATTTCTTGATTTTTTTCTTGTTAAGTTCCTAACTATTTAATTAATAATATGTCATGGCAGAGGGTGAGAATGAGAATTAGAAATTAGGGTTCGCAAAGGGGGAGAATTGGGGCTAAGGCAATCGAATAAGAATTAAGCAAAGTGGACCAAACGACAACGTTTCAGCTAGTGTTAAAACTACCCTAAACGGCAATGTTTTGGTTGAACGTGAGTTGGAGCAATTGGAAGGGCCGAAGTCAGACGACAACCCAAATATGGAAATGAAGTCTCGCACGTGATGGAATGAGATGGATTACCGTTAGAGAAGAATGTGATTCTGTTGACACCTGTCCCTAAATAATATTGTGTCCTGAGTTTTGGTATATACATATATTGAATGTACTAAAATTCCTTATCGATGAATTAATGAAATCAATCTTCTTCTTCATTCTATCTTTTCTCTTCTAAAAACCCTACAACCCTTTCTTTACATTTCTTAAAATCGCAGTTGAGCCGTGACAACTTGGTATCGAGAGCCATAACCGATCCCTCCTCTCAAATCTGGGAAAGCCAAAGAAAACTCAGCAGATGGCAGAAAGCTCAGACCTTGCTTCTATGCAAAAAAACTCATTGAAATTCAGGATCAACTAAAGAAACTGGATGATGAAAACATCACTCCTAAGTGGTGGGACAAGCAAAGGAATGAATGAGAGGGAAGATTCAGTGCTTTGGAAAGCAGAATGAGTACCACACAAGACTACTCTGAGAAGATTTTCAATATTGTATCTGCCAAAACTGAAGGGCTAAGTCCAGGAAGCACTGCAACCTCCACACCTGAACCATCCATGAAAAAAGATACTGGTAAGCAACCTACCACAGTTACGATCATTGATGAGCATGAAAGATATACTTATAAGCATGGTGAATGTTGCGTGTCAAAAGTCCTATCGCAATGTAGTGCAAGTGTACACGACACAAGTAGTAAAGTGATACTCAAAGTATCGGATGTCGAATCCATAAGGACTAGAATATAGCTTTATCCTTGGATTGCTGCACAAGAGAGAGAAAAGAGTTTAAATTCGTTGGGAAGTAATATTGAAGAATACTAAATATAAGAGAATGAAGTTTCAGGGTTAAGAAATAGGCCGATATTGATCTGCTCGGTAGTGCAAGTGTTGCACTGTATAAGAACTCCTGTTCTGTTATCGTCCCTGTCGCGGCAGCAGTCTGTTGTTGTCGCGGCAGTTATCACACAACTCTGTACTTCAAGCTTGGCAAGAATTCCTGCTGTGACTTGTCCTATCCCTAGGTCCAAGTACTGTTGATGACACTTCTCGGATGATACCTCCCAGCGTGAATCAAAGAGTGAACACCAATGTTGTTGAATTCTTTCTTAGCCACTTAACCTCGTCCTATCCCTAGGTCTGAGATAGTTCAACCATAAACCGGAGAACCCGTACTTATTCCTTTCATATACTTAACTATCCCGATATTAAGTAAATAGATAATCTCACAATGCTCTCTCGATACTCTCGCAAGATGTTGAAAACCAGAATAAGCAAACTTGAAGTTTTATTTCAATGAACAGAAAATTTCTAAAAACAGTACAATCCTTGCAACTACTTTACAAAATCAACCCTTAGCCCTAGGGAAGTTTAGAACATGATGAGAAGGGGAAAACGACAAGGGTTTTGGGGAAGACGGCTAGAGAATGAGATATATCCTTCCCTAGGTCGAATTACATGCCTTTATATAGGCCTTGGGTTCAAGTTTTCTAATAAGGTAAGAATACAAGTTCAAACTAAAGTACAACTCTAATTAAGATTAAATCTTCTAAGTAGATGCCTTTAATTCGCCCTCTTTTCTTGCTTTGGGTTTCTTCCTTGAACTTTGGGCTTGGCCTTCATTCTGCTCTAGGGCTCAGAAAAATATAGGAGTGGCCCACGACAGACCGGCTTGAATTCTTCTATCTGTCGAGATCCACTTCACTTTTCCCTTCACCATTGCTGTCGTCATGGCTGCCACGGTAGTGACCACGACAACGTCCTCCTTCTTGACTCCAGTCCTGTGTTCCCGCTCTGCTTCTTTGCTATCCTGAGTCTGCCACAGCAGCTACTGCAACAGTAGCGAAAAATCAGTAGAAACTGTGCTATTTTATCTAATTGTGATGTATATATGAAACTTTACCTAAATGCAATGAATTATGCTTGAATGCAGCAGAAATATGGGTTAAATAAGGGGTAAAATATAGAACTTTTACACACTCAACAGTGAACCTGGGATTTTGAACCCTAAACCCTCACAAAATCCAAACAACTCTTATACCCATCTGAACTCAAACAAACAAAAAATGAGAGATGAAAAAATAGAGGAACCTTACCTGTCTGAAAGAAATACCCACCCAAATACTTCTACAGGCTTTAAAGGAGTAACCTTTAGACTAAAACTAGAGTTACAGATGTTTGATGGAACTAACTCTAGATGTTGGGTTAAGAAATGTGATAAATATTTTTCTTTGCTTGAAATACCTGAAGAACAAAAGCTGGATGTGGCTTCTATGCACCTTGTGGGTAGAGCTGAGGTTTGGTTTGATGGATACATTACTCAAAAACATCAACTTTCATGGAGAGAATTTGCAGTTGACCTGTGTCACAGGTTCTGTGATAAGACCTACATTGGCATCGTAGATGAGTTTAATAAGCTAACTCAAAGAACCTCACTTGAAGACTACCAAGAGAAATTTGATGAGCTGAGGCCTTACATGATTCAGCATAATCCCTCCTTGGATGAACAAAATTTTTTGTCAAGCTTCATCAGTGGTCTAAAGGAAGAAATTAGGCACAGAGTGAAGATTCACTTACCCCAGACACTAGCAGAAGCTTATAAACAAGCCAGACTCTATAAACTTTCTTTGGAATTTGAAACTAAGAAGTTCAAACCTATCTTCAAATACCCAACCTACCCTAGCCAATTGACCCCTCAAAAACCCCCCCAACCCTACCCATCACAGCACAAAAACCCACCCAACTTACCACCAAACAATCCTTGATGGAATATAGGAAACTGAATAACCTATGTTTCAAATGCGGGGACAAATTCTCTCCAAGGCATTAATGTAAACTCAAACAATTAAACTTCATAGAGGAGGAGGAAGTACAACTGGAGCTAGAACCAGAAACTGAAAATGAGTCTGAACCTCTTGGGGACAAGAATGCAGATGATGGCTTAGAAATATCTATTAATGCCCTAACTTGGAGTGTTGGGCAGAGTACACTGAGGATCCAGGGTACTATTAAAGGAAGACCACTAAGTATACTTATTGATAGTGGTAGTACCCACAGTTTTGTTAATCCTGGCTGGGAAAAGGAGGGGCTTGAAGTCATACCAACTGCTCCACTGATCATCACTGTTGCTAATGGGGAAAAGTTATACAGTCATGCTAAGTCCAAGCAACTAGTTTGGAAAATGCAGTGACACCAATTTTAACATGATTTTAGGGTTCTAGTTATGGGAGGCAGTGATATGGTTTTAGGTGTTGATTGGATGAAAAGGTATAGCCCTATCAGCCTTGATTTCAATCAAATGACCTTAAGCTTCCTTCAAGATAATGAGTTAATTATTTTAAAAGGTAGTCATACAAAACCTTTTATTAAAATGATTACTGGTGAGAAGCTTCAGAAGCTCACTGAGAAGAATTCAGATCTCATGGGAGAACTTTACTTTCTAAGTATTAAGGGTCGGGAACATGAATGCCACCCTGAAATTAAGGCAGTTTTGGATTCTTTTGAAGACATATTTCATGTTCCCCAAGGTATGCCCCCTGGGAGAACACATGACCATGCTATCACTCTTAAACCTGGTTCTCAACCAGTGAACCTCAGGCCCTACAGGATTCCACATCATCAGAAAGTGGAAATGGAGAAACACATTGAAGAAATGTTAGCTGCTTCTATAATTAAGACAAGCAAGAGTCCCTTTGCCTCCCATTGTTTGTTAGTCAAAAAGAAGGATGGCTCTTGGCGTTTATGTGTGGATTATAGACAATTGAACTCATTGACCATAAAAAACAAGTTTTCTATCCCAGTTGTGGAAGACTTGTTAGATGAACTACATGGAGCAGCATACTTTTCTAAGATTGATCTAAGATCAGGCTATTGGCATATTAGAGTAAAAGAGGAAGACACTTTCAAAACTGCTTTTTGCACTCACCAAGGGTATTATGAATTCAAGGTCATGCCATTTGGTTTGACCAATGCCCCTGCTACATTTCAGTCACTCATGAACACTATATTTCAGCCTTATTTGAGGAGGTTTGTTCTAGTCTTCTTTGACGATATTTTGATTTACAGTAAAACCTTGCCTGATCACTATGAGCATTTGAAATTGGTTATGGATCTTTTGAGAACTAATCAGCTGTATGCAAAGAAATCAAAGTGTTTCTTTGGCCAGGATCAAGTAGAGTATTTGGGGCATATTATTTCCTCTAAAGGGGTGGCTACTAACCAGTCTAAGGTGGAAGCTATGAGCCAATGGCCCCTACCAAGAAATCTAAAAGCTCTTAGAGGATTTCTGGGTACTACAAGAGATTCATAAAAAAACTATGGCAGCATTAGCAAGCCCTTAACTGACATGCTCAAAAAGAACAATTTCTATTGGACACATGCAGCTGCAGCAGCCTTCATTGACTTAAAAGCTGCTCTGTGCAAGGCTCATGTTTTGACACTCCCTGATTTTTTTAAAACTTTTTGTTTAGAGGCAGATGCAAGTTCAAGGGGCATTGGGTCTGTTCTTTCACAAGATGGTAGACCTATAGCATTTCTCAACAAAGCTTTGGGTCCTAAACACAAAGATACTTCAGTCTATGAAAGGGAGTACCTAGAAATTCTTCTAATAGTGACTAAATGGCGCCATTATTTTGAATGTGGTTCATTTATCATCAAAACTGACCATGAGGCTCTTAAACACAGAGATACTTCAGTCTATGAAAGGGAGTACCTTACAACTTTAATTCAAAAAAAGGGCTCACTAAGCTATTGGGGTTGGACTATGTTATTCACTACAGAAAAGGGAAACATAATGTGGTTGCTGATGCTTTATCTAGAAAAGACTCAAAACTCTTCCAACTTACTACAACTACAATTATTTCAGCTTGGGTTACAGAAATTAAGAACAGTTATCACATGGATGAATTTGCTCAGAAGAAGAACACTGAAGCAACTATCTCCACTATCCCAGATCAGTATTGGACATATTCTAAGGGCATTTTGAGATATAAAAAACGAGTATATGTTGGTTAAAATGGCAATTTGAGGAAGAAACTCCTTTTTCAACTACATGACTCCCCCTAGGAGGTCATTCTGGTATACAAGGCACATATCCGAGACTCAAGCTCTATTTTTATTTGCCGGGAATGAAGAGAACGGTTCAGGACTATGTCAAACAGTGTGATACTTGTCAGAGAATTAAAGATGAGCATGTCCCTAAGCCTGGACTCCTACAACCTTTACCAATTCCTACACAGGCCTGACAGGTCATTACTATGCATTTTATTGAAAGCCTTCCTACATCATCCAGATTTAATACCATTATGGTCATTGTGGACAAGTACACCAAATATGGTCACTTTCTTCCCTTAGCACATCCCTTTGCAGCAGCTGATGTGGCTAAATTATACCTAGATCATGTCTACAAATTGCATGGCAGTCCCAAACTTGCAATTTCTGACAGAGATAAAGTTTTTACTAGCATATTTTGGAAGGAACTTTTGAAAAAACTGGGCACTAACCCATTGTTTAGCACTGCTTACTACCCAGAGACTGATGGTCAGACTGAAAGGCTCAACCAGTGCTTAGAACAATATTTGCGTGGATTTTATTTCTTGAAGCCTAAGGCATGGGCTCAGTTTTTATCCCAGGCAGAGTGGTGGTGCAACACGAACTTTCACACTGCCTTAGGCCTCACTCAATTTGAAGCTTTATATGGCTATAAGCCCCAAGAAATGGAGTGGCTGACTAATTCTCCAGTACAGGGAGTTACTGATATTTTATCTTCTAGAGCTATCATTGCTAAGCAACTACAAGATAATCTTCTGAAGGCTCAAGCACGAATGAAGCAGAATGCAGATAAAAAACGAACAGAAAAAGAGTATTCAGTGGGTGATGAAGTCTACCTCAAACTCCAGCCTTATCGGCAATCCTCTGTTGCACTCCAAAAACATTTGAGATTGACAGCTTGCTTCTATGGACCCTATAAGATTGTTAAACGAATCGGTGAGGTTGCTTATCAATTACAACTTCCGCCCTCCGCAAAAAATCACCCAGTTTTTCACATTAGCCTGTTAAAGAAAAAGATTGGGGATCAGGTTTGTACCTCTTTGGATCTTCCAGAAGTTAATGAAGACGGCCAGCTGAAGGTGTATCCCTTGAAAGTCTTGGACAAGCGTATGGTGAAACGGAATAATCGTGCTGTGACCCAACTCCTGGTGCAATGGGTTAATATGGGTGCTGAGAATGCCACTTGGGAAGACTTCACCGTGCTTCAGACACAATTCACGGATTTTGATCCTTGGGGACAAGGATCGATTGGAGAGGGAAGTATTGTCATGGGAGAGGGTGAGAACGAGAATCATAAATTAGGGTTCGCAAAGGGGGAGAATTGGGGCTCAGGCAATCGAAGAAGAATTAAGCAAAGTGGACCAAACGATAGCGTTTCAGCTAGTGTTAAAACTACCCTAAACGACAGTGTTTCGGTTGAACGTGAGTTGGAGCAATTGGAAGAGTCGAAGTCGGACGACAGCCCAAATATGGAAATGAAGTCTCGCACGTGATGGAATGAGCTGGATTGCCGTTAGAGAAGAATGTGGTTCTGTTGACACCTGTCCCTAAATAATATTGTGTCCTGAGTTTTGGTATATACATGTATTGAATGTACTAAAATTCCTTATCGATGAATTAATGAAATCAGTCATCTTCTTCATTCTATCTTTTCTCTTCTAAAAACCCTACAACCCTTTCTTTACATTTCTTAAAATCACAGTTGAGCTGTGACATAATAAAGTTCTGTGAAAGGAGGAAATTAATATTCTTTTCTTGATATGTTGCCAAAACGGAAGCTTTTAGTGATTTAATTATACATGGATTATTTTTTAATCTTTTTAAGCATATGAAGCTTTCGGAAGTTGTATGAAATGATACGAAGGGAAAGAGAGCAATAGAGCATTTCCGCTCAACATTTTTGAGTTGCTTTTATTATTTATGATTGATTTTTTAATGATATATCAACTAGTCTAAGGTAGTAATCTTTTTCTGATTTTTATATTCTTTACAAATGAAATTGTGATGTTCATAAATGCTGGAGGAGAGGCTTTATACGAAGCAGATTCTAGCATGAAATTACAGGGAGATACTTACTTTGTAGGAGGAAATGTTATGCAGACCAATGAGCCTATAACTGAAGTTGGAGATTGTCCATTCATTTTTGGTCTGCAAGAATTGGGAGCTTCTTGTATCGGTTCAACAACCTTCCTCCAGGGGACTATTTTGTCTATCTTCATTTTGCAGAGATCATAAACACAAAAGGACCTAAAGGAATAATGGTATTCAATGTCTATATGCAAGAGGAAAAGGCAAGTTATATATATCAAAATCACTCAGTTTGAGTTGCGATTTTTCACTGCCTGGAAATGTTAAAAGTTTTTAGAGCCAATAAGCCATTACAAGTTGTTGATTTGAGGGTGTCAGTGATGGAGGATGGCCTAATTGCATTGAGGTTCGAAGGTGTTATTGAAAGTCCAATGGTCTGTGGGATTTGTGTAAGGAAAGCACAAAATACTCCAAGTGCTGTAATTTGTGTTTCCATTACTTTGGAGCATGTTAGAACAATTGTTTATTTTAAAACATTATTTTCAATTTAAGTACAGTTACTCAGGGATCCCAAGAATACCTTAAGTGCAACAACTGTGCTGCTGAAATCTCAGCTCAGGTTAGGGTTTATTTAGCTGTGACTAGATGTTTTCTGTAAGGCTTAATTTGTTGCTTATGTAGACTTTTACTTTGAGCTTGCAGATGAAACTTGTGTGAACAAAAGCTACAGATAAATATGAGGAGAAGATACAAGAGCTCACTACACAATGTCAACTCAAGACTCATGATCTTATAGCTTTTGTAACAAATACATTTCTTCCATAACTAGTTTTAGAAACTTTAATTCTTGCTCAATAGCTGTTTGTTCCTCATGTTCTTGAATGTTTGAAGCATGCAAGTGGGGGAAGATTTGTAGGCAATAGTCTAATTTTGATTTCATCACAAATGCTGATGAAAAAGCTTGTGCAATGGTAGCTTTTCTAGATTGTGTTTGGTGCTTAAGTTCTACAACTAGATGGATAATATTGCTTGCTCCTTTTAAACTAAACAAATCTTCTCTTGTCAGATGAAACTGTGGGAAACAAACCAAAAATTTGAAAAATATTACTAGCAGTTATGACCATTATAAGAAGCATTGGGAAACAATAACAAAGTTAGATTTTCCATAATCTTTTACTTTGTGATAATTTCACTTGCTGTTGTTGTCACGAAATTATTTATTTTAATTTATTTTCTTATTGATTATTCTGCAGATAATGAAAAAAGAACACGGTCAGCTTTCTTATGAAGCACATGCATGGGTTGAGTCGATACCCGAATTGAACAAAATGATCATTGGTGTTCAGGCACTGGGCAGGGTCTAATTCAACCGTTGAGTCGCTACCCGGATTGTCGGGTAGTTCAAAGTGCGGCCCGTGTCTCGACTCGAGTTTTACGGGTACTCAAAAATTCGGGTATTTGGATACTGGATATATATATATATATATTAAATCTAAAAATATTTTATTAGTTTAATATAAAAATATAAAAAATATGTATTTATTAGTTTAATATAAAAATATGTATTTATTAAACATAAAAATATAAAAAATAAGATTTTTTTATTAGTTTAATATAAATATATGTATATTGAATATAAAAATATGTATATTGAATATAAAAAATATTAATTTTAAATATATCCGTGTACCTGGTTAAAAATTCTTAATTTTGTGACCCTAGACCGATCCGAGAAATGGTGGGCTGGGTACTCGACCCGAGTAAAAAATATTTCGAGTAAATATATGATTATTTATGTTTGTGTAGTCGAGTCGGATCAGTCGGGTCGGATATTTTTGAACACCTGTAGTACAATGTGAGGATCTCAAAGTAAAGTATAGCGAGGAGAAAGTAAAGCGAAAGGAGCTCTATAATCATATTCATGACACTAAAAGCAAGGGGTTTTCTCCCTTTTAAGTAGTTTATTATTGCAGCTTTTGCAATTTATCATTGAAGAGGAAAACACTTGTTAAACTATCTATTTAATTTCAGGTAATATTAAAGTCTTTTGTCGTTATCGTCCACATAGTAAAGAGGATATATCAATTGATTTGTCAGGTTGTAGATGTTGATGCAGCTAAAGATGGAGACCTTGGCATTCTAACAGGCGCCTCTACCAAAAAGACTTTCAAGTTTAACCGAGTTTACACACCGAAAGATGATCAAGGTAATAATTTCCTATTATGCTACGCACCAACTCCAATATCAACATGTAAAATACTATAAGATGTGTAAAAAATAGAGAAACACGAGAGTAGAGAAAAATCTCTATCAGAATATGTTATTCATCTCAATTAATTTACATAGGCAAAATCTTGTCTTAAAGACTTAGTACACGAATTCTACTTAAATTAGGCTACCTCTAAAGTTATCATTTATCTCTAATTAAGATAAAATTCTTATACAATTAAATTACTGATTAGGATAGAGTTTACAATAGTAAAACTAAGTATTTATATTGTTTCAACCTACACTTCCCCTCAAGTTGGTAAGTGTATGTTATATACTCCTAGCATGGATGTAAAATTATTGAGGGTCACTCTAAGTAGTGCCTTAGTTAGAAAATCAGCTAGCTGACCTGTTGTAAGGACATAGTGTAGCCTCACAAATCCATTGTTAACCTTCTCATAGATAAAATGTCTATCGATTTTAATATGTTTAGTTTGATCATATCATTAGTGATTTACTGTCACTGAATAGTTCGGAGTTTTGACTTTTATCCAATTCAAGTTGTAGAATTAATGTTTTAATATAATAATTGAAAAATATTTTGAACTAATTTGAAAAGAATTTAAAACAAGTCTTTAAGTCCAAACAACTTGAAAATATGTTTCAGGTATTTAAAAAATGTTTTTGGCAAAGTTTGGAATGTTTTAAAGTACTCAAAACTGACTTTTCAGCTCTACCGTACCGATACGGTATACCCTGTATCGATACCTTTTTTCCTCAATTTTGATTCTACCAAAACCCGTACCGATAGAGGCTTGCCCATATCGATACAGATATGGGTCGTACAGATACGCCTTTAAAAGCGTACCGATCCCTGTTTTAACTAACCCCAACGGCTATTTCCCAAGGGACTTTTAAAGTGAAGACCGTACTGATACGCTCCCTAGCGTATCGATACGCTTAGGCTGGAAAGAGCCCAATGACTAGTTTTGAAGAAGAGCGTACCGATACGGGTCCCCGTGTACCGATACGGTAAGCACCAGAACTGCAATTAATGTGGGAAATAAAGACCCCAACGGCTCCAAAAACATCCCCAACGACTAGTAACGACTACAAACTCAATTG
Source organism: Hibiscus trionum (assembly GCA_030270665.1). Taxonomy (NCBI): domain Eukaryota; kingdom Viridiplantae; phylum Streptophyta; class Magnoliopsida; order Malvales; family Malvaceae; genus Hibiscus; species Hibiscus trionum. Next base: position 35,418,195 of record BSYR01000005.1, read on the forward strand.
GGACTATAAATTGAAGGCTGGAACACTTGAAGATGGTTAGAGACTACATCCAAGCAACATGATCAAGAGAAATAGAGTCTAAATCTTTATTTTAACTTTCTCTTGTACATAATCTAAGAAGAGTGCTTTATTGTAAATTCTTTGTACACTCTTATGAGCTTAAATTGTGTAAACACCAACCTTGTGAGGTATTTAGTTTACCCAAACAAATTCCTTGTAAAATGAGATGTTCTAGTTTAGCCTTGAGAGAAAAATTAGAGTTGGTTCTATCTTAGCCAAGTCCAAAAGATAGGGTTGTAACGATTTCCTCATAAACCGGGAAAAGGTGACGAACTCATTTTTGAGTGAATTGGAAAATCCTTAGTGGTGTGCTAAGGTAGTGGATGTAGGTGCTTGTTAGAAGGCCGAAGCACTCTAAAATCATTGTGTCACTTGTCTATCTTTATTTCGATTTTAGCCAATTCAACCACCAAACATTTACAACCCTCATTGACAGTTTTGGTGATCGATTCGAGCGTACCACAAACCTAACAATTGGTATTAGAGCCTCGTCTCCATCGAATGACTAACATCTGAGAGTAAAGATCCATCGCTCGTAGTCCACCGTTCAAGAAAATGGCAAAATTTGATGAAGACCGCTCTATCTCGTGTCCTCCACCCTTCGAAGGAGAATCATACTTCCAATGGGCAAATATCATGAAATTCTTCATCAAGTCTCAAGACTATGAGGTTTGGGAAATCATTGAAGATGAGTATTTGGAAGCTCCAAAGAAAAAAGTAAAGGACTGCGAACGACATGAAGGCAAAGCTAAACACCATGGCGATGCACATTCTCTATTGTGGCCTTAATGAAGAAGTTTCCAAGAGGATCTCCTCATGCAAAAGTGCCAAATAATTGTGGGAGAAACTTGAGAAGTTTTATGGCAACTAGAAGGGAGAAAATAAAGATGATGATCAATCATGTGCAAACCTTCTCTCCAATCCAAAGGTGGATGGTGTTTTGGCTCTCGATGAGCCTAAGGTGTCTTCTAACTTAAGTGAACTTTATTCTTATTATTTCGATGATTTGCAAGATGATTTCGATGAATTATTTTTGGAATTTAAGACCATGAATTCCAAATTTAAGAAAATGATTTCAAAACTTGAATTTGAAAATGATTTTCTTTTGAAAACATAATTAGATTTTGAAAGCCAAAATAAAATTTTGAAAAATGATTTAGAGTTTTCAAAAACAAGTAAAGATGTTTTAGAAAAAGAAAATCTTGATTTGAAAGATAAGCTTGAAAGCTTAACAAAAGAAAAAGAAATCATTTTTAATAATTCATCTTGTCAAATAATGGCAAAATGCGCACATTGCCATTATCATGGTCATTCCTAACATACTTGTCATATTAAGAAAAGAAAAACTTATAGGATTAGACAAGTATGGATTCCAAAGGGAACTAAAGACATTGTAACTAACGTAAATGGATCCAAAGCAATTTGGATACCAAAATCCAAGTAAATGTCTTTTGTAGGTGTGTTGGAGCAATGGCAAGCAAAGAAAAATCAATGAATGCTCAAATCACACATGAGAAGAAGATTGTGTAACCTCTAAGCTTAATGTTTTCATTTTATACATTTGGTTATCTAACTTTTTTTAAAGTCTTGAATTATTTGTTAAGCCTAGTATAATGAAATGAGAAAGGGGGAGCCAATTTAAAAACCAAAACTCTTATTTTTGTCATTTTTAAACCTCCTAAGTTATTTTGAACTTAAAGTTAATCAAATTCTTTTTGATATAACAAAAAGGGGGAGAAATGGTTTGAAAAATTGAATTTTCAAATGAATAAGGGGAGCTCTAATTGATTTTGAATTTTAATTCTCTTATTCAAAATTTATTTCACAAAGGGGGAGAAATCCCAAACAATTTTTCAAGTTGGTTTTATTATATCAAAATAGGGAGATTGTAGAACTAATGTTTTGATATAATAATTGAAAAATGTTTTGGACTAATTTGAAAAGAATTTAAAACAAGTCTTTAAGTCCAAACAACTTGAAAATATGTTTGAGGTATTTAAAAAAGGTTTTTTTGGCAAAGTTTGGAATGTTTTAAAGTACTCAAAACTGACTTTTTAGCTATACCGTACCGGTACGGTATACCCATGATCGATACCTTTAGAGGCGTATCGATACGCATACGTTTTTGAACAGTTTGGCCTTGGAACACTTAGAAAAAGTTTAGGAGTTTGAGTTTTTTAAACTAGAGCAAAGCCTTGTTGATTTGAAATCTTTTGAGGGACTTAAAAATTCATTTCAAGTTTTACAATTTGGTCCTTAAAACACTTTGTTATATCAAAATCAAACATAAATTTTACAATCTCCCCCTTTTTGATATAACAAAACCAAAGCTTAAATTTTTGAAGTCTTTTGAAAAACTTTGGAAAACAACTCACCCTTAATGTTAGCTAGGTAAATTTTAAGTTTAAGTGAGCTTGTGACCTTCCCTCTCCCCCTTTTTGTTAGATCAAAATAAGAGACATAGGCATAACATTAAACCAAGAAACTTTTAATAGATAAACATAAAGTTCATAAATGAAGGAAACATCAAACGAAGATCCAAACAATAGAAATCAAAGCATAGGTTTTAAAACGATAAACTTAATCTTAAAAGCATAAAACAAATTGCATAAATATAAATCCTAAGATGACATGAATGAGATGCAAAGACTAATCTAAGACTCGCCTCCATCACCATCTTCATTATCTTCATCTTCAGCTTCGTTGGCATCATCGTTCCTCCTTGATTGACGCCACTCATCATGGAAGCCTGTAAGAGAGATATTCATAGAATTGTGCTCGGCCTCAATAGAAGAGATACGCTTCTCCACATTAGTCATGCAATCTTCTAAGCTTGTGAAGTGAGTATCAATGGCGACAAACCCGAAATTCATGACTTGATCTATAGAACCAATTCCCGTGCATAAGCTTGTGAATTGTTCATTAAGGTAGGTCATGAGAGAATCCATGGATGAAGGAGGAGCTTGAAGAGCTATGAGAGGATTTGCAATCTCTTCGGGTATAGCATCACTAGGAAGCTCGGAAAGGCGAAGCCAATTACCATTGAAATAATGAAACTTGCCCCGAGATAGAGACCTCTCACTAATCGGATCGGAGAGATTCGTCAGATAATCATGGGAGCAATCAATCTCCTTCTTAGTGAAAAAGTAGCTCAAAGCCGTGCCATAAGTGAATGAAGTAACAAGAGTGGTGTGACGATGTTGAACGAGAAAGACTATCTCTGTAAACATAATACGAGCAAGGTTAGGATGTCTCCCCTCGCGTAATCATCTAATCCAAAAATCATCAACTTGGCGGATTTTTGAGTATTTTCCTCCGGAAGGCCTAAACCACCAAGTGATCATCAAATGTAAGATGCGGTCATGAGCATTTAAAACGGTGATGGATCCTACCAAAACATGTCCAAGAGCACCTTCATCGTCGATACCCTCATCCTCAAATCCAAAAACATCACAAAGATCCTTGACATCGATGGTAATCTTCTTGACCATAAGATAAGAATTAATGGCATAGACATTACCCTCGGCATTAGCGACACACTTTGCATTGGAAGTTTATAGATTTTCTTCAAATTCTGGGGTTTTTCTTTAGAAATTTGGTTCTAATCTTTTATGCCAATACAAAGTGTTTCGCTAATGCCGAGGGTAATGTCTATGCCGTTAATTCTTATCTTATGGGCAAGAAGATTACCTTCAATGTCAAGGCTCTTTGTGATGTTTTTGGATTTGAGTATGAGGGTATCGCAGATGAAGGTGCTCTTGGACATGTTTTGGCGGGATCCGTCACCATTCTAAATGCTCATGACCGCATCTTACATTTGATGATCACTTGGTGGTTTAGGTCTTCCGAAGGAAAATACTCAACAATCCACCAAGTTGATGATTTTCGGATTAGATGCTTTCACGAGGGGAGACGTCCTAACCTTGCTCGTATTATGTTTGTGGAGATAGTCTTTCTCGTTCAACATCGTCACACCACTCTTGTTACTTCATTCACTTGTAGCACGACTTTGAGCTACTTTTTCACTAAGAAGGAGATTGATTGCTCTCATGATTATTCGACGAATCTCACCGATCCGATTGATGAGAGGTCTCTATCTCGGGGCAAGTTTCATTATTTCAATGGTAATTGGCTTCGCCATTCCGAGATTCCTAGTGATGCTATACCCGAAGAGATTGCAAATCCTCTCATAGCTCCTCCACCATGCATGGATTCTCTAATGACCTACCTTAATGAACAATTCACAAGCTTACGCACAGGAATTGGTTATATGGATCAAGTCTTGAATTCTGAGTTTGCCGCCATTGATACTCGCTTCACAAGCTTAGAAGATCGCATGACTAATGTGGAGAAGCGTATCTCTTCTATTGAGGCCGAGCACAATTCTATGAATATTTCTCTTACGGCCTTCCATGATGAGTGGCGTCAATCAAGGAGGAACGATGATGCCAAGAAGATGAAGATGAAGATAATACAGATGGTGAAGGAGACGAGTCTTAGATTAGTCTTTGCATCTCACTCATGTCATCTTAGGATTTATATTTATGCACTTTGTTTTATGCTTTTAGGATTAAGTTTATCATTTTAAAACCTATGCTTTGATTTCTATTGTTTGGATTTTCGTTTGATGTTTCCTTCATTTATGAACTTTATGTTTATCTATTAAATGTTGTTTGGTTTAATGTTATGCCTTTATAGCCTATGCCTCTTATTTTAATCTAAAAAAAGAGGGAAAGGGAAGTTCACAAGCTCACTTAAACTTAAACTTAAACTTAAAATTTACCTAGCTAACATTAATGGGGAGTTGTTTTCCAAAGTTTTTCAAAAGACATAAAAATTTTAAGCTTTGGTTTTGTTATATAAAAAAGGGGACAAATTCATTGTTGAGTGAATTGAGAAATTCTTAGTGATGTGCTAAGGTAGTGAATGTAGGTGCTTGTTAGAAGGCCGAACCACTCTAAAATCATTGTGTCACTTGTCTACCTTTATTTCTATTTTAGCCAATTCAACCACCAAACATTTACAACCCTCATTGACGGTTTTGGTGATCGATTCAAGTGTACCACAAACCCAACAATTGGTATCAAAGCCTCATCTCCATCGAAGGACTAACATATGGGAGTAAAGATCTATCGCTCGTAGTCCATTGTTCAAGAAAATGGCAAGATTTGAAGAAGGCCGCTCTATCTCGTGTCCTCCACTCTTCGAAGGAGAAGCATACTTCCAATGGGTAAATATCATGAAATTCTTCATCAAGCCTCAAGACTATGAGGTTTGGGACATCAATGAAGATGGGTATTTGGAAGCTCCAAAGAAGAAAAAGCAAAGGGGAGTGCCAATGACATGAAGGCAAAGCTAAACACCAATGCGATTCACATTCTCTATTGCGACCTTAACAAAGAAGTTTCCAAGAGGATCTCCTCATGCAAAAGTGTCAAAGAATTGTGGGAGAAACTTGAGAAGCTTTATGGCAACAAGAAGGGAGAAAAGAAAGATGATGATCAATCATGTGCAAACCTTCTCTCCAATCCTAAGGTGGATGGTGTTTTGGCTCTCGATGAGCCTAAGGTATCTTTTAACTCAAGTGAGCTTTATTCTTATTCTTTCGATGTGTTTCAAGATGCCTTCGATGAATTAATTTTGGAATTTGAGACCATGAATTCCAAATTTAAGAAAATGATTTCAAAACTTGAATTTGAAAATGATTTTCTTTTGAAAACAAAATTGGATTTTGAAAACTAAAATAAAATTTTGAAAAATGAATTAGAGTTTTAAAAAACAAGTAAATATGTTTTAAAAAAGAAAATCTTAATTTGAAAGTTAAGCTTCAAAGCTTAACAAAAGAAAAAGAAATCATTTTTAATAATTCATCTTGTCATATAATGGCAAAATGCGCACATTGCCATTATCATGGCCATTCCTAACATACTTGTCCTATTAAGAAAAGAAAAACTTATAGGATTAGACAAGTATGGATTCCAAAGGGAACTAAAGACATTGTAACTAACGTAAATGGATCCAAAGCAATTTGGATACCAAAATCCAAGTAAATGTCTTTTGTAGGTGTGTTGGAGCAATGGCAAGCAAAGAAAAATCAATGAATGCTCAAATCACACATGAGAAGAAGATTGTGTAACCTCTAAGCTTAATGTTTTCATTTTATACATTTGGTTATCTAACTTTTTTTAAAGTCTTGAATTATTTGTTAAGCCTAGTATAATGAAATGAGAAAGGGGGAGCCAATTTAAAAACCAAAACTCTTATTTTTTTTCATTTTTAAACCTCCTAAGTTATTTTGAACTTAAAGTTAATCAAATTCTTTTTGATATAACAAAAAGGGGGAGAAATGGTTTGAAAAATTGAATTTTCAAATGAATAAGGGGAGCTCTAATTGATTTTGAATTTTAATTCTCTTATTCAAAATTTATTTCACAAAGGGGGAGAAATCCCAAACAATTTTTCAAGTTGGTTTTATTATATCAAAAAGGAGGAGATTGTAGAACTAATGTTTTGATATAATAATTGAAAAATGTTTTGGACTAACTTGAAAAGAATTTAAAATAAGTCTTTAAGTCCAAACAACTTGAAAATATGTTTGAGGTATTTAAAAAAGGTTTTTGGCATAGTTTGGAATGTTTTAAAGTACTCAAAACTGACTTTTTAGCTCTACCGTACCGATACAGTATACCTCATATCGATACCTTTTTTCCTCAGTTTTGAGTCTTCCAAAACTCGTTCCGATACCAGCTTGCCCATATCGATACGGATAGCAGCCGTATCGGTACGCCTTTAAAGCGTACCAATCCCTGTTTTAACTAACCCCAACGACTATTTCCCAACAGAATTTTAAAGTGAAGACCGTACCGATATGCTCCATAGTGTATCGATACGCTTAGGCTGGCAAGAGCACAACGACTAGTTCTGAAGAAGGGCATACCGATACAGTAAGCACCAGAATTGTAATTAATGTGGGAAATAAAGACCCCAACTGGCTCCAAAACATCCCCAACAACTAGTAACAACTACAAACTCAATTGGAACTATAAATTGAAGGCTGGAACACTTGAAGATGGTTAGAGACTACATCCAAGCAACATGATCAAGAGAAATAGAGTCTAAATCTTTATTTTACCTTTCTCTTGTACATAGTCTAAAAAGAGTGCTTTATTGTAAATTCTTTGTACACTATTGTGAGCTTAAATTGTGTAAACACCAAGCTTGTGTGCATAGAGCTCCCCCTCATTGATTGGACTTGTTGAACACCCCCATCACACCTAATCAAGACAATCATACGAATTTTGGTATCCAAATTGATTTAGATCCATAAAAGTTAGTTGCACAAAATTTAGTCCCCTTAGGAATCCATTTTTCAATTTCAACCTTTTTAGTTGAAGTGATTAGTCCGTTTGGGACCCAAACACTTCTAAAACATTTTCCATTTATGAATCTAGGGGCACTAGATTGTCTTATATAAAAATTTGTTTCTCCAAAATTATATTTCTTTTGAATTTCATTGGAAATCAATTTTTTCCTTTTTAAGATCATCAATTTCTTGTTGATGATCATTCCCCATTGTTTGAAGCAAGTTTTGCAAATGTGAAACTTTTTGTTCAAAATCCTTCAATTTTGCTTCAAACTCAGGATTTGTTTTGGAAAGCAAATCATTCTCATTTTTCAATTTTGAAATCAACTTTTTGTTATTAGAAAATGATGCATTGAATTCCAAAAGCAAATCATCATAGGCATCTTGTAACTCATCAAATGTATATGAATTTGAAATAGATGAGTTAGAAGTTACCTCTCCCTCATTGAGGGCCATCAAGCATAGGTGGGCTACTTCATCATCGGTGGAGTCTTCATCACTCCATGTGGCGACATATGCTTGCTTTGAAGATGATCCCTTTTTGATGGACTTCTGGGATTCCTTCATCTTCTTCCTCGATTCATGCTTGGATTTTTACATTTTGCTCTTCAAGAACCGGGCAAATTTGTTGAAAAGATAAGGCCATCTCTTCATCTTTACTTTTCTTCTCACTTGAATCTACATGATGGCATGTGGAGGATTTGAGAGCAATGACATTTGTGTTGATTCCAAGCCCTTTGAGCTTCTTCTCCCCTCATAGCTCTAATCTCTTCCTTCTTCTCCTCTTCTTTGTTTTTCTTCATTATTTGGTGAGTGAGAAGTGACCCCATGAGCTCATCAAGCTTCAAAGTCTTGAGATTCTTGGCTTCGATGATGACGGTCCTTTTTGAGTTCCATGACTCAGAAAGGGAGTAGATGAGCTTTCGGAAAAGCTTATCATTCTGAATAGCTTCTCCATAGCCCTTGAGTCCATTAGTGATGTTGGAGAAACGATCGAACATCTTCTCAATGTCCTCTTCCGGATCCATCTTGAAGTTTTCATACTTGTGGGTTAGGAGTCCGATCTTGTTCTCCTTTACTTTGTTGGTTCCTTCGTATGCGACTTCAAGCTTGTCCTATACCTCTTTGGCATCTTCACAAGAAGACATCTCCTCGTAGATGTTGGGGCCCAATGCACAAAAGATGATGTGCAAGGCTTTGCAATTGAGCTCTATCTTCTTGTGATCATCCACGCTCCAATCCGCCTTCCTTCGTTGTGGCACGAATGAACCGTCATCTACTATGTCCCAAAGCTTGTAGTCCTTGGACTTTATGAAATACATCATTCTTGCCTTCCAATGGGCATAGTGTGTTCCGTCGAAAAATGGTGGCTTGTCGATGGATTGTGTCATTTGCTCGGTTGGTTGATATGTTGTATCGAGCTTCTCGGATCACCTCAATAGGATGTTAATCCTCTTCGATTGAGCCTCGCTCTGATAGCAATTTGGGTATGTGGTACGATCGAATCGATCACCGAAACCGTTAAATAGGTTTTAAATGTTTGGTGGTTGAATTGGCTAAAATCAAAATAAAGGTAGATAAGTGACACAATGATTTTAGAGTGGTTCGGCCTTTTAACAAACACCTACATCCACTACCTTAGCAGACCACTAAGGATTTCTCAATTCACTCAACAATGAATTCGTCCCCTTTTGAATGGTAGATAACAAACTTGATTTTGAATTTTAATTCTCTTATTCAAAATTTATTTCACAATGGGGGAGAAATCTCAAACAATTTTTCAAGTTGGTTTTATTATATCAAAAAGGGGGAGATTGTAGAACTAATATTTTGATATAGTAATTGAATAATGTTTTGGACTAATTTGAAAAGAATTTAAAACAAGTCTTTAAGTCCAAACAACTTGAAAATATGTTTGAAGTATTTGAAAAAGGTTTTTAGCAAAGTTTGGAATGTTTTAAAGTACTCAAAATTGACTTTTCAGCTCTACCGTACCGATACGGTATACCCCGTATCGATACCTTTTTTCCTCAGTTTTGATTCTGCCAAAACTCGTACCGATACATGCTTGTCTGTATCGATATGGATAAAGGTCATACCGATACACCTTTAAAGCGTACCGATCTTTGTTTTAACTAAGCCCAACAACTATTTCCCAACGAACTTTTAAAGTGAAGACTGTACCGATACACTTAGGCTAGCAAGAGCCCAATGGCTAGTTCTGAAAAAATGTGTACTGATACGGGTCCCCTTGTACCGATACGGTAAGCACCAGAACTGCAATTAATGTGGGAAATAAAGACCCCAACGGCTAGTAAAGGCTACAAACTCAATTGGGATTATAAATTGAAGGCTGGAACACTTGAAGATGGTTAGAGACTACATTCAAGCAATATGATCAAGAGAAATAAAGTCTAAATCTTTGTTTTACCTTTCTCTTGTACATAGTCTAAGAAGAGTGCTTTATTGTAAATTATTTGTACACTCTTGTGAGCTTAAATTGTGTAAACACCAACCTTGTGAGGTATTTAGTTTACCCAAACAAATCTCTTGTAGAAGGAGAGATTCTATTTTAGCCTTGAGAGAAAAACTAGAGTTTGTTCTATCTTAGCGAAGTCCAAAAGATAGAGTTTTAACGGTTTCCTCCTAAACCGGGAAAAGGGGACAAATTCATTGTTGAGTGAATTGGTAAATCCTTAGTGGTGTGCTAAGGTAGTGGATGTAGGTGCTTGTTAGAAGGCCAAACCACTCTAAAATCACCGTGTCACTTGTCTACCTTTATTTCGATTTTAGCCAATTCAACCACCAAACATTTACAACCCTCCTTGACAGTTTCGGTGATTGATTCGAGCATACCACAAACCCAACACAAGTTCCGTGAGAAGCTTTTTTAACCACATCCCCTTACAAATTTCTAGGGCCATAGCTCTGAACTCAGACTCTGCACTACTGCAAGAAACAACAATTTCCTTCTTACTTCTCAAAGTCACTAGATTTCCCCATATAAAGGAGTAGTAGCCACTTGTAGATTTTCACTGACTTATCCTGATTTTTCCTAAATATTAGACCAAAGCCAGACGTAAATTTTAAGTACCTCAAGATCCTGTTGACTGCCTCTAGGTGCTTCTCTCTCAGATCACTCATGTACTGGCTCACTATCCCCATTGAGTATGTAATATATGGTCGAGATAGTGAGAGATAAATTAACTTCCCAAAAAGTTTCAAATATGATTCCTTACTCACTGGACTTCCCAACTTATCTTGTTTCATCTTTAAGTTTGGATCCATGGGAGTATCTTCTGGTTTGCAGCCCAGCATCCTAGTTTCCAAGAGTAAATCTAAAATATATTTTCTTTGATTGATGACTATTCCTTCTGAGGTCCTAGCAACTTCCATTCTCAGAAAATACCTAAGACTGCCAAGGTCTTTTGTCTCAAATTCCCTCGCTAAGAATTGCATTTATCTCTTAATTTTTTCTACATTATCACCAGTGATAATTGTATCATCAATATAGACAATTAAATTTTTTTCTTACCATTTGGTGTGATCTTTTTGAACAAAGTGTGATCTACCTAACATTGTATGTTCCCATTTCTCACAACAACTTTGGCAAACCTGTCGAACCACGCCATTGTGGACTTGTTTGGAGGCTCAATCGATCTACCGAGATAGTCAAGCGGGGGTGAATTGGTTTTTGAGTGATTGTGGTGGAAGCTATGAAAAAATTAAAATAGGACACAATGATTTATAGTGGTTCGAGCTTCTAACCAAGCTCTACATCCACTACCTTAGCTTCCTACTTAGGATTTTCTCAAATTCACTCTTGAATTTCTTCCCCTTTTCTAGGTTAAGGAGGAAACCCTTACACACTCAAAGCTTTTTATCCCAAAGCTTTAGCAAACCATCTTTTACAAAGAGAAATACAAAACAAACTAGGAAAACCTCTCAAAGTTTGATATGTTTGCAATAATAAGCTCACTCACCCAAAACTTAACACTTGAGCATATATGACAATTAAGCTCACAAGTGTGTTCTTCAAAGAAATTGACAATTAAAAGCACAAAACACTTTTTCTATACATTGAATGTTGGCTTGTTGTTTCTTCTTATTGCATGGTTGTTTGAAGGTCTCTTTTAAGTTCTCTAATGAGTTCTTGACTGTTATTAGCCGTTGGGGATGTTTTAGAGCTGTTGGAGACTTTAATTCCATCAATAAAGGCATTTTGGTGCAAGGCGTATCGGTACACAGGCTTCGAGTATTGATAACTACCTCGAAATAGAAAGAGGCGTTGGGAAATTTTACATTGGGTATCGGTACACGATACATACGTATTGGTATGGACCCTTCTGTATTGGTACAGTCTAAGCCGTATCGATATCGATTTTGGCTACTGAAAAATTGAGTTTTGGCAAAATAAAAGGGCGTACTGATACGAGTAAAATGGGTGTATCGATACACCTGGCCTGTTTTTAACACTTTGGCTATTAAAATCATTTTGAACATGTCAAAAACTTTTTGAAAAACTTTCAAACATATTTTTCAAGTTTAACAGACTTTTGAAATATTTTTGCAAATTAGTTTAAGTCTAAAACATTTTTATTTTAAGTTATATCAAAATCAATATCTCAACATGATTGTTTCAAGCAATACAAGGATTTATTTGGTCTGCACACCTTCTGGTTTGTTGAGTGATCTTCAAAACCTGGTGGGACTTGTTTATACACTTCCTCTTCAAGGTTCCCATTTAAAAATGCACTCTTTATGTCTAACTGATGCAGTTTCCAGTCATCATTAACAACCAATGACACTAGTACTCTAATAGTGTTTAACTTAGCTATAGAGGCAAACGTCTCCTTATAATCTATCCCATAAGATTGGGTAAACCTTTTGGAAACCAATCGAGATTTGAATCTGTATATGCTCCTATTTGAGTGGTATTTTATTGTAAAGACCCAATTGTAGCCAACTACCTTTTTTTTCTTTTGGAAACTCAATCAAGCTCTATGGAATGTTCATATGGAGTGCTTTAATGTTAGTCTCGATGTCCTTCAACTGAAGTGCTCGCCAAGTGTGGAGAAGATTGGATTTTGGGTGTATATGGTGAAAGCAAAAAATTGAAAGAATTTGGATAAGGATTTAGAGATGTTCGACTTTTTAACCAAAGCCTACATCCACTACCTTAGCTTCCCACTAAAGATTTCTCAAATTCACTCTTGAATTTCATCCATTTTTCTAGGCTAAGGAGGCAAATTTTACACACTCAAACCTTTCTAACCTAATGCTTGAGTAAACCCTCTTGTACAAAAAGAAATTCAAAGCAAACAAGAAATTCCTCTAAAAGGTATGTGTTTGCACTAATTAAGCCTTCACCCAATCTTAAAACACTTGAGCAAATATAACAATGTAAGCTCACAAGTGTTGTCTATATAAAGAGTAGGGAATTAAGCTCTAAGACAAATTTGATATCATAATGTTGTTGACAATTAAAGCATTAGTCTTCCATGGATGCTTGGAGGTCCTTTTTATACTCTCAATTGAGCTTCTAGTTGTTGTAGATCGTTGGGATTGAATTGGAGCCGTCAGGGTCTTTATGTTCCTCCATAAATGCAGTTCTGGGAAGTAGGGTATCGATACTCGTGTCACTGTATCGATACGACCTTCTAGAAACTAGCCATTGAGTCTACTTCAGCTCATACATATCGATACATTCTTTATTTCCCCTTTTATGTGCTTGATTTCCTTCAACCGTTCTAGCTAGCCAAGTGTGGAGAAGGTTGATTTTAAGGGTGTTTATAAGGAAGCTAAAAGATAAGAATTGAACACAAGGATTTATAGTGGTTCGACTTTCTAACCCAAAACGTACATCCACTACCTTAGCTTTTTACTAAGGATTTCAACCAAATTCACTAAGAATTTCGTCCCTTTTTCTCGGATTAGGAGGAAACCGTTACAACGATCAAGCTTTCTACCCAAAGCTTGATCAAGCACTCTCTTACAAGAGAAATTCTAAGCAAACTTGAAATCCCTCTAATAGGTATTTGTTTGCACTATTAAGTACTCACCCAAAACCTAAACACTTGAGCAAATTTGATAGTGTTTTGCTCACTAGTGTTGTCTATACAAGAAAATATAAAATAAAGCTCTAAAGAAAATGTTTCATCACAATGTTGTTACAATTGAAGCATTAGTCTTCTCTTGATGCTTGGAGGTCCCCTTTATACTCCTAATTGAGTTTGTAGCCGTTGAGGACCGTTGGGATTGAATTGGAGCCGTTGGAGACTTTATTTCCCTCATTAATTGCAGTTATGGAGCTGTCCGTTTTGGAACATACGAGTTCGTATCAGAACGACCTTCTTCATAACTAGCCGTTGAAGCCTGATACATCATGTCGTATCGAGACGCCTCTGGTCGTATCGAAACAGTATTGTGTTGTATCGAAATGGTTATAAACCGTTTCGGTACGAGTGACTGTTGCGCTGCATTTAAAAAGTTGTTGGGAAATTTGATCGTTGGGGAGGTTTTGACCGTTGGGCGTATCGAAACACCAAATGGGTGTTTCAAAACCGAAACCCTTCGTATCGAAACGGGCAAGCCTTGTTTCGGTACGTGTTTTGGCAGTTTCAAACTTTTTCGAAACATGTTAGCCTGTATCGAAACGAGTACCTTGAAAAACATGATTTGGCTACTTAAAAACGTTTCAAACCTTGCCAGAAATATTTAAAATATCCATAGACTTATTTTCAAGTTGTTTGGACTTAAAGGCATTTTAGAAATATTTTCAATTTAGTCCAAAACTATTATTCAATTATTATATCAAAACATTAGTTCTACAATCTCTCTCTTTTTGATATAATAAAACTAACTTGAAAAATTGTTTGGGGTTCTCCCCCTTTGTATTTTAAAAATTTAAATAAAAGAATTCAAAAATTAAAAGAAGTTAAAGCTCCCCCTTATTCTCTTGAAAAATTATTTTTTCAAACCATTTCTCCCCCTTTTTGTTATATAAAAAATAATTTAAATGACTTTAAGCTCAAAATAACTTAGGAGGTTAAAAAAATGACACAAATAAGAATTTTGGTTTTACAATTGCTCCCCCTTGCTCACAGCATCATCAAATAATGTTAGTCCAACATATGATAATCTATTTGAATTAAAAAAATAAATCAAATTAAACAAATAAAAACAACTAGATTTTACCACACTTGAACTCAAGGGAAGATATGAAGCCTTCATCCTTCAAGTGTTCTTCCTTGTGTGTATGGAGCTCCCCTCAAATTTGGACTTTGTTGATCAATCTCCATTACACCTAAACAAGACAATCAAGTAATTTTTGGTATCGAAATTGCTTTGGATCCATAGACGTTAGTTGCACATAGTTTAGTCCCCTTAGAAATCCATATTTGAATTTCATCATTTTTAGTTGAAGTGATTAGTTCTTTTGGAATCCAAATACTTCTAAAACATTTTCCATTCAAAAATCTAGGGGCACTAGATTGTCTTTTATAAAATTTTGAGTTTCCAAAATCATTTTCTTTTCTAGTTCATTGGAAATCAAAATGTTTTCTTTCTTAAGATCATCTACTTCTTTTTGATGATCTTTTTCCATCGTTTGAAGTAAATTTTGTAAGTTTAAAACTTTAAGCTCAAAATCTTTAAGTTTTGCTTCCAACTCTAGATTTGTTTTGGAAAACAAATCATTTTCTTTTTTAATTTTGAAACCAACTTTTTGTTCTTTGAAAATGATGACTTAAATTCCAAAAGCAAGTCATCATAGCCATCTTGTAACTCATCAAATGTATATGAATTTGAAATAAATGAGTTAGAAGTTACCTCACCCTCTTGGAGGGCCATAGAGCATAGGTTGGCAATTTCATCTTCATCGGTGGAGTCTTCATCACTCCATGTTGTCGCATATGCTTTCTTTGAAGATGATCCCTTTTTATAGATCTTGTGGGAATCCTTCATATTCTTTTTCGATTCATGCTTGGATTTTTCCATTTTGCTTTTCATAAATCGGACAAACTTTTCAAAGAGATAGGCCACCTCTTCTTCTTCACTTTCCTCCTCACTTGATTCAATATGGTTGCACTTGGAGGACTTGAGAGCAATGACATTAATGTTGATTCCAAACTCCGTGACTTTCTTCTTCCACATCTTCTTGATCTCTTCTTTGTCTTTCTTCATGATTTGGTGAGTGAGAAGTGACCTCATGAGTTCATCAAGCTTCAAGGTCTTGATATTTTTTGCTTCGATGAAGACGATCTTTTTTCGATTCCCATGACTTAGGAAGGGAGTATATATGCTTTCGGACAAGCTTTTCTTTCAGTATTGCTTCTCCATAACCTTTGAGTCCATTGGTGATGGTGGAGAATCGATGGAACATCTTCTCAATATCCTCCTCTGGATCCATATTGAAGTTCTCATACTCGTGGTTGAGGAGGCCGATCTTGGTCTCCTATACTTCATTTGTTCCCTCGTATGTAACTTCGAGCTTGTCCTAAACTTCCTTGGAATTCTCACAAGAAGACATCTTCTCATAGATGTTGAGGCTAAGTGCACCAAAAATAAAATGCAAAGCCTTGCAATTTAGTTCAATCTTCTTGCGGTTGCCAGCACTCCAATCCACCTTGCTTCTTTGTGGTACGAACGTGCCATCCTCAATAATGTCCCAAAGCTTGTAGTTTTTGGATTTGACAAAGAATACCATTCTTGTCTTCCAATAAACATAGTTGGTCCCGTCGAAAAAGGGTGGCTTGTTGATGGATTACGCCATTGAATCGGTTGTTTGAAATGTTGTTCGAGCTTTCCAGATCACCTCAATAGGATGTTAATCCTCTTCAATTGAGGCAAGCTTTGATACCAATTGTTGAGTTTTTTATGCTTGATTTCCTTCAACCGTTCTAGCTAGCCAAGTGTGGAGAAGGTTGGTTTTAAGGGTGTTTATGAGAAAGCTAAATGATAAGAATTGAACACAAGGATTTATAGCGGTTCAACTTTCTAACCCAAAGCCTATATTCACTACCATAGTTTCATACTAAGGATTTCAACCAAATTCACTAAGAATTTCGTCCCCTTTTCTCGGGTTAAGAGGAAACTGTTACAACGATCAAGCTTTCTACCCAAAGTTTGATCAAGCACTCTCTTACAAGAGAAATTTTAAGCAAACTTGAAATCCCTCTAATAGGTATTTTTTTGCACTACTAAGCACTCACCCAAAACCTAAACACTTGCGCAAATTTTACAATGTTTAGCTCACTAGTGTTGTCTGTACAAGAAAATATATAATAAAGCTCTAAAGACAATATTTCATCACAATGTTGTTACAATTGAAGCATTAGTCTTCTCTTGATGCTTGGAGGTCCCTTTTATACTTCTAATTGAGTTTGTAGCCGTTGAAGAACGTTGAGATTGAATTAGAGCTGTTGGAGACTTTATTTCCCTCATTAATTGCAATTCTGGAGCTGTTCGTTTCGGAACAGGCGAGTCCGTATCAGAACGACCTTCTTCATAGCTAGCCGTTGAAGCCTAATACATCAGGCCGTATCGAAACGCCTCTGGCTGTATCGAAACAGTATTGAGCTGTATCGAAACTGTTACAAACTGTTTCGGTACGAGTGACCGTTGAGCTGCATTTAAAAAGCTCCAAAGGGGTGTTTCGAAACCGAAACTCTCTGTATCGAAACAGGCAAGCCTTGTTTCGGTATGTGTTTTGGCAGTTTCAAACTGTTTCGAAACAGGTTAGCCTGTATCGAAACGAGTACCTTGAAAAACCTGGTTTGGCTACTTAAAAATGTTTCAATCCTTTCGAAAAACATTTAAAACATCCACAGACTTATTTTCAAGTTGTTTGGACTTAAAGGCAATTTTGAAATCTTTTCATTTTAGTCCAAAACTAATTTTCAATTATTATATCAAAATATTAGTTCTACAATCTTCCTCTTTTTGATATAATAAAACCAACTTGAAAAATTATTTAGGATTCTCCCCCCTTTGTATTTTAAAAATATAAATAATAGATTTCGAAAATTAAAAGAAGTTAAAGCTCCCCCTTATTCTCTTGAAAAATTATTTTTTCAAATCATTTCTCCCCTTTTTGTTATATAAAAAATAAATTAAATGACTTTATGTTCAAAATAACTTAGGAGGTTAAAAAATGACACAAATAAGAATTTTGGTTTTAAAATGGCTTCCCCTTACTCAAAGCATCATCAAATAATTTTAGTTCAACATATGATAATCTAGTTGAATTAAAAAAATAAATCAAATTAAACAAATAAAAAACAATTAGATTTTACTACACTTGAACACAAGGGAAGATGTGAAGCCTTCATTCTTCAAGTATTCTTCCTTGTGTGTATGGGGCTCCCCTCAAATTTGGATTTTGTTGATCAATATCCATCACATCTAAACAAGACAATCAAGTAATTTTTGGTATCCAAATTGCTTTGTATCCATAGACGTTAGTTGCACATAGTTTAGTCCCCTTATGAATCCATATTTCAAATTAATCCTTTTTAGTTGAAGTGGTTAGTTCTTTTAGAACCCAAACACTTATAAAACATTTTCCATTCAAAAATCTAGGGGCACTAGATTGTCTTTGATAAAATTTTGATTTTCCAAAATCATTTTTCTTGTCTAGTTCATTGGAAATCAAAATCTTTTCTTTCTTAAGATCAACTTCTTTTTTATGATCTTTTTCTATCGTTTGAAGCAAATTTTGTAATTTTAAAACTTTAAGCTCAAAATCTTTAAGTTTTGCTTCAAACTCTAGATTTGTTTTGGAAAGCAAATCATTTTTTTTCAATTTTGAATCCAACTTTTTGTTATTTGAAAATGATGCCTTAAATTCCAAAAACAAATCATCATAGGCATCTTGTAACTCATCAAATGTATATGAATTTGATATAAATGAGTTAGAAGAGGTGGATGAAGAAGAATAGATAGTTCATCTCTTCAAGAAGTGTGCCTCGTTCATAAAGAAAGCTTTGAGAGAGCTTGAACGAGATTCAAAGAAAAAGGAGAGGGCAAACACTTTAAGACATAAGAAGAAGGCACATGTGGCTACTTGGAGTGATGATGACTCCACCGACGATGAACAAGTCAACCTTTGCCTTATGGCCATTGAAGAAGATTCAAGGGTAACTTCTAATTCATCTACTTCATGTTCTTACACTTTTGATGAATTACAAGATGCCTATGATGATTTGGTTTTAGACTTTAAAAATCACATTTTGAAAAACAATAAATTGATTTCAAAGTTAAAAATTCAAAATGATTTGATTTCTAAAACCAAACTTGAACTTGAAGCAAAACTCGAAGAGTTTGAATTAAAATGTTTTGATTTACAAAATTTGCTTCAAAAAGTTCAAGAAGAAAAGGATTTGATTTCCAAAGAGCTAGAAAAGAAAAACAATTTTGGAAAATTAAATTTCTATGTTAGACAACCTAGTGCCCCTAGACTTGTAAAAGGAAAATGTTTTAGAAGTGTTTGGGTCCCAAAAGGACTAACCACTTCAATTAAAAAGGATGACATTGAAAAATGGATTCCAAAGGGGACTAAAATTTGTGCTACTAATGTCTATGGATCCAAAGCTATTTGGATACCAAAAATCACTTGATTGTCTTTTGCTAGGTGTGATGGAGATGTTCAACAAGTCAAACATTAAGGGGGAGCTCATGCACACAAGGAAGAACACTTGAAGAAGGAAGGCTTCACATCCTCCCTTGAGTTCAAGTGTTGGTAAAAATTTAGTTGCTTTTGATTTTATTTGATTTATTTTTATTTATGTCAACTAGATGATCATTATGTTGGACTAACATTTTTGATGATGCTTTGAGCAAGGGGAGCCATTTTTAAACCAAATTCTTATTTTTGTCAAAATTTTTACCTCTATTGTTATTTTGAACTTAATGTTTTAAATTCTTTTTTATATAACAAAAAGGGGGAGAAATGATTTGAAAAATTAAATTTTCAAATGAATAAGGGGGAGCTTTATTTGATTTATATCTTTAATTCTCTTATTCACATTTTTAAAGTTAAAGAGGGAGAATCCCAAACAATTTTTCAAGATAGTTTTATTATATCAAAAATGGGGAGATTGTAGAACTAATGTTTTGATATAATAATTGAAAAATGTTTTGGACTGATTTAAAAAGTATTTAAAACAATTTCCAAAGTCCAAATAACTTGAAACTATATTTAGGGATGTTTTCAAAGGGTTTTAAATGTTTTCAAAAGCCAAACTACACAAAACTGTCCAGGTGTTTCGAAACACCCTAAGGTGTTTCGATACGGGGGATTCCAGTAGCAAAAACTTTTCGATACGAGTATCGAAACGGGCTTTCCCTGGATGAGATTTTTTAGTAGCGTTTCGAAACGGGCTATGCCGTTTCGATACGCCTACGTGGCTTCGACCACAACGGTCATAAACCCCAACGGTTATTTCCCAACTAACATTTAAATGCAGGGCGTTTCGATACGGGTCTAGGCGTTTCGATACGTGTTCCGAAACGGCTAGGGGTGTTCCGAAATGGGTGCATTGTCAGACTGCAACGACTCTTTCTACTTAAAGGGTGTTTCGAAATGGGTTCGAGTGTTTCGGAACGGTGAGCTGCAGAACTACATTTATGGTGGGAATTAAAGTCCTCAACGGCTCCAATTCAATCCCAACGGCTAGTAACGGCTACAAACTCATCAAGGAGTATAAAAGGGACCTCCAAGAATCAAGTAAAGGCTAATGCTCATATTGTCAATCAACAAATGATCAAGAAATGTCTTAGAGGTTAAATTGTCATTTATAGTATAGACAAGCACTAGTGAGCCAAAATTGTCAAATTTGCTCAAGTGTTTTAGGTTTTGGGTGAGTGCTAAATTGTGCAAACAAATACCTATTAGAGGGATTTAAGTTTTCTTATTGTTTCTCTTTGTAAAAGAGGGTTTTGATTAAGGCTTTGGGTAGAAAGCTTGATTGTGTATAAGGGTTTCCTCCTAAGCCTAGAAAAGGGGACGAATCAATAGTGGATTGATTGGAAATCCTTAGTGGGGAGCTAAGGTAGTGGATGTAGACCTTGGATAGAAGGTTGAACCACTATAAATCATTGTGTCAATTATCTTTTTAGCTTCCACCACCCTTCCACCCAAAAATCCACCTCTCCGCCACTTGGTGAGCCTTATCGGTTGAACGAATCGAGCTCCTCTCAACTCAACAATTGGTACTAGAGCTTGGCTCAATCGAAGAGGATTCACATCCTATTGAGAAGATCCGACAAGCTCGCTCATCATTTCACCAACCGGCTCAAATGGCGCAATCCATCGACAAACCACCTTTCTTCGATCGAACTCACTATGCCCATTGGAAGACAAAGATGAAGTTCTTCATCAAATCTAGAGATTACAAGCTATGGGACATAGTTGAAGATGGTCTGTTCGTACCTCAACAAAGCAAAGCGGAGTGGAGTACCGACGATCGCAAGAATATTGAGCTAAATTGCAAAGCCTTGCACATCTTGTTTTGTGCATTCGGCCCAACCATCTATTAGAAGATGTCTTCTTGTGAGAGTGCCAAGGAGGTATGGGACAAGCTTGAAGTCACATACGAGGGAACCGATGAAGTCAAGGAGACCAAGATTGGGCTCCTAACCCTAGAGTATGAGAACTTCAAAATGGATCTAGAAGAGAACATCGAGAAGATGTTTGATAGGTTCTCCATTATCACCAATGGTCCAAAAGGCTATGGAGAAGCCATCCCGGAAGAAAAGCTTGTTCGAAAGCTCATCTACTCACTTCCCGAGTCATGGGACTCAAAGAGGACCGCCATCATCGAAGCAAAGAATTTGAAGACTTTGAAGCTTGATGAACTCATGGGGTCACTCCTTACTTATCAAATCATGAAGAAGAACAAAGAAGATGAGAAGAAGAGGGAAGAAATTAGAGCTATGGGAGAGAAGAAAATCAAAGGGCTAGGCATCAACGCAAGTGCCATGGCTCTCAAATCCTCCACTTGCCATCATGTCTACTCAAGTGAAAAGGAGGATGAAGAAGAAGAGATAGTTCATCTCTTCAAGAAGTGTGCCCCGTTCATGAAGAAAGCTTTGAGAGAGCTTGAACGAGATTCCAAGAAAAATGAGAGGGCAAGCACTTAAAGCCATAAGAAGAAGGCACATGTGGCTACTTGGAGTGATGAGGACTCCACCGAAGATGAACAAGCCAACCTGTTGAGTGGATCGAATGATCAAAATGAACCAAGAGGGGGTGAATTGGATTTTTAAAGTTCTAGGTGGTGGAAATTGCAAATTAAAAAGGTAAACAAGGAATTTTAGAGTGGTTCAAGTTCCAAATGAACTCTACATCCACTACCTTAGCTTCACTAAGGATTTGCAACAATTCCACTAATTGCTCTTCTCTTTTTCTAGGCTAAGGGGGTAACCCTTACAATTTTCGGTCAAATTTTCTACCCAAAATTTGACCCAATCCTCACACAAATAAAACAAAGAATTTGTTGGCTAAGCAAGTATCTCTCAATACAAATTGTAGCCCAATTACAAGCACTCAACCCAATAGAAATGATAAGAATGAAAAATACAATTGGGGTTTCTAGACAATATTGGGATTTAGGCACAAATGCTTGGATTTGATGTTTGGATGTTTGCATTTGGATCAATAGTTGTTGATGGTGCTTTTAGAGGTCCCTTTTATACCTTCTCATTGATTTCTAGCCGTTGTGGTTGTTGCATTCATCAATAGAGCCGTTGGGGGTGATATCTCCCCTCCATAAATGCAGTCTGCAACCAACCGTTTCGAAAAGCCCGACCTTGTTTCGAAATGACCAAAATAGAGAGAGTCGTTGGGGTGCATTAAAGAGCCCGTATCGAAACGGTCTGACATGCCCGTATCGAAACGGTCTGACATGTTTCGATACGCTAAGAGTCGTTTCAAAACTTGTTTCGAAACATTTTGCCACTGTCAAGGGTCGTATCAAAACGGCTTGAGATCGTTTCGATACGCCTTAACGATTTGTTAAAAATCAGTTAAAAATATTCAACTGTCATATTTTTCAAATCAATTTAAGAACCGTTTCGAAACACTGGATGTCGTTTCGATACGATGTCTCTTTGTTCTAAAGCCGTTTCGAAACTTGTTTCGAAACACAGGTTGGCAGTGTTGAAAACGTTTCGATACCCGTTTCGAAACATGTACTCACAGTTTCAGAACTGTTTCGAAATGCCTTAGGCCGTTTCGAAACGGTAACTCGAAAATCACTATTTTGGCTTTAAGAACACTTAGAAAATATTTGATAAACTTAGTTTTTAACTTAGGCATATTCTTTAAATCATATAGGGATGTTTGAGGACTTAAAAATTCATTTTCACATTTTCAATTTAGTCCTTAGGTTCTTTAGTTATATCAAAATTAAAATATCGATTTCACACAACCTTTGCCTTATGGCCATCGAAGAAGATTCAAGGGTAACTTCTAATTCATCTACTTCATGTTCTTACACTTTTGATGAATTACAAGATTCCTATGATGATTTGGTTTTAGACTTTAAAAATCACATTTTGAAAAACAATAAATTGATTTCAAAGTTAAAAATTCAAAATGATTTGATTTCTAAAACCAAACTTGAACTTTGAAGCAAAACTCGAAGAGTTTGAATTAAAATGTTTTGATTTACAAAATTTGCTTCAAAAAGTTCAAGAAGAAAAGGATTTGATTTCGAAATAGCTAGAAAAGAAAAACAATTTTGGAAAATCAAATTTCTATGTTAGACAATCTAGTGCCCCTATACTTGTAAAAGGAAAATGTTTTAGAAGTGTTTGGGTCCCAAAAGGACTAACCACTTCAATTAAAAAGGATGACATTGAAAAATGGATTCCAAAGAAGACTAAAATTTGTGATACTAATGTCTATGGATCCAAAGCAATTTGGATACCAAAAATCACTTGATTGTCTTTTGCTAGGTGTGATGGAGATGTTCAACAAGTCATACATTGAGGGGGAGCTCCATGCACACAAGGAAGAACACTTGAAGAAGGAAGGCTTCACATCCTCCCTTGAGTTCAAGTGTTGGTAAAAATTTAGTTGCTTTTGATTTTATTTGATTTATTTTTATTTATGTCAACTAGATGATCATTTATGTTGGACTAACATTTTTTATGATGCTTTGAGCAAGGGGGCCATTTTTAAACCAAATTCTTATTTTTGTCAAAATTTTTACCTCTATTGTTATTTTGAACTTAATGTTTTAAATTCTTTTTGATATAACAAAAATAGGGAGAAATGGTTTGAAAAATTAAATTTTCAAATGAATAAGGGGGAGCTTTATTTGTTTTATATCTTTAATTCTCTTATTCACATTTTAAAGTTAAAGGGGGAGAATCTCAAACAATTTTTCAAGATAGTTTTATTATATCAAAAAAGGGGAGATTGTAGAACTAATGTTTTGATATAATAATTGAAAAATGTTTTGGACTATTTTAAAATGTATTTAAAATAATTTCCAAAGTCCAAATAACTTGAAACTATATTTAGGGATGTTTTTCAAAGGGCTTTAAATGTTTTCAAAAGCCAAACTACACAAAACTGTCAAAGTGTTTCGAAACACCCTAAGGTGTTTCGATACGGGGGATTCCAGTAGCAAAAATGTTTCGATACGAGTATCGAAACGAGCTTTCCCTAGATGAGATTTTTTAGTAGTGTTTCGAAACGGGCTATGTCGTTTCGATACGCCTACGTGGCTTCGACCACAACGGTCATAAACCCCAACGGTTATTTCCCAACTAACATTTAAATGCAGGGCGTTTCGATACGGGTCTAGGCGTTTCGATACGCCTTAACGGTTTGTTAAAAATCAGTTAAAAATATTCAACGGTCATATTTTTAAATCAATTTAAGAACCGTTTCGAAACACTGGATGTCGTTTCGTTACGATGTCTCTTTGTTCTAAAGTCGTTTCGAAACTTGTTTCGAAACACGGGTTGGCAGTGTCGAAAACGTTTCGATACCCGTTTCGAAACATGTACTCACAGTTTCAAAACTGTTTTGAAACGCCTTAGGCCGTTTCAAAACGGTGACTCCAAAATCATTGTTTTGGCTTTAAGAACACTTAGAAAATATTTGATAAACTTAGTTTTTAACTTAGGCATATTCTTTAAATCATATAGGGATGTTTGAGGACTTAAAAATTTGCTTTCACATTTTCAATTTAGTCCTTAGGTTCTTTA
The DNA here is from genome assembly GCA_030270665.1 of Hibiscus trionum. Taxonomy (NCBI): domain Eukaryota; kingdom Viridiplantae; phylum Streptophyta; class Magnoliopsida; order Malvales; family Malvaceae; genus Hibiscus; species Hibiscus trionum. The sequence goes on from BSYR01000005.1 coordinate 35,442,841, forward strand.
GTTATATCAAAATTAAAATATCGATTTCACAATCTCCCCCTTTTTGATATAACAAAACCAAAGTTAGAATTTTTAAGAGTTTTGAAAATTTTGAATACATTCTAACTCCACCTTAATTTAAGATAGGTTTTTAAAGTTTTAAAAGGATTTAAATTTTAAATTTAAGGTTTAAAACTTAAAAACACTTTAAACATTTAAAACAATTTTTTGGCTCTTAGATTACTTCTCCCCCTTTTTGTTAGATCAAAAATAATAAACAAGGCTCAAAGAGAAGAGATAGGGTTAAAAGCAATAATCAATAAGCAATAATCAATAAGTATCAATAATATTAATTAATAAAATTAAAATATCCAAAACATAAATCTTAAACAATAAGTTCAAAGCATAATCCCAAATAAAATCAAAAGCATAGGTTCATAAAACATAATGGAAATAAAGATGCAAACTTAATCCTAAATTGCATAGCTAATATGATATGTCATGAGAAACCTAGGCCTCGTCGTCACCATCATCATCCGATGACTCATCATCGCTCTTGACTTGAGATTGACGAAACTTCATCCATTGGCCATAAAAGGTGGAGAAGGACATATCCATGGCCGAGTGTTGATTCTCAAGGGATTGGAGTCGATCCTCTACATTTTGCAAGCGTGTATTGATAGCACCAAAGCCCGAAGCCATGTTAGTGTCCATAGAGTTGAACCGTTCGGTGAGGAAAGTCATGAGACCTTCATTGTTTGCAACTTGAGCTTGTGGTTGAGGTTCAACGGGAGGAGGATGAGGTGCTTCCCTATCAACACGTTCCTAATGTCCATTGTTTACATAGCAAAAACCGGACTTACGAAGAGATGACTCACCAATTTTTGACTTGCGGGGTTCTGGAGAGTCGTAGGTGCAATCAAGATTAAGCTTTCTAAAGATGTGACTTAAAATCATTCCATAAGTGAAGGATTTCAGTGCATCGGTGTCACGAAGCTTAACATTGTTAACTATTTCGGCAAATATGATCTTAACTAGATTAGGGCGCTCACCACGACGGAAACACTCAAGCCAAAAATAGTCTACTTGACGAATGGGAGAATATTTACCTCCGGAGGGGCGAAGGAACCATGAGACCATCAAATGGAGGAATCTATCGTGCGCATCCAAGGTAAGCACCGAACCAGTGTGAGAACCAAAGTGACTCTCATTCTCAATTCCTTCATCCTTAAGAGAAAACATAGACTCCAAGAGAGGGATGTTAATGACAATCCTTTTCCCCAAGATAAAGGACTCAAAGCCAACAACTTCGGAGTTGTCTTCATCATTGATAAATTGAGCATTGGAGTAAAAGAGAAGTATCATGTGTTTGTAGCAAATGTCCGGGATACTAAAAAAACCAAGGAAACTCCATTCTCTCAACCGGTCGAGGTAACGAAAAAGAAAGCGCTCGGAGTCAAGGAACTTGAGATCAATAACACGCTCACGACGAACTTCGTACTCCTTGACATAAGCGAATCGATCTCTCATCTCTTGAGTTCGAAAACTTTTTTGAAAAAAGTTGAGTGAGATTAGGACGAATACTTGATTCACTTGCTTGATCGGTCTTACGCTTTTTGTTAACATTCTCTGTAGCCATCCTAAAAACATTGAGCAAGCGATAAAAACAAGTTTAAGTGTATGCATGAGATTTTGTAATTCAATCCAATGATAAATCCCACTTAGGTTTAAAAACAAGTTTTAAAAACAAATATACAAAAGAAAACAAAACAAAATTAAGAGAAAAACAGTAAAGAAAATACGAGAGAAAATTTATATATTCGAATAAAAAATGAAGATTTTAAAAAAAAATTACAAGATTTGAAAAACCCAAGTATCAAAACATATAAACTATACAAAATTAAAATTTTCTAACCTAAGATTTGAATATAAATTGAAGTAAAAAGAAGAAGATGAAAATATACCTTAAATTGGGATTTTGGATGAATAGAGGAAAATCCTTGCACAAGATTGTTGAAGCTTTCTTAGACTTGTGTTTAAGAGAAAAACCCCTCAAGATTTGGTGAAAAACAAAGAGGTTTAGAGGGTTTTTATAGGGAAAATCGATTCTAGGGTTTTTAGGGTTTGGGAGAGTTTTAATTAAAGCATAACTTTATCATTAAAAGCCCTTTTTAAAGCAGTCCGCGAACCCGTTTCGGGACGGTGTCGACCGTTTCGAAACGCGGGCACAAAAGTTTGACCAATTTTTCAACTCTAGCTGACCGTTTCGATACGGGTTTGATCGTATCGAATCTCCGTTGACTCGTATCAAAACTTGTTTCGATACACCCCTTGGCTGTAGCCAAAACGTTTCGAAACCCTGTTAAGGGGTTTCGAAACGCCCTTCTCTCAAATAGAAATTTGAAGCAACTGTATTGAAACAGGTGGACCCGTTTCGATACACTTGGGCCTGGAAGTGCAGACGAGGCTCTAAAAGTGCAGAAAAATGAAATTTTCTAAGGCCTAACTTGCATGAATGACATGAATGAGTAGGAAAAACATATGCAAACATAAACATACTCCCCCTAGCTATAGGCATGGATGACATTAGGAGTAAAAACACATAAACATGACATTTCCAAGATCAAGCAATTTTAAGCACAAAAGAGGTCCTAAAAGGTCAAGATAGGTTAGCTAGACCTAACTCTCTCCTAAGGGACCGAAAACGCTCTTTGTCTAAAGGTTTTGTAAATATGTACGCTAATTGATTCAAGGTGTCAACATACTTTATAACCACATCTTCTTTAAGGACATGATCTCTAATGAAATGATGCATTATTTCTATGTGTTTGGTTCTAGAGTGTTGGATGGGATTTTTTGTCAAACATATGGCACTAGTGTTATCACATTTTAGGGGTATGGTTTCAACTTTAATACCATAATCTAAGAGTTGTTGCTTCATCCAAAGGACTTGAGCACAACAACTCCCTAAGGATATGTACTCGGCTTCGGTGGTAGATAAGGCTACACTATTTTGTTTCTTAGAGAACCAAGATATGAGCATACTACCTAGGAATTGACAAGTTCCTGAAGTACTCTTCCTATCGATTTTACAACCCCCATAATCTACATTCGAATAAGCATGAAGGTTGAAGGTGGAGTCTCTAGGGTACCAAAGACCTAAACAAGGAGTATCTCTAAGGTACCTAAATATTCTCTTAACGGCTATAAGGTGAGACTCTCTAGGACTAGCTTGAAACCTAGCACACAAGCAAACACTAAACAAGATATATGGTCTACTTGCGGTAAGGTAAAGCAATGATCCAATCATAGAACGGTAAAGCTTAGAGTCAACACACTTACCTCCTTCATCCTTGTCAAGCTTTGTAGATGAGCTCATATGTGTGGCTTGAGGCTTTGCATTCTCCAAGCCAAACTTCTTGAGCATGTCCTTTATGTACTTTGCTTGATTGATGAAGGTGTCATCCTTCTTTTGCTTGATTTGGAGTCCCAAAAAGAATGGGAGCTCCCCCATCATGCTCATCTCAAATTCACCTTGCATTAGCTTAGCAAACTCTTTGCAATGACATTCGTTAGTAGAACCAAAAATAATATCATCAACATAAATTTGTACTACTAAGATGTCATTTTTATACCTTTTTATAAAAAGTGTAGTGTCCACCTTGCCTTTTTCAAAACCCTTTTCAATTAAAAAGTTTGAAAGCCTTTCATACCAAGCTCTAGGAGCTTGTTTTAAACCATAAAGAGCTTTAGCGAGTTTGAAAACATGATTTGGAAATTTTGAGTCTTCAAAACCCGGTGTTTGTTCCACATACACTTCTTCATTTATAAAACCATTTAAAAACACGCTTTTAAGCTCCATTTGAAAAAGCTTGAAATCATGATAACATGCATATTCAAGCAACATCCTAATGACTTCTATTCTAGCTACGGGTGCATATGTTTCATCAAAATCTATTCCCTCTTCTTGAGTGTAACCTTGTGCTACTAGTCTAGATTTATTTCTCACAATGTTACCACTCTCATCTGGCTTGTTCCTAAAGACACATTTAGTTCCTATGGTAGATTGATTACTAGGCTTATCAACTAATGTCCAAACGTTACTTCTCTCAAATTGATTTAACTCTTCTTGCATAGCCATAATCCAAAAATCATCTTTCAATGCTTCTTTTATATTCTTAGGCTCTATGCATGAGATAAATGCAACATGATTCATTAATCTAAGAGAAGATCGAGTGGTTACCCCCTTGGATGGATCACTCAAGATTTCACCATCTTTGACATAGTTGAACTCCCTTGGGTAGCTCACTTCCTTTTCCTCAAGAGCCAAGTCCTTCAAGGCTTCAAGAGGTGGATCTTGTGTGTCCTCTTCTTTTGTTGGAATCTCATCCTCCTTTGAAGTTTATCCTCCATCAAAGGCATTTATGATTCCTACAACATCATCATCACAAGAATTATTCCTTGGAAGGAGGTTACTATCGAATACAACATGTATAGATTCTTCTACTACTAAAGTTCTCTTGTTAAATACTCGATAGGCTTTAGAGGTTAAAGAGTATCCTATGAAAATAGCTTCATCACTTTTTGCATCAAATTTACCTAAGTTGTCTTTTCCATTATTTAAAACAAAACACTTGCAACCAAAAGGGTGAAAATAGCTAATGTTAGGCTTTTTAGATTTTAAAACCTCATAAGGTGTTTTCTTTAAAATTGGCCTAATCATTACTCGGTTAACAATATAGCAAGCGTTGTTTGTGGCTTCCGCCCAAAAATATTTAGGTAAATTATTTTCACAAAGCATGGTTCTAGCCATTTCTTGCAAAGTTCTATTTTTCCTCTCAACTACCCCATTTTGTTGAGGAGTTCGAGGAGACGAAAAATTGAGGCTAATACCATTTTCATTCAAAAAATCCTCAAACCCTAAATTTTGAAACTCGGTTCCATGATCACTTCTAATATGTAAAATTCTAAGTTCAAGATCATTTTGGGTTAGTTTTGAAAATGTGATGAATTTTTCTAAAGCCTCATCTTTAGTACTTAAAAATAGAACCCAAGTAAATCTAGAAAAATCATCAACAAGTACAAATGCATAAGATTTACCACCCAAGCTCATAGTCCTAATTGGCCCAAATAAATCCATATGGATAAGTTGTAAACATCTACTTGTAGAAACATCATTAATGGAATTAAAGGAAGACTTATGTTGTTTACCCTTAGAGCATGCATCACAAATTTTATCGCTTGAGAATTTAATCTTGGGTAAACCTCTAACTAGATCAAGAGAAACTAGTTTTTCTAAAACACTAATGCTAGCATGTCCTAGTTTCCTATGCCACAACCATGCATCATTTTCATTTTGTGCTACTAAGCATGCATGAGATGTATATATGTCATCTAGATGCACCATGTATATGTTCCTTATGCGATGACCTATGAGCATAATATTATTAGATTTAATGTCAACAATTTTGCACTCATTTTTATCAAATAAAACATTAAATCCTTTATCACACAATTGGCTTATGCTCAATAAGTTATGTTTAAGACCATCGACATACAAGACATTTTCAATGAGAATAGTAGAGTGATTACCTATGGAGCCAATACCTTTAATGTGGCCTTTGGAGTTGTCACCAAATGTCACCACTCCTCCACTTTTTGGCTTTAGATCCATGAATCTACTCTTGTCTCCAGTCATATGCCTTGAGCATCCACTATCAAGGTACCATGAGTTTTGACTTTGTGCTTTGGCCTTGTAGCAATTCTCCCCCTACAAACAAAGATATTAAGCTTTTGTTTTTGGTACCCAAATCATTTTGGGTCCATGAGTGTTAGCTCCCAATACCTTGGTTCCCTTAGGAATGCAAGATGACATAGCAACAATGTTATTAGATTTTACAGGTTCCTTAGGAACTCATACACTTCTAATCCTTTTAGTTCTATTATGTCTAGGAAAGCTACATTGTTTGTAGTAATTAGTCTTTTTCTTAGGTTGATTTGTTTTTGAAGATTCACCTATTTCATGCTTCACACTACCAACATTTTTAAAAGACTCTTTGAGCTTATTTAGCTCATCTAACACCTTTTGGTGTTCACTATTACATTGAGATAAAAGATTATTAAGGTAAATATTTTCATCTTGAAAAAATTTTAGTTCATCTTTCAACCCTAATATCTTTTTTCCCAAATTTTAAATTAGCTTGAGAGAGTGAGTCATTTTTATCATTTAGTTCCAAATTAATTTTCTTATTCCTAATGACCGACTCCTTGTATTTCTCAACTAATTCATCACAGACCTCTTGCAACTCATCATATGCATCATTTAATTCATCATATGTAAAATCTAAAGATGATGAGTTAGAGGTTACCATGGAGGAATCTTCCTCAAGTGCCATGAGGCAAAGGTTGGCCACTTCTTATTCGTCATCCTCGGATGACTCCTCATCACTCCAAGTAGCAAGCTTGGCTTTGAGCTTCTTCTTCTTCTCAAAGCCCTTCTTCTTGAGTTGAGGGCACTCTGAACGTATGTGGTAGGGTTTATTGCACTCGAAGCAAATGATTTGATCACTTGCTTCTTCTTTGTTTTTACCTTTGAAGACCATCTTCCTTTGAATTTTTCTTCCTCGGTTGGACCTCATAAAGCGTGAGAATCGTTTGGCTAGCATAGCCAATTCTTCTAGCTCATCCTCCTCACTAGAAGAGCTCTCCTCAAGTAATGAAGCTTTGAGAGCTATTCACATCTTCTTCTTCTTTTCAACCTCTAGCTTTTCTACTCTCTTCTCTTCCTTCTTCTTCTCTTCTTCCCTTCCCTGCTTCATAATCTCACGAGTAAGGAGAGAACCCACTAGCTCATCAAGCTTTAAAGTCTTCAAATTTTTAGCTTCTATGATGGCGGTTCTCTTCCTATCCCAAGATTCGAGAAGTGAGTAGAGTAGCTTCCGGACAAGCTTGTCTTCCGGTATTGTCTCTCCAAATCCTTTAAGCCCATTGACTATGGTGGAGAAACGATCAAACATCTTGGACACCGTCTCATCGGGCTCCATCTTGAAATTTTCATAACTAAGATTGAGAATTTCAATCTTAGTTTCCTTGACATCATTGGTTCCTTCATAGGTAGTCTCAAGAGTGTTCCGCACTTCTTTGGCACTCTCAATGGATGATACTTTGGAGTAGAAGTCCGGACCGAATGAACAAAAGAGCATGTGGAGAGCTTTGTCATTTATTTGGATCTTTCTCATTTCTTCTTCACTCATCTCCATTTTTTTAAAACCATCTTCCCTTCACTATCTTGCTTCAATGGAATGTAGGGGCCATCTTCAATTACATCCCAAACCAAGTAGTCATTGGACTTGATGAAGAGGCGCATTCTATTCTTCCAAAACGAATAGTTGTTACCATTGAAGAATGATGGTTTTGTAGTGGATTGAGACTCATACATGCTCGAACCGGAGGTAGAAGCCATCTCTTGATTTTTGGATGATCACGCTCTTCATAAGAACTCCTCTTGTGGTTGTTAATCCTCAAAGAGGTAGGCTCTGATACCAATTGTTGAGTGGATAGAATGATCGAAATGAACCAAGAGGGGGGTGAATTGGATTTTTAAAGTCCTAGGTGGTGGAAATTGCAAATTAAAAAGGTAGACAAGGAATTTTAGAGTGGTTCAAGTTCCAAATGAACTCTACATCCACTACCTTAGCTTCACTAAGGATTTGCAACAATTCCACTAATTGCTCTTCCCCTTTTCTAGGCTAAGGAGGTAACCCTTAAAATTTTCGGTCAAATTTTCTACCCAAAATTTGACCAAATCCTCACACAAATAAAACAAAGAATTTGTTGGCTAAGCAAGTATCTCTCAATACAAATTGTAGCCCAATTACAAGCACTCAACCCAATTGAAATGATAAGAATGAAAAATACAATTGGGGTTTCTAGACAATAATGGGATTTAGGCATAAATGCTTGGATTTGATGTTTGGATGTTTTCTTTTGGATCAATAGTTGTTGCTGAAGCTTTTAGAGGTCCCTTTTATACCTTCTCACTGATTTCTAGCCATTGTGGTTGTTGCATTCATCAATAGAGCCGTTGGGGGTGTTATCTCCCCTCTATAAATGCAGTCTGCAACCAACCGTTTCAAAATGCCCGACCCTGTTTTGAAACAGAACAAAATCGAAAGAGTCGTTGGGGTGCATTAAAGAGCCCGTATCGAAACGGTCTGACCTTTTTCGATACGCTAAGATCCGTTTCGAAACTTGTTTCAAAACATTTTGTCACTGTCAAGGGTCGTATCGAAACGGCTTGAGATCGTTTCGATACGCCTTAACGGTTTGTTAAAAATCAGTTAAAAACATTCAACGGTCATATTTTTCAAATCAATTTAAGAACCGTTTCAAAACATTGGATGTCGTTTCGATACGGTGTCTCTTTGTTCTAAAGCCGTTTCGAAACTTGTTTCGAAACACGGGTTGGCAGTGTTGAAAACGTTTCTATACCCGTTTCAAAATATGTACTCACAGTTTCAAAATTGTTTCAAAACGCCTTAGGCCGTTTCGAAACGGTGACTCAAAAATCACTGTTTTGGATTTAAGAACACTTAGAAAATATTTGATAAACTTAGTTTTTAACTTAGGCATATTCTTTAAATCATATAAGGATGTTTGAGGACTTAAAAATTCGTTTTCACATTTTCAATTTAGTCTTTAGGTTCTTTAGTTATATCAAAATTAAAATATCGGTTTCACACAACCTTTGCCTTATGGCCATCGAAGAAGATTCAAGGGTAACTTCTAATTCATCTACTTCATGTTCTTACACTTTTGATGGATTACAAGATGCCTATGATGATTTGGTTTTAGACTTTAAAAATCACATTTTGAAAAACAATAAATTGATTTCAAAGTTAAAAATTCAAAATGATTTGATTTCTAAAACCAAACTTGAACTTGAAGCAAAACTCGAAGAGTTTGAATTAAAATGTTTTGATTTACAAAATTTGCTTCAAAAAGTTCAAGAAGAAAAGGATTTGATTTCCAAAGAGCTAGAAAAGAAAAACAATTTTGGAAAATCAAATTTCTATGTTAGACAATCTTGTGCCCCTATACTTGTAAAAGAAAAATGTTTTAGAAGTGTTTGGGTCCCAAAAGGACTAACCACTTCAATTAAAAAGGATGACATTGAAAAATGGATTCCAAAGGGGACTAAAATTTGTGCTACTAATGTCTATGGATCCAAAGCAACTTGGATACTAAAAATCACTTGATTGTCTTTTGCTAGGTGTGATGGAGATGTTCAACAAGTGAAACATTGAGGGGGAACTCCATGCACACAAGGAAGAACACTTGAAGAAGGAAGGCTTTACATCCTCCCTTGAGTTCAAGAGTTGGTAAAAATTTAGTTTCTTTTGATTTTATTTGATTTATTTGTATTTATGTCAACTAGATGATCATTTATGTTGGACTAACATTTTTTATGATGCTTTGAGCAAGGTGGAGCCATTTTTAAACCAATTTCTTATTTTTGTCAAAATTTTTACCTCTATTGTTATTTTGAACTTAATGTTTTAAATTCTTTTTGATATAACAGAAAAGGGGAGAAATGGTTTGAAAAATTAAATTTTCAAATGAATAAGGGGGAGCTTTATTTGATTTAAATCTTTAATTCTCTTATTCACATTTTTAAAGTTAAAGGGGGAGAATCTCAAACAATTTTTCAAGATAGTTTTATTATATCAAAAAGGGGGAGATTGTAGAACTAATGTTTTGATATAATAATTGAAAAATGTTTTGGACTGATTTAAAAAGTATTTAAAACAATTTCCAAATTCCAAATAACTTGAAACTATATTTAGGGATGTTTTTCAAAGGGTTTTAAATGTTTTCAAAAGCCAAACTACACAAAACTGTCTAGGTGTTTCGAAACACCCTAAGGTGTTTCAATACGGGGGATTCCAGTAGCAAAAACGTTTCGATACGAGTATCGAAGCGAGCTTTCGCTATATGAGATTTTTGAGTAGCGTTTCGAAATGGGCTATGTCGTTTCGATACGCCTACGTGGCTTCGACCACAACGGTCATAAACCTCAACGGTTATTTCCCAACTAACATTTAAATGCAGGGCGTTTCGATACGGGTCTAGGCGTTTCGATACGTGTTCCGAAACGGCCAGGGGTGTTCCGAAACGGGTGCCCTATCAGACTGCAACGACTCTTTCTACTTAAAGGGTGTTTCGAAACGGGTTCGAGCGTTTCGAAACGGTGAGCTGCAGAACTACATTTATAGTGGGAATTAAAGTCCTCAACGGCTCTAATTCAATCCCAACGACTAGTAACGGCTACAAACTCATCAAGGAGTATAAAAGGGACCTCCAAGCATCAAGTAAAGGCTAATGTTCATATTGTCAATCAACAAATGATCAAGAATTGTCTTAGAGCTTAAATTGTCATTTATAGTATAGACAAACACTAGTGAGCCAAAATTGTCAAATTTGCTCAAGTGTTTTAGGTTTTGGGTGAGTGCTAAATTGTGCAAACAAATACCTATTAGAGGGATTTAAATTTTCTTATTGTTTCTCTTTGTAAAAGAGGGTTTTGATTAAGGCTTTGGGTAGATAGCTTGATTGTGTATAAGGGTTTCCTCCTAAGCCTAGAAAAGGGGACGAATCAATAGTGGATTGAGTGGAAATCCTTAGTGGGGAGCTAAGGTAGTGGATGTAGACCTTGGTTAGAAGGTTGAACCACTATAAATCATTGTGTCAATTATCTTTTTAGCTTCCACAACCCTTCCACCCAGAAATCCACCTCTCCGCCACTTGGTGAGCCTTATCGGTTGAACGAATCGAGCTCCTCTCAACTCAACACTGTTTCAAAACAGGTTAGTCTGTATCGAAACGTGTACCTTGAAAAACATGGTTTGACTACTTAAAAATGTTTCAAACCTTGCTTAAAGCATTTAAAACATCCACAGACTTATTTTCAAGTTGTTTGGACTTAAAGGCATTTTTGAAATCTTTTCAATTTAGTACGAAACTATTTTTCAATTATTATATCAAAACATTAGTTCTACAATGACCTAAGGAATTCTCATCATCAATCCTGACATTTTCAAAATCAAAAGCGTTACAAAGAACATCTTGATCAACTGGAAAAGTTGTGCCCGTAAGATAAGACTCTATAGCAACAACATGTTCCCTTTGTGCATCATGAATGCATTTGGCATTTGAAAAGAAAATTATGACCAAAGTTTGATACAAAATAGGAGGTAGGTTCAAATAGTTTATAAATTTCCATCTTCGAATTAAAGGAAGATATTCAAATTTAAAACGTTTAGAGTTCAAAAATGGGATTGACGCGACACACTCTTCTTTAAGAGTAAATCCTTGGAATAGTTTATAACGTGACAAGTCCGAAGGGTGTGAAAAACTATTTTGGATTATGTAAGGGAGGTTAGGTTTAGGATTACCCCATCATCTTCGATAGGATCGGTAGAGGTAGAGGCTAAGTATCGTTTTGCTCTCCTTTTGGGTGCCATAATCCTGAAAACATCAAAAGAAATCGAATATGTATGCAATTATCAGCTCATTCAATCCAACAATAAATTACAATAATTCAAGGTATTGAAAAAATAATTTAAGGTTAAAAATGTATACGAGTATAAAATAAAATTTTGGGGAAATGTTTTTTGAAAAACAATTTATAAAAATATACGGTATAAAATTATATTCGTATGAAAATTTTCGGATTTTGAATTTTTTTGTAAAAACTTGAAAACCCATATCATATGTATATGTTTTATACAAAAATTAATTAAAAAAACTAATAAAATCAAACGAAAATTAAAAAGAAAAAAAGGAAAAAAGTTTATACCTTGAGTTATGAGAATGGATGAATGGGGTGATGAGAATGCACAAGATTGCTAACAAAGCTTGGCTTTGATGTATTGATTAAAAATCCTCAATTAATTTGAAGTTTGATGTGAAGAATTTGAGGGATTAAGGGGGTTTTATAAGTATTTTCGGCTAGGGTTTAGAGAGAAACGGAGGGGAAGTTTTAATGTAAAATTGTTTTTACAATTAAAGGCTCGATTTTAAGTTTCTACCGAAACTGTATCGATACGCTTGTAGAGCGTATCGATACGTCTTGCCCTAATTTTAAATTTGTTTTTAATATCTTATCGATACGTGTGATCATATCGATACAGTTTGACCTGTATCACTTCCCATTGACGAACCCGTATCGACATGCTTTTAGCCGTATCGATACGTCATTACCAAAAAGTTCATTTTGGACAGTTTCAAGTCTAAAAATCCAACTTTAAACGTCCTTAAATGCATGCGAATGACATATGAGCAAGATTTATTGACTAAAATTAATGCATACCCCCAGCAACATGCATAGAAGCAAAATGAGGCGAATTAACATAAGCATGAATAACAACCAATTTCAAGCAAAATTTTTGACCATTTGGGACCTAAAATGGTCACGAAAGGCTAGTTAAACCTAGCTCTCTCCTAAGGGTCCAAAAACGCTCTTTATCTAAATGTTTGATAAATATATCCGCTTATTGGTTCAAGGAATCAACATATTCTAGAACAACATCATTTTTCAAAACAAGGTCTCTAATAAAATGATGCCTAATTTCTATATGTTTGTTTCTAGAGCGTTGGATGAGATTCTTAGTAAGACAAATGGCACTAGTGTTGTCACACCAAAAAACTTGACCACAACAACTCCCTAAGGATATGTACTCCGCTTCAGTGGTAGATAGGGCTACGCTGTTTTATTTCTTATAGAACCAATATATGAGCATACTACCTAAGAATTTACATGTTCCAGAGGTACTTTTCCTATCTATCTTGCATCCCCCATAATCCACATTCGGATAAACATGAAGGCTAAAGGAAGAATCCTTAGGATACCAAAGACCTAAGTTAGGTGTGTCTCTAAGGTATCTAAAAATTCTTTTAATGGCTACTAAGTGTGATTCTCTAGAACTAGCTTGGAACCTAGAACACAAGTAAACACTAAACATAATATATGGTCTACTTGCGGTAACGTAATGCAAAGAACCTATCATAGATCTATAAAGCTTAGAATCGACACACTTACCTCCTTCATATTTGTCAAGATTTATAGAAGAACTCATAGGAGTGACTTGAGGCTTCACATTCTCCAAGTCGAACTTCTTGAGCATATCATTCACGTACTTTGCTTGATTTATGAAGGTGCCATCCTTTCTTTGTTTGATTTGGAGCCCCAAAAAGAATGAGAGCTCCCCCATCATGCTCATCTTGAACTCACCTTGCATTAGCTTAGAAAATTCTTTGCAATAATATTCATTAGTAAAACCAAAAATGAAATCATCAACATAAATTTGTACTACTAAAATGTCATTACAATATCTTTTTATGAAAAGTGTAGTGTCTACCTTGTTTTTTTCAAAATCCTTTTCAATCAAAAAGTTTGAAAGTCTTTCATACCAAGCTCTAGGGGCTTGTTTTAAACCATAAAGAGCTTTGGTTAATTTAAAAACATGATTTGGAAATTTAGGATCTTCAAAACATGGTGGTTGTTTAACATACACTTCTTCATTTATAAAACCATTTAGAAAAGCACTTTTTACATCCATTTGAAAAAGCTTGAAATCATGGTAACATGCATATGCTAGAAGCATGCTAATAGCTTCCATTCTAGCTACGAGTGCATATGTTTCATCAAAAATCAATCCCCTCTTCTTGAGTGTAACCTTGAGCAACAAGCCTAGCTTTGTTTCTACTATATTACCATTCTCATCTAGTTTATTTCTAAAGACCCATTTAGTTCCTATAGTAGATTAATTACTATGCCTTTCAACTAATTCCATACTTTACTTCTCTTAAATTGATTAAGTTCTTCTTGCATGAGCAAAACCCAAAAATCATTTTTAATGTTTCTTTGATATTTTTGGGCTCAATGCATGAAATAAATGCAACATGGTTCATTAATTTGAGAGAGGATCTAGTAGTTACCCCCTTGGATGGATCACCCAAGATTTCACCACCTTTGACATAGTTGAACTCCCTTTGGGTATGTCACCTCCTTTTCCTCAAGAGCCAAGTCCTTCAAGGCTTCAAGGGGTGGATCTTGTGCATCTTCTTCTTTGGTTGGAATCTCATCCACCTTTGATGTTTTTCCTCCATCAATGGCTTCAATGATCCCTACATCATCATCATCACAAGAATCTTCATCGAAAGGAGGTTATCATTGAAAACAACATGCATAGACCCTTCTACTACTAAAGTTCTCTTATTAAATACTCGATAGGCTTTAGAATTTAAAGAATATCCTAAGAAAATAGCTTCATCACTTTTAGCATCAAATTTACCTAAGTTGTCTTTACCATTGTTTATAACAAAACACTTGCAACCAAATGGATGAAAATAACTAATGTTAGGATTCTTAGATTTTAAAATCTCATGTGGTGTTTTCTTTAAAATAGGCCTAATCATTACTCGATTTATAATGTATCAAGTGATATTTGTGGCTTCCGCCCAAAAATATTTAGGTAAATTATTTTTGCAAAGCATGGTTCTAGCTATTTCTTCTAAAGTTCAATTTTTCCTCTCAACTACCCTATTTTTTTGTGGAGTGCGAGGTGCGGAAAAATTATGGCTAATCCCATTTTCATTTAAAAATTCTTCGAAATCTAAGTTTTGAAATTTGGTTCCATGATCACTTCTAAATGAGTAATTTTAAGCTCAAGATCATTTTGGGTTATTTTAGAAAATGTGATGAATTTTTCTAAAGCCACATCTTTTGTACTTAAGAATATAACCCAAGTAAACCTAGAATAGTCATCTACAAGCACAAAAGCATATTATTTACCTCCCAAGCTCATAGTTCTAGTTGGCGCAAAAAAATCTATATGAATCAATTGTAAGCATCTACTAATAGAAACATCATTAATGGATTTAAATGAAGTCCTATGTTGTTTACCCTTAGTGAATGCATCACATATTTTATCATTGGAGAACTTAAGTTTGAGTAAGCTTCTAACTAGATTAAGGGAGACTAATTTCTCTAAAACAATCATGCTAGCATGTCTTAATTTCCTATGCCAAAGACATGAATCATGTTCATCGTATGCAATTAAGTATGCATTGGATGTTTTTATTTCATCTAAGTGCATCATATAGATATTGTCTATCATATGCCCTATGAGCATCAATTGATTTGTTTTAATGTTCATTATTTTACAACCACTTTGATCAAAGAGGACATTAAAACCTTTATCACATAATTGAGTAATGCTCAACAAGTTATGTTTTAGACCATTGACAAGCAATACATCTTCAATTAGTACGATTGAGAGATTACCAATGGAGCCAATACCCTCAATATGACCTTTGGAGTTGTCACTAAATGTTACTACTCCACCATGATTTGGCTTGAGCTCCTTGAATCTACTCTTGTCTCTGGTCATGTGCCTCGAGCATCCACTATCAAGGTACCATGTGTTTTGACTTGAAGCTTTGGCCTTGTAGCAATGCTCATGCTACAAACAAAGATTAGTTTCTTGATTTTGGTACCCAAATCATTTTGGGTCTATGAGTGTTAGCTTCCAAAAGTTTGGTTCCCTTAGGAATCCAAAAAACAATATCATTCACATTATTAGAATCAATGTGTTCCTTAGGAACCCATACACTTCTAATTCTTTTAACTTTGGAGTGCTTTTGAAAACCTCTTTGTTTGGGGTAAAATGGTTTTCTCTTAACATATTCGTTTTTTGAAGAACTTCCTTTTTCAAAAACATGTTTCCCAATAGCAAGAGAAGTTTTAAGATTATCTACCTCCTTGGTGTGATAATCTTGACAATCGGAAATAAGTTTTTCTAAATCAAGATTTTTCTTTTTGAGATCATTTGAAAGATTAATCAAATACAAAATCTTCTTTTCCAATTCAGAATTTGTTTTTGAAAGATTAACCAACTCGTCATACACATCTTTTAACTCATCATAGGCATCATATAATTCATTGTAAGTAATAGATGATGAGTTAGGGTTTACCATTGGTTCCTCTTCAAATGTCATGAGACAAAGGTTGGTCACTTCCTCCTCCTCTTCAGATGACTCATCGTCACTCCAAGTTGCACTTGAGCTTTGAGTTTGTTATTCTTCACAAAGTTTTTCTTTCTCAATTGAGGGCACTCGGATCGGATATGGCCGGTCTTCTTGCACCCATAGCATGTGATTTGGTCTTTCTCTTCTTCTTTACTCCTATTCTTGAAGTCCCATTTCCTATTGAATTTTCTTCCTCTATTGGACTTCATGAATCGTGTGAATCTTTTGGCCAACATGGCCATCTCTTCATCTTTCTCTTCACTCAAATCACTATCATTGTATGAAGCTTTAAGCGTGATTCCAATATTCTTCTTCTCAACCTCCTTATTCTCAACTTTCTTCTCTTCTTCCTTCTTTTCTTCTCCCCTCCCTTCTTTCATGATCTCATGAGTGAGTAGAGATTCAACAAGGGCATCAAGCTTGAGAGTCTTCAAATCTCTAGCTTCGATGATGGTCGTTCTTTTTCCATCCCAAGATTCCGGAAGAAAATATAAGAGTTTCAAAACTAGCTCGTCTTCGGGGATGACTTCACTGAATCCCTTTAATCCGTTGTGTAAAACCAAAATTGATTTTGATATAAAAATTTACCTTAAGATCTAAATTGCAAAACATTAAGATTTTAAGTATTTTCAAGACTCACAATTTGACAAGCCATTTTGAATCAAACATTATTTCAAGTCAAAACATATTTAAAGGTTCAATTTTCACTAAGTCTTTTCATGAGTTTTCAAGCCAAATTTCAATAAAACGCCAAGGCATATCGGTACCCTTATGTGTATCGATATAGTTTTTCAACACTGGAATTTTAATCATTCATAGAGTACCGATATGGTCTAACCCCATATCGATACAATATTCATCTGGGCAAGACTTTAAGCTATAACGTATGGATATGCTTCGTGACCGTATCGATACAGTTTTGATATAAAAATATTCTTTTCTATAGCGTATCGATATTGTATGTCATCGTATCGATACGATATGTTGACCTTTGCAAAAATCTTTGTATTTAATATTCGAACATTAGCTTGTCAGTTATTGGAATCCAAAATTTTTAATGACCGTTGAACAATATCGATATATTAAGCTAGCGTACCGATAAGCTTTTTAGCAAAACTCATTTCAGGATTCTAGTGAGCAAAATTCGTATCGATGCGACATTTTTTATCGATACGCCCCTTAATATCGTATCGATATGCCCCTCAAGCGTACTGATAAGCCCTGTTTTTCAGTCACAACAACTCTTTCTTCTTTGAGACAAGTACTGATACACCCACGAACCGTACCAATACAGTAGGTTGTTGAGGATCATTTATTGCGGGAAATTGCAGTACAACGGCTAGATTAATGACCTCAACCACCCAAACGACTAGAAATCAATGCAAGGGTATAAAAACAAGTCTCGAATGCTATAACAACAACTATTGAGCCTTAAAGCAACATCAAAGCATTCAAATCCAAACATTGTTCATTTTAGAGTCAAATCTTTGTACTCAACTCAATTGAGTTTTTCGTTGTAATTTTTTGGGATGTGATTGATTGTATTTGGGTAAACATCAACCTTTGAGAGGTATTTGTAAAGTTTACCAAATTCCTTCTTTGTAAGAGTGTGTTGGATTAAGCTTTGGGTAGAAAGCTTAATCGGTTTTGTAAGGTTTTCTCCTCATCCAAGAAAAGTGGAAGAATCAATTAGTGGATTGGTTGAAAATCCTTAGTGGGAGCTAAGGTAGTGGATGTAGAGTTTATTTAGGAACTTGAACCACTATAATTGCCTTGTGTCAAACTTTTCATTCATCAAATTTCTCCCTTCAAAAATTTAATCGCCAATTCACCCCCTCTTGGCCATTTGCAATCGTTTGATCAAATCAACACGTTGATGATGACCGAGAACCGATCAAACATCTTGGAAACGCTTTCATCCGGACCCATCTTGAAATTCTAATAACTTAAATTGAGAAGTCTGATCTTTGTCTCTTTAATATCGCTAGTTCCCTCATATGTCTTCTCGAGGGTATCCCAAACTTCCTTGGCGCTTTCAATGGAATTCACCTTTGAATAGATATCGGGACCAAGAGCACAAAACATCATATGCAAGGCTTTATCATTGACTTGCAACCGTGTTCTATCTTTATCGGTCATCTCGGCTTTGACCTTTGGGACTAGTTTTCCTTCACCATCTCTCTTCATAGGAATGCTTGGCCCGTCTTCTACAATGCCCCATACCATGTAGTCGTTGGATTTGATGATGAGTCGCATCCGGTTCTTCTAATATGGGTATTTATCCCCATTGAAGAATGGTGGTTTGGTGTTAGATTGAGACTCATAGAGGTTGGGGCCGGAGGTGGGTGTCATTGCTTCAAGTTGTTGTTGATCAAACTCTCCTAGAATCGACTCAAGAGGGTTGTAATCTTTCCAATGAATGTAGCTCTGATACCAATTGTTGAGTTGATCAAACGATTGCAAATGACCAAAATGGGGTGAATTGACGATTAAAAATTTGAAGGTGGAAATTGGATGAATGAAAATTTGACACAAGGCAATTTATAGTGGTTCAAGTTCCTAAATGAACTCTACATCCACTACCTTAGCTCTTACTAAGGATTTTCAACCAATCCACTAATTGATTCTTACCATTTTCTTAGATGAGTAGGAAACTTTACAAAACTGATTAAGCTTTCTACCCAAAGCTTAATCCAACACACTCTTTACAAGAAGGAATTTGGTAAAGTTTATAAATACCTCTCAAAGGTTGATGTTTACCCAAATACAATCAAACACTCCCCAAACTCTCAATAAAAATACAATGATAAACTCAATTGAGTTGGGTACAAAGATTTGACTCTAAAATGATCAAGGTTTGGGTTTGAATGCTTTAATGTTGCTTTAAGGCTTAATAGTTTTTGATGTAGCATTTAAGACTTATTTTATACCCTTGCATTGATTTCTAGCCGTTTGGGTGGTTGAGGTCATTAATTTATCTGTTGGGCGACAATTTCCCGCAATAAATGCTCCTAAACAACCTACCGTATCGGTACGGTTCCTGGGCGTATCAGTACCTGTCTCAAAGAAGAAGGAGCCGTTGAGACTGAAAAATAGGGCATATCGGTACGATATTAAGGGGCGTATCGATACGAAATGTTGTATCGATACGATGACATACCGTATCGATACGCTATAGCAAATAATATTTTTATATGAAAACTGTATCGATATGATCCCGATGTGTATCAATACACTATAGCTTAAAGTCTTACCCATATGAATATCGTATCGATACGTGGTTAGACTGTATCGGTACGCTATGAATGATTAAAATTCCAATGTTGAAAAATCGTATTGATATGCATAAGGGTATCGATACGCCGAGGCGTTTTATTGAAATATAGCTTGAAAACTCATGAAAAGACTTAGTGAAAATTGAACCTTTAAATATGTTTTGACTTGAAATAATGTTTGGTTCAAAATGGCTTGTCAAATTGTGAGTTTTGAAAATACTTAAAAATGTATTGTTTTGCAATTTAGTCCTTAAGGTAAATTGTTATATCAAAGTCAATTTTGGTTTTATAATCTCCCCTTTTTGATATAACAAAACCAAATATAAATTTTTAAGTTTTGAAACCTTTAAAAAGCTTACTCCCCTTTAATTTAAAATAGGTTTTCAAAATTAAGTTTCAAATTTTCAAAATTGGCTCTATATAATTCTTCTCCAAGCTCTTTGGAAATCAAATCTTTTTTTTCTTGAACTTTATGAAGAAAATTTTGTAAATCCACACATTTTTGCTCAAATTCATTGAGTTTTGCTTCAAGTTAAACTTTGGTTTTAGAAATCACATCATTTTGAAATTTTAAGTTTGAAACCAATTTCTTATTTTTCAAAATGTGATTTTTAAACTCTAAAACCAAATCAACATAGACATCTTGTAATTCATCAAAAGAATAAGAAGTTGAATTAGAAGTTACCCTTGAATCTTCTTAGATGGCCATAAGGAAAATGTTGGCTTGTTCATTGTCGGTGGAGTCATTATCACTCCAAGTAGCCACATATGCCTTCTTTTTATGGTTTGAAGAGCTTGCCATCTTCTTCTTTCTCGATTCATGCTTGGATTCTTTCATTGTGCTCTTCATGAATCAGGAAAACTTCTCAAAGAAATATGCCATCTTTTCTTCTTCACTTTCCTCCTCACTTGAATCTACATGTGGGCATGTGGAAGAATTGAGAGCAACGACATTCGTGTTAATGCCTAGCTCCATGATTTTCTTCTTCCCCATCTTTTTTATCTCTTACTCATTCTTTTCCTCTTCTTTTCTTTTCTTCATGATTTCATGAGTGAGAAGAGACCCCCAAGAGTTCATCTAGCTTTAAAGTCTTGAGATTCTTGGCTCCAATGATGGCGGTCTTCTTTGAGTCACATGACTCGGGAAGAGAATAGAGAAGCTTTCGGACAAGCTTGTCTTCCGAAATTATTTCTCCATAGCCTTTGAGTTCATTTGTGACGATGGAGAATCTATCGAACATCTTCGTGATGTATTCACCCGGTTCCATCTTGAAGTTCTCATACTTGAGGTTGAGAAGACCGATCTTGGTCTCCTTTATTTCGTTGGTTCTTTCGTATGTGACTTCAAGCTTGTCTCATACCTTCTTGGCATCTTCACAAAAAGGCATCTTCTCATAGATTTGGGGGCTAAATGCACAAAAGAGAATGTGCAAAGCCTTGCAATTTAGCTTCATCTTCTTGGGATAACCCGCACTACATTCCTTCTTGCTTCGTTGTGGCACGAGCAAACCATCCTCAACTATGTCTTAAAACTTGCAATCTTTGGCTTTGATGAAGAACATCATTTTTGTCTTCCAATAGGTATAGTTGATCCCGTCAAAGAAATATGGCTTGTCGATGGATTACGCCATTTTACCGGTTGATTGAAATGATGTATCGAGCTTTCCGGATCACCTCAATAGGTGGTTAAAACTTCTCGACTGAGCCTCGCTCTGATACCAATTGTTAGACTCGATGTCCTTCAACTGAAGTGCTTGCCAAATTTGGAGAAGATTGATTTTTGGATATTTATGGTGGAAGCAAAAAATTGAAAGAATTTGGACAAGGATTTA
The DNA here is from genome assembly GCA_030270665.1 of Hibiscus trionum. NCBI lineage: Eukaryota > Viridiplantae > Streptophyta > Magnoliopsida > Malvales > Malvaceae > Hibiscus > Hibiscus trionum. The sequence goes on from BSYR01000005.1 coordinate 35,464,016, forward strand.
GAGTAGTTCGACTTTCTAACCAAGGCCTACATGCACTACCTTAGCTTCCCACTAAGAATTTTCCAAATTCACTCTTGAATTTCTTCCTCTTTTCTAGGCTAAGGAGGCAACCTTTACACACTCAAAGCTTTCTAACCCAAAGCTTGAGTAAACCCTTTTATAAAAAAAGAAATTCAAAGCAAACAAGAAATTCCTCTAAAAGGTATGTGTTTGCACTAATTAAGCCCTCACTCAATCCTAAAATACTTAAGCAAATATAACAATGTAAGCTAACAAGTGTTGTCTATATAAAGAGTATGAAATTAAGTTCTATGACAAATTTGACATCATAATGTTGTTGACAATTGAAGCATTAGTCTTCCATGGATGCTTGGAAGTCCTTTTTATACTCCCAATTGAGCTTCTAGCTGTTGTAGATCGTTGGGATTGAATTGGAGCTGTTGGGGTCTTTATTTTCCTCCATAAATGCAATTTTAGGCAATAGGTATCGATACTCGTGTCACTGTATCGATACAACCTTCTTGGACACTAGTTGTTGAGCTTACTTTAGCTTATGTGTATCGATACGCTCGTAAGCGTATCGATACGACCTGCATTTCAAATAGTCGTTGGAAAAATGATCATTGGGAGCGGTTAAGGCGTATCAGTACGCGATACAATCATATCGATATGCGACTAGCCGTTGGGGTTTTAAAGCTCTCCGTATCGATACGAAAAAGGCGTATCAATGCGGGTTTTGGCTACTGGAATTTCCTTGTAGCTGAAACCCTAAGGGGTATCGATACGATATACACCGTATTGGTACTGTAATATTAAAATCATAGGTTTTAGCTACTTTAAAACATTTTAAGTTATTTCAAAGCCTTGTAAAAACCCGTAAACATGTTTTCAAATTGTTTGGACTTTCAAAAAAATTTGAAATCTTTTTCAATTTAGTCCAAATCAATTTTTCAATTATTATATCAAAACATATATCTTAACATTTAATCTTTGGGGGATCTTTACACTGTCACAAATCAATACGACAAAGTTGTTTGGACTTACAGCCTTTTTCCATTCAGGAATTTCAAGTGTCTCCTCCAATGTTTGGGGATCTTTACACTGTTAACTTTGCCGGTAAAAGCTTTAAAATAAGTTATTATTTTCGAGAATAAGGAAGGATTGAACCTAAACTAATACCATGTAGAAAATAGAGAAACACGAGATTAGAGAAAAATCTCTATTGGAATATTTTATTCATCTCAATTAATTTATATAGGCGGAATCCTGTTTTAAAGACTTAGTACATGCGTTTTAGTTAAATTAGGCTACCTTTAGTAGGGGTGTGTATAATTAACCGTAACCGTTATAACCGTTACATATTACAGGTTAATTGACTGATCCGTTGAGGCTAAATAGTTTCGGTTAACCAAACCGCTAATAATGATAGTTAATGGTTACGTTACGGTTACGAATTTTAACAAATGGTTAACCTATAGGTTAGATGTTATTAAATATATATATATATATATATATATTAAAAATAAAAACCTTCAACTAAAAGTTCAGCCCACACACCTTTTTCTAATTTCTAAACCATATTTTGTAATCTAATTCACAATTATTTTTATCTTCGATTTTTTAGTATTACAGTATATTTCTTAAGATAGCTTGTTTCATATTTTTAAATATAGAGTTGAAGGATTTAACATTTAATCAACAAACAATTATAATTGATGAGTCATATTTCATTTTAGTGAAAGCTGGCGAAAACCTTGAGTGATTTGGTCATAGAGTTAATTTATAGAAGTTTCATTTACCTTATGTTTTGTTTTATATTAGTTAAAGATTTTTCTTTAAAACTTTGATAGTGTATATCTATGTGTTGAACTGTTAAAACTTGAAATTTAAACTAAGTTTGGATTTATGTATTTTGTGTTGTGTTGAAACTTTGTAGTATGTATGTATTTTTTTAACTAAATATGGACTTAATGTTTATAATCTCTATTTAAGTTTTTTTTATGAACATTTTAATATAATATTTATCGAAAATATTGTTTCATTATTCTCAAAAGAAGTAATAAACATGTAAAAATTTTGTAATACATTACATGTTAACTTGTAACCGAACCGTCGATTAACCATATCTTAACGATTAATCATTAGCGATTAACCGATTCTTAATGGTTAGGTTACGGTTAGCTAAATTTAATAACCGTTATAACGATTAACCGACCGTTTAGGTTAAATGATAAGGTTAACCGACCATAAACACCCCTAACCTCTAGAGGTATCACTTTATCTCTAATTAAGATAAAGTTCCTATACAATTGAACTATTGATTAGGATAGAATTTACAGCAGGAAAACTAAGTATTTATACTGCAAGATGTTGATTTAGCTAGTGTTTGTTTTGGCATAACAGTTGATGTTTTTACGGATGTCTTACCACTGGTGACCGTGACATCAGTGTTAGATGGCTACAATGTCTGTATTTTTGCTTATTGGGAAAGACATTTACAATGGAAGGCACTTATAGAACTCTTGAGCAGTTGTTTCAAATTGCTAGGGAAAGGAGTGACAGTTTTACAAACAACATATCTGTTAGTGTTCTTGAAGTTTATAATTGTTGAGTATCAGTAATGGAGAAGAAAGATAGATTTCATTGATGATTCATTTACAAACCATGGTGCACTATATATACAAGTTTTAAAGATGATAAACCATAATTGGTTGTACTGCCAGCTTGCATGACAGAGAGGTATTCCTTAACAAACTTTGTAACAACCTCCAGCTCATACAGAGATGAATAATCATCGTCGAGTATTATCTCATGCACACCATGAACAGTTTTACACCGGGTCTTCATATGCCAACATTCCCCCTGTTCTTTTCTTCTTGTTGTTGTTGGACTTCATCTAAACTGGTGACATTCAAACGTTGTCGAAACAAAACAAAGAGAGAACTGGAGAGGGCCTTGGTGAATCCATCCGCAGTCTGAAACAAGGCTGGTACAAAATTGACTTGCAACTTTTTTGTCATATATCTTTTCCCTTATAAAGTGAATATCCAAGTCAACATGCTTGGATTGAGCATGAAACACGGGATTGGTGCTTAGCGCTACAACACTGCTGCTATCACTCCAAATGGTTGGAGGATCCTTGTGAGTAACTCCCATGTCTGATAGTAAGGCACATAGCCATGTGAGTTCAGAAGCAGTTTCTGATATGCTTCGGTACTCAGCTTCCATGGTAGAACGAGCTACAACTTTTTGTTTCTTGCAGGACCATGAGAGAAGAGAATTCCCTAAGTAGATACAATTACCAGAGGTGGATCTCCGATCATCAGGTGAGCTACCCCAATCAACATCAGCAAAAGCAACGAGACTGGCATTTGGTTTCGAGGGAGGGAGAAGTAAACCATAGTTCAAGGTGCCACTAAGATACCTGAGAATTCTTTTCACAGCAGCCAAGTGTTTCTCACATGGATTGTGCATGTATTGTGCTGCACGATGAACGTTGTAGGTGATGTCAGGCCTAGTGTGACATAGATACAAAAGGGACCCAACTATACTTCGATATCCTTGTACATCAGCAAGAGGAGACCCTGAGTTTTGGGCAAGTTTTTCATATACAAGCATTGGTGTAGATGTGCTGTTGGCTTTGTCCATCTTTAATTTTGCAAGCAGATCGGTAATATATTTTTTCTGGCTCAAAAACAGACCTTATTTGCTTCTGTGTACTTCAATTCCCAGGAAGTAGCTTAGATTGCCCAAGTCTTTTAAAGAGAAGTGCTTGCTCAAAAGTTGCACCACCTCTGTTGTCTGTGTGTCTGAACTTGAGGTGATTATTATGTCATCGACATATAAAAGTATATAAGCAACGACATCCGCCTGATGAAGGATAAATAGGGATGAGTCAGCCCCAGAGCTGCGAAATCCAATAGTATGTAAGCAATCTCGAATCTTCGAGTACCAGTTTCGGGGTGCCTGTTTCAGGCCATAGATGGCTTTGGTCAATTTGCAAACAAGTTGAATTCCATCTTCACTGTGTGTCTCAAAGCCAGGAGGCTGTTCCATGAATACCTCTTCTTCTAGATCACCATGAAGAAAGGCATTGTTGATGTCAACATGCCTCAACGTCCAACCATTAGAGATTGCAAGAGATAGAACCACATTTACTGTTGTGAATTTCACAACTGGACTGAAAGTTTCCATAAAGTCTCTACCAGGAACTTGAGAGAAGCCCTTAGCCACGAGCCTGGCTTTAAAATGAGCTACAGTGCATCAGAATGTTGTTTAATTTTAAATATTCACTTACATCCGACAGGTGTTCGACCTTCAGGGAGAGGAACTAAGGTCCATGTGTTGTTTTGTTGAAGAGCAGTGAACTCAGCAACTGCTGCATCTCGCCAATGAGGAGATGACAGGGCTTCATATATAGTTGAAGGAATACATGGGTCGGATGAGACATCAGCATGGTATAGTTTTGGTTTAAATGTACCAACTTTACTTCTGGTGATCATTGAATGTCTTGTGTTAGGAATTGGGGTAGGTGAGGTGGGTTGGGTTGAAGAGGATGTAGGTGGGTTTTATAGATCGATAGAGGGATGATGTATAATGTCTGGAATGAGTGAAGAGGATAAATTGGAATTGGATGTAGGTGGATTAGATGTAATGGAGGTAGTTGGTGGAGGAGATCCAGGTGGTGAGGTAGTTGGTGTAGTTGTGTGTGTGGGGTCAGTTTGTAAAGAAGGTATGTTCGATGGTCCAGTAGGAGATGTAGGGGGAGAGGATCTATATCATGGGATGTTATAGTAGTGGGAGTGGATGGAGTCGATGTATGTGGAGTCTGTTCAGGGAGGGGAATAGATGAAATAGGATTAGGATGTTTGAGTATACCTTTAGCTCCAGGGATTATAGGAATGGATGAGGATGATGTCTGAGAGAGTGTAGCCTTGTTACTAGCACCATCAATACACTTAGTTTCTGCAAATGGAAAGACATTTTCATCGAATGTTACATGTCTAGAAACATATACTCTCCCATTGGGTGCAAGACGCTGATACCCCTTGTGTAAGGGACTGTAACCAAGAAATGTAGAGGGTTGAGATCTGTAGTCGAGCTTATGCAAGTTGAAAGGTCGGAGATATGGAAAACACCTGCAGCCAAATACCCTGAGCATATCATAGGAGGGTTTCATGTTGTACAGTTTCTCAAATGGTGACAAGCCCTCAAGAATTCTAGTGGGAAGCCGATTGATGAGATACACGGCAGATATAACTGCAAAAGACCAAAAACGCAGTGGGAGAGATGCCTGAGCAAGTAGTGTTAAAGCCGACTCAATGATGTGTCGATGTTTCCTCTGAACAACACCGTTTTGTTGAGAGGTATGGGGGCATGTAACTCGATGCGATATGCATGCCTGAAGTAACTTGGGGTGTAAGCTTCTATATTCACCTCCACAGTCGCTTTGAACGGCTTTAACAGTGGTATGAAATTGTGTTTGAACAAAAGCAAGGAATGACTGAAACACAGTACTGGCTTGAGACTTAAGCTTGAGGAGATAAACCCAGCTATGTCTGGAGTATGCATCAACAATGGACAAGTAATAGAGATATCCTTGAGAGGCAATGGGTGCAGGACCCCATAGGTCAGTGTATAGTAGTTCAAATGGAGCAGTATAGCATGTTTCAGAAGAAGCAAACGGTAATCGATGTGATTTTCCCATTTGACAAGCAACACACTTAGATAAGGATTTGTTTACATCCGATTGAAAATGAACATCACATGAATCACAGACTCGTAACAAGGTTTCATGTGAAGGGTGACCTAAACATCGATGCCATAGTTCATACAATCCAGGGGAAGCAAAAGCAATATGAACTTGAGCAGTAGGATGATTATTACAAGACTGTAAATTAGAATTAAAACTGTAAAGACCATCATTCTCTTCTCCAGTAAGCAACACAGAGCCAGTACTTTCATCGCGAACCACACACGAGCGAGCATGAAATTCCAAGAAAACGTTGTTGTCCTTAGCTAGCTTTGAAACATAAATCAGATTCTTGGTTATGCTGGGAACATGCAGCACATCATTTAGAAGTAACACAGGATGCATGGATGATGATGGCAATGTAGAATGACCCAATTTAAAAATAGGAAGAGGGATCCCATTACCAACAACGAGCTTACCAGGACCGGTGTAATCCTTGCCATCAATAAGAGCTGAAGAATCTGGAGAAACATGGTGGGATGCTCCTGAATCAACAAACCACGATCCCCTGTTGGCAGTAGCAAGATTGGCTTGAGCAGTAGTTTGAGAGGTGGTAACATCAGATTGAGGCATGCCACAGTGATGAGAGCAGCAGGAATGCCCAGTGTCAATGGAGCAAAGGTTTGCAGTGTGAGGTTCTTCCTTATACTGGGAAGTAGATCGAGCCGTGATAGGAACAAAATCCTCATCAAATCGGTGCCAGCAGGGATCAACTAGATGGCCTAGCTTTCCACAAAGCTGACATTGAAGACGGGAGCGACCAGATCTGCCTCCACGACCACCACGACTGTAGGATGCTCGATAAGGACGAGTGAAATGAGAGTTGGAGGCACGATTGACATCAGGAGAGGCTTGCACCATATTAAGTGAGGAATGAATATCACCAAGTGGATTAAACGTATTGAATTGAGTTTCAGCATCAAACAACACAGAAATGGCCGCATCAAGAGTGAATGCCTCTCTACTTGCAGTGATCACAGCAACAAACGGTTGGTAGTCAGAGGGGAGGCCATTTAGAATCGTGGCAATGGTTTCAACATCTGATACTGGACTCCCACAGGCAGCAAGGGAGTTACAGATTTCTTTAACTTGAGAAACAAATGCTCGCATACTCAAATCTCCTTTCTTCACATATCTAAGCTTGTAGTGGAGGCTCATTATGGTTGTAGTAGACTTACTAGAGAAATACTGAAGTGTAGCAGACCAAATCGCAGCAGCCGTTTCTGAGCCAACAAATTGAGAGAGAAGGGAAGGACTAACGGTGGATAAGAGCCAGGAAGCTAAAGCGCTGTCTTGAGCAACAAAGATCTCATAAGCTTCATTCTCAACGGAAGTGCCATCGGAAGCAGTGACGGTTACCGGAGGTGGTTTGAGACTGCCAGTAAGAAGTTTCTCCAGCCTCAGGCTCCTAACAGCTAAAAGAACTTGCTGCTTCCACATTAGGAAGTTGTTTTCATCGAGGACAATATTCACCTTTTTGTTGGTGAAAGCTTTGGTTGAAGAAGAGCCCTCGGAAACAGTGGCAGCAATGGTGGAGTTATTTGTGGGAAGAGCCATAAGGGAGGAGGATGAAATTCAAGAAGAAATCGAAGAGAGACCAGGAAATCGCCTAGCGAATGATACCATGTTGAGTATCAGTAATGGAGAAGAAAGACAGATTTCATTGATGATTCATTTACAAACCATGGTGCACTATATATACAAGTTTTAAAGATGATAAACCCTAATTGGTTGTACTGCCAGCTTGCATGACAGCGAGGTATTCCTTAACAAACTTTGTAACAACCTCCAGCTCATACAGAGGTGAATACTCATCGTCGAGTATTATCTCATGCACACCATGCACAGTTTTACACCGGGTCTTCATATGCCAACAATAATCAACAAATTAGATATTTGTTATCTGCATCACCAACATCACAGCTGTACTCCCTATTACATTCTTAATTACTCACTTTTGACATACAGTATCCAATATGCTAAATGATGGTTTTTCTTTGTTACATTGAAGCTTAATGCATTCATTGGTTTGGTTGATAGGTTGGAGATAAAGCAATCTGCCGAAGGGTTTCATCATGTTCCAGGCATTGTACAAGCCCAAGTTGAAAACATTAAGGTCTATGTTGCTAGGATTCTTCATTTTACATGTAACTTCTACAAAAGCTTATTGTTTACTTGATTGAATTTTATTTTACATGTTCTCTGATGTACATCAAAAACATACATTTCAAACCCCGTCCATGTCTTAATTGAATACAATAGCTTGACTAAGGTCTGTGTTGCTCGGACTCTTTATTTTTCACAAAATACTTGTGTTTGACACTTGATTACGAGAATATGACTTTCAAGGATCCTTCAAATATATGGAAAAACTTCAACAACAAAATCTAACCATGTCTGTACTAGACACTTGTACCTGAATCCTAATATAGATCATGCAATTAACATACCTTTCTTTCATTAGTTGCAGAAATAAGTTACTTTTTTTAGTGGACTGTCATTTCTGTTTTCTAACATGTTAATATGATTACATAAAATGTTTAAGTTTACCATGCACCGAAACCAAGCAATCAAGCACAGTGACGATCATCTAATCAGAAAGATTAAAAGTACTTTCAATGCAGTAAACGGTTTTGACTTTAGACTATTTACAAACATTGTCCATTGTCTTGTCCATGAAAGCGTTATCTTAGTTGGGAAGTTGCTTTACTCTATAACAAATGAACACAATCTGTTTAATGTGTTATTTACTAAGATTTTGTACAGTAATTTTTTTTCCTAGTGGGTACAGGTTTAAGTAGTAAGACAATCATAATGTATAGTGAATATGGACAGGAACCCACAATTTATGTACGGTGAGACTCGAACTTAAAACACCAAAAATTTTCGAAACCTCAACTTTATTATTGAGTCTAGAAAAGAATATGAACCAAAACACGACGCGAATCTATGAATAGCTTAAAATGGAAGTAAAGAAATGGACAAAAAAAACTATAAATGAAATGATGAGAGTGGGTGATGTAAGGTGTGGGATGGAAGGGATGTTGGTATCTGAATGCTGACAGTAACAGCCCAATGTGTAGCAAAATGCCAAAACACAGTGATGAATGATGAGAGACCAAAACATTTATCTCGTTCCTGTGATCTCCAGAGAGAACGGCATATGCAATGAATTACTGATGCATTGCTGACATATGATATATGTTACTATTATATACTTCCAACAGATACACTTCCAGATTCTGTCTCAAAGTCAAGCTGACGTATATATATCTTAAGTTTCAAGTTCCATTCCATGACAGGATTGATTCAACAAAACAGAAAGTTCGACCGGTTCGAACTTTGGTTCGGATTCTTTTAAACATTGGGTTGAGGTTTAAATAGATAATTGAAAACTATAAACGGAGCCATGACTGATCAACTATCTCTTTTCGGTTTCTCTATTTATGAACTTCTTGCATGTTTTCGTAAGCTGTAAAATCGACAGTTAGAAGATACTAAGGAAATAGTCCCAACATAAGGGACAAAAATCTTCTGCTACTTTTGGTGAGCAGAAATCATCTATCTCTTTTCGGTTTCTCTATTTATGTCTCATACTAAAAAATAAGTTTATGGTTTAAGGACAGGGTTTAAAAAATTATGTGTAGGGTGCATTTTTAAGGTTTAGGTTTATGATTTAAGATTTAAAATTTTAGGTTATAACTTAGAATTTAATTTTTTAGCGTTGGGACACATAAAGGGGTACCGAAAAGGGTAGAGGATTTTTGTCTCTTCTCGGTGCCCCTTTCTATGCTCTAACATAACTATACAAAACAAATTATACACCCTACCCCTAATTTCCTAAACCATAACCCTAAATTTAATCTTTTTAATGTGAGGCATAGAAAGAGACAAAGGTGATTTTTACTCGAACATAACATCACACTTCACCGACTACTCTCTAACAAAAGTAGGGTTTTTTTTTTCTTTCCCTTCCCAACGAGACTCTGTCACGTTAATCACGCTCCTTCATGTTCTGCATCAGTTACCTTCTTTAGCCAACCATTTCTTTTCCTATCTCCATACCACAAGCTAAATATAGTTCGTTATTTAATGTGTTCATTTAGTTGAAACGTCACGAGCACTAACGCAATCAGTTATGAAAAACATCGATAACAGAAAAATCAAAACCAAAAGGCAACAAACATAACGTGGAGTTGCAGCTCCTAATACTTATTATATCTGTAAAAGAAAACCAGAAGAGAATAAAACAAATAGGTAAATGATTGAGGAAATATGTATGTAGTGGTAGGGGAAAGCAGAAACATGATGTTAAAAGGTGCTTTAGGAAGGAAATCATGGCCTTGTTTAGGTTAAACATAAGCCTATCAAGTTATGTAGCCCAAAAGATAATGAAGGGTAGAAAAAATGGTGGCTTTTTCTTCTGATTAAGCAGTAAATTTTAAGCAAACATAAGTACTTTAACAATAGTGAATTTGTTAAGCAGAACTATGGATTGGACTAGAAAAGAGAATGTTAAAGATAATGGGAGAGAAGTACTTGATAAAAAAAGAGTTAGTTTCATTAATTATTTAAAGGCTTTTGGAATAACAAGAAAGTTGTACAATATCTTTTATTTTCAAATATACATCCTTCATTTCTTTTTAAACCTCAACATTATTTTAAAAAAATTATATAGTGAGATGTTAGTAATTACTCTTTGTATTTATATTTTAAGATGAGTAAATATTTCATACACTGACAGTGGAAATAAAAAGTTTTCACAAGCGCCTTAATTTTAGAATTTAGGAATTCGGTTCAAGTTCTAAGGTTTAGGGTTTTATAATTTAAGGGTTATGATTATAATTTAGGGTTTCAAGTTAGAATATAGGATTTATAGGTTAAAACCTAAATCCCTAATCATATTAGCTTAAACCTAAACCCTAACCTTTAAACCCTAAGTTCTAGAAATAAATCCTAACTTTTAACCATAGACCACAAATTATAAACCCCTAAACTCTAAACCCTAATTAGATCGCTAAACCCTAAAACTAAGACAATTATAGAAATTTTTTATTTCCAACACCAATGTATAAAATATAAATACTTTTAAGATGTGAACTTTAAAATTTCAACTATAAATTAAAATAACATAACATCATCTAATCCACCATCAATATATAGTATATATAGTCAAGTAAGGTATTAGTGTAGTGGTGAACCGCTTGTATGCTTACTAGATCTCTAGTTGACATATAGTATCAAGTTTAAATCTAGATAACTTTATTTGTATAACATATATACAATAGAAATCTTGTGCCCCTTTTCGGTGCCCTTATTTATGTCTCTACACTAAATATATTTTTTTTGCTCGGCATAAAATGATTTTTATTGAGTGAATCATTTACACCTACCCGGTTGCAAGCCTCATTAAAAACCCCCCTAAACCTAAATGGGGGAAAAGAGTGCTTAACAACCAGGGAATACAAAAAACTGCAGAACCAGACCCGAAGAAATACACCCAAGAACAAACATTACAACACTTAACATTCATGCACTTAGACTCTATCTCCCATAAAAATCACCAGAACTTAAACTACCAAACTAACACATGACAAACATTCACTTTCTAATTTCCCATCAGCACCTAATTTTACTGTAAATAATCTATCATTTTACCCACTTTAATCCAAAAGAAAAGATGAAACAGAGCTCACCACCATACTTTGAACAGATCTGATTTTGTTGATCCCGACTTCGCAAGGCCTCCAGCCAATCCTTCCCTAGCTGCCAACGAGTGCTGAAACTTCAATGAAACAAACTTACTTGACAGTCGATCTACCTCCAACAAATCTGGCCACCAACACCATGGACGACTTGAAGGATTACGCATCCAATGCAGCACCGAAAGGGACGTTACCTCTATCACCATACCAGGTAAACCCCACCCTTTAGCTTGAATACACATTTCCAAAGCTATTTTAATAGCTGACACCGTAGCGAAATCAGTTCCCAGATTATCTATTGGACCATAAAACAGCCCGCGAATTATACCATTTTCAGTGCTCACCACTCCTCCTACTCCAGCCCTTCCTTCCCAAATACCTCCAATGACTGAGAACTTCAAGCTTCCTAAACATGAGGCAACATTTTCCTTTAGGGTCATATTCTTTGTCGAAACATATGAGAAGCAAAGCCAAGGGCTATCCCACCATCAAGTCACATCCCAGTCGGCACTCCCTTTTGAAGCTTCAATCCAAGTTTGTGCTCTAAGTTTTACATAGAAAATGAGATTATGAACACTCGTATTTTTCTCATTGAACACGGCATCATTTCTAGCTAGCCACAAACCTGCAGCACAAGAAATTAACCAGGCTGATTTCTGACTTCCAATGTAGGGCACTGAAAAGCAGAAGATAAACATCAATTCTATATTACGACACCCTTGCCAAGCAATCCCCCACCACCTGCATATTTCTTCCCAAAAACTAATTGAAAAATTGCAATTAAGAAATAAGTGATTGGCATCTTCTAATTTCTCATGACATAGCACACAAACACAATGCGATTCTTCTAGACTTATCCCTCTATCTCGCAGGAAGATCTTCGTAGGAATTCTTTCCAATTTCAGCATCCATAGGAAGCTCCTTACCTTCGGTGGCACCTTTAATTTCCATAATTTTTCGAAGTTAAATTCTGGTTTCAACACTTCCGGATCAGCCAACAACAACGTCAATCTCTTAACTGAAAAAGTTCCATTTTTCTCATGATTCCAGACGATTCTGTCTTCGACACCTGATTTTAATTTCACACTATTTACCGTCTCCTCAATTACTTGCACATGTCTCTTTTCGCGATCAAGTAAAGGTCTGACAAAATATTCTTCCCAATTGATTCCAGCAAAAGAGCCATCGACTGCCACATTTGCAACTGCTTCTCCTTTTCTTGAGAAGATACGATAGAGTCTCGGGTAAATATCCCTCAAAGCTTTGTCTTCAATCCATATATCTTCCCAGAACATTGTTGTTTTACCATCACCAATAACCCATCTGAAATCTTCAAAGCTCATCCAGGACGTAACTGAGTCATTCTTCCAGTTCCAAATTATCCCCCTCCAAATAATAGACGCCTTCTTTGTATAATCCAAGTCCATGAACCAGGAATGATTCATTCTGCCATACTTCGCGCGAATTACTTTATTCCACAAAGCATTCTTTTCTGTCGCAAATCTCCAGCCCCACTTTGCAAGTAATGCTTTATTTTTAGCTTCCAAATTTATCACCCCAGCACCACCATTTTTACGAGAAAGACAGACCCTTCCCCAGTTAACTCTCGCCATTTTTCTTTTTCCATCTTTGACACCCCACAGAAAACTTCTTCTAATAGTCTCAATCTTGTTGATAATTGTTTCCGGGATCTCAAACAGAGACATATAATATAATGGAAGTGATGATAAAACTGCGTTAATTAAGACCACTCTTCCTGCAAAGGATAGTGACGAGCATTTCCAGCCAGCAAGTTTAGACTGAAATCTGTCCAGCACCGATTCCCAGGTTATGACTCTACGAGGATCTGCCCCAATAGGAATGCCTAAGTAATTAAAAGGCAACTTCCCTATTTGACAACCACAATAAGAGGCCAGCAACTCCAAATTTTCAGAGTTTACCCCTATTCCTACTATGCATGACTTATTAAAATTGATGCTCAGACCAGAACATACTTCAAAGCCTCTCAAAAGCCTCTTGACATTTTTAATATTCTCTTCATTCTGATCCAGAAAAAGCACCGTGTCATCTGCGAACTGTAAGTGTGATAGAGATCTCCCTGGTAAAATTCCACTAATTCCCTCTATTTTGCCAACGGACTCCGCCTTTTCTAATAAAAGATGCAATGCTTCCGTAACTATAATGAACAAGAACGGAGATAGTGGGTCACCTTGCCTCAACCCCCTCTTCATTTTAAATTCTTTTGTCGGCGACCCATTGATCAGAACTGAGACCCTTGGGGACGAGATACACTCTCATATCCAACTCCTCCATTTCTCCTTGAATCCCATTCTTTGAAGAATCATATCCAGAAACTCCCATCTAACGCAATCGTAAGCTTTTGAAAAATCTAATTTCAGCACCACTCCTCCTGACACCTTTTCTCTTGTCAACATAGAATGAATAACCTCATTTGCTATTAATATCCGATCAAAAATCTGCCTCCCATGCACAAATACACATTGCGTATCACTTATCAATTTATCAATAACAGATTTAAGGCGTCAAGATAATACCTTTGCAATGATTTTATACACTGATCCGACTAGGCTTATTGGTCTGAAGTCTGAAATCTCAATAGGGTTCTTCTTTTTTGGTATGAGCGTAATGAATGTACAACCTACAGAAGGTGCTAATTTTTCACTTCGAAAAAATCTCTCCATAACATTCAACACATCCTCTTTCACCTCACCCCAACAGCTCTTGTAGAAGCTCATGTTGTACCCATCGGGCCCCGGAGCTTTCGAATCTTCACATGACCAGATTGCATCTTTTATCTCCTCTAAGGTAAACGGTCCTTCAATTGAAGTTGCTTCAGCTTCATCAATCTGCTTGAAGTCTAGCTCAAAAATAGTTTTCCAAGGTCGACTCTTACAATCAAAATGATTATTAAAATACTCCAGAATGCCTTGTTTGATGCTTTTTGAATCCCCACACCATCTACCAGCGATGTTTAACCCATGTATAATATTTTTCTTGACCCTCAACTTAGAAGCTCGATGAAAAAAAGCAGTATTTGAATCACCCAGTGTCAACCAGTTCAACCTGGACTTTTGTTTCCAAAGCATCTCTTGCAACTTCAAAAGGTCACATAGTTCCAATCGAAGGCATTTCAATTCCTTCATTTTTTCCACAGAAAGGTCCGCATCATTCCCTGATTCTTCCAATTCTTCAACCTTCTTTTCTAGTTCCTTGACTCTCACATTTAAGTCTTTACATTCATCTGTGTTCCATTTCTTTAAAGCTGTTTTCAATCTTCGAAGCTTAATAGAGAAGTCTGATTTATTTCCTGCTTTAAACACCTCTTTAATCACCTCTTTACACCCTCTGATTTTCAGCCAAGCATTAATGAATCTGAAAGGTTTTGGCCCCCAGTCGATATCTGTAGAACACAAAAGCACTGGAGCATGATCAGACACCAATCTCTTCAATCCCATTTGAGCAAAGTCATTACTAGTTGAAACGAGTTTGTCTTCAATCAAAAATCTGTCAAGTCTGCATCTTCTATTCAAGGGTCCGAACCATGTGAATTTCTTCCCTGCCATTGGTAAATCTATCAAATTTCCTTCGGAAATGAAGGAATTAAATTCTATGCTCCCAGATAAGACTCCTCTACAACCAGATCTTTCACTTCTATTTCGAACAGCGTTAAAATCCCCCTATCAACCAGACTGCCTCATCCGAGTTTTTAATTTCTAGAAGATCATTCTATAGCAGAATTTGGTCTGATAAAACGCAAGGAGAGTACACATTAACAATAGCTAATTTCGACTCAACTTTCTCCCAAGTTCCAACCAGATAAATAAAATTGTGGTTTTGTATAGAAGATTCCAAATTAAATACTTCTCTATCCCAAATGGTAACAATACCCCCAGACTTACCAATTGATGCAGACATTCGAAAATCAAAATTATCATCATACCATATTTTCCGAATTACTTCCTCTGAGATCCTTTCCAACTTTGTCTCTTGTAGCAGCAACATTTCAGGCTTTTGTTCTCTAGCCAAAACCCTAACCGCTGAAATCTTAGAGTCTGCCCCTAATCCCCTGACATTCCACGTTAATACCTTCATCGCTTTGAAACGCTATTCAGTTCCTGTTTAGCACAAATAATTAAAGTTTTTCAAGGCGAGCTATCTCTCTTACCACTTCTTCCTCTTCACCCACAATTTTCACGCCTAGGCTTTTAACCAAATCCAACGCAGCCCTTGTCTGAATCTCCCAATGTGCCACCAAGTTAGAGTCTGAGAGTGACCTCCCAGACACTCCTGGAGATTCCAACTTCTTCTTCTTTACCTTGTTCCTACGAATTGCTTTATCTCTTTTCTTTCTTTCACTCTCTGATAATGCTCTATCTTGGAAATCAAAAAGAGAGCCATACCTTTTTTCTTTCGGCCATTTATTCATCGAACCAAAATCTGAAACAACTAGTCTAGGGTCCTCTTCAAAGTCTTGGGCCTCGTCCAAATTCAGCCCAGTTCCCAGCTCTGCACGACCCCCATTCTGAACATTATTATGATAATCTACTATCTCTTCCCATCTTTTTTCTTCCACATTTTTAAATAAAGGGTTATCTGCTAGGCCCATATTTTCAATTCCCTCCACAGCTCGTGAAGAAACAATAAACTGATATGGGACAGGTTCTGAAACAACACTTTTCTCTTCAGCTACAGCACTTTTACCTTGTTGGGTTTCTTTCCACCCACACCCACCAGGTTCAGGCCCTATTACTACTTTGGCCCAACTTCTACTCTTATTTTTTGCCAGTTCCTCATATGATATGGCGTTATTATTCTCTTCCGACCTTTCATCTGTACAAGCATTTGCCTTTTTGAGATTCGGCGACATGAAACTTTTAGGCGTGCTACACATAAATTCCATTTCACCCAGTTTACTATCAAAATCTGCACTTCTCATTGAATACACATCAATGTAATCTTTTCCCATGAAATTTTCATTAAATGCATCTTCTTCCTTCCCGATCCTGAGCTTCTTTTTCCGGCGACTGACTTTCTTCCATCTCTGATTGAGAATCTGAGTTGTTTTGTCCTTCTTGTCTTCTGTTAACACGTTCTTTTATACTATGCTCTTCCTCTGATAACCCAATCTCGAGCACTCTTACTTCGTGGATTACATTTCCCACCTCCAGCTGAATTACGTCCTCAATCTTCTCTTTTGTAGCTGTAGTAATCATAATGGTGAACCGTTCTGCATCTATCGTATGAAAAGCATTCTCCCCTACTGCTTCCATTGTGCCCCAGATTTCTGCAACCCTGGTGAACGTGGTATGATTCCAGCAGTGCAGAGGAATCCCATAAACTTCTATCCATGTTGTTCTTTCGAGGCTGACAATGGCTTCAGACCATGGTTCTACTTCCAGAAAAAATTCTTTTAAATAAGACCAGTTTAATTCCTCTAAAGACAGGTACAAATCCTCATCTTTAGAGGTTATTAAGAATTTCTTTCCTCCCATCCTTAGTATTTTGATATCACCCAGCCCCCAAGAAATAAGTCTATCCTCAATGCTTTTCACAGTGCGTATCATAGTCATCGACCCAACCAGACACCTCCTCATCTTCCATAAGTCTTCATCTTCCACATGCCCCAAAATTTTTTTAAGCTCCTTTTTCTTTTGACACCCCTCCTTATTTTCTTTTTCTTTTTCTTCCGGCACCGACTCCCTGGGGTTCGGTTCAATATCTTTATCATTTTTCCTACTGTCTTCATCAGGTTTTTTCCTTAAGGGGATAGTTTTATCCTCTCCAGACTTCCTCCTCCACTGTCTTCTGTCCGTATTTTTAGCAAATGTCACCGAGATTCGGCTGCCATATAGTGAAAACCCATGAAGTCTTTCCATAGCTCGCAATGCGTCCACCTTATTTTCATACCTTACAAAGCCAAATCTTTTTCCATTTTTGCTGAGCTTCGTGGGGACAAAAACATCCACGACCTTTCCATGTCTTGCGAACGCAAACCACACTCATTTCCAATGCATCGTCGGTGCTAAGTTTTCCACGAATAACGTGATTGCCTGACGCCAAGGAGCTGCCATGGTCCTTTGTGGACGTGCTATTCGATCACGGTCCCTACTCACTCAACATAGAACTATTGGATGAACTGATTTCCTTCTCTCTTTGTAAATTGTAAATTGTAAACAACCTTCTTCTTCAAAAAATCAAATATTATTTCTCTCTCTATATATATAGGTCACGTGTCGTTGGAGATTGTGCTTCTCCTTCTTCTTGTTCTTGTTTGTAGAAATATTGGATGAACTGATTTCCTTCTCTCTTTGTAAATTGTAAACAACCTTCTTCTTCTTCTTCAAATTTAGAGAGAGAGAGAGAGGTGGAGGTCTGGCAGGGCTCAAAACGACAGCGTTTAGAGTTATGGTGTAGGGTTCAAGATTTAAAATTTAGGGTTATGGCTTGAAATTTAATTTTTTTAGTATTTTTAGTGCTGGGGCATAAAAAGGACACCGAAAAGGGACATATGATTTTTATCACATCTATACTGGGAGAGATAGGATCCAATTATATGACATAAAACATTTTATAAATATAGATATAAATATATTAAATATGTAATATACAAATAAGTTGTAGTTAACACATGATTATGATGTTTATTTTTATGAAATTACTTATCATTAAAGAATAAAATTTTAAAATATTTGAACAAGATATAAAAACATCGAATACATCAAATGAAAATTCTTAGCATGGTGCATGCAATTATGGCTAATTTGTTCTACATATGATCAAAATCATTCTCAACATGATTTTCACATGGTAGCAATATTTCATACAAGTCATTGATCATTCTCCACATGAATTAAGGATCTATATTAAAATCATAACGAGAATGCATTTAGAACAAGTTGGGCATTGCCTTTGCATGTACTATGAAAATACATAGATCAACATTTTTTTATATATACAAGATTTAATATATACAAATTTAAAAAATAAAAGAAAATAACTTTTAACGTTTCCTAAAAACTTGTGGATAAGATGGAAGCTGCTTAAAGCTAATATCTATTCCATGTAAAATATTTAAAATCATTAAATACATACGGACTAAACAAAACAACATTCCCTATCATTATAATAAAGATTAAGGGGTATATAAACCCTATAATCATCTTTAATTGTTATTGTACTTACATAAATTAATTTTAAAATTTTTAGTTTTTCTTTAATAATTAAATAAATTCTTGAAGTGGTTTAGCAAGATTTGAACTTATATCATAACCCTCATGTTAAACCAATGTTTTGATATAACAAGGATTTATTTACAAAATAAATAAAATTTTAAGGTATTTGAAATTACTCACTATTGGACAAGCATTCGAACAAACTTAACTTATTTTGAAGAAAATATTTTGTAAATCTTTCAAAGAAAAATATTTTTCTAAGTGTTTTGGTACTCAAACAGACCAATTTGGTCAGTGAGTACCGGCACGACCTTATGCGTACCGGTACGCCCCTTTTAACACTAGAATTCGAAGAATTCTTATTGGTCAGTGAGTACCGGGACGGCTCAATGCATACCTGTACGATCACTTCATCATTGGAATTCAAATTGCTACATGAGTAATGGCACGAGATTCAAAGTCTTTCTAAATAGATTGCTTGTCAGTACTGGTACGGTGAACTCCGCACCGATACGATTTTGGAGAAAAAATATTTTTGAAGATGCTGAGTACCAGTACAACCATGAGCGTACCGATACCCAAGTTCCTTAAATCTTCTAGTGAGTAAATTCAAGTACCGGTACGGTACGTAGCGTACCGGTACCCCTTTTCATTCCCTTACTTTGTACCGATACGCAAGCCCACGTATCGGTACCCCTTTCTTGTAACGGTTATTTCCTCTTTGAGCAGATACCGATACGAAGACTCGTGTACCAATACCCACACTTGTTAGACATCATTTATTGTGGGAAAAATGCAGCCCAACAACTCTATTTAATTTTCCAACAACACAAACGGCTAGAAATCAATGTGGGGGTAGAAAAACAAGTCTTCAAAGCTTCATCAACAATAAGAAAACTATTCTAAAGCATCCAAGCAAATTTCCAATCTTTTTGAGAGCTTTTATTGTAAAATCTTGTAAACACTTGATTGATCTTATTGTAATTCATTTTTCATCAAGTGTTGGGGGTTTTAGTGAGCTGAAATTTGTGCAAATTGTAACGACTCAGATTTCGGAATTTGTGGGTCGATTCACCCGAACTATGGGCCTTGTGTGTTGGGCCAAGATGTGGGCCCTCTCGATGTTTAAAGAGCCTTATGGGGCTTATCTCTTTGATGCTTACAAAATAGGAATGCAAATTAGAGCAAGTATGCTCGTCGATCAAGTAATAAAGTGATATAGTAGAGTGTTGAACCCATAGGGATTGAATTAACAAATATGAAGTGATCGTACTTAAGAGTCAGTGAGAAAATAATGGTTTGATGGTGATTTATTAAAACTAGATACAACAAAAGTAAAGATAGCAATGATCAAGACAAGCAAATGTTGTAGCAGATATTCAAATGATTATGGAAGTTGGGTTTATTTCCTATTAATTATACTTAATTACTCTTCGAATGCTATAGTGGTTGGTGATACATGTCTGCGTTAACCAATTATGAATTTACCTATTCGACGAGGTTTTCTAATTAACTTCTTGACTCTCTCGATACCTAGAAGTTGATAACAAGGATGATATGGCAATACATGTCTGCATAAACCCTAACAACTTTATTATCTATTCAAGTTCCCCTTTGTTAGTCGTTGAAATCCTAAACTTAGGTCTAAGTCGGATTAAAACCTAAGTTGATAGCTTAAGATCCACCATTCATGTTTGTATAACCTAACTCTCTCGATATTAAGCCACAAATCAATAGTTAAAAGGTCTCTCTCGATAGCTCTTACAATAACTACGCATAAAGAGCGGTGAACGGAATAGCTAAAGGAAAAGATTATAGCATTAATCAAGTAATTAAAACATAAAATCCTAAAACAATAATAAACCAACAAAAGTATTTACCTCATGTTTGAGCCTAAAACATCCATAATAAATGTATAAGAAAACATGGCAGTTTATCAAGCAAGGAAAAAGAAGAATCAAGCGTCCTTGACGTTATCCTCCAAGCCCTCTAACTGTGTTGTAGGTTATGCACTCCTCAAGCCTCTCTCAATAGCTTTCGTCATATGGAGACTCCTCTAGACCTTCGACACTGGCGGTTCTTCGATAGCTGAAGACTAAGGGCTATCATCTAAGATCAAGCTCTTTTTGTTTATGGCCCAAGTCTTCCTTATATAGTCGGTAAAGATAGAGTTTTGAAACCCTAAAGCACGTGAAGCCTTTTAATGAGGATCTTGCTTTCCCGCTTCATTCATTAAGTTTCCATATCGGATGGAAGACCATGTGTACTAAATTCTAAGTTCATCTTCCACTCTTTTGTTTCGTTGGCTCATCACGAGAGGGATTCATTCCACTACTCCAGTGCTCCTCTGTCTCACTTGCTTCCTGCACAAGCACCACTAAACGCACTACCTTCTCCATTAAATGCATCAATATATATATATATATCAATAAGCGCAAGCATATCAACTTCATGCAAACTAGACCTAAATGCAACTATATGGGCTTAAACAAATGAAAAAGCTAAGTAAAAAGGGCACAAAAGATAGGTTATCTACGCAGTCATCACTCTTGGCCATTTGGGCTTGGGGAATAGGGTAGATGGAATTAAAGGGATTGTGGAAGGGCATAATAGGTATTTTGCCCATAGTTTGAAAGAAAGGTTGATGCCTTCTTACAAAACCGTGTGTTTGGGTATAAGGTGAGGAAACATGCTTCCATCACCTTCATAACTCTACCTTTTTTCTCTCTCTCATTCTCCTTCTTCATAAGCTGAAGAAAAGGTTGAATCTTAGTGATTTTAAGTGTGATTTTTGGAATACTCATTTTAGGGGTTGTAATCTCCATTCAAAGATCTATATGAAGAGGTAAGAATCATCAAAAATGGTGGAGAGACAAGTTTATGGGTTTTGTGGGGGTTAGAGAAAATGGGTTAGAGAATGAGCAATCCCATTTTTCCAGCTTTGTTATGTAAGTTAGTTACCTCCTTTCACCTCCTACAAGTTGTAATTCGAATTTAAAACTCTTTATGTAGTGTAAGAAGTGGGAGACTCTTCCAAAGAGCAAAGGAAGAAGAAGAAGAAGAAGAAGTGAGGGGTTGAGCAAGGAGTTGTTATTCCAGCTTTTGAAGTAAGGTTAGTAAACTACTAAGTCTTTTGTTTCATGCACATCCTAATGATGATACTTTGTTTTCTAGATTTGATGTTATTGGTTGTTTTTGGGTGTTAAGCGCTAGAGACCCTCTAAAATGGCATAATTTGATATTGATGTTAATAACATGTAAAAATGGTAGCAAACCAACCTAAATAACTTCCATAAGATGTAGGATCGAGTTAAAAGGTTAGTGGTTGCAATTTTGGGGCCTTGAGAGTGATTTACTGAGCCTAGGAAACCATTTCTAGGCTTGGGTACTGATACACAGGGAGCACGTACCATTATCCTAGTGTTCTGGGATGTAAGAACATTATTCTATTAATATGAAGAGCTAGAAAGGTACCGATACGGCAAGCAACTTTTATTGGTACTCCATACAGAGTAGTATCGATATGGGTCGACCTGTACCGGTACGCATAGGTTGGAAGAAATTCTAGTAAGCCATTTTGGTATCGGTACATTGTGATTATTAGTACCCATGGGTATCGTACTGGTATGCGAAGGCCATTACCAGTACCTACTGGGCATTCTGCCCAAAAATATTGAAATAGAACCCAAGGGGATGAAAATTATGGAATATGGTTTAATAGCTCCCTAATGAGATAAAATGAGCTATGAAAGTGAGAATCGAGATTTTATCCTCATATACGAGCATAATTTACAATAACTCGATAAACTTAAATGGGTGAGTAGATAATTGGTAGAAACCATAGAGTTATAGTGATCATATATATGTTGTGTGTTGTATGGACGCTTGTTTGGTTGAATCACCCTTGGTTGATGCGATCCAGATACCCAGTGAACGTGTTGCAACACCATGAGATGAGACATCGAATGTATGATCCTGAGGTTGTGTGACATCGGGCCTCACTCAGAGTGTATGTTCCCAAGGTTGTGTGGTATGATGCATATGTTTGCTTTGTGAGATTGGTGCATTAATTACTCGCTAGAGGTAGCGTCATATATTTTATTGCCATGCATCATCTTTAGCTACATGCTCTATTTTATAATTTGCATGAAACATGGTAGAGTGGAAGTGTATCCATTGAGCTTTGTTAGCTCAGTGTTTAGAATCGTTGTTTTTGTTCGCAGATTAGTAGGTTGGCACATGCATTGTATGAGCACCATCAAAGTAGGATTTCAACATCGACTTGCTCAGAGTATAGTACTTAGATTTATTTTGGCTATGTATTCATAGGACCCTATGATTTTGTATTGTAACTTGTATTTTGGATTTATTTTGTGAGTCGAATGCTTTTATATTGTAATTTAAATGAAGTTCCCTTGTAAACGTTTTTAACTACTTAACTATGATTCAATGTATTTTGAACTCAATGTACTTTATGAAAGTGAATGTGGGTTGGGCTAAACTAGGTTAAAATGTTATGGTGGTGGGATGGGCTTGAAGCCCAAATATGACATCCAAGTCGAGGGTGTTATGTTAAATGTTCAAAAGTACTATTTTTATTATCCTTTTTACTCATATTATTGTTAGACTTGGGCTCATATTAGTTGCATTTTTAGTCATTCATGCATATTTGCATTGTTTCCTTTGTGGTTGTGTTCGATTTCATGTTTTGGTTAACTTTGGTGGAAAAAGGTTACTGCTGGAGGATATTTTATGGGTGCAGGATAATTGCCCGGGTAAGCTGGAAGTTGTCGAAGTAACTGGAAAAAAAAGAAAAGAAAATTGGCGATTTCTTTGGGGGATGAAATCCATACAATTCGGATAATCATGGAGGACAAGGATAAATACTAAAGGAGTTGGAGTTCCATGAAGAGGTCAAAGGGAGATTAAATTCCAAGAGTTTTTGGAGGAATAAAATATATTAAAAGAGATTTATCTCTTTAATGTTATTTAATTCCAACTTAACTTCCTCCTCAAGAAAGACTTTGACCTAGCTATCTCATATATAAAAAAGACCTAGCCGCAACCCTTTGGACATGTTCGGTTAGAGAGACAAACAAGAGAAGGCTGATGCTCGATATCATCTTCTTATTCCTTTTTGTTCGATCACATTCATGCTAGGAATATTTTATTTTGTGTTTCTTTTGAACCCAACCATGAACTAAACTTTATTTGGCTTGGGTTATTGTGTTTTTATGGTTGTGAGAAAGATTGGGTTTGTTTATGTATTTGTGTTTGCAATTTTAATTCAAGGTTTGTTCATTCTTGGTTCTTAATTTTGTTTGCGAGTGAATTGGGAGAGGATCTCGTGAATTCATCCATTTATCAAATATCGGGAGAGTTAGATTCAAGAAACGAATGAGCATGGTCTTTATTCAATCAATTGACGGTGAAGACTAATTCGACTTAGGGATAAGTTGCGAATTTCAATGGCTAAAAGAAGCTGTAGAACTAATGTTTTGAAATAATAATTGAAAAAATGTTTTGGACTAATTTGAAAAGAATTTAAAACTTGTTTTAAGTCCAAACAACTTGAAATTATGTTTGAAGTATTTTAAGAGGTTTTTGGCAAAGATTTTTCATGTTTTTAATAGCCAAACTTGTGTTTTCAGTGTACCAGTATCGATACGGTAAACCCCCGTACCGATACCTTTTTTTCCCCAGTTTGGCCACTGTCAAAACCCGTATCGATACAGGCCCTTGCCATATCGATACGTAGTGGGGTCGTTTCGATACGCCAGGTAAGCGTACCGATCCCATTTCAACTACCCCAACGGCTATTTCCCAACGGCCATTTAAATATGAACCCGTACCGATACGCCCTCAAGCGTATCGATACGCCCAGGCTGGCAAGAGCCCAACGGCTAGTTCTTATGAAGGCCGTATCGATACCGTTCCACGCGTATCGATGCACATAGCTGCAGAACAGCATTTATGAAGGGAAATAAAGTCTTCAACGGCTCCAAATTGATCCCAACGGCTAGTAACGGCTACAAACTCATTTGGGAGTATAAAAGGGACCTCCAAGCATCAAGAGAAGGCTAATGCTCATATTGTCAAACATCAAATGATCAAGAAATTGTCTTAGTGCTTAATTTGTCATTTCTTGTATAGACAAACACTAGTGAGCCAAAATTGTCAAATTTGCTCAAGTGTTTTAGGTTTTGGGTGAGTGCTTAATTGTGCAAACAAACACCTATTAGAGGGTTTTAAGTTTGCGTTTATTGTCTCTTTGTAAAAGAGGGATTTGATCAAGGCTTTAGGTAGAAGCTTGATCGGTTGTAAGGGTTTCCTCCTAATCCTAGAAAAGGGGACGAATCAATAGTGGATTGATTGTGAAATCCTTAGTGGGGAGCTAAGGTAGTGGATGTAGACCTTGGTTAGAAGGTTGAACCACTATAAATCATTGTGTATTTTTTTCATTCTAGCTTCCACAACCCTTCCACCCAAAAATCCATCTCTCCACCACTTGGTGAGCATAATCGGTTGAACGAATCGAGCCCCACAAAACTCAACAATTGGTATCAGAGCTTGGCTCAATCGAAGGGGATTCACATCCTATTGAGAAGATCCGGCAAGCTCGATCACTAGTTCATCAATCGGCTCAAATGGCACAATCTATCGACAAACCGCCTTTCTTTGACGGAACTCACTATGCCCATTGGAAGACAAAGATGAAGTTCTTCATCAAATCAAGAGATTACAAGCTATGGGATATAGTTGAAGATGGTCCGTTCGTGCCTCAAAGGAGCAAAGCAGAGTGGAGTACCGACGATCGCAAGAAGATGGAGCTTAATTGCAAAGCCTTGCACATCTTGTTTTGTGCTTTTGGCCCAACCATCTATGAGAAGATGTCTTCTTATGAGAGTGCCAAGGAGGTATGGGACAAGCTTGAAGTCACATACGAGGGAACCGATGAAGTCAAGGAGACCAAAATTGGGCTCCTAACCTTAGAGTATGAGAACTTCAAAATGGATCCGGAAGAGAACATCGAGAAGATGTTTGATAGGTTCTCCACTATCACCAATGGTCTCAAAGGCTATGGAGAAGCCATCCCGGAAGAAAAGCTTGTTCGAAAGCTCATCTACTCACTTCCCGAGTCATGGGACTCAAAGAGGACTGCCATCATTGAAGCCAAAAATTTGAAGACTTTGAAGCTTGATGAACTCATGGGGTCACTCCTTACTCATCAAATCATGAAGAAGAATAAAGAGGATGAGAAGAAGAGGGAAGAAATTAGAGCTATGGGAGAGAAGAAAATCAAATGGCTTGGCATCAATGCTAGTGCCATGGCTCTCAAATCCTCCACTTGTCATCATGTCTACTTAAGTGAAGAGGAGGATGAAGATGAAGAGATAGTTCATCTCTTCAAGAAGTGTGCCCCGTTCATTAAGAAAGCCTTGAGAGAGCTTGAACGAGAACCTAAAAGAAAGGAGAGGGCAAGCACTTCTAGCCATAAGAAGAAGGCACATGTGGCTACTTGGAGTGATGAAGACTCCACCGACGATGAACAAGCCAGTCTTTGCCTTATGTCCATCGAAGAAGATTCAAGGGTAACTTCTAATTCATCTACTTCATGTTCTTACTCTTTTGATGAATTACAAGATGCCTATGATGATTTGGTTTTAGAGTTTAAAAGCCACATTTTGAAAAACAATAAATTGATTTCAAAGTTAAAAATTCAAAATGATTTGCTTTCTAAAACCAAACTTGAACTTGAAGCAAAACTTGAAGAGTTTGAATTAAAATGTTTTGATTTACAAAAATTGCGTCAAAAAGTTCAAGAAGAAAAGGATTTGATTTCCAAAGAGCTAGAAATGAAAAACCATTTTGGAAAATCAAATTTCTATGTTAGACAATCTAGTGCCCCTAGATTTATAAAAGGTAAATGTTTTAGAAGTATTTGGGTCCCAAAAGGACTTAGTACTTCAACTAAAAAGGATGAAATTGAAAAATGGATTCCTAAGGGGACTAAATTTTGTGCTACTAACGTTTATGGATCCAAAGCAATTTGGATACCAAAAGTCACTTGATTGTCTTTTGCTAGGTGTGATGGAGATGTTCAACAAGTCAAAAATTGAGGGGGAGCTCCATGCACACAAGGAAGAACACTTGAAGAAGGAATGCTTCACATCCTCCCTTTGGGTTCAAGTGTTGGTAAAAATCTAGTTGCTTTTGATTTTATTTGTTTTATTTTCTTTTATGTCAACTAGATGATCATATATGATGGACTAACACTTTTGATGATGCTTTGAGTAAGGGGGAGCCATTTTTAAACCAAATTCTTATTTGTGTCAAAGTTTTTACCTCTATTGTTATTTTAAACTTAATGTTTTAAATTCTTTTTGATATAACAAAAAGGGGGAGAAATGGTTTGAAAAATTGAATTTTCAAATGAATAAGGGGGAGCTTTAATTGATTTCATATCCTTAATCTCTTATTCACATTTTTAAAGTTAAAGGGGGAAAATCCCAAACAATTTTTCAAGTGAGTTTTATTATATCAAAAAGGGGGAGATTGTAGAACTAATGTTTTGATATAATAATTGAAAAAATGTTTTGGACTAATTTGAAAAGAATTTAAAACTTGTTTTAAGTCCAAACAACTTGAAATTATGTTTGAGGTATTTTAAGAGGTTTTTGGCAAAGATTTTTCATGTTTTTAATAGCCAAACTTGTGTTTTCAGTGTACCAGTATCGATACGGTAAACCCCCGTACCGATACCTTTTTGCCCCAGTTTGGCCACTGTCAAAACCTGTATCGATACAGGCCCTTGCCGTATCGATACGGAGTGGGGTCGTTTCGATACGCCAGGTAAGCGTACCGATCCCATTTCAACTACCCCAACGGCTATTTCCCAACGGCCATTTAAATATGAACCTGTACCGATACGCCCTCAAGCGTATCGATACGCCCAGGCTGGCAAGAGCCCAACGGCTAGTTCTTATGAAGGCCGTATCGATACCGTTCCACGCATATCGATACCCATAGCTGCAGAACAACATTTATGAAGGGAAATAAAGTCCTCAACGGCTCCAAATTGATCCCAACGGCTAGTAACGGCTACAAACTCATTTGGGAGTATAAAAGGGACCTCCAAGCATCAAGAGAAGGCTAATGCTCATATTGTCAAACATCAAATGATCAAGAAATTATCTTAGTGCTTAATTTGTCATTTCTTGTATAGACAAACACTAGTGAGCCAAAATTGTCAAATTTGCTCAAGTGTTTTAGGTTTTGGGTGAGTGCTTAATGGTGCAAACAAACACCTATTAGAGGGTTTTAAGTTTGCGTTTATTGTCTCTTTGTAAAAGAGGGTTTTGATCAAGGCTTTGGGTAGAAGCTTGATCGGTTGTAAGGGTTTCCTCCTAATCCTAGAAAAGGGGACGAATCAATAGTGGATTGATTGTGAAATCCTTAGTGGGGAGCTAAGGTAGTGGATGTAGACCTTGGTTAGAAGGTTGAACCACTATAAATCATTGTGTATTTTTTTCATTCTAGCTTCCACAACCCTTCCACCCAAAAATCCATCTCTCCACCACTTGGTGAGCATAATCGGTTGAACGAATCGAGCCCCACACAACTCAACAGAAGCGCAAGACCGATTGTTGTCCACCCTTGGTTCACGTAGGGATGTATTATCAAGGTATGCACAATTAACTATTGTTTCAAATTAGGGATAAGGAGAAACTATTGAAGAACGTTTTGCCGAACCTTGAAGTTTATCGCCCAGTTGCCCAAGCAATCGTTGAATCTGTTGCCCAGACAATCGCTCCATCAGTTGCCCAGGCAATCCGACTATTTCCAGTTGCCAAGGCAATTGAGTTGCTCTTGCACTCAATTACCAAGACGTTCCATTCAACTACCACTCTACGACTCACGGTAACCCGGCATATTCTCTCTTACTTGATCACATCTCTTTTTTATTTAATTGCTCTTTATTTTACTTGTTAATTAGAACTCCTACAATCACCAAATTGTGTTTTTATTTTCAGTGCGAGAAATTAGATTCCCGAAGTAGCACCAATCCCTGTGGAGACGATATCTTTCTATACTATAACTTGGGACGTGTACACTTGCAACAATTGTGAAGCACTTATTACATGCAACAAGTTTTTGGCGCCGTTGTTGGGGATTGTCAATAGCGACTTTGTTTTTATTTTCTTGCACCTTTATTTTTTTTTTATTTTTCGCATTTTATTTTTGTTTTTGTTTCTTGGTTTCAAAGGGCTAACAAATTTTGGTTTTTCTCTCATGTATGACCAGGGCAAGACTGACAGCTCCAGAATATCCCCTTGATTCAGAAATTGAACGTACCTTCCAGAGACTCAGACTCAGACTGAGAGCAACAGTGGCTGACCCACCTGTTATCCGGAACGACAATGTGAATGCCAATGACAATCAGAATGCCGAAGCAGGAGGTGGATTACCTGCTCCACCGATCCTTGTACGGAACCGAACCGTTCGTGATTATTTAGAGGAAGATCTTGACAGTCTCACTCCAAGAGTTGTCACACCGGAAATTGAAGCCGACCACTTTGAATTAAAACCAGTGATGTTCAATATGATCAATACAATTGATCAATTTGACGGTTCGGCAACTGAAGATGCCAGACAACATCTCAAGTCATTCCTGAAAATATACAATTCATTCAAGCTACAAGGAGTTCCTGCAGATGTTCTGAGACTAAAATTATTCCCCTATTCATTGAGGGATGGGGCAAAATCGTGGTTGAATAGTATTCCATCTGGATCTCTTGAATCCTAGACAGATTTATGTCGTGATTTCCTTGCTAGATTTAGTTCTACTTATATGGCTGATAATTTACATAACGATATTACTTCTGTTTTTCATGCAGATGATAAGTCCATGTACGAGGCTTGGGAATGTTACAAGGAGCTTTTACGCAAATTTCCCATGCATGGATTCCCAGAATGAACACAAGTGACGATGTTCTACAATTCGGTAAATACGCTGACAAGGATGATGCTAGATGCCTCGGCAAATGATATACTCCTAGACAAGTCACCAGAAGAAGCAATAGAGAATTTGAACAGGCTTGCGAAGAACGACTATCAGTTCCCAACCAATAGAAGAGGAATCATTAGACGAAATGCCACGATCAATGAGCTCGATTCATCAGAATCTATTACCGCACAACTGGCAACTCTAACCAACTTGGTTAAGAACATGAATTGACCAAGTAACACACAGAAGATCAAGGTAGTAGACTCATTTTGTGATTTATGTAACGGTAACCATGATCCTTCTGATTGTCCGTAGAACCCAGAGTCCAGTTTTTATGTTGGAAACTACAACCGGAACAACAATGTGATGTCTAACATATACAATCTAGCATGGAAGAAGTATCCTAATTTCTCATGGAGCAATCCGAACAATGCCTTCAATCAGAACAATCAGAATGTGCAAGTTTCAGGATTCTAGCAGAACATGCCTCAGCAACAGATGTTGCAACCAATGCCAACACCATCCAGTTCTTTAGAAGACTCTCTTAATGCTTTTATATCGAAAACTGATTCTTATATGGTTGATACTAATAAATTCATGAAAAGGACTAATGCTTTCATTGATAGGACTGAGATGAGAATGCAAAACCAGGAGACAACTCTCAAATCATTGGAAACACAATTCAGGCAATTTGCACGGATCTTGAACACGAGTCTTATGGGTGGTATACCTAGTGATACTAAAGTCGCAAGAGGAGAAAACCATGAGCAGTGCAAAGTAATCACCACACGGAGTGGCCGAAAACTTAAAGAAGCCCAAGCTCACTCAAAGGAGAACACTCAACCGAAAGAGCGGCCTTTTGTCCAAAAAAATGAGTCCAACGGTAAAACCTTTGCCAAAACTGATGAAACGGAGAATGCCTCGGCAACTGCACATACCTCAACAAGTCCTGATGCCTCGGCAATGCCATCCATCAAGTTCCAAACCAATGAAATGATTGACGACATCCGACTCCCACCACCATTCCCCTAGAGGTTGAAACGGAAAAAGCAAGAATATCAGTTCAAAAAGTTCCTTGACATCTTAAAGCAAGTCCACATCAACTTGCCATTGGTCGAGGTGATAGAACAAATGCCAAACTATGCTAAGTTTCTTAAAGACATTGTCTCTAAGAGAACTAGGCTAGGGGAATTCGAAACTATTGTTGTGACGAAAGGATGCATGGCCATGTTGCATAACCAAATATCGCCTAAGCTAAAAGATCCTGGCAATTTCACAATACCTTGTGCAATCAAAAATCACTATACCGGGAAGGCATTATGCGATCTTGGAGCAAGCATAAACCTTATGTCAAAATTCGTCTTCCAACGATTAGGCATAGGGAAGACGAGGCCTACAACTGTGATGTTGCACCCTGCGAATAGATCTTATGTGCATAAAGAGGGAAACATCGAGGATATACTGGTAAGAGTTGATAAATTTATTTTTCCCGCTGACTTTATTGTTTTGGATTGTGATGCAGATAAGTTTGCACTCATTATCCTTAGGAGACCATTCCTAACAAGTCAAACTAATTTTTTCCAAACCCTCAAGCAAGCCGAAGATCTAGAGGAGTGCCAAGTCATCCAAGCCACCACTGAATTCAACTTTGACATGGAAGAGAATTGCCTCGACAATTTTATTGCCGAACAAGAAAAACCTGAGGAGTTCAAAGAGTTGAACGACGAAGACCAAGGAAAAGCAAATTGGATAACAAGTTGACTAGGTACATACTTCGAACCATTGGATTATTCAGGTGAGGAAGGTAAACTCGAGAAACTCTCAATTGAACAACCTCCTATTCTTAAGTTGAAACCATTGCTAGGGCAATTAAAATATGTTTATTTGGGAACAGAAAACACATTGCTCGTAATTATTTCTATTAAATTGCAACCTACACAGGAAAAACAGTTGATTGATATGTTGATACTGCACAAAAAGGAAATAGGGTGGACAACTGCCGACTTGAAGGGAATTAGCTCGGCGGTATGTATGCACAAAATCCTTTTGACAGATGATCATAAACTGACGGTTGAGGCACAAAGAAGACTTAACCATGTTATGAAGGAAGTCGTGAGGAAAGAAATCATCAAGTGGCTAGATGCCAATATCATCTATCCTATCTCCGACAGTACATGGGTAAGTCTGGTACAATGTGTACCAAAAAATGGAGGTATAATTGTGCTAAGTAACGAAAACAATGAACTAATCCCAACTAGGAATGTGACCGGTTGGAGGGTTTGCATTGATTACCGTAAGTTAAATAAAGCTACTAGAAAGGATCACTTTCCTTTACCCTTTATTGATCAAATGCTTGACAATCTTGCAGGTAAACCCTTTTATTGTTTTCTTGATGTTTACTCAGGTTACAATCAAACAACCATAGCACCAGATGATCAGGCAAAGACCACTTTCACATGCCCGTATGGTACATATGCATTTCGAAGGATGTCGTTCGGATTATGCAATGCTCTGGCAACCTTCCAGAGATGTATGATGGCAATCTTCTCTGACATGGTTGAAGACTTCCATAAAATCTTCATGGACGATTTTTCGGTATTTGGGGATAGTTTCGACAATTACTAACACGATGTGAAGAGTCCGACCTAGTTCTAAATTGGGAAAAAGTGTCACTTTATGGTAGATGAAGATATAATGCTCGGCCACAAGATCTCCTCCAAAGGAATTGAATTCGACAGAGCCAAGGTGGAAGTGATCGAAAAATTTCCACCACTAAATTCGGTCAAAATGATTCGAAGCTTTCTCGGTCATGTAGGTTTTTATATAAGGTTTATTTATATTTTTTCTAAAATTTCTAAACCTTTTGTGTAACTTGCTTGAATAGGATAAAGTTTTTGATTTTGATGAATCATGTGCCACGACATTTAAAAACATGAAGGAACGACTTGCCTCGGCACCAATTGTCATTCCACCTGATTGGTCCCTACCTTTTGAACTCATGTGTGACGCAAGTGATTTTGCGGTAGGTGCTATTTTAGGCCAACGAAAAGGTAAAATCTTCCATGTAATATACTATGCTAGTAAAACCCTTAACGGTGCTCAATTGAATTACACCACAACGGAAAAGGAATTACTAGCAGTAGTTTTTGCATTTGACAAGTTTCGTTCATATTTGATTGGTACTAAGGTAATTGTCCATACTAATCACTCGGCAATTAAGTATTTGATTGCTAAAAAAGATGCCAAACCTCGTTTAATACGTTGGATTTTACTTTTAAAAGAGTTTGACATTGAAATTAAGGACATGAAAGGAACGAAGAATCAAGTTGTCGATCACTTGTCAAGGCTAGAAGGTGGCAATAAGGATGATGACACTTGGGAGATCCACGATGCATTCCCGGATGAGCAGTTGCTAGTTGCATCGGTAACACCATGGTATGCCGATTTAGTCAATTTCTTAGTTAGTGGTATTATGCCTTATGATCTTACTAATCAAGGAAAGAAGTGGTTCCAACATGATGCTAAGCATTATTATTGGGACGAGCCTCTTTTGTTTAAACAATATGCAGATCAGGTAATAAGGTGATGTGTTCCCGAAGAGGAACAACAAAATGTGCTACAACAATGCCATTCTTCACCCTATGAAGGACATTTTAGAAGTACTCGAACCGCGGCTAAAGTTTTGCAATTCGACTTATATTGGACCACACTTTACAAAGATGCCCAAGAATTCTACAAGCAGTGTGATCATTGTCAACGAACGGACAATATTTCTAGGCGACACAAGATGCCACTACAGTACATCCTCGAAGTGGATTTGTTCGACGTGTGGAGGATCAATTTCATGGGGCCTTTCCCATCCTCATTCGGTAATTTATACATCCTACTTACCGTCGACTATGTGTCTAAATGGGTTGAGGCGGATGCAGTTCCCAGAAAAGATTGCAAAATCGTGCAAAGATTCTTGCAGAAAAATATATTTACACGGTTTGGGATGCCAAGGGCAATCATCAGTGATGAAGGCAAGCACTTCGACAAAAAAATTATTGCCAAGATCTTGCAACGCTTCGGAGTATCACACAAATTTGCCACGGCATATCACCCATAGACGAACGGGCAAGCTGAAATCTCCAACCGAGAATTAAAGGGTATCCTTGAGAAGGTTGTCAATCCCTCTCGAAAGGATTGGTCATTGAGGTTAGACGAGGCACTTTGGGCCTACCGAACTGCATTTAAGACACCCCTAGGTATATCTCCTTTCTGACTTGTCTATGGCAAGACTTGCCACTTACCGGTTGAGATCAAGCACAAAGCATATTGGGCTATCAAAACCATGAACATGGATTGGGAGAGTGTTGGAAAAAAGTGTTTGCTGGACCTTAACAAGATAGAAGAAATCTGTGCCTTAGCTTACGACAGTGCAAGAATCTACAAGGAGAAAACGAAGCATTGGCATGAAAAGAAGCTATTGTTGCGGCAATTCTTGCCCGGGGAATTAGTACTCCTCTTCAATTCTCGACTAAAACTCTTCCCAGGAAAATTAAGATCGAAATGGTATGGACCATTCGAATTAGTAAAGTCATTCTCCCATGGTGCTTTGATAATCAAGTCCACCACTGACGAACATGAATTCAAAGTTAATGGACAAAGATTAAAGCACTATACCGACACCCATGTAAAGCGCAACAAAGAAGTGGTCACTTTAAGAGATGCACGATCACGCTCTCCTTCCGTATTTTTATTTTCTAATTTACTTTTAATTTTGAACTTAAATTTTGGTTTTATTTCGTATTTTTATTTTTATTTATGGTTATTTTATGATAGTTTTATTTAATGTTGGTTATTTTCTTTTTAGGCTCTAGTAGTTTTCTTTGTTTTTCCACATCAAGACTCACAACTATCATGCCAAGGAAATCCCCTGCACCGACCACTTCCAAGGCAACAACAATTGCTTCGGCAATTACGGATGCCCAGGCAAGTGAACCTGCCTCGGCAAACATAGATCAAACCGAAGAAATGTTCTTCCCCTTGACACACCGATGCTATTCATGCGGTACCAGCCACACACATCCAACCACCGTGAATCGGCCAAAGAATCAAGCAAACGGCCCGAAAGAAACTCATCATACAAGGTGACGACCTTTCCAACTAACTCATTTGCATTCTATTTCATTTTTAATTTTAGTACTTGCATGTATTGCTTCTCTCGAGTTTGGGGGGTTGTTTCTAGCTAGTTTCATGTTTAGTTGCATTCATCTTTAGTAATCGCATATAGGTTGCATATGTTACTTGTCATGCCTTTGATTGGATTTAATTACTTAAGACTTGTTGAATATCCAATGATAAATTTATGCCATTGCACTTAATTGAAAGAACCTTTAATTTTAGGATTGCATGAAAAGAACTTAGAATCTTACTATGATGTTAAATAACATTGACACCGTTGTGACTTGTTGATTGATAGAAACTTAGTGAACTTAGGTTGCTTAAAATTTGGGTAAATTAAAATTGAAAATTAAAAGTTAATTTCTTGCTAGAGGTGCCCAAAACTAGCTCTAGTAGTTAATGCACATTAAAGAATCGCTAGAGATTCCCAAAATTGGCTCTAGTCGACTAAAATAAAATGAGAAATTGTTGAATCGCTAGAGGTGCCCGAAATTGACTCTAGTGAAAACAAAAATAAATACCTCGACAATTAAATTGTTAAAAACCTATTGTTCACATAGAATCTTGAAAATCAACTTGTACACAACTACCCACACACATTGTCACGAGCATTATAGTTTGATTACGAGTAATTTTTGTGCTATTCGAAAAATTAAAAGGTGATCCTACTTTGTGTCACGGTTCTGAGGATTGAATTCAAGTTTAAAGCATGTCTTTGATGATTAAAGTTTTAGTAGATAATTGCTAGTTTGCATTGCTTGAGGATAAGAAATATTTCGAGTTTGGGGTGCGTTAAGTGTTCAAAAGTGCTATTTTTATTCCCTTTTTACTCGTATTATTGTTAGACTTAGGCTCATATTAGTTGCATTTTTAGTCATTCATGCATATTTGCGTTGTTTCCTTTGTGGTTGTGTTCGATTTCATGTTTTGGTTAATTTTGGTGGAAAAAAAGGGTACTGGTGGAGGTTATTTTATGCGTGCAGGATAATTGCCCGGGCAAGCTGGAAGTTGCCGAAGCAACTGGAAAAGAAGAAAAGGAAACTACCGATTTCTTTGGGGGTGAAATCCATACAATTCAGATAATCATGAAGGAAAAGGATAAATCCTAAAGGAGTTGGAGTTCCATGAAGAGATCAAAGGGAGATTAAATTCTAATAGTTTTAGGAGAAGTTTTTGGAGGAATAAAAATATATTAAAAGAGATTTATCTCTTTAATGTTATTGAATTTCAACTTAACTTCCTCCCCAAGAAAGACTTTGACCTAGCCATCTTCTATATAAAGAAGACATAGCCGCAACCCTTGGACATGTTCGGTTAGAGAGAGAGACGAGAGAAGGCTGCTGCTCGATATCATCTTCTTCTTCTTTCTTGTTCGATTACATTCATGCTAGGGATATTTTATTTTGTGTTTCTTTTGAACCTAGCCATGAACAAAACTTTATTTGGCTTGGGTTATTGTGTTTTTGTGGTTGTGAGGAAGATTGTGTTTGTTTAGGAATTTGAGTTAGCAATTTTAATTCAAGGTTTGTTCATTCTTGGTTCTTAATTTTGTTTGCGAGTGAATTGGGAGAGGATCTCATGAATTCATCCATTTATCTAATATCAGGAGAGCTAGATTCAAGAAACGAATGATCATGGTCTTTATTTAATCAATCGACGGTGAAGACTAATTCGACTTAGGGATAAGTTGCGAATTTCAATGGCTAAAAGAAGCGTAAGACCGGTTGTTGTCCACCCTTGGTTCACGCATGGATATATTATCAAGGCATGCACAATTAACTAGTGTTTCGAATTAGGGATAAGGAGAAACCATTGAAGAACGCTTCGCCGAACCTTGATGTTTGTCGCCCAGTTGCCTAGGCAATCTCTGAATCAGTTGCCCAGGCAATCGCTCCATCAGTTACCCAGGCAATCGAGTTGCTCTTGCACTCAATTACCAAGACGATCCATTCAACTACCACTCCACAACTCACGATAACCTGGCATATTCTCTCTTACTTGATCACGTCTCCTTTTTATTTAATTGCTCTTTATTTTGCACAAACAATCTCCTTAGGAGGATTCTCAAAGTTTGCTTCTTTGTATCCAACTTTAGGAAATGGGTTACTAGAATTTGGGGTATAAGTCTAGGATTTGTGAGGTTATCTTCTTTAGCCTAAAAGAAAAGATAAATTAGTGAATTTGTGAAATCCGTAGTGTGGTAGCTAAGGTAGTGAATGTAGACATTGTTTAGAAGGTTGAAATCCTTAGTGTGCTAGCTTTGGTGATATTTGTATCTATTTTGTTTCGAGCCTTTGAGTTATGGTTTTAACCATTACTTTGTATGGCCTTATTTATAATCTAGAGACGTTAGTTTTTCGTGTTTTTATAGGAATATGTACGAGTCATGTTTGTTTACCTGAGATGTAAACTCATTGTATTTTTTAACTTTTTTCTCTTTTAATAAAACTAGCATACTCATATTCAAAAAAAATTTCTGAAATTACTAAAAATATCAAATAAGCACTTCAACCACGACAGAAATCAAGTACATATAGATCAACACGTTAACACAATAACTACCAGAGACTTTTCAATTGTCAAAGATCTTAATTGATACAATTATCAAATTTGATAGCTCAATTGAGTATATTTTGAATTCAAAAACTTATACACCCTTAGGTCATGGGTTCTAGACCCACTAGGAGCACCCTCTTCCTTCTCCTAGAGTCTCCCCCTTCCCCTCCCCTCTAGGTAAAATTAGGATTAGAATTAGGCTTTGTAAAAAAAAACTTATACACCCTTAAGCCTTATAATAACTATGACAAAGTAATTGAGATCCACTAATATGTTAAATCGTAAAAGTAATTTTATATTATTTTATCTTATATGTGTTTGAATCCAACAATTATTTTAAAATATAATAATATTTTCTTAATAAAAAATGACAAAGTAATTAAAAAAATTTAAGTGTACTTAAAAAAAAGTTAAAAGTAGTTAATAAAAAAGGTGCAAAAGCAATTTACGGGGAAAAGCAAACAGAATCGTTGTTTCCGTTCGCAGGTTAGTAGGTTGGCACATGCATTGTAGGAGCACCATCAAAGTAGGATTTCAACATCGGCTTGTTTAAAGTACAGTACTTAGATTTATTTGGGCTATTTATTCGTAGGACCTTATGGTTTTGTATTGTAACTCGTATTTTAGATTTATATTGTGAGTCAAATGCTTTTATATTGTAATTTAAATGAAGCTCCCTTGTAAAAGTTTTTAACTACTTAACTATGTTTCAAAGTATTTTGAACTCAATGTATTTTATGAAAATGAATGTCGATTGACCTAAATTAGGTCAAAATTTTTTGATAGTGGGATGAGCTTGAAGCTCAAATATGACATCCAAGTCGAGGATATTACACAAACAATCTCTTTAAGATAAAGTTTATTTTATTTTATATGTGTTTGAATCCGACCATTATTTTAAAAATGTAATTGTCTTTGCTTAATAAAAAAATTTAAGTGTACTTAAAAAAAGGTTAAAAGTAGGCAATTTTAGTTTAATAATCCTTTTTTAATTATTATTTGGGAAAATGGCTCCCTTAAAATAATATTTGGCAAAATGACCCTCAAACTTGCCACGTCGGAAGACCTCGCGTTGTGTAGGACGCGAAGTAGGATATCGCGTTCTACACAACGCGATTTTAGTGTACCTGACCTTGTTGTTTGTGTTAACGGTTTTACAGTACCTCGCGTTCTGTAGAACGCGAGGTCGACGAGAATTTGAAAGGGCGGCTGAATATATCGCACAGACCTCGCGTTCTGCAGGACGCGAGGTCTGTGCAAATCTGACATGAAGAACAAGGGAAAACAAGTGTGGGTAGGCCTGTTCGAGCCCAATTTCGAGCGTGTAAATCGTATATTTTTAGCGATCATCGAGTTTGGGGTCGTAGTACTGGAAATTGTCTATAGTATGATACCAACATTGTTAATTTCCGTCCATTGTACAATAAATTAAAATGGCTTTGAAAACCCTATGCTATCAAGCCTTTTTTTAATGAAGTTGCATTTCAACTAATGTCGATTTTCGGTTTAGTAATCCCATTAAATTTATTAAAAACTGAAATTAAATAAACATTATAAAGTTTAATTATAATATGTAAACAAAATTATAATACGACATTATAAAATTCAAATGTGTTTTACATAAATATTAAAAACATAAGTACAAAACAGTAAAAGAAAAGACTAAAAATGCCTATGTCCACCCGTTCCGCAGTCGGGTGGATGACGCTCACGATCCGGATACCTCCTCCGTCCATCGTGTGGTGGTCCCTGATCCCCATCATCCTGATCATCGTGCGCGATATGCGGATCTGTGCTGGGCCCAGGCGGGGAGTAAAACAAGCTACCGATCGGCGTACTCTCCACAATGGGAAACTCATACTGAGAGTGCAGCTGTGGATAATCGATAAGCTGAAGGTCAGTCGTGGGCATATGGGGACGATAGGAATCAGAGGAGCCGAACTGGGGTGGAGGCATCGTCTGGTGGAAACTCGATGGACCGCTATAAGCATGAAATGGTGCGACAGAAGATGATGCCCATGCAGTGTCATATCGTGGTCTCGGACCGCGCTGCGTCGACTGCCTCTGGCTCTGGCTCTGGGTCGCTCGACGGGTGCCGCGTGGGCGGTTTTGGGGTTGCTGGGGAAGCCCTGCAGCACGCTCGACCTGAGTAAGGATATGCGGCATCCCATTGTTCTTATACCACTGGTCATAATTGAAAGCGACCGAATTACCCCCTTCCATAATTTGTTGGAGAAATTGTGGGCGTCTATCAAATCGGTGACCCCAAAGCGCTATCCAGGTAGCGTGGTGCTCGGCCCAGTCAACCTCCGTCTTCCCGTGGCGCGTAAGATTGTGAAAGCGGTCCAAATTTTGCGGAGGGGCTAGAACATTTTAGATGTACCCGAACTGTCGGAGAACCCTATCCGTAGAAAGCCACACGCAAATTTCGTAGTTCAGCAGCGGCACGACGGAAATCCAGAGGTCTCGGTCTCGCAAAATATCTGGTGGAGTAATCTGCTGAATCTCCTCTGAATCGTAGGGCCTCCACACGAACTAAAAAGAATGAAAGCGTTTGTAACGGTTATATGAAATATTATTGGAAAATAGTATGAAAAAATTCAAATTAATATTCGAATTACCTGGTCCTCCGTCAAGGCATCGAAAGCATGCTTGTATTCTTTTTGGGAGTTCGACAGGCCGGTGTGGGTCAGTGTGGTGGTCCACCTATAAATAATGAAAAACATCGTTAAATAAAATAATTTAAAAATAGAAAAATATAGTAGATTACGTAGTACCTCCTTAGAAGCGGAAATAACATAGCGGTGGGCTGTCTAAGCTGTGGTCTCAAAGTAGGCATCTGAAACCAAACCCAAGCCTGTAGGAATAAACAACATCCTCCCATCGATGCTCTGGAGGCGTCAACGTTTCTGCAGAGGTCTCTGATAAGAAACGCCAAGACAGCTGACCCCCAAGATTTTCTTCAAGATTCATTTAAATCTGTAAGATGACGAAGCCACATCACGTGCACCTTTGTGCGGGATTTGTCTGGCATTAATATCCCGCCAATAATGCGCAAGATGTGGGCTCGCGCACACCGCTGTGAAAATAAAGATTTAATAAAGACATCCTAATTAAAAAAATTGTAAGTTCATCCTAAATTTAATAAAGGCATCCAAAGAAATTAGTAACTTAATCCTAATTTGCAAATAAATATTTGTAACTTCATCCTAAATATTTAATGTAGGCAACCTAAATATTTAATAAAGTCATCATAAATATTTAATAAAAGCATCCTAATTTTCAAGTACTGATTTGTAATTGCATCCTAAATTTATTAAAAGGATCCTAAATATTTAATGAAGTCATCCTAAAAATTTCATAAACCATCCTAATGTTCAAATAAATATTTTTAATTTCATCATAAATCTAATAAAAGCATATTAAATATATAATAATGGCATCCTAATTTTTAAATAGAAAAAATACCTGAAGTGCAACTACATCCGCATTGGGGGGAGGGGTTCCAAACTGGGCCTCCAAGTATGATAGATCGATTTTTCCTCCGTCCCACACGTCATCAGGGGGTATCACGCCCATTTCTGCAGCAAATAGAGTTGGCCAATCACCGTTTGTCCGACGTGAAGTATCGGGTGCCAACATCTATAGACCCTTTAAGGTACTTTGTATGCCAAATTGCGGAAAATGCTGATGTGGACATGATGATGGAAACCCACTTCGACTATTCAATTGGAACGCCCCTCAAGCTGTATGCATCGTTCTCCGAGTCTAATCTAGTTATCCAAATACCAAGCTGGGGTCAGGCGAATTTCGACTTCGATCCGAATGCCAACGTTGATAGCCCGACCGCAGGTCTACGACGTGATTTTAACCTACTGTGCCAAGACAACGAGTTTGGTGCATCGTCATCTGCTCCTCCAAGGCAGTCGTGCGTAGCTAGTATCGGGTTCGACCTGAACCAACCCCCAAACGATTAATTCGATGCACCAACAAATGCATCGTACAATCCATACAATCCTTATAGTTTTGGGGGGGAGGGAACGTCAGCTCCTTACGTTGCGCACGACCATGAATCATCATATGGCCGGCACTCAATGTATGTCCCTGGCACCGACTACGGTCAACCATCTATGGGGAGACATTCTTCTTTTGGAGGTGAGGGAGCGTCGTCTTCTTACGCTATGCACGACCATGATTCCTCATATGGACGACACTCAACGTATGTCCCTGGCACCGACTACGGTCAACCATCTACGGGGAGACATTCTTCTTTTGGAGTTGAGGGAGCATCGTCTTCTTACGCTATGCACAACCATGATTCCTCATATGGACGACACTCAACGTATGTCCCTAGCACGGAGTACGTTCAACCATCTATGGGAATACATTCTTCTTATGGTGATCTTGATTTTGGTCTTGGAAATGCGGTTTGTGAGCGATCTCGTGAGAGGTCTCCCGCTCATCGACCCCCATCCACGCCTCGAAGGGTAGTGATCAATGAAGCTCTACTATTCCAGCTCCCGGAGGATGCTTCTGACGAAGAACCGATTAGAGAACCCGGGCCCGACAGAGACGAGCTGGGGCCATTCTATCCCGAACCAGAAGACTTGACAGTTCTACCGGAAGACACTACCGTTCCACCACCAGATTTGGACGAAGAACCGACTGCCACCAACTTTCTTGTAGACGCAACACCAATTTCTATGTTCCAGCCACCATCCTACTTCACAACGGTTGATATGGATGCAATGGACGTCCCTGATTTTCCGCATGACGACACAATAGATGGTCGAGTCAACCGTTCTGATGGTGAACTGAGAATTGGTATGGCGTTCTTGAACAAGGAAATTGCGGTGGCGGCAGTTAAGCAGTACAACCTTCGTCATAATGTTGAGACGGCAGTGGATAAAACCCAATCCACATACTACAAGGCTTATTGCGTCCAAAAAAATCAAGGTTGTAAATGGAAAATTCGTATATCAGAGTTGAAGAGGGCAGACAACCGTTGGAAAATAACAAAACTTGAGGGGCCCCATACATGCACCGTTGCTAGCCTCAACCAGGATCACAAGAACCTGGATACAAAGTACCTAGGGGACATCTTTTCGACACTGGTGAAAACAAATCCTACTGTGTCGGTCCCCACATGTCAGGCTGCAGCTCTAGCTGTCACCGGCTTCCGTCCAGGTTATTCGAAAGCATGGTATGCAAGGAAAAAAGCCAAAGAGGAAATGTATGGTCGATGGGAGGAATCTTACAAAGAGTTGCGCCCGTGGCTTAATCTCCTGCAGAAACACATCCCCAGAATGGTTGTCAAACTTGATACGGTTCTGGCATACGAAAATGATCGTGTCGTCCGAGGTGTTTCTCAATTCCACCGGTTATTTTGGACTTTCCCTCAGTGCATCAACGCATTCAAGCACTGCAAACCGATGGTCCAAATCGACGGCACATGGTTGTACGGAAGATATACACAGACCCTACTTCTAGCTATAGCACAGGACGGCAATCGCAAATGCGTTCCTGTTGCATTCGCAATCGTCCCGAAGGAGGATTTGGAGTCTTGGAAGTTCTTCCTTTAGAAC
The DNA here is from genome assembly GCA_030270665.1 of Hibiscus trionum. NCBI lineage: Eukaryota > Viridiplantae > Streptophyta > Magnoliopsida > Malvales > Malvaceae > Hibiscus > Hibiscus trionum. The sequence goes on from BSYR01000005.1 coordinate 35,506,981, forward strand.
CTACGAAAATATGTCCTTGATCCTGTAATACGAAGAATGGATGAAGGGGTGTGTGTTATTTCTGACAGAGGCACAGCGCTGTTGTGGGCGATAGAAAATTTGGGTAACTATTGGAAGCCTTCATACATTCACCACCGTTTTTGCTTGTGACACATAGTCGCAAACTACCTGCTGCAATACAAGAACCGTGATGAACGTCAAATGGTGCTCGATATGGGTACGTCCTTATGTCATTTTCATTTACTATATTATTTCTTACTCCCTTTTATTATTTCTTCCTCCCATAACTATTCAACTGTCATCCCGTAGGCAACTCACACTACAAACAAGAGGTGGCTGACCTGCTCGAGGAACTGAGAGCGAGAAACAAAAAAGGCACAGAATACCTTGAAAAAATCTCAAAGGAAAAATGGCTTCGATCGTATGACGAGGGTAAACGTTATGGTCACATGACAACAAACTTGGCTGAGGCAGTGAACTCATCACTGAAGGGAGTGCGGCAGTTGCCTATCACTTCCATTGTCAAAGCGACCTATTATCGTTTAGCTACCCTTTTTGCAACCTTGGGAAGGCAAGCAACTGAGTACATGGCTGGTGGAAACAAAGTCCATCCAGATTTCCGCACAAAACTGCATACTCAATTGGGCCAATCAAGACAGATGCAAGCAACTCTCTTCTCGCGAGAAGGACACTTGTTTCGTGTTGCAGAATTTTCCAGGCAGTTGGAAGGCATTCAGCACAACACTTACGTGGTAAATCTGAGGGATAGAACCTGCGAGTGCGGAATTTTCCAAACTTTCAAATACCCGTGCGCACACGCCATTGCTGCTTGCACTAACCAACGGATACAATACATGCATATGGTTGATCCGGTATACTTACTCGAAACGGTGTTTAAGGTTTACGAAAAAGAGTTTCCTCCAATCGGAAATGAGGTTGATCCGAATGCTGTGGACACTGAACCGATCATACGCCCAGATCCAGCACTACTTCGAGCCAAAGGACGTCCACCTTCTACAAGAATATACTGTGCCGAGGATTTGGTCGAACATCGAGAGAAAACCGGACAAAAGAAGCATTGTTCTATATGTCGAAATCTTGGGCACACAGCTCCTAAGTGTCCTAATCGCTCAGCCCCTCGTATTAATTAATTATTTTTAATTTGTATATGCACGTTCAACCATGACAATCGAATAAATAAAGTCAGTCTACTTCGATTTATACAGTACGCCGTCATATATTTTCAATCATTCAAAAAAATATGTTATGAAAGTGTTTTCGAAGCAACTTTAAATCAGCGTACAATGGACGAAATTTGACCGTGTCAATGTCATACGATAGAGAATTTCCAGTACTACAACCCCAAACTCGATGTTAGCTAAACATTTAAGATTTTTACGTATGCAATTCTGCTCGAACATGCCTATCGACATTAGTTGAAATGCAACTTCAATCAAAAAAACTATGATGGCATAGCGTTTTCGAAGCCATTTTAAATCATTGTATAATTGACGGAAATTAACTATGTTGGTGTCATACGATAGACAATTTTCAGTACTACATCCCCAAACTCGATGATCGCTAAAAATTTATCATTTACACGCTCGAAATTGGGTTCGAACATGGCTACTTACACTTGTTTTTCCTTGTTGTTCACTGGAAATGCATCACTGGAAATGCACAGACCTCGCGTTCTACAGAACGCGAGGTCTGTGAGATATATTCCAGCCGCCTTTTCAATTTCTCGTGGACCTCGCGTTGTGCAGAACGCGAGGTACTGTGAAACCGTTAACACGGACAGCGATGCCACGTAGACTAAAATCGCGTTGTACAGAACGCGAGGTTGTACCTCGCGTACTGCACAACGCGAGGTCTGCCGACCTGGCAAGTTTGGGGGCCATTTTGCCAAATAATAATTTTTGGGAGCCATTTTCCCAAATATTATTTTAAAAGGGGTTTTTCACCCTAAAACGCCTCTTAAGAATGTATACATATAGTCATAGTAGAGCCAACTATATCTTTCACTTTCATCTAACTTTCAGCTGCTGCCTTCTGCATATCATCTTTTGTAGAAACATGCAAAACTATATACCCAATCACAAACAAAAAGAAGCATAAATAATGAAGTGATCAGTAACGCCAAACATCTTATTAGAATAAATAATAAAAAAGGAAAATGAGAAATAAAATACTATCTTTTCCCCAACGTTTACATGTTGATCATGTCTTAATAAAACATTTTAAACAGACAATAAGCTAAAAATGGGTGTTTTCTTTTCTTGCTTTTAACAAGGTCTACCTTTTTCGGTTCTTGGCTTTTTTAGGGCAACGTGCTGTAATGATGCAAATCATTCCATGCTTGAACCCCATTCCAGTTGCTTGTTGTTGTGTTATCATTGCCATTGCTGCTAGTGGTTGGAGTCGGAGTTACCGGTGCGTAAGAATTCCCAAAGAACCATTCCGTGGCGGTTTCATTGCTCGTCTCTTTCCTTTGATTCCCGGCTGCTGATATTTCAGGTTTCGAAATCTCCAGATTCTGGAACAAAATGGGTTGAAGCTTTTCTGCTTGGCTGATCTCGACCGGAACGGAAGAAACAGTGGTGCTGTTTTCCCTTTGGTTCTCTCCACCGAAAAGCATAGCCAATCTTTGTTGCTGCAACTTCCAATGTAAATCTTGGTTTATGGAACTTAAAGACTCAATTGAAGAAGCAAGGCCACTGCTAACATTCAACGAACCCATCTCCTGAATTGCACCACTAAGGCCACTGGTAACTGAAGATAATGGATAACTGTTAAACCCCATCAAAGTGCTAGAGCAACCAGCCGGATCGAGACTGAAAGAAGGGCTAGTAGTACTATCTCCGAATGAAGCAAACTGGTTATAAATACCAGCAGCTGGTGAGGGGTTAAGTCTAGGAAACGACAACCCGCCGAGCTGAAAATCCATGGCGGGGGGAGAAAGGCCATGAAAGAACTTCAATCCACCCATTTCCAAAGTCGAGTCACCCGGAAGCCTCGAAGATGACTTTAGCTTCTTGTTCTTGCGGCAACCGCCACCGATCGGCACGTTACGCAGAGCCCCACCTTTGGTCCAGTACCTCCTGCAGGTCTTACAAAAATGCCTGGGTTGGCTGAGGCTGTAGTTGTTGTAGTAGCAGAATTTGGTGTTGGGAGAGTCACACCGTGGACACTTTACGGCCTCTTGCTGGTCTTGTGGCTGACTTGTTGAGCCTGTTTTCCGGTTGCCGTTGCTTTGGTTTTCTGCTGGTTTTACACCGGGATTATCGTGAGACATCATGGAAATCAGAAAAAGAACAAAAATGGCACTGTGGGCTTTTCTTTTTCTTTTTTTGTTTCAGTTTCGTTTGGCAAAGGCAAAGATGGTCAATTGATTGAATTCAGGCATGAGAAAGATGATAGAGAGAGAAATGGGGTCCTGTGATATTCATCAAACAAGGCTTTGGGGGTTTCTGTTTGAGGGCTGGATCTGGTGGAAATTGGAATAAATACAGAGAAGAAAACAAGTGGACAAAGAAAACATATCATCTGAAGCTGGTTCTGGGTCTGGGTCTGGCAGGGGCAATGAAACAAAATTCAGATACTCAGAAATGTATTATTCAAGTGCCATTTTTTTCACTAATAACAGAATCTGCATTTGAATATTTCTTTTTACTGAAAATTTTGTTAAAAATAATGGTTTTTTGGAAATAATAACTGTAAATCTCAAATGTAAATAAATAAAATAAACATAAAATAAGATACACTTTTCTCAAGCACAAATTTCTCAGGTGAAAAAAGTAATAAATTTCCCAAGCATGCAAATGCAAGTGCTAGTGAAATTCAAATGAAATTAAACATACATGTTGTTTGGTAGGAAAATGTGAATATAAATAAATGGGGTGAAAGGTATTTAGAAATACAGACTTGGGGTGTAAAGAAGTGTTAGCAATAGGGTGTAAAGAAGTCCAGTCTAACTCGAGTAGTGTAGAGTTCGACACGGCTCGTTAATAATCCGAGTTAAGTTTGAGCTCCCTCAACTCGAGTCAAGCTTGAGTAGTGCTGAGCTCGACTCAGCTCGTTAAGAACTTGAGCCGAGTTTGAGCTTGAATCGAGTGTTGACCGAGCTTTGATCGAGTCAGACTCGAGTAGCTCGCGATCTATCCCGTCTCGTTTATAACCCTATTTATAACAACAACAACAACATAGTTCACTTTCATTTTAAAAAATTAATATATTATATTTTCAAGTAGCTCGTCAGATTTCCGAGTCAGATATTGAGTAGTTTGGCTCGACTCATTAAGAACACAAGCCGAGTTCAAACTTGAATCGAGTCCAATAAAATTAAGTATTAATCAAACTTAAACCGAGTCAAATTTAATAACTAACGATCTGTTTCGTCTCGTTTATGGCACTAATCGAACAATAAATTAATAAAGCTTTTAAGACATTGTGATAAGCATATGCAAACGTATAAAAAAATTAATGGAGAATGGAGAGTGATGCATGGTCTATGAACATGAATGGGAGATGCATGTTGACATGCATGAAAGAAAGCCCGCTGGATAATATAAGTGAATCTGATAGAATATATAGATTTTTTTTAGTTACTGCAGCAGCAGTTTAATAATTGTAAGTGAAAAAGCAAATATCAGAGCATGCTGCCTGCCAGCAACAACGGCAGTGGTAGAGGCAGTGTCAGTGATAGAAGAAGAAACGAGCAATTAGTTAATGATATTCGGACAAAATACAAAACAAATGTTGATTATAAATATATATTTTTAAATTAATTATCACTCATAGTTATATATTAATTAAAATTTAAAACTTATACTATAATAACCCTCATCAATTTGTTGTTTTCAATTAAATAATATTTAAAAATCAATGAAAAAAATGAAGATTTTTAGTATCAATAAGTTAAAAATATCTACAACCAAAGAAGCAAAGCATTGAACGCAATAAATAGTTTCAATAGTCTATTTGATTTATTTTATTCGGTGATGCAGGTTCAGACAATATTGTTACAAGGATGAGAAAGAGATGTAGATAGCTTTATAGAGTTTAAAAAAAAAAAAGAAGAAGGACGAAGCTATAATATTGTGGTATTACATGTCTTGATTATTATTGAATTAAAAATAAAAAATATTCTATTTTTAATTATCGTCAATATTTTTTATTTAATACTAAAAACTTAGTTAATTATAAAATTATTTAAAAAAAATAAAATTTAAATATGTATTATAGTCTAATGTAAGCATGCGTTAAACATATTCTTTTAAAAATAATATTTGTAAGTGTATTGTATTCTTTAAAAATGTCATGAATAACTTATTCTTTTTTTTTTCTTTTTTTTAATAAAATTTTATGGCAATCAGGGATGGACCAATGGGGCTGGAGAGGACACCCCTAAAGGTGATTACAAAGTAGTATTTGTTCATAAACATATTCTTAGCCTTTGACAATGCGCATACACCTTGTAGACAATGCGATTTGAACTCGTGTCTCCTAAGATGAATATCATTTTTTTTCCACTAAAACACTTGTTAGATTCATTTTACCTATTAAATTTGAAATAAAATGTTTTTCTCTCTACATATTTCTCCAATTTTATATTTTAATCAATTTCACTCATTCATCATTAATGCAACCTCGCATGTTTAAATTATTCATTGTTGAGTGGATCGATTGAATGATCAAGACCAAGAGGGGGTGAATTGGGATTTAAAAACTTTGTGGAGTGAAAGGGCAATTTAAAAATGAAGAACAAAGGATTTTAGAGTAGTTCAAGTTCCAAATGAACTCTACATCCACTACCTTAGCTACCACTAAGGATTTCAACAATTCACTATTTGTTCTTCCCATTTTCAAGGCTTAGGAGGTAACCTTTACACAACCGGTCAAATTTTCTACCCAAAATTTGACCAAACCTTCACCAATATTCAAAGAAGAAATTGGACAAGAAGTATATCTCTCAAATACAAATTTGTCCCTAGAAATACAACACTCAACCTAAATTTGAAGATAGAATAAGAATTGGATACAACACAATTTGGGAATTACAAGAGATTGGAAATTTAGCACACTTGAGGTTGGATTTTTGCTTGAATGTTTGTCTTTAATGCAATAGTTGTTGCTGGTCTTCAAAGAGCTTCAATTTATACCTCCTCTATCAATTCTAGTTGTTTGGGTGGTTGGGGAATTGAATAGATCCGTTGGGACCCTCTCTTTCCACCATAAATGCACTTCTGCAGCTATCTGTATCGGTACACAGGGAGCCGTATCGATACATGTCTCAAAAAAGAAAGAGTCGTTGTACATAATAAATAGGGGGTATCGAAACGCACGTAAGCGTATCGATACAAGACAGGGAGTGTATCGAAACGAATAAGACCATATCGATACCTTTTTCTTAACTTAGCTCACTAGAAGTTTCCGTTTCGATACGAGGGTTTACCGTATCGATACGGGTCAACTGCCAATTTAAATTTTGGTTACCTAACAACTGACACCGACAGTCGAAAGCATTTAAAACAATCTGAATTAAAAATTCGATAAAAATCGTATCGATACGGGTGAAGCCGTATCGGTACACCATTCAAACTCTTTCAGTTTTTATAGAGGGGCGTATCGATACAGATTGAATTTGTTTCGATACGGTTAAGGGCGTATCGAAACACATTCTTCCAGTAGCCAACTTTGTAAAAAAGGTATCGATACGGCTGAAAGCGTATCGATACACCTGGACGGTTTTCAATAGTTTTGCCTTGGAACACTTAGAAAATATTTTGAGTTTGAGTTTTTCAAATCAGTGTTAAACTGTTGGTGATTTAAAACTTATTAAGGGACTTATAAAACAATTTTAAGTTTTTCAATTTGATCCTTAATGATTTAATTATAACAAAATCAAACATAGGTTTCACAATCTCCCCCTTTTTGATATAACAAAACTAAAACTTAAAATTTTTGACACTTTAAAAAACTTTGCAAAATTAACTCCCCTTAATATGAGCTAGGTAACTTTTAAGTTGAAAATAAAAAAAATTAAGTGTTGTGAGCTTCCCTCTCCCCCTTTTTGTTAGATCAAAAAAAATTGAGACAAAGTAAAGTGCATAACATAGGCAAAGGTATAAATAGGCAACATAAATATCATTAAGTTCAAAATAAAGCATAACATTAACTTAAAAATCCAACAAAACAGAAAATCAAAGCATAGGTTTAAAATAAAACAAACTGAGTCCTAAGAACATGAAACAAAGGTGCATAAATAAAAATATCCTAGATGATATGCATGAAATGCAAGGAGAAGCTACTAGGCATCATCATCGCCTTCTTCATCATCTTCATCTTCAATTGGATCATCATTCCTCATGCTATTACGCCACTCATCATGGAAGGCGGAGAGGGAAATATTCATAGAATTATGACCGCCTTCAAGAGAGGTTAGACGATTCTCCACGTTCGTCATCCGTGTTTCAAGGCTTGTGAAACGAGTATCAATCGTGGTAAAGCCCGAAGCCATATCCGTGCGCAATCCCGTGAATTGCTCATTAAGGAAGGTCATAAGAGCATCCATGGAAGGTCGAGAAGGAGGTGGAGGAGATTGAGAAACTTGTTCACCTTGAGGGTTTTCCAATTGAGCTGCGACCTCGGGTGGTAGCTCAAAAAGACGTAACCAATTACCATTAAAATAATGGAACTTACCCCTTGCAAGAGAGCGTTCATCAATGGGATCGGTGAGGGGAGTTGGGAAGTCATGCGAGCAATCAATGTCCTTGTGTAGAAAGAAGTAGCTTAGGGTCGTACCATAGGTGAAGGAAGTGACAAGAGAGGTGTGGCGATGTTGCACAAGATAAACAATCTCCGCAAACATGATACGAGCAAGGTTTGGACGTTTTCTCTCACAAAAGCAACGAATCCAAAAGTCATCCACTTGACGGATGGTAGAGTACTTTCCTTCGGAAGGCCTAAGCCACCAAGAGACCATCAAATGGAGGATCCGATCTTGAGCGTTGAGGGCGGTGACGGAACCACTAAGAACATGGCCTAAAGCGTTCTCATCATCAAGGCCTTCATCCTCCAACTTAAAAACTTCACAAATTGATTTGACATCAAGAAGGATTTTCTTGCCCATGAGATAGGAACTAACTCCGTTAACAACCCCATCACGATTAGCACAACATTTGGCATTAGCATAAAAGATTAAAACCAAAAGACGAAAATAAGAACCGGGAATGGAGAGAAAATCCATAAACTTCCAACGTTGAAGCAAAGGGAGATATTCAAATTTGAATCGCTCCGAGTCAAGAAAAGGAATAGATATTACCCTTTCCGGACGAATCTTGTAGTTTTGAAATTGACGAAAATAGGTGAGAGCTCCGGTGGTTTGAAAGGAGTGTTCATAGATTTGGGCGAAATTCGGACGAGCACCCTCTCTGGGATTAGATGATTCACCGGTTTGGTTTAGACGAGATCTCTTCCTAGATGGTGCCATGAACTAGAAAACAAGTGTATGCTTTTAGATTCCTTCATTCAAGTCATTGAGAAATCAAAGGTCAAGGTAAAAAAAAATTGCAAAATAAAATTTGAAGAAGAAATTTTGAAAGATAAAATTTTGTTACGAAGACAAAAACAAAAGAAAGAAAAAACAAAACAAAATAAAATAAAAAATAAAATAAAAGAAAAAGAAAGGGTTTTACCTTGATAGGGATTAGAGAAGAATGAAGAAAAGCCTAGCACCAAATTGATGAGAAAAATGTTGCGTGTAAAATAGTCTATCGCAATTGAGTGCAAGTGTACACGTCGCAAGTAATAAAGTGATACTAGAGTATCGGATATCGTCTCCACAGGGACTGGGCTAACCATTTCCTTCGCTATCTGCATAAAGGGAAAAAATAGAATAAGATATTGTCACGAAAATAATAAAGAATACTTGAAAATAAGATTAAAGAAATCAAGATAGAGAGAATGGGCTGGTATTGAATTGCTCAATAGTGCAGGTATTGCAGAGTTAAGGAAATCCAGTTCTGTCGTCGCGCCCGTCGCGGCAGCACCTGTCGCGGCAGCAGTCCGTTGATTGTCGCGGCAGCAAACACTCAACTCCGTACTTCAAGTTTGGCAAGAATCCCAGATGTGCCTTGGCCTATCCCTAGGTCCAAGTCTGTTGATGATCACGTCTTTGATGATACCTCCCGGCGTGAATCGAAGGATGAACACCGATGTGGATGAATTCTTCTTTAGCCACTTAACCTCGTCTTATCCTTAGGCCCGAGATAGTTCAACTATAAACTAGAGAACTTGCTCTTATTTCTTTCATATACTTAACTCTCCCGATGCTAAGTAAATAGATAACCTCACAATGCTCTCCCGATGCTCTTGCAAGATATTAATAACCAAAATAAGAGAACTTGAAGTTTATTTTATTTAACTGAAAATTCCTAAAACAAAAGCAACCCTTGCAACTACTTTACAAATCAACCCGTGGCCCTAGGGGGAATTTAGAACATGGTGTGGGAAGGAAAACGACTAGGGGTTGAGAGAGAAGGCTAGGGTAATCGGTTATGCCTCTAGGTTAAGATATATGCCCTTATATAAGCTTTGGGCTCAAGTTTTCTAATTTAACAAGGATTACAACTTTAAATTAAAGTATGATTCTAATAAAGACTAACTCTTCAAGGAATCTACTTTCCAGCCGTCCTCCTTGTTTCTTGGGATTATCTCTCCTTGAACTTTGGGCTTCGAATATCTTCTGATCTAGGGCTTGGAAAAATATGGTGATTTCACACGACAGACGGGCTGAATTTTCTCTATCTGTCGAGGTCCACTTTGCATCTTCTCCACAAAACTACTGTCGTCCTCTGTTGTCACGGCGGCAACCATGGCAGCATCGTCCTCCTTGACTGCTCATTCCAGCTTTTCTGCATCGCTGCCCAGCGCCTGCCACGATTGCTACCCTAGGTGCTGTTACGGCTGCTGCCCTGGGTGCTGTCACGGCTGCTGCCCTGGGTGCTGTCACGACTGCTGCCCTGGGTGCTGTCACGACTGCTGCCCTAGATGCTGTCACGACTGCTGCCCTGGGTGCTGTCACGACTGCTGCCCTGGGTGCTGTCACGACTGCTGCCCTGGATGCTGCCACGGCAGATACCTGTAAAAGTAACCAAATTTAGCAGTATCTGCTCAGTTTTATCTAAATGTGACGTTGATGCAAAACTTAACCTAAAATGCAGTTAAACATGCTTGAATGCAGCAAAAATAAGGATAAATGATGGGTAAAATATAGAACTTTTAAGCACTGATCACACCCCCAAACTCGAATCTTTGCTTGTCCTCAAGCAATTCAGACCTAAAAGAAAAATGAAATATTTTTGTTTTGGCTTTCAAACAGTGAACTTTCCCTTACCCGTCGTTCGTTCCCTGTGACGGTAGCACCCTGTCGGATAATCTAGGATCTGCCCAGAATCTCTCTATAGTCCTCGTGCAGTGTGTGCATGCTTGTGAACAGTTATATGCCAAGACTCTCTTAGTTTTACTAGAATATTATTCTTTAGCTTGTTTAGAGTTTTTCTTACGAGACTGGTTTCTTTCTTTTTCTTACTAGAGCCAGAATCGGGCACCTCTAGTTATTTCCCTTTTTTCTAATTTCTTCTCTTTTCTACTAGAGCCAGTATTTCAGGCACCTCTAGTTAACTGTCTAGAGCCGGTGATAGGCACCTCTAGAAGTTTTTCTCTAGTTATCTTCCTAGAGCCAGTGGTAGGCACCTCTAGGTTTCCTGAGAGTCTAGTCTCTTTTCTACTCTAAGTGCTAAGTTTTCTATTCTAGTTTGGCTAAAAGAAGTCTAAGCATTATAACAGTCACAATGGTGTTTAAGTTTTCAGAACTATAGAAAGGCTCTAAACTTCTCCTAAAACTATCCTAAAGTCGTTGCCACGATAGGGCTGTCACAGCAGGTCAGTTCAAGTCACAGTTTTCAGCCAACGTTTTCAATATTTTTGTTTTTTTAATAATAAAAATAAACTGAGTAAAGACACCAAAATTTAAACTAAGATGCACTCCATTAATAGAGGGATGCCACCCCCAAACTCAAGGGTTGCATTGCCCTCAATGCAGGACACAAGACATAAAAATGAAAAACAGAAAATAAAAATGACAGACATGTGAAACATCACAAAAAGATAATATATACAGCAGGCGGCAGAGAAAAGGAAAAAGAAAACTTAAGTTGTGCGGCTATCGTCGCTGCTGCTGGAGCTTTGTATGAGGAGCTGTCGGCGGGCAGTCTCCTTGAACTTTGTCGGGGGAGCTGTGGGTGCTGCCCTGAGAGTATGAGTGCTACCGTGGCAGAGGTGGAGGCAGAGCTTCCTCGGGTTGCTTGTATCGTCATTGCAAGGGTTTTTTCTTTGTTTACCTAATAACAAAAACAAACTAAAAACCAATATCAAATTTCTAATTCCTAAAATAATAAAGATAAAATAAGATAAAAATAAAATAAAATAAGTTAAATTAGGAGTGCCTTGAGGGGCATCTCCTAAAGTAACTACTCTCTGTTCTATTGATGCTTGATGGGTCGTTTACGGTACTTCTTGAAGTCCATCCGTACCCTCCATCTAGTGATTATTCTCATGGTGGAGGCTCCTTTCTTTCTCTTCCCTTTGTAGTCCATGAAGTCCTCCCTTCTTGGTAATGTTTCTGAGGGCATGAATATATGATTAGAAAAAATTAAATTAAATTCGGCCACAAACTTACCTTGTTTTCGTTGAATGTTGTTGTGGTTGAATGTAGCCCTTGCTGTTGTGTCTGCTGCTACAGCAGCCAGTTATTTTGACAGTCCGTTGTCAGGTTACTTTGCAGGTCAATGGGACATTGGTAAGCGCCATCACTCTCTATACCAAATTCTGTTGACCACTCGTAGATCTCCATCAGTAGAGACTTTGATGATTCTATGTCCACCGGCTTTGGTTCCTCTAATACATACAATGGAATTGGTGAGTTTTTAAAGAATTCAACATGTTCGTTTATTACCTGCTCATATTCCATCGGCGAGACATTGTCATTGGGTAGCTCTTTTAGGTGGTCGTGCGAGTGCCATGACGGGGATGGATGTGTGCAATCTTGGCCGGGTTTAACCGAGGTAGTGGGTTGAGAATTTGCCTCTGATGTGGTTGCTGCTTCAGCATCAGTTGCTGTCGAGGCGGCAGTTTTCGCTTTGACTGGGGTTTCTGCCTCGGAAGTGGTTGCTGCTTCAGCATCAGTTGCTGCCGAGGCGGCAGTTTCCGCTTTGACTGGGGTTTCTGCCTCGGAAGTGGTTGCCGCAGTGACATTCTCTTGAATTTCACTCAGCGTTGTTGTGGTGTTGCTCCATTCCGGTTCCTTGATCATTGCCATGGCAAGTTGTTGCTCAAACTCATCATGTGTTGGGTATTCCTTCACATGGGCATCCTCGTCATCTTGCCTCAGGATTTCAGGTTCATCTGTGGCATGAATGAGGGTCGGTATGCTCAAGAGTGCATCCATCTTGGCGATACTTTTGTCCATATAAGCCGACACTTCTTGAGTGAGTGCCATGAAGGCTTGCAGTGTGTCTTCTAAGGATTTTGACTGCTATTGAGGATGATGACATTGCCAGGGCAGGTCGGGTTCTGCAGTAAAACTGTTATGGTATAAAAAATTTTGCGGGTTTTGATCGTACCATAAAAAATTTTGCTGCTGCGGCACCGGCAGTTGCTGCCCCTGTTGCTGTTGTGGCAGCATATATTGTTCTTGTTGGTTCCCTCGTTGGTTGTCCATATATTCACCGAAAAATAGGGACGACTTTTGAATGCATGATTACCTTTACGGTAATTGCAAGAACTTTCCCACATCAGCTCTTGAATGGTTTTTCCTAGCATGTTAATGCTCCTTAAACATGTATTTCACCTGAGTTTTTTTTGATAAAGTAGAAAAAGAAAAAGAAAAAAGAAAAAAATAAAAAATAAAAAGAAAAAGAAAAGAAAAGTGAAGAAGCTAGGGTAAGAGTGTGTTGCCAGTCCCCGACAACGGCGCCAAAAACTTGTTGCGTGTAAAATAGTCTATCGCAATTGAGTGCAAGTGTACACGTCGCAAGTAATAAAGTGATACTAGAGTATCGGATATCGTCTCCACAGGGACTGGGCTAACCCTTTCCTTCGCTATCTGCACAAAGGGAAAAAATAGATTAAGATATTGTCACGAAAATAATAAAGAATACTTGAAAATAAGATTAAAGAAATCAAGATAGATAGAATGGGCTGGTATTGAATTGCTCAGTAGTGCAGGTATTGCAGAGTTTAGGAAATCCAGTTCTGTCGTCGCGCCCGTCGCGGCAGCAGTCCGTTGATTGTCGCGGCAGCAAACACTCAACTCCGTACTTCAAGTTTGGCAAGAATCCCAGATGTGCCTTGGCCTATCCCTAGGTCCAAGTCTGTCGATGATCACGTCTTTGATGATACCTCCCGGCGTGAATCGAAGGATGAACACTGATGTGGATGAATTCTTCTTTAGCCACTTAACCTCGTCCTATCCCTAGGCCCGAGATAGTTCAACTATAAACTAGAGAACTTGCTCTTATTTCTTTCGTATACTTAACTCTCCCGATGCTAAGTAAATAGATAACCTCACAATGCTCTCCCGATGCTCTTGCAAGATATTAATAACCAAAATAAGAGAACTTGAAGTTTATTTTATTTAACTGAAAATTCCTAAAACAAAAGCAACCCTTGCAACTACTTTACAAATCAACCCGTGGCCCTAGGGGGAATTTAGAACATGGTGTGGGAAGGAAAACGACTAGGGGTTGAGAGAGAAGGCTAAGGTAATCGGTTATGCCTCTAGGTTAAGATATATGCCCTTATATAAGCTTTGGGCTCAAGTTTTCTAATTTAACAAGGATTACAACTTTAAATTAAAGTATGATTCTAATAAAGACTAACTCTTCAAGGAATGTACTTTCCAGCCGTCCTCCTTGTTTCTTGGGATTATCTCTCCTTGAACTTTGGGCTTGGAATATCTTCTGATCTATGGCTTGGAAAAATATGGTGATTTCACACGACAGACGAGCTGAATTTTCTCTATCTGTCGAGGTCCACTTTGCATCTTCTCCACAAAATTGATGTCGTCCTCTGCTGTCATGGCGGAAACCATGGCAGCATCGTCCTCTTTGACTGCTCATTCCAGCTTTTCTGCATCGCTGCCCAGCGCCTGCCACGATTGCTGCCCTGGGTGCTGTTACGGCTGCTGCCCTGGGTGCTGTCACGGCTGCTGCCCTGGGTGCTGTCACGACTGCTGCCCTGGATGCTATCACGACTGCTGCCTGGGTGCTGTCACGACTGCTGCCCTGAGTGCTGTCACGACTGCTGCCCTGGATGCTGCCACGGCAGATACCTGCAGAAGTAACCAAATTTAGCAGTATCTGCGCAGTTTTATCTAAATGTGACGTTGATGCAAAACTTAACCTAAAATGCAGTTAAACATGCTTGAATGCAGCAAAAATAAGGATAAATGATGGGTAAAATATAGAACTTTTAAGCACTGATCAAAAAACCTTAGAGCTTTGCTTGATTTGAAACCCTCTTGAAGTTTTTGAGTTGTGTGAAAATATGAGGGAGGAAGAGCCTATTTATAGGCTGAAAACGGCTAGGGTTTTTAGGGTTTTAAGAATTTTAGTTTTGGTAAAAGTTGAAGACTTTAAATGTCAAAATTAAAGCTGTCTGTGCAATCGTGTATCGATACGCCTGAGGGTGTATCGATACGGGGGTAAAAGTGTAATTCCCATAAAAATGTCCGTTGAAGGATTGTATCGAAACGGATGCAATTCGTATCAAAACAATTGACGCTCGTATCGAAACGGGTTTAACCGTATCGATACCCTTTTACGGCAAAATGTATTCTAGGAACCTAATGAAGTGCTCGTATCGATACGTGTAGGGTCGTATCGATACCCTAAGCCCAGAAGTACATTTTATTTCTAAAGAACAACCATAAGCTCGATTTTAACACCTTTTAAAGGAATGCAAATGATTAATGAACAGTTCTAAGCATGTTTGAATAGAATCATACTCCCCCTGGCTATAGGCATGGACATTTTCAAGAGTTATAACACACAAACATGCAATTTCACAAGATCAAGCAATTTTAAGCACAAAGAGGTCCTAAAAGGTCAAGATAGGCTAGCTAGACCTAACTCTCTCCTAAGGGACCAAAACGCTCTTTGTCTAAAGGTTTTGTAAATATGTCCGTTAATTGATTTAAGGTGTCTACATACTCTATAACCACATCTTCTTTAAGGACATGATCTCTAATGAAATGATGCCTTATTTCTATGTGTTTGGTTCTAGAGTGTTGGATGGGATTTTTTGTTAAACATATAGCACTAGTGTTGTCACATTTTAGGGGTATGGTTTCAACTTTAATACCATAATCTAAGAGTTGTTGCTTCATCCAAAGGACTTGAGCACAACAACTCCCTAAGGATATGTACTCGGCTTCGGTGGTAGATAAGGCTACACTATTTTGTTTCTTAGAGAACCAAGATATGAGCATACTACCTAGGAATTGACAAGTTCCCGAAGTACTCTTCCTATCGATTTTGCATCCCCCATAAACCGCATCCGAATAAGCATGAAGGTTGAAGGTGGAGTCTCTAGGGTACCAAAGACCTAAACAAGGAGTATCTCTAAGGTACCTAAAGATTCTCTTAACGTCTATAAGGTGAGACTCTCTAGGACTAGCTTGAAACCTAGCACACAAGCAAACACTAAACAAGATATCCGGTCTACTTGCGGTAAGGTAAAGCAATGATCCAATCATAGAACGGTAAAGCTTAGAGTCAACACACTTACCTCCTTCATCTTTGTCAAGCTTTGTAGATGAGCTCATAGGTGTGGCTTGAGGCTTTGCATTCTCCAAGTCAAACTTCTTGAGCATATCCTTTATGTACTTTGCTTGATTGATGAAGATGTCATCCTTCTTTTGCTTTATTTGGAGTCCCAAAAAGAATGAGAGCTCCCCCATCATGCTCATCTCGAATTCACCTTGCATTAGCTTCGCAAACTCTTTGCAATGACATTCGTTAGTAGAACCAAAAATAATATCATCAACATAAATTTGATCTACTAAGATGTCATTTTTATACATTTTTATAAAAAGTGTAGTGTCCACCTTACCTTTTTCAAAACCTTTTTCAATTAAAAAGTTTGAAAGTCTTTCATACCAAGCTCTAGGAGCTTGCTTTAAACCATAAAGAGCTTTATTGAGTTTGAAAACATGATTTGGAAATTTTGAGTCTTCAAAACCCGGTGGTTGTTCCACATACACTTCTTCATTTATAAAACCATTTAAAAACACACTTTTAACATCCATTTGAAAAAGCTTGAAATTATGATAACATTTATATGCAAGCAACATCCTAGTGGGTTCCATTCTAGCTACGGGTGCATAGGTTTCATCAAAATCTATTCCCTCTTCTTGAGTGTAACCTTGTGCTACTAGTCTAGCTTTATTTCTCACAATGTTACCACTCTCATCTAGCTTGTTCCTAAAGACCCATTTAGTTCCTATGGTAGATTGATTACTAGGCCTATCAACTAATGTCCAAACATTACTTCTCTCAAATTGATTTAACTCTTCTTGCATAGCCATAATCCAAAAATCATCTTTCAATGCTTCTTTTATATTCTTAGGCTCTATGCATGAGATAAATGCAACATGATTCATTAATCTAAGAGAAGATCGAGTGGTTACCCCCTTGGATGAATCACCCAAGATTTCACCGTCTTTGACATAGTTGAACTCCCTTGGGTAGCTCACTTCCTTTTCCTCAAGAGCCAAGTCCTTTAAGGCTTCAAGAGGTGGATCTTGTGTGTCCTCTTCTTTTGTTGTTGGAATCTCATCCTCCTTTGAAGTTTGTCCTCCATTAAAGGTATTTATGATTCCTACATCATCATCATCACAAGAATCCTTCCTTGGAAGGAGGTTATCATCGAATACAACATGTATAGATTCTTCTACTACTAACATTCTCTTGTTAAATACTCGATAGGCTTTAGAGGTTAAAGAGTATCCTATGAAAATAGCTTCATCACTTTTTGCATCAAATTTACCTAAGTTGTCTTTTCCATTTTTTAAAGGGTAAACTACTGCAGTGGTCACTTTCGTTTACTGTTTGTACAGATTTAGTCACCACTTTTGAAAAGTGCCAATTAGTAGTCCTCTACATTTTTGATGTGTAAAGACTTGGTCACTCCGACGTTATACTCCGTTAATCCCCTAACGGATTGCTGATGTGGCTACAGCCTGTTGTTGAATATCACCAGATTCCCAAGGGTTTTGAGCCCACATCTGCTTTGCTTTTGTTCTCTCCTTTGCCCTCGCCCTTGCCTTGTCCCTCAAATCTCTTACAAGAGGGTTAATAGTGGTTTTAGGTTGTTGTTTAACCTTTTTATCGGACACCACTTCACCCTCAGATGTCGAAGACGGGGTCTTCACGGCGACGCTTTTGTTCGACCTCGAAACATGGGTTCTCGCTAGCTTCTTGATTTCTTGCCTCGCCTGTGTCAGAAACCATTCGACGGTCCTACTAGCCTTGTCGTACCCCAACATGTCTTGCAGGCCGAAGAACTCCCTCGCAACATCGATCGACAGCCTCGTTCTCTGGTCTCTGGGTCCGTTCGTCGTGTTAATCTTGCTGTGTCGGTCTCTCTTGGAAGAAGACGTTCTCTTCCCGGGTGTCTTCCGCGCCACTTCAGTCGCATCGTGGCTCTTTCTAGAACCAGGCACGTTGACGATGGTGTCGGCCGAGACAGAATCAGCCGCCATCAAGGTCTAGTTATGAAGCAACAGATCATGGTCTTGTTGGAGGAAAACACCATGATCTTGCACCACTTCGAACTCACATTGGTTGTAACAAGGAGATGGGAAGTTAAAGAAAGAAAGTGACGGATCTGCAGCAAAATGTGCGTGGAGAAGAAATGAAGAATCGGTATGAGCCATTGGGTCACTGCAGCCGCCATTGCTGTTTGAAGGATACATTTTGAACTAGAAAAAATCAAACAACCCTACCCTAAAGAGCTAGGGTATTTTCTTTTATAAAAAATACAAAGGGTTGCTTTACTGCCAACTTGTCCGTAAAATTAGAATATTGTCTACTTCTCTAATAAAGAAAACATGGCAAACACCAACTTACTTGACATTTCGCCATTGCTATCACACATCGTTCGGACAACAGCTCGGTGTTTCGTTTAAGACCCCAAGCTATAGCAACTTCATTCACCTGCAAAACCATAACATCGAAACAATGAAATTAAAATCAAATGGAAATAAATAAGCAAAGGGAAAATGGAAATGGGGACGTCGTATAAAAATACTGGAATGTGTTCTAAATCTTGTGATGTTTAACGATTTTGTGCAAATGGAGATTTGGAAGAAGAAAAAGAAGCTCACCATTGGAAGAAAAATAATTGGGTTTTTGCGAGATGATCGAAAACGAAACCGGATTGGGAAATTCATTAATGGCCACGAATCATATAAACGATTTACAGTTCCAAATACATCAGTGGCGGTGAGGTAGTGGTTGAAGGAGGAGAATTGAGGGTATTTGGCGAGGAAGCGAGTGATGTTGTGTGCATTGGAGGTGGTGGTGGAGAAAGAGATGAGGAGGAGGAAGAGGAGGGAGAGGGCGGCGGTCGGTGGAGGTGACATGGTGGTAGAGAAAAAGATGAGGAGGAGGAAGAGAAGGGAGAGGGCGGCGGTCGGTGGCGGTGACATGGTGGTGGAATTGGAGCTGGCGGTGACATGCGAGTGATGTTGTGTGCATTGGAGCTTGACTTGAAGACTTGGAAATGGTCGGCCACATCAGCAACCTTCCAACGTTATTATCCACGTGGGAATACACGTGGATATTGTCATTTAATTAATTCTGCCACATCAGCAATCCGTTAGGGGATTAACGGAGTATAACGTCGGAGTGACCAAGTCTTTACAAATCGAAAACGTAGAGGACTACTAATTGGCACTTTTCAAAAGTGGTGACTAAATCTGCACAAACAGTAAACGAAAGTGACCCCTGTAGTAGTTTACCATTTTTTTAAAACAAAACACTTGCAACCAAAAGGGTGAAAATAGCTAATGTTAGGCTTTTTAGATTTTAAAATCTCATAAGGTGTTTTCTTTAAAATTGGCCTAATCATTACTCGATTAACAATATAGCAAGCGGTGTTTGTGGCTTCCGCCCAAAAATATTTAGGTAAATTATTTTCACAAAGCATGGTTCTAGCCATTTCTTGTAAAGTTCTATTTTTCCTCTCAACTACCCCATTTTGTTGATGAGTTCGAGGAGCCAAAAAATTGTGGCTAATACCATTTTCATTCAAAAAATCTTCAAACCTTAAATATTGAAACTCGGTTCCATGATCACTTCTAATATGTGAAATTCTAAGTTCAAGATCATTTTGGGTTAGTTTTTAAAATGTGATGAATTTTTCTAAAACCTCATCTTTAGTACTTAAAAATAGAACCCAAATAAATCTAGAAAAATCATCAATAAGTACAAATGCATAAGATTTACCACCCAAGCTCATAGTCCTAATTGGCCCAAACAAATCCATATGGATAAGTTGTAAACATCTACTTGTAGAAACATCATTAATGGATTTAAAGGAAGACTTATGTTGTTTACCCTTAGAGCATGCATCACAAATTTTATCGTTTGAAAATTTAATCTTGGGTAAACCTCTAACTAGATCAAGGGAAACTAGTTTTTCTAAAAACAGTAATGCTAGCATGTCCTAGTTTCCTATGCCACAACCATGCATCATTTTCATTTTGAGCTACTAAGCATGCATGAGATGTATGTATGTCATCTAGATGCACCATGTATATGTTCCCTATGCGATGACCTATGAGCATAATATTATTAGATTTAATGTCAACAATTTTGCAACCATTTTTATCAAATAGAACATTAAATCCTTTATCACACAATTGACTTATGCTCAATAAGTTATGTTTAAGACCATCGACATATAAGACATTTTCAATGAGAATAGTAGAGTGATTACCTATGGAGCCAATACCTTTAATGTGGCCTTTGGAGTTGTCACCAAATGTCACCACTCCTCCACTTTTTGGCTTTAGATTCATGAATCTACTATTGTCTCCGGTCATATGCCTTGAGCATCCACTATTAAGGTACCATGAGTTTTGACTTTGTGTTTTGGCCTTGTAGCAATGCTCCCCCTACAAACAAAGATATTAAGCTTTTGTTTTTGGTACCCAAATCATTTTGGGTCCATGAGTGTTAGCTCCCAAAACCTTGGTTCCCTTAGGAATCCAAGATGACATAGCAACAATGTTATTAGATTTACAAGTTCCTTAGGAACCCATACACTTCTAATCCTTTTAGTTTTACTATGTCTTGGAAAGCTACCTTGTTTGTAGTAGTTAGTCTTTTTCTTAGGTTGGTTTGATTTTGAAGATTCACCTATTTCATGCTTGACACTACCAACATTTTTAAAAGACTCTTTGATCTTATTTAGCTCATCTAACACCTTTTGGTGTTCACTATTACATTGAGAGATAAGATTATTAAGGTCAACATTTTCGTCTTGGAAGAATTTTAGTTCATCTTTCAACCCTAAAATCTTTTTCTCAAATTTTAAATTAGCTTGAGAGAGAGAGAGAGTCATTTTTGTCTTTTAATTCTAAAATAATTTTCTTATTCCTAATGACCGACTCTTTATATTTCTCAACTAATTCATCATAGACTTCTTGTAACTCATCATATGCATCATTTAATTTATCATATGTAAAATCTAAAGATGATGAGTTAGAAGTTACCATGGAGGAATCTTCCTCAAGTGCCATGAGGCAAAGGTTGACCACTTCTTGTTCGTCATCCTCGGATGACTCCTCATCACTCCAAGTAGCAAGCTTGGCTTTGAGATTCTTCTTATTCTCAAAGCCCTTCTTCTTGAGTTGAGGGCACTTCGAACGTATGTGGCCGGGTTTATTGCACTTGAAGCAAATGATTTGATCATTTGCTTCTTCTTTGTTTTTACCTTTGAAGTCCATCTTTCTTTGAATTTTTCTTCCACGATTGGACCTCATGAATCGAGAGAACTTCTTGGCTATCATAGCCAATTCTTCAAGGCCATCCTCCTCACTAGAAGAGCTTTCCTCAAGTAGTGAAGCTTTAAGAGCTATTCCTATCTTCTTCTTCTTTTCAACTTCTAACTTCTCTACTCTCTTCTCTTCCTTCTTCTTCTCTTCTTCCCTTCCTTGTTTCATAATCTCATGAGTGAGTAGAGAACCCACTAGCTTATCAAGCTTTAGAGTCTTTAAATTTTTTGCCTCTATGATGGCGGTTCTCTTCCCATCCCAAGATTCGGGAAGTGAATAAAGTAGCTTCCGGACAAGCTTGTCTTCCGGTATAGTCTCTCCAAAACCTTTGATCCCATTTACTATGGTAGAGAAGCGAT
The DNA here is from genome assembly GCA_030270665.1 of Hibiscus trionum. NCBI lineage: Eukaryota > Viridiplantae > Streptophyta > Magnoliopsida > Malvales > Malvaceae > Hibiscus > Hibiscus trionum. The sequence goes on from BSYR01000005.1 coordinate 35,528,464, forward strand.
CAAACATCTTGGACACCGTCTCATCGGGCTCCATATTAAAATTCTCATAACTAAGATTGAGACTTCCAATCTTAGTTTCCTTGACGTCGTTGGTTCCCTCATAGGTGGTCTCAAGAGTATCCCATACTTCCTTGGCACTCTCAATGGATGAGACTTTGGAGTAGATGTCGAGTCCAAAGGAGCAAAAAAGCATGTGAAGAGCCTTGTCATTTATTTGAATCTTCTTTCTTTCATCTTCACTCATTTCTATCTTTTTCTTCAACATCATCTTTCCTTCATTGTCTCGCTTCAATGGAATGTAAGGACCATCTTCAATGACATCCCACACCAAGTAATCATTGGACTTGATGAAGAGGCGCATCCTATTCTTCCAAAAGGGATAGTTGTCACCATTGAAGAATGGTGGCTTTGTGGTGGATTGTGACTCATACATACTTGAACCGGAGGTAAAAGCCATGGCTTGATTTTTTGTTGATCTCACTCTTCCTAGGAACTCCTCTTGTGGTTGTGAATCCTTCAAAGAGGTAGGCTCTGATACTAATTGTTGAATGGATCGATTGAATGATCAAGACCAAGAGGGGGTGAATTGGGATTTAAAAACTTTGTGGAGTGAAAGAGAAATTTAAAAATGAAGAACAAAGGATTTTAGAGTGGTTCAAGTTCCAAATGAACTCTACATCCACTACCTTAGCTACCACTAAGGATTTCAACAATTCACTATTTGTTCTTCCCCTTTTCAAGGCTTAGGAGGTAACCTTTACACAACTGGTCAAATTTTCTACCTAAAATTTGACCAAACCCTAGAAAATTTGACCAAACCCTCACCAATAATCAAAGAAGAAATTAGACAAGAAGTATATCTCTCAAATACAAATTTGTCCCTAGAAATACAACACTCAACCCAAATTTGAAGATAGAATAAGAATTGGATATAACACAATTTGGGAATTACAAGAGATTGGAAATTTAGCACACTTGAGGTTGGATTTTTGCTTGAATGTTTGTCTTTAATGCAATAGTTGTTGTTGGTCTTCAAAGAGCTTCAATTTATACCCCATCTATCAATTCTAGCCGTTTGGGTGGTTGGGGAATTGAATAGAGCCGTTGGGACCCTCTCTTTCCACCATAAATGCACTTCTGCAACTATCCGTATTGGTACACGAGGAGCCGTATCGATACATGTCTCAAAAAAGAAAGAGTCGTTGTACATAATAAATAGGGGGTATCAAAATGCACGTAAGCGTATCGATACAGGACAAGGAGTGTATCGAAACAGATAAGACCGTATCGATACCTTTTTCTCAACTTAGCTCACTGGAAGTTTCCGTTTTGATACGAGGGTTTACCGTATCGATACGGGTCAACTGCCAATTTAAATTTTGGTTACCTAACAACTGACACCAAAGGTCGAAAGCATTGAAAACAATCTGAATTAAAAATTCGATAAAAACTGTATCGATACGGGTGAAGCCGTATCGGTACACCATTCAAACTCTTTCAGTCTTTACAGAGGGGCGTATCGATACAGATTGAATCTGTTTCGATACGGTTAAGGGCGTATCGAAACGCATTCTTCCAGTAGCCAACTTTGTAAAAAAGGTATCGATACGGCTGGAAGCGTATCGATACACCTGGACGGTTTTCAATAGTTTGGCCTTGGAACACTTAGAAAATATTTTGAGTTTGAGTTTTTCAAATCAGTTTTAAAGTGTTGGTGATTTAAAACTTATTAAGGGACTTATAAAACAATTTTAAGTTTTTCAATTTGATCCTTAATGATTTAATTATATCAAAATCAAACATAGGTTTCACATTCATTCTAAGTAAAAGGCTACAGAGTATGTGCTTGTATTGGTTTGATTGCCTTAACTATGAATTCTCGTACTTGCATTGCTAAACAAAAAAAGTGGATGCTTAAGAATACCAAAGTACACCAAGGATTAGTAATGAAAATTATATAAATTATGGCCATGTTTGGAAATTAGCAGATAGCTGATAGCGAATAGCGGATTATATTAGCTGATAGTTGATAGCTGATTGCATTAGCTGATTTGACTAGCAGATTGTATTAGCTGATTGTATAAAAGTGTTTGGTAAAATTAATTGATAGTTGATAGTTGTTATATTATTTAAACAAGTAAAATGACATATAAGAACATGATTATATTTAATACTTGTTTGAATAGCTTATTAGTTATCAATATTTTGTATCTACTTAATATTAATTAGATCTATAAAATTATTTTTAATATAACTTTTCTAAACATATTTGAATGATTTATATATTAATTTATTATTTATATAATTATTTTAATATAATTTAATTAATTAATAAATTTAAATACACATATAAATATGTGATAATAATAAGAAAAAAATAAATAGGATTAGCTTATAAATAGGGTGAGAAAATATTTAATTTATGTTATTTTGAGATTTTTGGTAACTGGTAAACGTAAAAGAGTCTTTACAACTCTAATATCAAACCTCTAATCTCAAAAAGCTCCTATTATGAGCTTTTTCAAAATTAGCGGTTTCACCTCAATCCGCTCTTTCAATCCTATGTTCACCAAACAACAATATTAGAGGATTTGACTGGTCAAACCTCTAATTATGCCTCAAACATCTAATTTTTGCTCAAACCTTTCTTTACCAAACATGACCTATGTAAAAAAAACTTCTCGATAATATAAAAAAATATTAATTTGTGATTTAAATTCATAGAAATGACTAGATAATATTTTCATAATTTTAAATTGATGACAATCAAGAATGAAATATTTTTAGCTCAAATACTTCATGATTTTCCCAACCCAAGAGAAGAATAGGAACGAAGTAGCTTTTGAATATATATATATATATATATATATATATATATATATATATATATATATTAAAATGTTGTGAAAATATGTGATATTTTGTTGAGTGTGTAAAAATTCTATTATTTACCCCCTAGTTAACCCATATTTCCGCTGCATTCAAGTATTATTCATTGCATTTAGGTCAGTTTACAGCTAAACATCACAAATATATTAAAAGGCACAGTTTCTACTGAAATTGGTTGCTTTCGCAGGTTGCTGCTGTAGTAGATAGGAGAGACAGGCGCTGGGCAGTGAAGCAGAAGAGCTGGAACTGGACGAGCAGTCAAGGAGGACGATGCTGCCATGGTTGCCGTCGTGATAGCAGAGGACGACATCAGTTTTGAGGAGAAGAAGCAAAGTGGACCTCGATAGATAGAGAAAATTAAGCCTGTCTGTCGTGGAAAACCACTATATTTTTCCAAGCCCTAGATCAAAAGGAATGCCAAGCCCAAAGTTCAAGGAGAGAAAATCCCAAGCAAGAAGGAGGACGACTTAAAGTTAGATTCTTTGAAGATTTAGTCTTTATTAGAGTTGTACTTTAATTTAAAGTTGTATTCTTGCTATTTTAGAAAACATGGACCCAAAGCCTATATAAGGGCATGTATTTCGACCTAAGGAGATGATCACGCATTCTCTAGCTTTCTTCCCAAAACCCTAGCTGTTTTCCTTCCCTCAACATGTTCTAAATTCCCCTTAGGGCCACGGGTTGTTTTGTAAAGTAGTTGCAAGGGTTGTTTTTGTTTTAGGAATTTTGAGTTCAATAAAATAAACTTCAAGTTCTCTTATTCTGGTTATTAACATCTTGCAAGAGCATCGGGATAGCATTGTGAGGTTATCTATTTACTTGATATCGGGAGAGTTAAGTATACGAAAGGAATAAGTGCGAGTTCTCTAGTTTATATTTGAACTATCTCGGACCTAAGGATAGGACGAGGTTAAGTGGCTAAAGAAGAATTCAACAATATCGGTGTTCATCCTTTGATTCACGCCGGGAGGTATCATCAAAGACATGTTCATCGACAGACTTGGACCTAGGGATAGGCCAAGGAACAGCAGGGATTCTTGCCAAACTTGAAGTACGGAGTTGAGTGTTAGCCACCGTGACAAGCAACGGACTGCTGCCGCGACAGGTGCTGCCGCGACGGGGACGACGACAGAACTGGATTTCCTAGACTTAGCAATACCTGCACTACTGAGCAATTCAATACCAGCCCATTCTCTCTATCTTGATTTCTCTACTCTTTTATTTAATTTTTCTTTATTATTTTCGGACAACTTTCTCAAATATTTTCTTTACTCTCGTGCAGTAATTCAAGGTGAAGCTATTAGCCCAGTCCTTGTGGAGACGATATCCGATACTTCCGTATCACTTTACTACTTGCGTCGTGTACACTTGCACTGCAATTGCGATAGACTATTTTACACGCAACAAGTTTTTGGCGCCGTTGCCGGGGACTGGCAACATAACTCTACCTTTCTTTTACTGCACTTTCCGTTTTTTTTATTTTCTGTTTTTCTTTGGTTTGTTCAAACTCTTGCTTTTCACAAGGTTTCTTGTTTATGCGCAGATCGAGACGAGGAAAAGAACCTGAGTATCCATTAGACCCGGAAATCGAACGTTCATTCAATCTTAAGAACCGACTTCGTCACATACTAGCCAGGAACGAGTACCTTGAGGAACAGTTAGAGACGATGCAAAACCAAGGGAACCCCCAGGGTGATCCTCCTGTCGGAGATGGAGAGATTATAACTCCTGTCAGTAACTCGCCCAATGCTGCCGTGTGACGGTCCTGTCGTGACTACATGTTGAATGATCATGTAGAACTGGAAACCACGCTGCCGGATATAGATGTTGACAACTTCGAGCTGAAACATGTTATGTTTAGCATGATCAACAATGCCGGTCAATTCAGTGGTGCTGCTACCGAGGATGCTAGGGAGCATCTAAAAACGTTCCAGGAAATTTGTGGTTCGTTTAGACTGCCAGGAGTTAATCCGGAGATACTGAGGATTCGGTTATTTCCCCATTCATTAAGGGACAGAGCAAAGACTTGGTGGGATAAACTTACGCCGGGTTCAATTAGAACTTGGGCAGATTTGTCTCGTGAATTTTTATCTCGTTTTAATCCTTCACATTTATCTGAGCGATTACGTAATGAAATTGCTACTTTTCAACAGGAAGATGACGAGCCGATGCACGAGGCCTGGGACAGATTTACTACTCTTATAAGGAACTGCTCATTGCATGGATTCCCCGTTTGGAACCAGGTAACTAAGTTTTATAATGCTGCCAATTTACAAACTCGTATTCGAATTGATTCAGCAGCAAACGGATTACTACTGGACAAAGACCCAGACGAGGCAATGCAAGTATTGAAAAATCTGGCTAAGAATGAGGAGCAGTTTCCGACAGCAAAAAGAGAGGGTAAACGGGTCCTAGCTGTTAAGGATTATGAGGCCGACAGCACGATGAAATCACAAGTGGCATACCTTACAAAGGCAATGAAAAAGCTCTTGAAATATGATTCAGAGCCAGTATTTGCTGTCGAGGAGGTATGTGAAATTTGTGAGGGAAATCATAGTTCGGATGAGTATTCTATACAGTTAGAAGAGGGAAAGTATGTTGGAAACTACAAGCAGAATTATAACTCCATCAACTATAATCCCAGCTGGAGAAAGGATCCCAAGTTTTCTTAGAGTAATCCTAATAACGCCCTGAATCCTCAAGCACACAATAATCAAAATCAGGGAGGACCTAGATTGCTGACTTGACAGCAACTGCAGCCGCAGCAGCAGCAACATCCACTAGCTGCCACAAACAGTATACTGGAACAGACTCTGGCTACGTTTATGTCTCAGACGGGAACTTATATTGAGAACATGAATCAATTTGTCAAGAAGACAGAGACATTCATGGATAAAACAGAGATGCGGATGACAAATCATGAAGCTACTCTAAAATATTTGGAGACTCAGATGGGTCAGGTTTCACAGCATATCAACCCAAGGCAGACTAGCGGATTTCCTAGCAATACTGAAAATGCTAGGCAGCCCACACATGAGCAGTGTAAAGCCATTACTACTAGGAGTGGGAAGAAACTACCAGGGCTAGAGAAGAAAGCTGAAACAGTGAAGAAACCAGCCTTGGACAGACCTGCCGAGGAAGCTGCCCCGACGGGTAACAAACAGCCTACTGCCGATGAGCCTGTCACGACGGCAGAAGCGACAGAGGAGAAAAATGATGAACCCAAACCTCCTCAGATTCGTATGCAGTGGGAAGGACGTATTGCTGATTATCGTCCCCCACCTCCTTTTCCTCAACGGTTACAGCAATTGAAGCAAGAATCACAGCTTAAAAAGATTTATGATATTTTTAAGCAGGTTCATATTAATATTCCGCTGCTAGATGATGTGAGGGAGATGCCCGGTTACGCTAAATTTCTCAAGGATGCCATGTCGAAGACATCTAGACTTGGGGAATTTGAAACGGTAAAGATGACAGAAGGATGCATGAGTATTCTACACAAGCATCCACCCCAGAAAAAGAATGATCCTGGGAGCTTCATCATACCTTGTGTAATCGGAGATAAATATGTGGGTAAGGCACTTTGTGATCTTGGTGCTAGTATTAATTTAATTCCAAAATCTGTTTTTTAGAAATTAGGTATTAGAAAAGCTAGGCCCACGATAGTAATTCTGCAACTGGCAGACCGCTCTTACGTTTATCCGAAAGGAAAAATCAAAGATATTCTGGTAAGAGTGGATAAATTTATTTTTTCTTGCTGACTTTCTTGTTTTAGATTGTGAAGCAGATGAAAACGCACCAATCATCCTGGGGCGACCCTTCTTAGCCACGAGAAGATCACTGATTGATGTGGGAAAAGGAGAACTCACCATGAGAGTGAACGATCAAGAGATAAAGTTGAATGTTCTCCAAGTTATGAAACATGTTGATGCAGAAGAGGAATGCAAGGTTATCACTGAAGTTACCCTTGACCAACCCTGCATCAGGTCGGGCTGTCACGACATCAACATTGGTCACTGCCTCGGCAACCACTTACAGGACTGTCATGACAATACCGACGACAACAACTCCTCAGAATCTGATACATCAGATACTGAAGATCAGGAGGAGGTAAATTGGATAGGAAATCGTCCAGGTAAGTTATTCGAGCCTTTAAATTACACCTCGGATAACCATGCAATCCAAAAGCCATCAACTGTTGAGCCCCCTGTTTTATAACTGAAGCCCCTGCCAGGGCAGCTAAAATATGCTTTTCTTGGTTTAAATGATATGTTGCCCGTAATCATCTCTTCCAAGTTGATGCAGGAACAGCAGTTAATAGCGATGCTGCAGCAGCACAAAAAGGTCATTGGATGGACGATAGCCGATATTCAAGGCATTAGTCCGGCATTATGTATGCATAAAATCCTTTTAGAGGATGATCATAAGCCGACTATTGATGCTCAAAGGCGGCTGAACCATGCAATGAAAGAGGTGGTGCGAAAAGAGATAATCAAATGGCTAGATGTTGGAATAATCTACGCCATCTCGGACAGCAAATGGGTGAGCCCGATGCAATGTGTTCCCAAGAAAGGAGGAATGACCGTGGTGACCAACGAAAACAATGAGTTAATCCCAACCAGGACTGTGACCGGTTGGAGGGTTTGTATGGACTATCGGAAGCTTAACACAGCTACCCGAAAGGACCACTTTCCTTTACCTTTTATTGATCAAATGCTTGATAGACTAGCGGGTAAACCTTATTATTGTTTTCTTGATGGTTATTCAGGTTACAATCAAATAGCTATTGCACCGGAAGATCAAGAAAAGACGACATTCACATGCCCCTACGGAATATATGCTTTTAGGAGAATGCCATTTGGACTATGCAATGCACCTGCCACTTTCCAAAGATGCATGATGGCCATATTCTCCAATATGGTGGAAGACTTCCTAGAGATTTTCATGGATGACTTTTCGGTCTTTGGAGACAATTTTGACAGCTTCCTAGGCAACTTACAAAAGGTACTCGAAAGATGTGAAAAAGCAAACCTAGTTTTGAATTGGGAAAAATGCCACTTCATGGTGGATGAAAGGATAGTCCTTGGCCATAAGATTAGCTGCCGTGGCATAGAGGTCGACAGGGCTAAGATAGAAGTGATCGAAAAGCTGCCGCCGCCCACCACAATCAAGGGAATCAGAAGTTTCTTAGTACATGCTGGTTTTTATCGGAGATTCATTACGAATTTTTCAAAAACCACCAAGCCCCTATGGCATCTTCTGGAGCAGAACCGACCCTTCGACTTTAACGATGAATGTACTGAAGCATTCAAGGTTTTGAAGGAAAAGCTGGTAACAGCCCCAATAGTACAGCCACCAGAGTGGACACAGCCATTTGAGATCATGTGTGATGCTAGTGACTATGCTGTCGGGGCAGCACTTGGGCAGCGGAGAGACAAATTATTTCATGTCATATACTATGCCAGCAAGACATTGAACGATGCCCAAGTGAACTACACCACCACGGAAAAGGAGTTATTAGACGTGGTATTCTCCATTGACAAGTTCCGTTCTTATATACTTGGAACGAAGGTAATAGTGCACACAGACCACTCTGCATTGAAGTATCTGTTCACGAAAAAGGATGCAAAGCCTCGATTGATACGCTGGATCCTGCTATTGCAAGAATTCGACCTTGAAATCAAGGACAAAAAGGGGACAGAAAATCAAGTAGCAGATCACTTGTCAAGGTTGGAGAAGGGAAAGAGTCTACCGACAGATGAGACAAACATATTGGAGACCTTCCCAGATGAGCAGCTCTTTGCTGCCGCAGTCACTGCCGCGACAGCTATGGCGGCAGGTAAGTCTTCTGAACTCTCCTGGTATGCCGATTTCGTTAATTTCTTAGTTAGCAGAGTAATTCCTCATGACCTTAATTATCAAGCCAGGAAGAGGTTCCAAAATGATGTTAAACATTATTATTGGGACGAACCTCTTCTTTTCAAAATATGTGCAGATCAGGTTATAAGGAGATGTGTACCACAGGAAGAGCAAGAAGACATACTTCATCACTTCCATGCTTCACAGTATGGAGGCCACATAGGAGGCAACAAAACTGCTGCCAAGGTGTTGCAGTCAGGGTTTTATTGGCCGTCACTGTATAAAGATGCTCAAAGTTTCTACAAGAGTTGTGACAAGTGCCAACGGACAGGAAACATCTCAAGGAGACACGAGATGCCGCTGCAGAATATTCTTGAAGTCGAGATCTTCGACGTTTGGGGGGTTAATTTTATGGGACCTTTTCCATCTTCATGTAGGAATCTATACATCCTCCTGGCAGTAGACTATGTATCTAAGTGGGTTGAAGCTATCGCCACTCAAAAGAATGATGCCAAGACAGTACAAAGGTTTTTGCACAAAAACATCTTTTCTGGGTTTGGCATCCCTAAGGCGATTATCAGTGATGAAGGGAGACATTTCGACAATAGGGTTATTGCTGCTGCCTTGAAGAAGTATGGTGTCAAGCATCGGATCGCAACAGCGTATCACCCTCAAACTAATGGACAAGCTGAAATATCCAACAGGGAAGTTAAGAACATTCTTGAGAAGATGGTCAAGCCAAATAGGAAAGATTGGTCTTTACTCCTTAATGATGCATTATGGGCTTATAGGACAGCTTTTAAAACTCCATTGGGAATGTCTCCATACCGATTGATTTATGGGAAAACATGTCATCTACCTGTCGAGATCGAGCACAGAGCATACTGGGCAATCAAGACAGTGAATATGGACTTGGACAAGGCAGGGCAGAAAAGGCTATTGGATCTGAACGAAATTGAAGAAATCCGGACAATGGCCTATGACAATGCAAGAATCTACAAGGATAAAACTAAGAAGTGGCATGACAAGAAGTTGCTGCCACGACAGTTCTGCCCAGGACAGCTTGTATTGCTATTCAATTCTAGATTAAAACACTTCCCAAGGAAGCTAAAATCTAGATGGTCTGGCCCGTTCCAAGTAGTACAGGTTTTTCCCCCACGGTGCCATCACAATCAGATCGTTAAAAGACGGGCACCAATTCAAAGTCAACGGACAGCGCTTGAAGCATTATCAAGGGACTAAAGCCCCAAGAATGCAGGAAGTGGTTACCTTAGGAGATGCCCCACCTGGCATCCCTAATTTAACCTAATTTTTATTTTTCGGTTTATTATTACTTATTATTTATTAGGAAATAAGATTTATTTTATTTGGATTATGTTTTTTATTTTTTATTGTTTTTAGGAAATAAAGGAGTCAAGAAGAATAGGAGAAGTGAACTCAGCCCACCATCCATCCACCAGCCCAACAAAGCCCAAATTTTGGAGCCTGTCGTTACAGCTGCCGCGACATACGCGGAAAATACAGGCTGTCAACACGCTGTCACGATAGAAGTGGAAACATGTCACAGACGCGCAACAGACACGGAAACGCGTGACAGACGCGTCAGACACGCTAACGCGTAACAGCTGGCCCCGTTATTCACGCCTGTCGTTACAACTTCAACGGGCAGCAAATCCCTCTCTATATAACCCCGTTTCATTTTTCATTTTCACTCACTTCTACTCTTCCTACTTGCTTCCTCTAGATTTTACTTGCTTTTATTTTAATTTTCACAGCCCTTGCAACAATGTCTTCCAGGAAAACCCGTAGGAATGCTGCTTCCAGTTCCACACCGACAGCAACCACCCCACGCTCCTTTGCGATCAGAGATATGTGGGAAGAGAGAGGATTCATTTACACATCGAAGGAGGAAAATCTGGGCCTAAAGCCGTTCATAGCCCAAAAAATTTGAGCTCTACAGTGGCAGACTTTTGCTGAACAGCCTGAAGAAATGAACGTCTCGTTGGTACGAGAATTCTATGCTGCCATTAGCAGTAGGACGACGACAGCGGTGATTGTACGAGGAAAAGAAGTGTCATTCGAAGCTGAGTACATTAACACACTGTATGGATTTTACGTCAGCAGCAACGACGACGCTCACCAACAGTTCCTCAACACTTTAGACCCTGCTGCCTATGATGCTGTCATGGAAGAGCTGACAGATGAGGGCACTCAATGGAACACCAGCCGAAAGAACCCACGGACGGTAAAGCGGACTCAACTGCTGCCGGAGGCTAAATTATGGAATACTTTTATCAAAAAGTGTATCATGCCGTCGTCCCACAATACCACGGTTGACCAGCCAAGGTTAGCTTTAATTCATTCCATTTTACATGAAAGGCCCATTAATGTGGGCAACTATATCCGTGAAAGCATCTTGGAGTGCGCACACAGACCGACGGGTCCACTTTACCTCCCATACCTCATCACTTCACTCTGCCGTAGCCATGGCGTACCAGAAGTGATCACTGACCTTCGAGTCCAAGGGAAAGGTTGGACCGAAAAGAACATACTCAGCCTCATGGAGCTGACCGCTGACACTCCTCTGTCGTCATTTGACCCCAGCTGCCACAACAGTAGACACGACAGAGCAGCCAGAAACTGAACCAATTGCCGCAGCAGCCGCCCCGATAGACTCCTCCTTCCAGATTTTAGCTGCCATTCAGAAGATGGAGGAACGGCAGCTCAGTATGATGACCTTCATCAGGGATTTTACTGCATCAACGGTAAACTTTATCCATAACTCTTTAAATTTCCCCGATGTTGTCTTCCCCACTTTCCCTGCACATTATTTTACTGTCACCACACCTGCCCACACCCCCACACCCGCTGCCACACCATGGACTCCCTCTGCCGCCTCAACACCATCACCTGCCCTGACAGCCGCCGGCAGCAACCGCGCTGAGCCGTCTGCCCGTGGCACGAAACGCAGAATGGCATCAGAGGAGCTTGATGCCTTCATTGCTGGGTTCTCATCCTCTTCCGTTTGGGCCGCCAGTGACAATGAACCCTCTATTAAGAGGAATCTATCGAAAGAGTTCTCACCGGTGAAGAGGCAGAAGCGAATGGCGGACAAAAACAATATGCCAAGAGCCAGCGGCAGCAGCAGTGACAGCAGCAGCGGTGAGGACAGCAGCAGTAGCTCTGAAGTCCAGGTTGTGGAGCAACCCCCTCATATCTCCCCAACCAAGATCCAACCACCACGGGAGGCCAAAGCAAAGAACACATCTGCCTCCCCGCTCTGCCAGCCAGCTCCGAAAGCTCGTGCCCGCCGCCAGATCAGAGTCAGCAGCAGCAGCAAAGACAACGATTAAAAATTTAAGCTTCTTATCTTATTTTGCTGTCTGCATATATATTTTGTGATGAACTGCTTTTATCTTTTTTTTTATCTTGTCATTTGCATTGAGGGCAATGCAACCCTCGAGTTTGGGGGTGGCAACCGTCCATTAATGGAGTCCATTTTAGTGTTAAAATTTGTGTCTTTTACTTAGTTTATTTTTGGTTAAAAAATGATGAAAATATTGAAAAATTTTGGCTTAAGTCTGTGAACTGAACTTACCTGCCGTGACAGCTCTGTCGTGGCAGTGCCTTTAGGATAGTTTTTAGGAGAAGTTTAGAGCCTTTCTATAGTTCTGAAAACTTAAACACTATTTGTGACTGTTATAGTGCTTAGAACTCTTTTAGTCAACTAGAATAGGAAGCTTAGCACTTGAATAGCCCCTAGAGGTGCCTAACACTGGCTCTAGGAAAGAAGTTTAGCAAAAGAGACTCAACAGCCCTAGAGGTGCCTAACACTGGCTCTAGGAAGTTAGCTAGAGGTGCCCAAAACTGGCTCTAGTGAAACTTTAGCTTAAAAAATAGTGAAATCGAGTCAAAACAAAAAATCAAAGGAGCATAAAAAAATGCCTTCAAAAGATAAACTTTGGCATAAAATTCGAGTTAATGGCTGAAATATTCTAGTGAAACTAAGAGAGTCTTGGCATATAACTATTCACAAGCATGCACACACTGCACGAGGACTATAGTGAGACTCCGGACATATCCTAGACTATCCGACAGGGTGCTGCTGCCACAGGGACGAATGAAGGGTAAGGGAAAGTTCACTGTTTTAAGCCAAAACAAAAATATTTCATTTTTCTTTTAGGTCTTAGTTGCTTGAGGGCAAGCAAAAACTTGAGTTTGGGGGTGTGTTGAGTGTGTAAAAGTTATATTATTTACCCCCTAGTTAACCCATATTTCTGCTGCATTCAAGCATTATTCATTGCATTTAGGTCAGTTTACAGTTAAACATCACAAATATATTAAAAGGCACAGTTTCTACTGAAATTGGTTGCTTTTGCAGGTTGCTATTGTAGCAGATAGGAGAGGCAGGTGCTGGGCAGTGAAGTAGAAGAGTTGGAACTGCACGAGCAGTCAAGGAGGACGATGCTGCCATGGTTGTCGCCGTGACAGCAGAGGACGACAGCAGTTTTGAGGAGAAGAAGCAAACTGGACCTCGATAGATAGAGAAAATTAATCCCGTCTGTCGTGGAAAACCACTATATTTTTCCAAGCCCTAGATCAAAAGGAATGCCAAGCCCAAAGTTCAAGGAGAGAAAATCCCAAGCAAGAAGGAGGACGACTTAAAGTTAGATTCTTTGAAGATTTAGTCTTTATTAGAGTTGTACTTTAATTTAAAGTTGTATTCTTGCTATTTTAGAAAACTTGGACCCAAAGCCTATATAAGGGCATGTATTTCGACCTAGGGAGATGATCACGCATTCTCTAGCTTTCTTCCCAAAACCCTAGCTGTTTTCCTTCCCTCAACATGTTCTAAATTCCCCTTAGGGCCACGGGTTGTTTTGTAAAGTAGTTGCAAGGGTTGTTTTTGTTTTAGGAATTTTCAGTTCAATAAAATAAACTTCAAGTTCTCTTATTCTGGTTATTAACATCTTGCAAGAGCATCGGGAGAGCATTGTGAGGTTATCTATTTACTTGATATCGGGAGAGTTAAGTATACGAAAGGAATAAGTGTGAGTTCTCTAGCTTATAGTTGAACTATCTCGGACCTAGGGATAGGACGAGGTTAAGTGGCTAAAGAAGAATTCAACAATATCGGTGTTCATCCTTCGATTCACGCCGGGAGGTATCATCAAAGACGTGTTCATCGACATACTTGGACCTAGGGATAGGCCAAGGCACACCAGGGATTCTTGCCAAACTTGAAGTACGGAGTTGAGTGTTCCCCGCCGCGACAAGCAACGGACTGTTGCCGCGACAGGTGCTGCTGCGACGGGGACGACGACAGAACTGCATTTCCTAGACTTAGCAATACCTGCACTACTGAGCAATTCAATACCAGCCCATTCTCTCTATCTTGATTTCTCTACTCTTTTATTTAAGTTTTCTTTATTATTTTCGTGACAACTTTCTCAAATATTTTCTTTACTCTCGTGCAGTAATTCAAGGTGAAGCTATTAGCCCAGTCCCTGTGGAGACGATATCCGATACTTCCGTATCACTTTACTACTTGCGTCGTGTACACTTGCACTGCAATTGTGATAGACTATTTTACACGCAACATATTTTAATTACGACAAAATAAGTTTAATTTTGGAGTAAAAAATTAATGAATCCATCTCAAAGTTGTATATAAATTGTATTAAATATATATTTAAAATGTTTACTTTACCTGAAGTCTAACATAATTTATTTAGAATTTAACTGTTGTGAATAAAATAAAGTAAACAACATACAAGAATAAAATGAACAAAGAGATGGGAGAAAGAGATATATTTGTATTATTTTCAAATATAGAATTGTGTGTACAATGCCTTCAGCAAATCATCTATTTATAGGCATTATTTATAGGCATAAGAAGTACATAATACATTAAACTCTAATTAATGTAGATAATATTCCTAATGATAAAGTAAGTCAAATCTCCATGATAAAGTTCTTATCATGATAGACATCCACATAGATAAATATTCATAACACTTCCCCTTGGATGTCTATAAAGATAACGTGCCTCGTTAAAACTTACTAAGATAAAAACTTAATGGGAAAAAAATCTTTAGTAAAGGAAAAAGAGTACACAAATCTTTGATACGCATAACATGATGCCTCATTAAAAACCTTACCAGGAAAACACATTGGGACAAAACCTCGGTCAAGGAAAAAAGAGTGCAACGCGTATTGACTCCCCCTCATGAAAACACCACAGAAGGTCTTTGAATCTTCATAATACAATCTTGAATATTATTTTCTAAAGATCGCGAGGGATGAAACTTTGAAGTAATATGTATCATGATGTATCCACCTTTCATTATCTCTACACAATATAACATTTGTATCATATCTTGTGAAAGTAAATCACATATCTTCTGGATATGTTGGGTCAATGGTCTTAGTCAAACACATTTTTGGTTTGTCTCGTGCATAATAATTATTTCTTCAAGATTTAAGGAGGCATCGGCAAATATTTGAAGATCTAAAGGTAATGATCTTTGTATATCTATAGATATTTCTTGACCAACTAATATATGGTGCTTCAAGATCAAGAAAAGATATAATTATCTTTATTCACATCCAACGATCTTACAATAGATATCCTTTATCCATATTGAATTTTCTTTAAGATTCTTCCAACTTATGTCCATTCATAGACAAAAACGCATATTTAAGTGCTCGATCTTTAGGTCGAGACAAAACCACATCTCAAGATTCTTTTTCTCAAATCCTTTCCTTAAATAACCAAATGCTTTGAAAGCTCTCTAGGAGTTCTAATAATATTTAAATTATCATAATGAATCTTGATCCAAACTCCTTTTACAAAAGCATAAGGAAATATGATCATTCTTATAGTATTTACGACTACTTATTTGTGCCTCACTTGCAATACACCTTTAGGTGTTTGGACTGTTGGTCTAAATACTTCTCTTTTAGAAGTTCAAAGCGTCTTTCTATATTGACCAATTCAATATCTACACTTCTTGATAGATTTCCATACAAGATCCTCGTTTTCTTTCTTTACTTTTATAAAAAAGTTCTATTTAAAACTATTTGTAAAATCGTTGTCGACAACTTTTTAATTTTCTGGTTCCATTCTCGTAGTGACATAACTCGTCGAGATCTCTTCAAGATTTCAATCTTTATTTCAGGTACCTGAAACTCTACAAGAGTTTTATTATTAGTTATATCTTGGGTCTCTTCAGGAGCACCCGTCTCCAATATATGACCATCTCATATTACTTTCCATTTACAAGAATTTTGATCATTGGAATCATTTCAACTATCATGCTTCAGGCATGATTTACATCCTCTCGCTCTAACATGTAATTTAAACTTAGAGCATTTCAGCTGGTATACGAGACTTAGTTACTCTCATTGGGTCAGTAAATATGTCTGGCAGTTGACATGTAATAACATGAATTATCTTATGAACTTCTGGTTCATATACGAGGATCTAGATAACGATAATTTGTTTTCCTTTATCCAGCTGATTATTATCTTCCCCTGATGTTGAAAAAAAATCATATCATAAATGATTCTGCAATTAATGTTTAAGAGTTTACACATAAAAGGTGACTCGTACTCAATATATATTCTCAATCCTTTTTATTTACCCATTTTGTGCGTTGTGGTGGAGCAATTCATATCGCACATTCAAAAATTATAAAATGGGAAATGTATGGCTTCTAACCAAAAACCAATCATAACGGGGAGTTTATTATAACTCGTTGGCTTGATGTGTATAAGTGTTGCTATATGGAAACACCATATAAATAATAACTCGTTTGTTCCCATAGTTTAGTTATTAAATAGGAGGCATCCAATTGAAATTTTGCTAAACTATATTTTTCATAATCAATAGGCTTTGTAACAACTGATATAGCCTAAAATATAAACCCACTAGCTTTTGCAAGACGAATAGTCTAACTGCATAATCTGAATCCTTTTATAATCAATCTCTCAAACTTCTGGTTGTAAGTTGATAAAACAATGTAGATGCATCTACTAAAATCATATAAAATTTTCCACATTTGTGGATATACGGGCCCATATTTCGTTCAGATATGCAAGACATGCAGTCTCAACTTCAGAACAAGAACTTTAAGTTATAATCTTTTGGTAAGTGGGATCAATTATATCCTTTGAGAACAAACAACACAATAACTTCATGTTCTTTTAGTAAGTGAAATTTAATCAATTCCTTTAAGCAACACAAGAACTTCATGTTCTTTAATAAGTGGAATTTAATCAATTCCTTTGAGAATAAGCACCACAAGAACTTCATGTTCTTTTAATACATGTGCATGTAAATCTCAATAATTCTGCACCATTACTGATCAAGATGGTCTAATTGATCATGCCAACTATATATGTGTGTGTATATATCTCTGAATTTGTAAACTTCTTGTTTACCATATCATGTAATTTAATCTCACTCGTACATGTCTAGTACGACCATCAAAATTGTTCCTTTAAATAGGAATATATTTAGCTCTTTCGGAGCTTTCAATTGAAATTATCTTTTGGTAGCAATATATAGCTCTTCTAGAGCTTTCAAATAACTTTTTGGCTACCAAAACTTATATCCATATTGGCTTATTTCAAATTCCAATTGATAATATATGTTACCTATAATTCCTAAAGGGATATTTTGCGAACTCATATTACTCTCTTAAAATTTCCACTTCTAGTGGTGACGATATTATTACCATTAGTGGTAATCATTGCAATATTCGTAATTCTGCAATTTTCATAATGTGTTTTCTCTAAAGAATTTATTGCTCTTCTAGAGCATCAGTATTTTCAGTACTTTGAGATATAGTACTCACATTATTCCCTTGTATTTAAATGGGGAAATATATCTTATACTTATGTTGAGCATAAATCGTCACCATAGATTGTATTTGGCATGTAATCATATTAAATAAAATAAATAAATATCATAATATATAAATATAAGTATAAAACATAAATAATTAATGTGTGTAAAGTAAATAAACATAAAGAAAAATAATTCACTTCAAAGTTATGAGAATAATTAGAAGATGTTTTATTCCCTTCGAGGGTTATAAGAAAATCAACAACGTCCAAATGAGTTGGACCAACAATGTCCAAATAAAGTTGGACTAGTATCATCTCCGTCATGTTTCGCAAACAAAAGTTGCTTCTATTTTCTTTCCTTTATCATTCAATGATTGTTGATTTTTCAACATACAACACGTACGAGACCAATGATTTATAACATCGCACTGGTAATAAGAAAAATTTTACTTCATTAGAATGATCTTTGTCACTCTTGTCATCCTTATAACCTCACTACCGATGGGTAGAAATATTCTTAAAATGACCATATTTTTTATGTCTATATCCATAGCCTCGACCACGACCACAACTTCTAATGTGGTTTTTATTCCTTCCATAATATAATCTCACATTCACTTCAGGGAATAGAGTAGAGTCAGTGGGCCTCTAAAACCTTTTTCACATATCCTTATCAAAGAGAACAAAGATTTAATCTTTGTACGCAGAATTATTAAACCAGTCCACAAGGTCCTTTAAAAACCTCCTTTGAGACTAGTAGCCTCGCAAAACGGGATGTCAAGCCAATATACTTGGATTATATCGAAATTATGTCTCTAATTGAATAATGATTTATCATGTTTGCATTCACTTCAGGGAATGAAACAGTTCCAATAATCGCATGGAATAAACATCATGCTTGCATTCACTTCAGAGAATTCCCCATCATTGATAATCGCATGGAATAAACATCATGCTTTGCATTCATTTCAGGGAATGCCTCCCATAAAACTTTTTGGATCAAGACGAATTTTCTTAACTTGAAATTGGGAAAGTCTATGGTCGAGTTTTTCGACAAAGGAGAAATATCAATTTCGAGCAAATATAGACTTTATAACAATCTTTTATAGATTGAAATTCACCATGATTTATCGCACATTAAAATCAAAATTTAAAGAGAAAAAAAAAATAAATTTTACGGATAATAATTTTCCTCTCGAGAATAATAGAGACATAGCAAATGACCGAAACAACTTCTCATAATTTATTTACTTCATGTCTCTTTCCAAGCCATTTAAGCATATCATGTAAAACTTAAAATATTGTTAAATAAATATAAAAAATATTCACCATTTTATATATCATGAATCCATAAAAAATATACTTATCTGTAAATATACTTAAGATAATCATCTTCTCCCCCACAATCCCCTTGATATGGATTTGGGTCGCTTGAGAGATCAAATCTTTGAGCGATATTGGATTCGATGTGATTAAGCATGCTTCCATTCTTTTCAAAAAAAATTAAAAGAGAAAGACAACAAATAGCTAAAATGAGAGAAAAAAAAAACTTATCTTTAGTTTCATTCTATAATCGAATTCATTCTTTTCGGTAACTTCTTTTGGATTCGAACGATGAAGATCTCAGTTGATTAGAGTCTCATGCTGATAACATGTTGTGAATAAAATAAAAAATAATAACGTGCAAGAACAAAAGGAACAATGAGATGGGAGAAAGAGAGAAAATTTTATTATTCTCAAATATAGAATTGTGTGTACAATGCTTTCATCAAATCATCTTTTTATAGGCATAAGAAGTACATAATACATTAAACTCTATTTAATGTAGATAATATTCCTAATGATAAAGTAAGTTAAATCTCCATAATAAAGTTCTTATCATGATAGACATCCACATAGATAAATATTCATAACATTAACTTTATAATTTTCAAAATATTTTCAACTTAGTTAATTTTTTATTTTGTAAACAAAAGAAATAAAAATATATAGATAATAATAATATAGGTATATTTGTCTTTATATTTTTTGATAAAATGATAATTGTCTTTATATTTAATCTTAAGGGTAAGTGAGTATCTTCATCAAATCTCATGGAATAAGTGGATATTTTCTAAACTAGAAGGGTAAGTGAAATTTCTACCAAATCTCATGGATAAATGTACTTCTCTATCTAAATTATCTTTGTTTGAAATAAAAATATTTTATTAGATTTAGACAATAAAAATAAACATGTATATACATATCAAATGCATGTATCGAAAGATATAATATCTAAAAGTTAACGACATTTTCACTCTTCCAAATGATATCTAAAAGATAATATATATATATATATATATATATATATATATATATATATATATATATATATATATATACTCCATGTTTTCATGGTTGTCCCGATTAATTTAGATCGACACGCATCACACACCTGACTTTCGCAGGTGAGTCTTTCAATAAAGATTTACTACATAAACAAGATCTTAAACTCGAGACACGCTTAAATAATATCAAATGATATTAATAGTTTTATTTAAAATCCGAGTCTCGTCTCCCCTAATTATAATATATATATAATAATAAGTTAAAAAAACATATGGTAATATATTTATATTTTAAAATATTTTTTTTAAAAATAAAATATCTTACTAAAATTGGTCACTAATATAGAGAATATAATCGTAGTAGTAGGGTTGAGTCGAAGTCTCGGAGAGACGAAAAAAACTCAATAACGGCCTTAGTTCTTGGTTCACTTGGTCACTAAGCCGTGCGACACTTGAACAAGACTCTTCGCAATCAAGTCAGCCTTTTTTCTCGATAAATCTGCTCAAATTAAGCAAGCAACACGTTAGTCCTGCGCTACAATAAGATCCTTCAGGCAAGGGGTCGAAACCGTGGGGCATAGCGGATGCACACGGTCGACCTTCTACTTCTCCGTACAAAAGAAAATAGTTTATTTTATTAAGACGGAGAAAAAGAATATCAGTTACAAAAAAAAAGAAGACTCACCCATACCATCGACACTGGCGGTAAGGGCCGCCTCGATGGTGTGTAGGACAACTAGTGGCCAATCCAACTCTTACTGACTGTCCACCCCCTACATATGAGCGAAAACAACTTTATAGAAATGCCCCGAGTAAACGTTAAAATGCTTGAAACGAGGACACTTTTCCTAATTAAGAAAATACTTCAAAAGAAAATATTTTCCCCCTAAAACATTCGAAATGACTGAAATGAGGACACTTGACATCTGCCCAGCCATGAGGCCCTATACATGACTGGCTATGGCGAGTCTACCCGGTTGTGGCCCTATCTAGGGGATGGCCATAACATTCTCCCCTAACAGACTTGTTGAAATCCTCGTCGATGATGCCATCTTCAATCTCGTGTAGCAAAGCATTTCTCCCTGCATCATTTACGAACTGGATCGCTGACAACGACTTCTTGACTCCCCTTAAAAGTATCAAAGCTCTTACCACCCCTGGCCGCTCTCCTTGAAACATCATATGATGAACTAATATTTTGATATAACAAATTAAAAAAATGTTTTGGGACTTAATCGAATATAAATTCTTGCAAAAATAATTCAAAGTCCAAACAAACTTGAAAAATTTATTTCAAATGTTTTCCAACTTTACCGATCTTTTTCAAAACAAGTATGATCCATTTTTGCACTAAGAAAATTGTTTTCCAGTCTTCAAGGCCAAAAGGATCGATCCCCTGATGTGAGGGATCAATCCCTTGATTGACAGTTTCACTCATTTTTTTATCTCAATGCAAAAGGATCGATCCCCTAGTGTATGGGATCGATCCCTTTTTGCAACGGTCATATTTTTCATAAAAAGGATTGATCCTTCGTGCTTTAAATGCTATGATTTAAGGTAGGTAACGGCTTTATGACATCTCCAACGGCTCCAAACGGCTAGTATTGATTGAGAGGATACAAAAACAAAGAAAAATCAACTCAGCAACAATAAGAAAGTCTACACAAACATTCAAGCTTTCAAGAGTCCACTTTGTGCTTAATTTTCGATCTTTCTTGTAAACACTAGAGTATTAATCATTGTAATTCTTTTGCTAGTGTTTCTTTGGGTGTGTGAGAGAGCTTAAACTTTGCAAACACATTCCCAGTGAGGATTTCCTAGTTTTCTTCTTTGTATTTGTTTTGGGGAAAGGATTCAATAGATTTTGGAGTATAAGTCTATTGAATTATGTAAGGTTACTTCTTATCCTTGAAGGAAAGACAAATTAGTGGATTTGTGGACAATCCTTAGTGTGGTCACTAAGGTAGTGGATGTAGACCCCATTTAAGGGAGTTGAACCACTCTAAATCTCCTTGCAATTTCTACCTTTGCAATTAGTGTCCACAGTTCTTTCAAAAATCCTATTCACCCCCTCTTGGTTTTAATCGATTGATTGTCACTCTCAATATCATACATTTTGTGGAGGGAACGAGAATCGCATTAGCCGATATCATGAGATCCAAACCCAAGACTACATTAAAATCATCCATAGGAGCCACCGTAAAGTTGATCTTCCCTTCCCAAGCCCCCATCTCCATCTTCACACTCTTTACAGTGCCACGTATAGCTGCAGTCGCGGAATTCACAGCTTTGAGTCATCCCACACCCTCCATAACTTTCAAGTTGCACTTCTCAGCTTCTGCTGGAGAAATAAAGGAATCAGTTGCACCTTTGTCCACCAAAACCTTAGTGGTTTTCCCATTCAAAGCTATATCCACATACATTAGGCCCCTCTTAGGTCCTGGCCTATCCTTTTCCTGCTTCGACCGAAGTGCATACAAAAACCGAATAGAACCCATCCTAGTTGTACTTTCCTCATCGTCTTTTGTACGTGGACTCTCTTTGCCCCCAATGGGTGTGAAAACTGCCAATGCCTTGATATTACTCATATGAGGACATTCGGCCCTACAGTGAGGACCATGGCAAATGAAACAACGTATACTCGGTCGTTGTGGCTGGTTGTTTGGTCCTAAGCCCGAACTTGCTCCAACTCGCGGGAAATCTCTATTGAACCATCCAATAGCACTTCCATTACCGTACCCAACATTGTTTCCATATTCACTTCCGCTACCGAATACCTGATTGGGACCATTGTAACCCATAACCGGAGCCTTACGCTTCGTAGATCCATCACCATAATCACCAAGACGTTCAAAAGCAGCCATGGCCTCGGCCACATTTTGAGGTCTTTGTCTCTGAATCTCGGACCTTGCCCCAATTTTTAGCCCTTCTAGAAAATAGAACATCTTGACATCTTCTGACATTTCCTTGATGTCCAACATTAGTGCAGCGAATTCCCTAACATACTCATGTATGTACCCTTGTATGCGACAACTCCCTTAGTTTGCGCCTGGCATTATACCCAACATTCTCAGGAAAGAAGCAGTTCCTCAGTTTATTCTTCAGCTCATCCCAAGTCTGGATGGAGCAACCATATCCATCAAACTTGGACCTTCACCACAACTTGGCATCTCCTACTAGATACATGGAAGCCATCGAGACCTTGTCCTCGTCGGACGTTGTGTGTGTTACCCGGAAGTATTGTTCCATATAAAACAAGAAATTCTCTAAAGCCTTAGTATCACGATACCCCTCAAACCATTTAGGCTTAGGAACCTTAGGCATGTGGCCTCTACCATTAGCACCTGCATTTCCTAAGCCAACTGGAAAAGATTGAATTGAGCCTTGAGGTCCTCAAACCCAAGCCTCATTGTAGTGATCGCATCTCGGGCTTTATCACTGAGCTCCCATATAGCATCAAACAACTCATGTTATTCTTCCTCAAGTTCTCTAATTCGTCTAGGAGCCACTTGGTTCTTTAAGGCTGCTATTGCGGCCTCCAGCTCTTTCAACCTTCCAAAATCCTTTTAGCATCGCTCTGCACTCTTCCAGACTCCCTTTCAACATTGTCTTGCTCTCTCGACATTCTTGTTATTCGCTAGTGTCATTGTATCTTGAGAAAACAACCAAGAACCATTGTGTCAGGAGCAGACTTATATCAGTGTATATTAGATCAACCAAGCACTTGTTACTCGAAACCAAGCAACATTAACTATAACCATCCAATAATCCACATAGCATCAAATATAACCATTCAATAATCCACACAACATCAACTATAACCATTCAATAATCCACCCTGCCTATTCCACTCAACGGAGCTTTTGGTGTGAGTCAGCCAAGAAAACCATCCTACCCTACCTACTCCTTCCCCGGGAGCGCTTGGTGTAGAGTCAACAAAATACACTATCCTACCCTGCCTACTCCCTCCCCGGGAACGCTTGTAGTAAAGTCATCCCAGCCAGCCTACTCCACACATGCAGCGCTTGGTCTAGAGTCAACAGAATCCTACCCTGCCTACTCCTTCCCTAGGAGCGCTTGGTGTAGAGCCATCCGAGAAAACATCCTACCTCACCTACTTCCTCCATGGAAGCGCTTGGTGTAGAGTCATACGAGAAAACATCCTACCCTGCCTACTTCATCCCCAGAAGCGCTTAGTGTAGAGTCCACACGAGAAAACATCCTACCCTGCCTACTTCCTCCCCATAAGTGATTGGTGTAAAGTTCATACATTTCCTACCCCGCCTACCCCCATTACTAGGGAGCTTGGTGTAGAGTCACACGAGAAAACATCCTACCCTGCCTACTTCCTCCCTGGAAGCGCTTGGTGTAAAGTCCACACATTTCCTACCATGTCTACCCCCATTACCATGGCACTTGGTGTAGAGTCAACTCTGTGCTACAATAAGATCCTTCAGGCAAGGGGGTCGAAACCATGGGGCATAGCGGATGCACACAGTCGACCCCCTACTTTTCCATACAAAAGAAAATAGTTTATTTTATTAAGACGGAGAAAAAGAGTATCGGGTTACAAAAAAAAGAACTCACCCACACCATCAAAACTGACAGTAAGGGCCACCTCGATGGTGTGTAGGACAACCGGTGGCTAGTCCAACTCCTACAGACTGTCCACCCCATGCATATAAGCGAAAACAACTTTATAGAAATGCCCCGAGTAAACGTTAAAACGCTTGAAACGATGACACTTTTCCTAATTAAGAAAATACTTTTTCCTTAAAACATTAAAAATGATCAAAACACTTGACATCTGCCCAACCACGAGGCCCTATACATTACTGGCCATGGCGAGTCTACCCTGTTGTGGCCCTATCCAGGGGATGGCCATAACACTCTCATTGCTGCCTCTATTGCAGCCCCCCCCCCCCCCCCCGGCATTGTCTAACTCCCTTGCCTTGTAATATCTATTTTAACCCTCCTTTTAATTTTAACCTTTTAAGACCCGATCACGTACCAAGTCATAAATTTTTTATTTATCTCATTTTTTTGGATAAACTAAAAATTCGTCATTAACTTTGATTGTATTCATGTTTTGGTAACTTAATTTTAAATATTTTTAATTTGATCATTGAAGTTTAAGGATGTTTATGGTCAGTTAACCATACCATTTAGCCTAAACGGTCGGTTAACCATTATGACGGTCATTGAATTTAGTTAACCGACGGTTCAGACTTGTAACCTATTACATTTTTTCCACATGTTCGCTAATTCTTTTGAGAATAATAAAACTATCTTTTTGATAAATATTATATTAAAATATGTTCATAAAATTGCTTAAATAAGTATTCTAAACACTAACTCCATACCAAATTAAACAAAAGTACATACATACTACAAAGTTCCAACACAAAATAAAATACATAAATTTCATACTCAGTTTAAAGTTCAAAGTTTTAACAGTATTTAACACATATCTACACATCATCAATGTTCATGACATAGAAATACACCATCAAAGTTTTAAAGACAAATCTTTAACTAACATAAAACGAACATAAGGTAAATGAAACTTCCATGAGATAGCACTACAAGCCACAAAAGTTAACTA
Organism: Hibiscus trionum; assembly: GCA_030270665.1. Taxonomy (NCBI): domain Eukaryota; kingdom Viridiplantae; phylum Streptophyta; class Magnoliopsida; order Malvales; family Malvaceae; genus Hibiscus; species Hibiscus trionum. The sequence continues at coordinate 35,553,997 of BSYR01000005.1, forward strand.
TATGATCAAATCACCCAAGCCTCATTGTGCCCTACGACTCTATCATTTTAGATTTTCTCACAATTTCTTTAACACTCATGAAACTCAACCTAAAACTAGATGAAAATGACTTTAATCTACAATCTCTATCACTTGATCAACGTGAAATCATAATATATAGCTTGTATTTTCCTTCTCCATCACATATGGCTGGGATTTGGAAGAAGATGCCCCTATGTTGGAAAATCAAAGGGAATATGAAACAAAAAGTTTTTATAAAAATAATAACAATTTGGGCTTTTTCATAATTAAAAAAAAAAGCAGTTGCTATTCATAACGTCATTAATTATTTAACGATATAATGACAAAAAATAGAGTAATTTGAAAGTTTAGTGATCAATAATTTTTTTAAGATTAGTGACAAAAACATAAATATGGTCAAAATTGAATGATAAAATTTATAGTGGCCCTATTTGGTAAAGAGATGTTTAAGCCAAAATTAGAGATTTGAGCTAAAATTAGAGGTTTGACCGGTCAAATTCATTTGGATGTTTGGTAAAGAGTGTATTAAAATAGCGGATTGTGGTGAAACCTCTAATTTTTTTTTAAAAAAAAGTTGCTAATAGAAGCTTTTTAAAATTAGAGGTTTTGACATAAGAATTATAAATACTTTTTTACCCTTATCAATTATCAAAATCTCCAAATAACCTAAATTTAATCATTTCTATTTTAATTCTTCAACCTCACATATTTACATTGTGATATTTGTAAACTAATATTTTTTGTATTTTTTTTATTCTCACACATTTATATTTGAATTTAAATTTAATAATTAATTAAATTGTATTAAAAAATAATTATATAAATAATAAATTAATATATAGATACTTCAAATATGCTTAGTAATGTTATATTAAAAAATATTTTTCATAATCTAATTAATATTAATAGATACAAATATAGATAACTAATAAACTATTCAAATAAGTATCAAATATAATCATGTCATTATATGTCATTTTGTTTGTTTAAATAATCAAACAATTATCAGTTAATTTTACCAAACACTTTTATACAACCAGTTAATACAATCCGCTAATGCAATCAACTATCAGCTAATGTAATCCACTATCAGCTATCTGTTAATTGACAAACATGGTCAGTTTATCCCTTTTTAAATCCAAACATGAATTAATTAGAAAACTCAAATTAATTTATGAGAGAGTTAATATTCGATATTATTTAAATATAACGAAATTTTAAAAATGTTGTTAAATTAAATATATTTAAAAAATATTTTTATTATTAAATTAGAACTTGGCTTATATTGAATTTATAAAAGTTTTGTCAAACGACAGAGTAGGTACGGGTCGCTACGTTACCTCATATTTTTATTACAAATATGGTGGATGCGGAGGGTAGCTAGAAGTGGAATGAATGTGCGGACCTTCTCCCAGCTTCAATTTTACACTAGTTGGCAGACATCGTGCCTCCTCGGGGGGTGTTCTGCCGGATTCCATAGGTTGGTGATAGACTGCTGCAAAGACGTTCTCGGTCCGATCAGCGTATGATCGGTGCGTGTCGTCGGATGTTAGTTCGAGGGCAGACTTGTGGACTATTATTGTAAAGTTTCGTGGTTTGCCTCGTATTCTTTGTTTCCTATGGCTTGTTTGTAGTGATAAAGTGCCCACTAATATGGAGCGGTTTCGTCGTCACATGGCGGATATCGCGGCTTGTGGGGTTTGTGGAAGCCAGGTTGAATCCCTCGACCATTTATTACGTGAGTGTCCTACGACTCTTTCTTTGTGGATTGCATTAGTGCCTCCTAATAAACTGGACGAGTTCTTGTCGATGCATTTTTTGATTGGATTCGGCGTAACCTACTGCCTTCATCGCATACTATGGCGACTGGTTGGCACTAGGACTTGTTGTTTGGTACAGCTCTTTGGGTTCTAAGGGCGGCATCGTAATATTTTTGTGTTTGATCCGGAACAACGAGATGGTTTTAGTGTGTGAGAGAAGTGTTGGCACACGTACTCGCAATGTATCTCCGGCATGCGAACTCCGATCCAGTGTGAGTCGAGGGGGATCGATAGGGATTTGGGTGGTGAACATTGGTAACCTCCCATGTTTGGTTGGTGTAAAATTAGCACGGATGGGTCTCGAAAATCGTCGAATGGTGTCGTCTCTTGTGGTGGTGTTTTGCGATATCATAATGGGGATTGGGTTCTTGATTTCAGTAAGTACATTGGGATTTTTTCGGTGTTGGAGGCGGAATTGTGGGGAGTTGTTGAGGGTCTCTGATTGGTATGGTCAGAAGGATATCAACAAGTTATGCTTAAGATTGATAGTATGGATGTTTTCTGCTTGCTTAAGAATTGGAATTTGAAAAATGGCTTAGCATCACTTTTAATCATTGTGCATAGCATGCTTGATACAGACTGAAAGATTCGGATTGTGCATGTTCGGCGGACGGCTAATAGAGTTGCTGACAGGTTAGCTAAGATCTCTCAGATGCAGGTTGTTTTTCCTGTTGGAGAGGTGGATTTCTCGGTCCAAATATATCAGTTCCCTCCGACGGAAGTGATCTCTTTGGTTCATGATGATTTGTTGCATGTTATTGGAAATGGTTGATGTGCATTTGTTTTCTTAATTTTTATATGTTGAATATGTTCAAGTGCACTCTTTTTCCATCATTTAAGCTTATGAGGGTTTTTTCAATGAGGCACTTGTTCGTATTTCTTTTCTCTACTTATCAAAAAATAACAGAGTAGGTAATTCAATTTTTAGACAAATCTAATACTAACTCAAACAACATTCATTTTGTTCAAAGATTTTTTCGAGATAAGTGGATTAGTTAAACAAGAATGATTAGAGTAAGGACATTTTAAATTTAAGAATGACTAGTTAAGGACTTCATTTTTTTTATCATGATAAGAAGTTACAAATGTAATTATGTATGTACATAAAATAAAACTCGAATATGAAATATATATATCGATATTCTTAATAGTGGCATTAGAAGCAAGATGAAGTAGATGAATACAAGAGGGGTGGATAGTGGATAGTAGAGAAACAGCTTGCAAAGTGGCACGTAGAAACAGAACCGACCAAATTAAGAGCAAAGACGTTAAGGGAAAAAGCTGAATGCATGGATGAGAAGAAACGTGGAATGGCGTAACCAAAGCTACTATTTCAGATAGAAACAGTTGGCTCTACACATTCATCCCAGAGGAACACGTGATTGTCCGTCTCAATTCCCGTGAGACTCAAACCAGACCCCTCTCTCTTTGCATCCCCAATTTCGTATTAACACGAAATTCAATTATCTAATTGCCGTTTAATTTAATTTGTATGTATGTATGTATAAACATCAGATGAACCAACGGTCCAAAATCAGAACAAACATTTATTACTTTAAAAAGAATTTTACATTTTATAATAGTATATTAAGTAAACTATGTAGGAAGGTGGAAAAGAAAGATTTTGTACTGTACTATTGTCGGGCGGTACATGATTGCCGATCATGCAGTGCACTGAACCTCACCAAAAAGATGGATTGGCCCTTTTTCTTGACGCAGACTCCAGTTTACTAGAGAACCAGACTGTATTTGTACCTAATAAAATTTCCATATTCTTCAACGGCCCAACCAAAAATATGGCCTTTAACATTCTGTGCTGGCCCCAAAAATTACCCATTACATGTTTCTCCCTAAAATATTTCTTAAAATAGATAGGATTTATACACACGGTAAAAAAAATTTACACGAGCATATTAGTTTTAAAGTGTAAGATTGTAAAAAAAAAAAGTTTTAAACTGTGGGATTTAACTTAGGTTTAGGGTATTAGAATTTAGGTTTTAAGGTTATAATTTAGATTTTAGGGTAATATGATTATGTATTTAGGTTTTAACTTGTAAAACCTAAACTCAAAGCACAACCCCATAATTTTAAGCCACTAAACTCCTTAACTCTAACATTACTATCATCCAGCGGTCCAAAAAAACTGTAAAAGTAATTGAGTTTTACACAATGTAAATGTATCTTAACCCTAATTTTTTTTCACATTGCTTATAACATTTACCTTTCATTGCTTCGACATTCCCTATCACATTTACCTTATTTTTATCACTTATTGCATTGGCATTGATAGACATCTAAACAACCATCCCCGTGGGATCGGTATCCGACAAAATCATATGTCTACTATACTTGTATCGATAGTGTATGCTTACACAAGTGTTGTGACGTTTTACAGCAGATCACACGCCCCAATCAGAGAAAAAATAAAATCAGAAGATTTAATTTCTATAATGCCCCTCTTTATTTATTTATTTATATATATATATATATATATATATATATATATATATCAATTATCTCTCTATTTTGTCTAAATAAAAGTAGAATAATTATTATAATGCTTATTCTCTATTTGTATTTTTACAATTAACTCCTTATTTTTATTGAATAATAATAAAAATTAGTAATTTTTTATTTATATCGGGCCGGGCCGGGTTAGGTTCGAGTTTTTACTCTAGAATTCGAGTTCGAGTTCAGGTCGGATAGAACATCATAAAATATTGGAATAGGTCAAGTTTGGATGGAGGTGTTAAATTTTTGGATCAGTGCGGATTGACCAAAAACCCGACCCAACCCGACCCATAGCCATCCTTAGGTCAGATACGATGACGAAACTATTACACATGGAGGTTACTGCCACAATATGGTTTCCGATGAACATTCTACCGTCCGCATACCTGATAACCTGCCTCTTCATGCCGCTTCTCCACTGCTCTGCGCTGGGATTACAGTGTATATTGGTGTGGTTTGACTGGGAGGACTTGGTTCATGTTGCAGTGAAATTTTTCAAGGCGATGGGGGTCAAAGTATTATTTAATTATTTATCACTGATCTTAACTTAGTTAGAAAAGAAAAAAAGAGAATGTCAACGTTAGTCCATAGGGTTTTTACTAGGGATGGGCATTATACCCGGAATTGATGAGTCCTGACCCGACTTGATCAGGTTGGATTTTTTAATGATAAAATCATATTTGTATCGGGTCGGATATTTGTTAAGGATAAATTCGAGTCGAGTCATGTTCGAGTTTGAGGTGAAAATATTCAACCCAACCCGATCCGGGACTAATAGTGTAATTTTTCTCTAAATTTTTTAGGCACATTTATAATAATACCTCTCTTTATATTTTTTATAATTAAGTCCTTAAAATTAAAATTTTATTTATAATTTAGTCTTTAAATTATAATTTTTTTTACAATTAAGTCCCTTAAAATTATTTTTTACAATTAAGCCCTTAAAATTATTTTATTTTATATAGGTCGGGTCGGGTTAGTGTCGGATTTAGTATATTTATTTTCGGATCGGATCGAATTTTTTTAAAGAATATGTTCGGGTCGAGTGCGGGTTTAGGGTGTTTATTTTCTGGTCAGGTCGGGTACGGGTGAGCCAAAAACTCGACCCTACCCGACCCGTGCCTATCTCTAATTTTTACTTAATAGCAACATATTGAAATCGAACCGGTCAAACTGACAGTCTTTCCGGTCTGAAACTCCTAGTTAGACCGGTTTTATATTAATTAAATAGAAAAATTAAAAATCGTGTAACAAAATCCTATGTAGCCAATTAGGAAAAATGACAAGCTATGCCTATACGCGGGTTTCAAACCCAGGTCCAGAACTAGAATTGGCACAGGATGGGTTTTTGGCACACATGATTTCGAGTTGAAAATTGAATGCTTTCATCATACTTTAATTTATTGTTTGGTGTTACTTTATCTTAGGACGAGTCAACCACGTGTATTGAACATCGTTGAATACTATTAACGCTGAATATTGTTCAATGTCATTAAATTAATTAATAAATATTAAAAATATCAAAGACTCAACATACAATTATAAATTATTTAAAATAAAATTTTAATTAAATTATTTTCTATATATATTATATTTTTAATTTTTTTAAATAATCAGATCAAATACCAACCATAGTGAATCTCTAAATTAAAAAAAACTAATCTTTTTTCCCAAATTAAAACCCTAAATTATGGTCAAAAAAATTAAAACCCTAAATTAAAAGATTTGAAATACGTAAATGAAATCATAATTTCACCTAAATTAAAAGATTTGAGTGTGGTGAATTTCGCTAAATGAAAATGATAAAGTTAGAACTCTAAATTAAAAGATTTGGATTATGTAAATAAAATTAATTTCGCCTAAATTAATAGATTTGAGTAGGGTGAATTTCGCCTAAATGAAATTGATTTCAATCACGTAGGGTAAACACACTCTTTTTAGGTTATTTACGTAAATGTAATCATAATTTCGCCTAATTTATTTAGATTTTTAATTTGGAAATTTGGTTCTAATTTGGGGGAAAATATTTAGGGTTTTTAATTTAGGGGTTGAGTATTTGATCGATTTATTTTAAAAAATATATTAAAAATATAATATATATGGAAAATAATTTAATTGAAAATTTATTTTAATTAATTTATAATTTTATGTTGAATCCTTGAGATTTTTAATATTTATTAATCAATTTAATGATGTTCAGTATTGTTCAACGTTAGTGGTGTTCATCGGTGTTCAATACCCGTTATAAAATTTTCCTTTTATCTTATCCAATTTTTAGGGGGAAAATCCACCCCGCCCCAAATACATTTTTTTTCATTTTATCCCGTAAAATATGTAATTAATTGAAAAATATATAAACGAGACATTGTAGTAATTATCTATTTTTATTCAATAAAATAAAAAAATAATTTAGAAAATATAAAAAGAGGGCTGTTATAATAATTTTCCAATTTCTAGCTTTACAAATTTTGGTATTTTACAGAAATTTCAGGTATTTATAAAACAACAAATTTTAGTAGGGTTATAAACGAACTGAACGTTCAGTCGGAAGTTCATTTATTTATTAAACGAATGAATATGACAATAATTTTTGTTCGTTTAACTAAATGAACGAACACGAGCAAAGAGATTGTCCGTTCATTTACGTTCGGTAATCCATTCGTTTATGTCCGTTTAAATTTATTCACATATGTCCATTTCCATTTACTATTTTTCATAACAAAAATATTATATTTTAAAAAATTTAAAACATATATCATAAATATGAAATAAAAAGAAAAAAATGAACAATACTCAATGTACGAGACTTCAGATTTCTTAGGAAAAAATTTAAACAATATTTAATTTTCATTTATTATTTTAACGAACGAACACAAACAAGAAATTATGTTTGTTTAGTTGTTCGTGTTCGTTCTTTCTTCGGTTAAAATTAAACGAACGAACATGAATATACCCTCGTTCGTGTTCGTTCAGAATTAAACGAACGAACATAAACAAACTCTCGTTTGTATCATGTACCTAAATTTTAGGGGACGTCAAAATTTATGTTTTACCAAAGTTTCTAAATTTTTTATCGTTTGAAATTTTAGTATCCATTAAAATTTTCAGTTAAAAGACATTGGTTAAAATTTTCAGGTATTTAATATAAGTTTGACATTACAGTATAATATAGTGTGAACAAATGATGAACAATCGTGGAGGCTTGGGAATCAGGTGGCTTCATGAATCATGATGAAGATTTGTGATTGCTCTTTGGATACGCATCTTAAAGTGTTAGAGTATTTCCCAGAATCGATTTTTAAGTCAAATTGGTCGACCTTCTGGTGCTCTTTAGCGAACATTTGGGTTTTGTTTCGAGTCTGTTTGTCCATCAATTTTTGGAGTGATAATTGGCTCCTTGGTCCTCTTCAGTATTGGAAATCACCCATATACGCTCGAGTGCTGCCTCTATTGATGTCATGCTTAAGAATCATGAGGGGAATCACATCCTTTCCTTCTCCAATCCCAACTTTGAGGTCTTTTGGAAGGTCTTCGACTAGGTTTTGCTTGGCTCATAGTTCAAGTTGATAATGGTTGCTCTCCAGTCCCCATCCCCTAGTAAGATCCATACCTATTTTACTTAGTAATGCTTGGACCGTTCAGTTAGTTTACATGGCCACGAATTTTATGGCAAAATATGAAACTCACTCCTCCATGAAGATGCTTACACCACCGACTGCTCTACAGGTGCTACTCCAAAGAGATGCTCACGGCCCCCTTACCCCCTAATGTAATGCCTCCGACCTTCTCTTTTATCCAAATATATATATATATATATATTATCAACAATCGTCAATATTGTCTAGAGCAAGTAATTAAAGCTCTTAGTTGACACCCTTCCTTTTTCTTTAAGTTGTGGGTTTGAAATTTATTAAAAGCAAATTCCCCATCCTCCTCCCCCTAGGTAAAAATTATTCAAAAAAAAAAAAAACAACAACAAATGATCAACATTCAACCAATATTTCTTTCTAGTACCAAAGTAACTAAAATTATTATTTTTAAAATAAGGCTAATATTAATATTAACCTATTTTATTTTGGATTTATATTCAATACAAAGACGATGAAACAAAAGATTTTCACAAGTGCCTTGGTTTTAAGGTTTAGAATTAGATTTTAGGGTTTAGGGGTAATGCGATTAAGGTAAGCAGTTTAAGATTTATTGGTTGTTGTTAGAACTTAGGGTTTAGGGTTAGAATTTAGGGTTTAGAGGTTAGTGTAATGTGGTTAGGAATTTAGGTTTTAACCTATTAACCTTAAACTTTAACTCCAATCCTAAAATTCTAATCACAACCCATTAATTCTAGACCACTAAACACAAACCTTAATCTTTAAACCCTAAATCTTAAAATTAAAACGTTTGTAAAAAGTTTTTATTTCTATCACATTTGTATTAAATAATTACCCTTTTATTTTATTTAAATATATTTTTGATCTTAAATTTTAATAAAATATGTATACAAAATATTTTAACGTTTTATCACCATATATAACCTCTACCATAAATTATATTTATATGTTTTACAAAAAATACCAAATAGAAAAAAGAAATTATTAATTACCAATTTCTTATTTTCTTACAAATTACGAGATACTTTGAAAAGTTTTGGTATAAAAAAACATTGGGGAAGCTTTTTTTTTTGGAGTGTGTACAGAAGAAAGCTTGCAAGATTTAAACTAGGAAGAACGAGAAGTACATGAACTAGCAAGCTTTGTCTCGAAACTGAAGGAATTATGATTGTGATGACGTGGAAGGTGGTGCAGCAAAGCCAAAGGAAGTATGAATGATGAGCGCCGCCCGCGTTTCAAGACTAATTAATGAAAGAGTTAATATTGGTTTAAATTCCACCAACCTTTTCGCCTATACATTTGAATTCAAACTTTTTATTTCTAAGTTAGCAAGACGGTCAACCCAACGCTGAAATTGTGAATGATTTATACACAAATAAAATGTGAATCATATACATTGTTTTCAAATCTAAAAAATTGGACGGAGCTGATCATCTCCTTATGTTTTGGTGGCAAAGGTATTTATTATCTTTTAAAATTCGGGTTCGAACACTAATAATACATGTTGTATATGTCGTCTTTAAAAAATTAAAAAAATTAAACAAATGCTACCCTTACTTCACACCCAGCATATTAAAAAAAATTGGACGGAGCTGAGTTGAATAGGCTGAAGTAAGACATTGGATGTGGACCGACTTTTAATTTTCATTTTTTGACAAATAGTTTCTGATGTTGGCCCAAATCCTTCTTGCGCTCACCCTATACGTCAGCACAGCCTCTAAATCTTTGGCTATAAATAACCCTTCTTCCCCCACCCATGCTGCTACCAACCACAAAAACACTCATCATTTGCTTTGAATCTTGGAAAGAGTTGGAACATTTGAGTGCACCAATATGACAAGATTGGCCGAAGAAGAACACCCTAACAAGGCTTTTGGATGGGCAGCCCGAGACAGTTCCGGTGTTTTATCTCCCTTCAAGTTTTCCAGAAGGTTTTTCTTTTTTAATCATTAATCCATCTTTGAATCGGTTCCCATGTTTGATCTTCTTTTAAGGTCTTGGCTTGTTTGTTTGATAAAATATTGATTTATATTTGCACTTGTAGGGAAACAGGAGAAAATGATGTAGCTTTCAAGGTGCTTTATTGTGGGATATGCCATTCGGATCTTCATATGGTCAAGAATGAGTGGGGCTCTTCCGTTTACCCTCTTGTCCCTGGGTATGTTCTCCATCTGTTTGATGTTTTGCCTCTCCAATTCCTGATCTTGATCTAGATCAGATTTGAACTATTCTTCTTAATGGATGCAGGCATGAGGTTGTTGGCGAAGTAACCGAGGTGGGAAATAAGGTCCAAAACTTCAAAGTTGGGGACAGAGTTGGAGTTGGGTGCCTGGTCGGATCATGTCGTTCCTGCGATAGCTGCAAAGATGATCTTGAGAACTATTGCCCCAAACCGGTACTTACCTATGGGGCCAAATACTATGACGGAACTATGACATATGGAGGCTACTCCGACACCATGGTTGCTGATGAACATTTTATCATCCGCATACCTGATAACCTGCCTCTCGATGCGGCAGCTCCATTGCTGTGCGCTGGGATTACCGTGTACAGTCCATTGATATATTATGGACTGGATAAGCCTGGTTTGCATGTTGGTGTGGTTGGACTGGGTGGACTTGGTCATGTTGCAGTGAAATTCGCCAAGGCAATGGGAGTCAAAGTTACAGTCATTAGCACCTCTCCTAATAAAAAGAAAGAAGCTTTGGAGAATCTCGGTGCAGATTCGTTTCTGGTCAGCCGAGACCAAGATCAGCTTCAGGTTTATATTATAATTAATTTCAATGATTTATGACAAACGTATGTAGTTGTTCTAAATCCATTATTTGGTGGTGTATAGGGTGCCAATGGAACATTGGACGGAATCATCGACACAGTATCGGCTCAGCACCCTCTGCTGCCATTGCTTGGGCTGTTGAAGTCTCACGGGAAACTTGTTCTTGTTGGTGCACCAGAGAAACCACTTGAGTTGCCTGTTTTTCCTTTGCTCCAAGGTAAGAATCCGTTGTTAACATGTCTGTATAGAGTCTGCGATTCTTAAATTAGAGTCATGATTTGGGTGCAGGGAGGAAACTCGTGGCGGGAAGCATGATTGGGGGCTTAAAGGAGACTCAAGAGATGATTGATTTCGCAGCCAAACATAACGTAAAACCAGACATCGAAGTTATAGCAATGGAGTATGTGAACACCGCCATGGAACGCCTTCTCAAAGCGGATGTGAAGTACCGGTTTGTGATTGACATTGGAAAAACATTGAAGGCTTGAAGTTTTTGCTCACTTTTATTACCAAACAAACAGGCAAAATACCAGTCCAAATATTATCATGTCCTAGTACTACTTTTGTCTTAATCTTGATGATCTTTGCTGTTTGCATAATATTGCTCAGGCAGACTGATATTATGTATCCGATTACCATTAAAATAAATAAATTATTTGCATCAAGAAGATCTGTCATCATCTTCCGATAATCTTTCCAGCCACTAGCTTCGCTGTTTCCCTCGTTTCCTTCCCCCCTTCTTTGTCACGATTAATAAGAATTTAATTATAATAATTTTTTTTTGAAAGCTGGCAACTTGTGTATTAGATATGGTAAAAAAAGTTGCACTTTGTAGGAAAATGGAAACATAAGCGGAAATTAAAGCTAACGTAACCTCATCACCCGACCCTGAGGAGTTGCCTCTGAAAACAAACAAGACCAGCAATTTTAAGATGGTGAAAACTCGGAGTGCATCCAAATAATGCATATAATTTTGTAACCGAGAAAATACGAAAAACTTTCAACCTGTATCCCTCTTAGTCTTTCCTCATAACACCTGCGGTTATTCCAATCTTCCTCTGTCAGATTCGCATACATTTGTGGCTGTTTCGGGAGCTTCCTCAATCCAAAAACGAGGTACCATAAGGCTTCTGCATTCCTTGGCCATTGCATGGGCTGCGGCGTTGGCTCCTCTGTTGGTAAATTAGAACTCTATGTTGCAGAAATTTCTGGCCAGCAGCTTAATATCATGTACCAAAGGGGAGATGATCGATCGATCAATGGTGGTCGAATTCAACTTCTTGATTAATGTTAGAGAATCCCCCTCTATTATCACATTCATAAAGCCTAGGTCATTTGCAAACTGGACTGCATGCTTACATGCCTGAGCTTCTCCTACGAATGCGTCAGCCACATGTTGGTGAGGTATCGCAGCAGATGCCATGATTAAGCCGCTGTGATCACGGCCAATAATTCCAGACGTTGCTCTTTTGTGGTTAGGGTTGAAAGCTGTGTCAAAGTTGAATTTGATTGTGTGTTCCGGGGGGCTTGCCATCCTGTTGTTCTCGATACAGCAGAGCGTGGGTATACTTGATTAAGCACCTCTCGTTCTTGAATAAAAGCTTCAACAAAAGCCTCCATCTCTTCTACTGTATTTGCAATACCCTCATGCACTAATTTGTTACGCGAATACCATAAATGCCAATATAGAACAAGTAATTTCTTTTTACCACGAGCTGATAGACCAACAAAGTAGGCTGGTAACCATTCCTTCCAGTTACTTGCAGATGGATTTGCGGCATCAGGTAACCCCAGTTTCGCCAACACTTGCTGCGTGAAACTACAGTCCCTCATTATGTGTTCCACTGACTCACCATTCATTTTGCATCGGGGGCATACATTGTTTACTGGCAGTCTTCGAGTCTGCAGATTATCAAAGGTAGGTAGAAAATTATTAATAATCTTCCACATGGCGATTTGAACCTTTGCAGGGGCATCAGTGCTCCATAATTCTGTATAAAATGACACCAATTGGGGATCAGCAGTGCTGCCTTCCTCCTCACGCAACAGCTTGTACCCACTCTTAGCTGAATAGTTTCATGTGCCATCGAATCTCCATATTAACCTATCTTCCAATGATGTATGTGACAAAGGAATGGAAGATATTCGGGAGATTTGGTCTTCATCAAACAGTTCTTGGAGAGCTTCTTGGTTCCATGTTCTAGTAGCACTTGCTATTAGGTCAGCGACCATCGTGTAGTGAATATTAATTGATTGGTTTGTAATGCGTCCATCTTTTGTACCTGGAACCCAGGGTTCAGCCCATATGTTGATTTTCTCCCCTGACCCTACTCGCCATCCGTAACCTTTTTCGATCAGTCCCCTTGCGCTCCATATACTACGCCACACGTAGGAGGGTCTTGCACCTAAACCAGCATTGAGGAAGTCACCATTGGGATAATACCTTGCTTGCAAAACCTGACCTAGCAAGCTTTGAGGTTCAGTGATCAGACGCCAGCACTGTTTTGCGAGCAAAGCAATGTTAAATTTACTTAGGCATCGAAAGCTCATTCCCCCTTCCGATTTAGGCATAGTCAGCTTGTTCCAATTGCACCAGTGGATTCCCGTAACCGGGCCTTTACTCCTTCACCAAAATTTCGCCATAATTTGCTCCAAAGATCGACACAATGTGAGAGGAAGTAAGAAGCATTGCATTGCATACACTGGGATAGCTTGCAACACGGCTTTAATTAACACCTCTCTCCCACCTATTGACAAGAATCGGACGCCCCAATTATCAACCTTGTTATTGAACCTGTCAAAGAAATAACTAAAAGCCTCCTTCTTCGATCTTCCAACCATGATAGGCAAACCAAGGTACCTTTCTGGATTTGCTGATATACGAACACCTAGCATGTTGGCAATTTGGCTTTGTATCTCATGTTCAACATTGGCACTATAATAAATTAATGATTTATCATAGTTAACCCGTTGCCCTGACATGTTTGCATATTTATTCAGCACATTCACCATATTTGCTGCCCCCTATAACGATGCCTCACCAAAGACAATGTTGTCATCCGCAAAAAAGAGGTGCCCAACTTGCAATCTGCTTCTGCCAATTCGAGCCCCAGAGATTGTTCCTCTACTGTTAGCTTCATTCAGTAAGGTTGATAGTCCTTCGGCACAAATTAAGAACAGATATGGACTTAACGGATCGCCTTGCCTCAAGCCACGAGTCAGGTGAAACTGATCCCCCTTGCTGCCATTTATGCTTACACAATAAGACACTGTGTTTACGCACCGCATAATCATTTGGATCCAACGTGCCTCGAAACCTAACTTGTGCATCATCGCCTCCAAAAACGACCACTCGACACGATCATAGGCTTTACTCATGTCAGCTTTCAAAGCAAAGGAGCCATACTTGCCTTTCCTGTTAGTCTTCATCGAGTGCAAAATTTCATAGGCTATAATCACGTTGTCAGAAATGCATCTGCCAGGGATGAAAGCTCCTTGGGATTTATCAATACATACATGTAGCACCTCAGATAAACGGTTCGTTAGGACTTTAGATACAATCTTATAAACAACCGTGCACAAGCTTATGGGCCTGAATTAGGTAAGGTTCTGTGGATTATTAACCTTTGGTATTAAAACTATATGTGTGGTATTTATAGTTCTAATATCAGTTTGCATGTTTAGAATCGACAAACAGTAACGAGTTACCTCCTCTCCTACTATGTGCCAGTATTTTTGGAAGAAGAATGCTGGGAAGCCATCCATTCCACTTGCTTTCATGGGAGCCATGCTAAATAATGCCACTCTTACCTCGTCTGCCTGGAAAGGTTTGAGTAGATTTGCATTCATATCGGAGGTTACTTTAGTCTGTACCAAGTCTAAGATTTCAGTTGCATCACTTGGTGTCGAAGATGCAAAGAGGGCCTGGAAATAATTGGTGGCTAGCTGTGTGAGATCTTCACTCTCGGATACCCAATTACCTTGTTCATCATGTAAGCCATTGACCATGTTAAACTTCTTTCGAAAAGATGCATAATTATGAAAATAAGGAGTATTTTTGTCCCCGTGACGCAACCAATTGGCACGTGCACGCTGCTCTCAGTACATCTATTCCTTGTCGGCCTCCATGTTCAATCGAAGCTTCACCTCGATGAGCTCACTTAAAGCTGCTTCATCTGGATCTGCCAAAGACAATTCATGCAGCCTATCTTGCATCTGACATTTTGCAGCGGTGTTTGTACGCCGTAAATCTTTACTCCAAGAGCTCAAGGATTGTCCCAGGGTTGTGAGTCTTTCAGGTAAGTCTACACTTGTACTTTCCCATGCAGAGCTAATTACCTGTTCGATGCCATCCTCAAGGGCCCAGTTTGTTTCAAAGCGAAACTCATCATTATTTGATCCTAGTGGGTTTCGAAGGCTATGCCCAGTGTTGATTAAAACCGGACAATGATCCGATATGAAGTGAGTTAAGTGCACCACTGAGAAATCGGGATGTATCTCCAACCATCTCAAGTTTGCTACTGCCCTATCAAGCCTTTCCCTTACATTTGTTGCTTCCGTTCGGCCCCTCTCCCACGTGTACCATGTGCCCTTAAAGCCTAAATCACAGAGCTCACAATCATCCAGTGCCTCTCGGAATTGGGACATATTGCGTTCCGATCGCAGCCGTCCACCTTGCTTTTCAAAGGAGAACAGGAGTTCATTAAAGTCACCTGCCACAAGACAGGGTATCTGTTGGTCCGATTTTAACTGCCGTAAGAGATCCCAGGAAGTATGTCGAAAACGTTCCTCCGGACAGCCGTAGAACCCAGTAATGCGCCAAACCATCGAATCATTCTCTTTGACTATTACATCGATGTGATTCCGTGAGTAACTTTGCAACGTTATGTCGATCTCCGGTTTCCATCCTAAACATAAACCACCTTTGGTTCCTGCAGCACCAACCTCTATCCCAAACAAGAATCCGCATTTTCTTCTCACTCGTTCCATTCTTTTCACGTCGAGTTTTGTTTCCATTAGAAACAAAACCTAGGGAGAGTTACGCCTCAAAGAATTCTTGAGGCGGTTCACCGTCCGGGGCTTCCCCAACCCACGGACGTTCCAGCACGTCACCTTCATTGGGCCCGGCTGCTCTGTCCCACAAAGCTAGCCGATACAGGGTTTCCATCACCAGGTGCAGCTAAATCCGACTGTCCAGAAATGTCTTGCACCTCCTTTGCTGTTCTTGGTCTTTTTTCCCATCCACCACGTCTATTGGGTTGTCTTCCATGTCCGACCCAATGTCCATGTGTCCATGTTCATTGGTCAACGTGTTTACGTTGTTGGGCCCCATTGAATTTACCCACGTTTTATTCCAGCACGAGGGAATGGTGGTCCCAGGTATTGTTGCACTCTCACGTGCATTAACCATTTACATAAGGTTGCCCACACTGCCACTTCTTCTCAACTGTCCATGCACGTTCCTAACTTCACTGACGCACACCAGTGGTACCCCCGTAACCTCCTCTCTCAGCCATTTACTTGGCGCCGGCGGCCCTCGCCTTGGCGGTGCTCTGAGGGTCAAATCCCAACCAAAGGTTATCTCATTTGGATTCAAAGACAACCGAAGGGGGCAGTAACTCTCCTCGTGTCCAAGCTTTCCGCATATGAAACAGAAGAGTGTGATCTTTTCATATTGGAATTTGGCAAATACAGATTTGTCCTTCGCGACCATGACCTTCTTTTTCCTTTTCAATGGCATATTGACATTCAGGCCAATCTTCACCCTCATATATTGTTTCCTTCCCGAGAGTATCAAACTTGAGTCATACTCAATATACGAGCCAATAAAGTTCCCAAACTGTCTTGCCATCGGCTCCGACATAAAACCCGGTGGGAGCTCATGAACTTGAACCCAGAATATTGCCGTCTCTAATGGAACCAGCAGAGGATCTTCATTACACGTTAACTTATGTAATAATAACAGATGGTTATTAAAAAACCATGGTGAGCCTTCAATGACTCTATTCATGTCGACTTCATGGAAGAATTTAAAACAGTACCTGTTATCGCCTATATCAGTAATTGAGATACCCCCACGCGGCCGCCATATATCGGCCAATGTATTTCTCATCGCCAGGAAGTGAATTACACTTGTTGTTAGAAACCGTCCCACCAAACACAGACCAACTTCAGCCGACACCTCTCCAACCTCCGGTGGAATTTCCAAAGCCTCCTCCTCACCATCATCTATAGAGAGATTTTCTATATCATTTTCCATTGTAGAGGACGAAATCAAAATGGTAGCGTGCAATACTGCAGACTTATGGCGTGCAAAGATGCAGACTCAGAGCGTGCAAAGATGCAGACATTAACATGTTAAGTTTTTTATTAGTAACCATTTATGATTAAATTTATTATTGTATTGATTTCATTTATTGTTATGTCACTTTTTAATTTAAAATTAATGACCAATGATATTCTGCAACTTTTTATTGTTTAAAATAATGAGTAATCGCCTTAGTTTTTAGAATTTAAGGGTAAACTACACAAATGTCCACTTAATTATAGAGCTGGTGTTAATTTGACCACTATATTTTTAATTTTGGCAAATACATTACATAATTATTTAATTAGTTATGATGTAACTACCCGCCGTTACAAAACAAACGGCGCATTTGATGTGGTTGTTAATTGAGTAACGGTGAGTAATAAGTGTAAATTAAAATTAAATTAATTTGTACGCTGAAAAATAAAAACAAAAAGGTAAAAGAAACCTTAATGTTTTCTTTTACTCACTCGACTGAAATTTATTCTGACCATTACTTTCAAACTCAAAAAAAATTGACGATTCAGGCTGAAAAAATCTTTGAGAAAAGTTAAAAATGAGTGGAGTTATTCGTCAAAAAAAATCCAATCCGAAATATGGTAAGTAATTTTCTTTTTATGTTACGTGGTTTGTTTGTTTTGGGATTAAGGTTAATATTTTGGGCTTAATGTTTAAGATTAGCGTTAATATTGAGGTTAGGGTTAATATTTGGGGTTAATGTTTGAGATTAGGGTTAATAGTTGGGATATGGGTTAATAAACGATTGTACTTTTGATATTTAAGTTTAGGGTTAACATTTTAATTTTGGGGTTAATAAATGATTTTAGGGTAAATGTTTTAGTGTTAATATATGGATTAAAATATGATCAATTGGTTAATGATTTGTTCATAAAGTAAGATTTTGTTATGTTCCGTGTCTCTGGTTGTTTTGCACTAAATGAAAAAAATAAAAAAATAAATTGAAAATTATTTGTCGTAAATGAAATTGGTTTGCACGTGACTTGATTGTCGGTAAATAGAATTGTAAATAATGACATGATTTTTTTTTGTTGTATAGGATCTCTCAAACATAATTATATGTTGTCTTTGTTTTACTTTTTTATTTCGTCTTGCTACTTTGTTTATCTTATTTTGGTGTATCTTATTTGGTGTGTATGTTGTTATACTAGTTATCATTTTTTTATGTATATTGTATTTTATTTTCTCATGTATACTTGTGGAGTATGATTTGTTCATAAAATATGAGTTGTTGCTATACTGATCCTTGTGTACTGTTGCTATATTGGTTTCTTCATAAAGTATGATTTGTTATTATATTGGTTATTATTTCTTTATGTATATTGGTTATTATTTGGTGTGTACTTTTGTGTATCTTATTTCTTCACGTATACTTGTTAAAATAATTTTAAGTTTAGTTTTTGTTGTTACAATTATTTGGTGTATACTATATACTGATTTCAAACACAATCAGCTTAGCTTTTCAAACATAATAGGATTCCTTTTGAACAAAAATTAAATACATTTTAAATGGTTTTTATTAGCAAGGGTCAATTCAAACAACTTTAGCATTGCAGTACATCATAGTAATTTTATTGTTAGGAGACCTAAAGTAAAATTTAATAGAAAATTAGTGGATTATTTTGATAACTTAGATGTTGATACAACGTCAATGTTTGAAGTTACTGCTATGGTTAAAAAATTAAGAATTACTTGTGGAGTTAAGGTCTTTTGGCAACTGACAGATAATCCACTAAAAATAAAACAAATGAAAACTGCTAATGATGTGATGGAAATGGTTAATAATTTACCTACAAATTATTATGTTCACATTTACTTAAAAGAAGTTGTAGAGCACATTGAACCTGAAATGAACTTTGTCGTTAATGTTGTTTTTGAATCTAAGAGTAGTATAGAGTTTGAGTCTGACTCAGAAGTTAAGGAGTATGCTGCTCAATCTGAGTCAATCACTGATGTGTCTAGCTTTTCTGACAGTGAAAATAAAAATTTCAGTTCAAAGGATGAAATGTATAATGTGAATATAATGTTGGGCAGTGATAAAGTAGAGGTTGAAAGTGACAGTGAACATTCTAACTTACTACGCAGTGTAGATGAGTCAAATTCAGATGGTTCACAAAATAAACCTAAATTTCCTGAGTTTAATAGTAAGACAAACATGTATAATCTTACACTAAAGGTTGGGTTGATATTTGTAAGTAAGGCTATATTAAAAAAAGTAATTAAATGTATATTATTAAAAATAGGTACATTGTGCTGTTTAAGAGAAATGACAATAAAAAAATTCAAGTAACATGTAAGGGAGGGTATACATGGGTTTTATGGGCAACTCCAATTAATGGTGAAGGTCTTTCTACAGGTTTTCGGTAGATTAGGTCATTGATTGGTGAACATAATTGTCTTAGGAAGTTTATGAATCTTAATGTAATTTTTAAGTGGCTATTTGAGAAGTACTTCAATTATGAGCAGTATGCAAAACTGTATGCTTACCTAGATGAACCGAGGTACTCAAATTCAGAGACAACAATAGTTTACAAGTTAAATGAAAGGCATTTTGAGAGGCTTTATGTTTTTATGCAAGTAATGAAAGATAACTTCAAGTCAAGGTGTAGGCCTATTATTGGTCTGGATGGATGCCACTTGAAAGGTATTATCAGGGTCATCTACTGGTAGTTGTTGGGATAGATACTGATGACTCAATTTATTCAATAGCATTTGTTGTTGTGGAGAGTGAGTGTGAATCATCTTGGTGTTGATTTTTGAAAAGATTAGCCATTGATTTAGAGATAAACAATTCTCACAGGTTCACCTTCATGACTGATAAACATAATGTATGTCTAATTTTATTTAATCTTTTTGTTAAGTAAATTTTATAATTTAGTTTTTGTTTTGTTATGTATATGGGCTAATAGAAGTTGTGCCATAACTGTTCTCTTATTTCGAACACAGAACATGTGTTGGGCATATGTACTCTAACTTTAAAACGAATGATTTTGTTGGAAAAGCACTTAAGAATCAGTTGTGGAAAACTGCAAGAGCAACATATTTCAAGGAGTTTGAATCTGTCATGGTTGAATTGAAGGTATATTACTTATATTTTAAAATTATTTTTATATTGTCTTGAAATTTTTTATGACCACCAACTTTTATTTTTTGTAGGGTTTATCATAAACTGCTTGAAAGTGGTTGAAATCTAATGACCCAAAGATGTGGTTAAAGTCACACTTTTTTGTCACATGTAAGTCAAACGTGCTTCTAAATAATAATTGCGAGTATTTCAATAAGGTAATTTTTCTTAGGGTAAACTAGTTATTTACAAATATACAAATCATTTATTTGTTTACACATTTGTACTAACTTTGTACTATTATTGTATGGTCAGTTAATACTTGAAGCTAGAGACAAGCCAATCATTATATTGGTAAAGTTAATCAGAACAAAATTGATGCAAAGGTTAGCTGAAAGGAAAGATTTAGCTAAAAAATAGACTGGGCTTTTGTGTCCCAAAATTCAGAAAAAGCTAGACCGTGCAACATCATTAGCACATAGGTGTATAATTAGTTACTTAAACAATAACTATTTTTTTTGTTAAATTTGTGCTAAATCTTTATTTTTATACAGTTGTTAGCCTATTTATGTTGGTGGAAACATGTACCAAATTTCATGTGGTCCTTCATGTCAGCCTTCAGTTAACTTCTAAGCTTGGACAAGGTCCTACAGAAAATGGAAACTAACAAGTTAAAATGTTCATACTTTATGTTCTTATTATACTTTATGTTTTTATAATGTTTCTTATAATGTGGTATTTTGTGTAATTTTTTTTATAATGTTTTCTTATAAGCTTGGACATCCAAGTTAGGCGGTATTGTGTGTCATTTTTTTATAATGTGTTCTTTGGATGTTTTTTTATATTGTGATCCTCTATGTAGCTCGGATGTTTTTTATGTAGTTTTGTTGTACTTTGGTGGTACTTTGTTTAATGTTTCTAATTTAATATTTGTTCTATGTAGGCATTTCATGTGTGCATACTATTTCTGTCATTTTGTCACTTCCAGATAGGCCAGAAAAATATGTTCATCCTTGCTATTTTGTGTTAACTCAAAGGGCTATTTATTTTCATTTGATAAGTCCACTAAGCGGTGAGAAACAATGGACTAATGAAGAAACATTAGAGCCTATTCTACCACCTGTATTTAGAAGGCCTCCAAGAAAATCAAACAAGAAACGAAGAAGAGAGGCTGGTGAACCAACATCTCAGCCTGGTAAGCTGTCAAAGAAGGGTGTCAAGATTTATTGTAAAAATATAGAGGGAGTGGACATAATATTAGAACATGTAAGGAGAAGGTTGGTGGCAATATCAGAAGAGAAGTGTCCTCATCTTCTGCAAGAGCTCCTAAAATTTCAAAACTGCCAGTACATTTTGAATTTTTCTAATCAAATGCATAATTTCATTTTTTGGTTAATTGGTTGAAGAGCTTGTCATTTTTTTGCGGATTAGAAGAGCTGGAATCACCCCAACTACAAGACTAGATAGAACAACCCCAACAACAAGCCATGCTAGAACCACTACAAGGCCAACTCCAAGGCCAACTTAACCTTGAATTTGTTCGCAACAATTTTTTTTGTGTATTGCAAACATTTGACCAAAATAGGTTATATTATTGTGAAAACAAGTATCACAAGTTTTTTTTTTGACTTGCTTTAGTGGTTCAATATTTTAGAGTGATGTATGTGATCAGTGCATAAAAGTTATATATTTTACCCATCATTTATCCTTATTTTTGCTGCACTCAAGCATGTTTAACTGCATTTTAGGTTAAGTTTTGCATCAACATCACATTTAGATAAAATTGCGCAGATACTGCTAAATTTGGTTACTTTTGCAGGTATCTGCTGTGGCAGCATCCAGGGCAGCAGTCGTGGCAGCATCCAGGGCAGCAGTCGTGACAGCATCCAGGGTAGTAGTCGTGGCAGGCCCTGGGCAGTGATGCAGAAAAGCTGGAACTGGATGAGCAGTCAAGGAGGACGATGCTGCCATGGTCGCCGCCGTGACAGCAAAAGACGACAGCAGTTTTGAGGAGAAGAAGCAAAGTGGGCCTCGACAGAAAGAGAAAATTAAGCCCGTCTGTCGTGGAATACCACTATATTTTTCCAAGCCCTAGATTAGAATGAAGGCCAAACCCAAAGTTCAAGGAGAGAAATTCCAAGCAAGAAGGAAGGACGAGTTAAAGCTATATTCTCTGAAGATTTAGTCTTTATTAGAGTTGTACTTTAATTTAAACTTGTATTCTTGCTATATTAGAAAACTTGGACCCAAAGCCTATATAAAGGCATGTAATTCGACCTAGGAGAGCATAACCTATCTCTAGCCTTCTTCCCAAAACCCTAGTCGTTTTCCCCCTTCTCGCCATGTTCTAAACCTCCCCTAGGGCAAAAGGTTGATATTGTAAAGTAGTTGTAAGGGTTGTTCTGTTCTTAGGATTTTTCTGTTCAATGAAATAAAACTTCAAGTTTGCTTATTCTGGTTTTCAACATCTTGTAAGAGTATCGGGAGAGCATTGTGAGATTATTCATTTACTTAATACCGGGAGAGTTAAGTATACGAAAGGAATAAGTGCGGGTTCTCCAGTTTATGGTTGAACTATCTCGGACCTAGGGATATGACGAGGTTAAGCGGCTAAGGAAGAATTCATAAACATCGGTGTTCATACTTCTATTCACGCTGGGAGGTATCATCCAAGACATGTTCATCGACAGAACTTGGACCTAGGGATAGGAAAAGTCAATCCAGGGATTCTTGCCGAACTTGAATTATCGCTGCCGCGACAGCAACAGACCGCTGCCACGACAGGTGCTGCCGTGACAGGAGCCAGACACAGAACAGAAGTCCTTGAACAGTGCAATACCTGCACTACTGAGCAATTCAATTCCTGCCTATTTTATTATCCTGATTTTCCTCTTTTACTTGATTATTTTCGTGACAACTTAATCAATCTATTAAATTTCTTCTTTTCCCCTTGTACAGATAGCGAAGGAAAGGGTTAGCCCAGTCCCTGTGGAGACGATATCCGATACTCTAGTATCACTTTATTACTTGCGACGTGTACACTTGCACTCAATTGCGATATACACTTTTACACGCAACAGTATGGATTACATGCTCAAAGATATGCATATTGTCACGGGGCTAGGCTTATATGGCTAGCAACGTGCGACACTTGGTCGGGAAAGAACTTCGAAAGGGACCAAGTAAGCCTAAAGTCAAGCTTGGCTTGACTAGATGAGCGGAAGCGTTGCGGAAGCATTGCGAAGAAGAAAGAAATAAGAGATGGCTCGAGTGATTTGCAAAACGAATAGCCTCGTTAAAAACCCCCCTAAGCCTAGTTAGGGGGAAAAGAGTACTCTACGATGCTTTTATATTATTGATAGAAAAATGAGAAAACAAAAGATTCAAGGATGATTACAAATGAAGGGGTGAGGCTCTATTTATAGCCTGGCACCTCCTGATCTAACGATCACTATTGATTATAATGGATGGCCAGGATTGGCCTAATCTATCTAATGAAGGCAAGGGAATAGAATCAAGGATTCCTTCCTTCTTGGTAGAGCTTCTTTCCATGGAGAAAGATGTGGATCTCCATGAATCGGGAAAGATATGGATGCACAATCCTTGCCTTGAATACCATGGTCAAAGGGGTGAAGATTCCCCAAGGAATGGGCTTGGATGGCCATGGAAGAGTGAAATTCGGATAGACCTCTCGGGTCTTGAATGGGTGCAGCCGAATGGACCTTGGTTGGGCCCCAAGGGTCTTGCATCAGACGGCTCTCGGACAGGCCCATGGGTGCGGCTGGACGGGCTGCTCGGTGCTGCTCGGACAGGCCTATGGGTGCGGCTGGACGGGCTACTCGGTGCTGCTCGGACAGGACCTCGGGTGCGGTTGGACGGGCTGCTCGGTGCTGCTCGGATAGGCCCTCAGGTGCGGCTGGACGGGCTACTCGGACAGGCCCACGGGTGCGGCTTGGCAAGGCCCTAGGTGCGTACTGCACTCGGACAGGCCCAGGGTGCCTAGCAAGGCCCATCGGGCTGTTGGCTCGGCTGGATCGTAGCCCCTCGAGTGCGGCAGGACGGGCCGGACGGACTTAGGCTCCTCGAGTGCTGGAACCTCGGCCCTATGGTCTCGGACAAAGGTGTTGGATACGGACCCTAGGTGTGCGGTGGACTGGACCATAGGGTGCACCACGGTAACATTCTCCTCCACCGAATTGAGCGACGCCCTTGTCGCTCGTTGGGCTTCGAAATCGGCAACTTTGTCTTCAAATTGCCACAAATCTTTGTCTAACTCCCAACTACCTTCGGCTTCTGTTAGTCCTTTCCAAAGCACAAAGTACTCGTGCCTTGGTTTGAACCCTTGGCGTTGAATGACTCGATCGGCTACGATGGCTTTGGCTTCTCTCTCGAACGAAATCCTAACTCTAACGGGTGCTCGCTTGGAGATGTTTCTTTCCGGATCTTCCTTGTCCTTGTGATAGGGCTTAAGAACGCTAATATGGAAGACGGGATGGACTTGGATGTGGGGCGGCAAGTCTAGCTTGTAGGCCACCTTGCCTACTCTCTTTATCACACGGAATGGGCCTTCGTATTTCCTCACAAGAGCCCTGTGAACAGAGGAATTGCGAAGAGTTAGATGAAGTTTAGCTAAAACTAAATCATTTACCTGGAATTCAACATCGCGTCACTTCTTGTCGGCCCACTTCTTCATTCGCTTGCTTGCTTTGTGGAGGCAAGCATTGGCTAAGTCCCTTTGTTCTTGCAAGTCCTTCACTACATGGAAGGCGTCGGGATTTGGACCTTGATACCTGGTCACGACCGCGTCAAGTGTGAGCGATTGTTGGCCCATCACTATCTTGAAAGGACTTTGATTCGTGGCTTCACTCCTATGCAAGTTGTAGGAGAATTGGGCCACGTCTAGCAAATCGGGCCAATTCCGTTGAGATGCACTAACGAAATACCTTAAATAAATTTCCAATAAAGCATTGGCCCTCTCGATTTGTCCATCGGATTGCGGATGAAAGCTTGTTGAAAGGTTCAAGGAAGAACCCAACAACTTAAACAACTCGGTCCAAAACTTACCCGTGAACCGAACGTCTCGATCACTTACTATGGACTTTGGAATACCCCAAAGCTTCACGACATGCTTTAAGAAAAGGCGGACGGCTTCATTGGCGGGGCATGTCTTATTGACGGGAATGAAAGTTGCATACTTTGAAAACCTGTCTACTACAAACATGATACTAGAGTAATTAGTAACACAAGGAAAACCAATTATAAAGTCTAAAGAGATACTTTCCCATGGTCTTTCCGGTATCGGCAACGGTTGAAGTAGTCCCATCGGTTTGTTTACTTCAATCTTGTCTTGTTGGCAAACAAGACAAGTCTTCACGTATGCTTCTACATCTTCATTCATACGAGGCCAATAATATCTTTCGTTAAATAGAGCCAAAGTACGATGCATACCTGGATGTCCCACCCACTTCGAATCATGACATTCTTTCATTAAAGTCTTTCACAAGTTGTTGAAATAGGGGACGAATAAATGTTGGCCTCTTGTGAAGAGTAGATCATCTTCGACCCAAAAACGGCGTGACTTACCCTCTTTGGCAAAGGCGATTAAGTTCTTTGCGGCGGGATCATGAGTCAAACCTTCTTTGATGGATTCGAGCAACTCACCACTTGGTTGGCTAATGGAGGCAGAAGTGGCTTTACGGCTAAGCATATCGGCCACGATGTTGGCCTTTTCGGGCTTGTGCTCCATCGAAAAATCAAATTCCGCCAAGAAGTAATGTCGCCATGTGCGAAGGCAATGGATGACTGCGGTCATCTCCTTCTCTTGAACGGTGAAACGCCTCTCGGTTTCGTTTAACTTTCGACTTTCAAAGGCAATGAGATGGCCTTCTTGCATCAAAACTCCACCAATGGCATAGTCGGATGCATCGGTGTGGATGACAAACGACTTGGAATGATCGGGCAAGGCTAGAACGGGTTCACTTACCATGGCTTGTTTAAGCCTTTCGAACGCTTGTTGACAACTTGGACTCCATTCCCAAACTTTGTCCTTCTTCAAAAGTTCGGTCAAAGGCGTGGCTATCGCGGAATAACCTTGCACAAATTTGCGGTAGTAGTTAGCTAAACCAAGAAAAGAGCGAAGTTCGGTTACCTTAGTTGGCGGTTCCCAAACATCGATGGCTCGAACTTTGCTTGGATACATTCGGATCTTACCACCTCCAATGATGTGGCCTAAAAACGGAACTTCTTGTTGAGCGGAACTACACTTTTCGCGCTTGATGTAAAGTTCGTTTTCTCGAAGAACCTGCAAAACCTTTCTCAAGTGCATTAAATGTTCTTGAAAAGTCTTACTATAGATGACAATATCATCTAAGTAGACAACTACGAAATGATCAAGAAAATGTGAAAGTACCTTGTTCATTAAGGTGCAAAAAGTTGCGGGAGCATTTGTAAGGCCAAAAGGCATTACTAGAAACTCAAATGAACCATACCTTGTGATGCACGCGGTTTTGGGCTCATCACCTTCGGCTATTCGAACTTGGTAGTACCCCGAACAAAGATCTAACTTTGTGAAGAACCTTGCACTTCCAAGTTGATCAAATAAATCCGAAATTAAAGGGATATTGTACTCATTCTTTACCGTAAGTTTGTTTAGAGCGCGGTAATCGACACACATGTGCAAGCTACCATCTTTCTTCTTTTGAAAGAGAATGGGTGCTCCAAACGGTGCCTTGGATAGGCGAATGAATCCAGCATCCAAGAGTTCTCCAAGTTGCTTTCGGAGTTCCTCTAACTCTGGTGGCGCCATTCGATAAGGTGCTTTGCTTGGCGGCTCGGTATTTGGCACCAATTCAATTCGATGATCCACCTCACGCTTGGGTGGTAAAGCGTTCGACAATTCAGAAGGCATAGTGTCCTCGAACTCCACGAGAACACGTCACACTTCTTCGGGAACTTCTTCGGCTCTAATCACCTCGTCTTCCTTGAGCACGACAAGGAAATACTCTTCCTCCTTTCGCATACCTTTGGGGAACTGGATGGAAGACAACATCTTGGATTGGATACCTACATCTCGACTCACGGGCACCAAACATTGTTGGGCGCGGTCGAGTACCACCAATACATCGGCAAATGGAAGAAGAAGTGCATTAATCTTATCCAAAAAAGATAAACCAATCACAAGATCATAATCATCAAGAGGAATTACCTTTATATCCTCACGGCCCTTCCAACTTCCAAGTTGGATCTCAACCCTTCTTGCAACTCCGGCAATGGGTTCCTCTTTCGAGTTGACCGTTTTAATCCACCCACTTTTCTTCAATACGTTGAGATTAAGTTTTTGGGCGGCTCCCTCGGAAATGAACAGCTCGGAAGCTCCGGTGTCCACAAGTGCACGCAATTGCTTTCCGGCAATCGTGACTTCTACAAACATAAGACCACTTTTGGGCTTGTTAGATAAAGAATTCACTTGGAGATTACTTACAATTGCTCCAAGTTGGGCGGTGGGCTCGGTTGGCTTGTCGTTAACATTTACGGTATAAAGGCTTGTTCTCTTTGGGCAATCTCGAATATGATGAGGTCCTTGGCAATGGAAACATCCAAAACCTCGTCTCTCCCATGGTTTAGTTGATCGGCCTTGTCGATTATTGTTGTTGGAAGGCCTATCGTGGTTAAGTTTCTCACCTCCGGCTTTGGCATTCTTATCTCCCCAACCTTTAGACTTCGGCTTTGGTTTGGGCGAGTCTCGCTTTTCGAACTTGGCTATTGCCTCGGCCTCGTCAAGGGCATGGGAAAGGTCCTTGACACCACGTCTTTCCAACTCCATACTAGCCCATCGATTCAATCCATCCATGAAAATTGAAAAGCCTTCATCTTCTCCTAAGTTGGTGATTTGGAGCTTTAACTTGGTGAACTTTTTCACATAGTCATGGATATTGTTGTCGTGCTTGAGTTGGCGTAGCTTTGAGCGCAACTCTCTTTGAGCATTCTTGGGATAGAACGCCTCATGGATCTCGTCTTGAAGCTTTTCCCAAGTATCTACGGGAACGTCTCTATCAGGCTCCTATGAGCACCTACGTCTCCACCATAAAAGAGCGTTGTTAGTGAAATAACTAGAAGCAATGTTTACCTTAGTGGATTCATCCACGATGTTGGTGTTGCGGAAATATTGATTTATGCTCCACAAGAATGTATCAGTTTCTTGAGAATCTCTCGATTCTTTGAATTCCTTTGGTTTCGGCACATCGGCTAGCACTCTAGTCGGACTTGTAACCACTCCATTGGCCACTGCGGATTTGTAGATGTTAAGCTCGGCCTTTAACACGTTCATCGCCTTCTCGAGTTCGGTTAACCCATCTTTAAGAGATAGATTCTCTAACTCCACGGTCTCGATTCTATCTTCGAGTTCATGGGAATCATCCTTGCGACCATCACCCCGAGACTCCAACGCATCTAGTCGGTTCTCAACAACATCGAGCCTCTCTCTGGACTCATTCGTGTTGTTCTCCAAACGAGCGACTTTATCTTGCAAGGAAGAGATGACATCTCTCGAACTAGCCCTCTTGGCTTTTCCGGCACGGGTTTCAACTGTCTCCGTGGTGGCGTCGATGGGAGCGTCACTTGGATTCGTCAACTCGAACAAATTTCTTCGCTAAAAACGTAGGCTCTAATACCACTTGTCACGGGACTAGGCTTATATGGCTAGCAACGTGCGGCACTTGGTCGGGAAAGAACTTCGAAAGGGACCAAGTAAGCCTAAAGTCAAGCTTGGCTTGGCTAGATGAGCGGAAGCGTTGCGGAAGCGTTGCGAAGAAGAAAGAAATAAGAGATGGCTCGAGTGATTTGAAAAACGAAGAGCCTCGTTAAAAACCCCCTCTAAGCCTAGTTAGGGGGAAAAGAGTACTCTACGCTGCTTTTATATTATTGATAGAAAAATGAGAAAACAAAGGATTCAAGGATGATTACAAATGAAGGGGTGAGGCTCTATTTATAGCCTGGCACCTCCCGATCTAACGGTCACTATCGATTACAATGGATGGCCAGGATCGGCCTTAATCTATCTAATGAAGGCAAGGGAATAGAATCAAGGATTCCTTCCTTCTTGGTAGAGCTTCTTTCCATGTGAGAAAGATGTGGATCTCCATGAATCGGGAAAGATATGGATGTACAATCCTTGCCTTGAATACCATGGTCAAAGGGGTGAAGATTTCCCAAGGAATGGGCTTGGATGGCCATGGAAGAGTGAAATTCGGATAGGCCCTTCGGGTCTTGAATGGGTGCAGCCGAATGGACCTTGGTTGGGCCCCAAGGGTCTTGCATCAGACGGCTCTCGGACAGGCCCATGGGTGCGGCTGGACGGGCTGCTCGGTGCTGCTCGGACAGGCCTATGGGTGCGGCTGGACGGGCTGCTCGGTGCTGCTCGGACAGGCCCTCGGGTGAGGCTGGACGGGCTGCTCAGTGCTGCTCGGACAGGCCCTCGGGTGCGGCTGGACGGGTTGCTCAGTGCTGCTCGGACAGGCCCTCGGGTGTGGCTGGACGGGCTGCTCGGACAGGCCCACGGGTGCGGCTTGGCAAGGCCCTAGGTGCGTGTTGCACTCGGACAGGCCCAGGATGCCTAGCAAGGCCCCTCGGGCTGTTGGCTCGGTTGGATCGTAGCCCCTCGGGTGCGGCAGGACGGGCCGGACGGACTTAGGCTCCTCGGGTGCTGGAACCTCGGCCCCATGGTCTCGGACAAAGGTGCTGGATACGGACCCTAGGTGTGCGGTGGAATGGACCCTAGGGTGCACCACGGTAACAATATGTATTGGTCAAACATTATGTGATGTATGAATTACATTTCAAACTTAATGACTTTATGAAATTATGTGTTCTTCTTTATATTGTAGCAATTGTTTACATTGTTTTTGTTTGACATACTTCATTTTAAACTTGGGATATGCATATATATATATATATATATATATATATATGGGTGAATATTTTGTTTCACTTGCTTTACGCAATCTGTTTATGCCTTCATAAAATTGATTTTTTTTTGTTTACATTCTAAACTTAATGGCATTATGAAATTATCAGTTATTATTTTGTTGTACACAATCTATAATGCATTCATAAAATTGATTTTTTCATTACAGAAATTAGGATCCTATTACATTGCAAAAGTTAGCAACATATTACAAATAACCTAAACACAAACTACAAATACCTTAAATCCATACATAATAACAACAACCCAGTTATTATAATATGGATTTTCATGGTACACCTTAAGCCCTTCACAACTTAAATCTCATTTGATGTTGAAAATTTTTGGCAAATCAAATCCCCACATCTAAAAACAAATTTTTAGTAAGTAAGAGAAGAGTATTATAAAAAAAAGCCCACAAAAAACAGAGAACCAAGAATTAAAATTTTAAGAATTTTTTCTTTATTCTTTCCTTTCTCTATAGCAACAACTCTTCTACGAAGACCAACAATAGCTACTTTTGACATAACATTCACCGGTAAATTATACTAGCAAAAAAAAAAATTTACAACCCCTAACCCATTTTCCATAATTTCTACAACTCTAAAATTGTTTACCTGAATTTTCATTAGTCCAACCTGTTGTTAGCGTAGAACGAGCTCCATAAAAGCACACACGATTCATCTATGCCTCTATTATCGTCTGTAATCTCCAAGTAATTTTTTCTTGATGAAATCGTAAGAAGAAAGGAAAAAGAAATGAAAATAGGGCTTAGGGTTTTTTCTAAATAGACACATTTTAACGTGTTTTTTATTGACATTGTTTTATGTGGCATTCTGAAGTGAATTTTTATATATCCAACGTGGAAAAAATGTGCAGAAAATTTCGTATCAGTTGCGCCGTTTGTTTTGTAACGTCGGGTGGTTATATTGAAACCAATTAAACAATTATGTGGTATATTTGTTAAAATTGAAAGTATAGTAGTCAAATTGACACCAAACCTATAATTAGGCGGTCATCTGCGTAGTTTACCCAAATTTTAAATAAAATAATGAGTAATCATTGATGATTAAATCTATTATTGTATTAATTTCATTAATTATTATGTCAGTTTTTAATTTAAAATTAAAGACCAATGATATTCTGTAACTCATATTAGTTCAAATGTTGTTTAAAATAATAAGTGACCACGTTAGTTTTTAAAATGTAAATAAAATAATTAGTAATCACGTTAGTTTTTAATAAATAAAATAATGAGTAATCATTGATGATTAAATCTATTATTGTATTAATTTCGTTAATTGTTATGTCAGTTTTTAATTTAAAATTAATGACCAATGATATTATGTAACTTTTATTAGTTCAAATATTGTTTATTATTTTTTATGATAGGCCAAAAATTATTATTAAGACTCGAATCTTAATTTACATCTAATTTTTATTAAGTAGAGATATAATTACATTTTTAATATAAAGTTAAAATTTGAACTTATATAAAATAAAATAATATAAGCATTATTGATCACTCGACCAATTAATAAATCTCATTAATTTACATCTAAATATCAACAAGTGTTCAATCAATTGAACCAACTGTATTGACAATTGTTTATAGTATTTTAAATTCCGAATAGTTCAACTAAAAAGTTATAAATAATCGATATTTGAATTGTGGTTGATTGGGGTCGACAGTAGTATGGACCGCAAAAAAAAAACGTGAAAGGATGGTGCATAGCGGTGTAAATAAACCGAATGTTCGATAAACCGTTCGTGAACTGTTCGTATAAATGAAATTATTAAGCTATATAAATAAGTATGAACAAAAATTTTATGTTCATTTAATAATGTAATAAGGGTTTTTTTAATAAATAAATAAAGGAAGATGAAGTCGCCACCAATCACTTTAGTAGGCCAAACACCATTAAAAATTAACCAGAGATCCAAAAATTTGAGTTTGGGAGTCGGTTACGCTTGGAGAAAGATTAGCACCTCACGACACTCAAAATCGGTACTGTGCCGATTAAGTGTTGTCGTTTGCAAGAAAATAAAAAATTCGAAATTTAATTTAAAATATAATCCCAAAAACGGCCTAAAGAGAATATTTCCTTATTTACAACAACCGAAAAATATAACACCTGAACAAGTCTAGACACCACTTCCTAACCAGTCCCCGAAATAAATTAAAAAATATCCCTTTGTTATGAATATTTATATATGTGGATGTCTATCATGATTAGAACTTTATCTAAGGAGTTTGATTTATTTATTATTAGGAATATTATCTCTATTAATTAGAGTTTAATGTATTATGTACTTCTTATGCCTATAAATAGATGATTCATTGAAGGCATTGTATACACAAGTCTATATTTGAGAATAATACAAATCTCCCTCTTTCTCTCATATCTTTGTTCTTCCATTCTTGTTCTTTGTTCTTATTATTGTTCTTTGTTATTTTATTCACAAGACGTTATCAGCACGATACTCTGACCAACTGAAGTCCTCGCAATTCGAATCCCAAAAGAATTAATTTTAGGGTGAATCAAAGATAAGTTCTTTTTCTTATTTTTTTTGTTTAATAATTACCTTTCTCATGATCTTTTAGTTTTATTATTATTTTTGGAATTAGCGTAACCACACAGTGGCTGTAATTTCACTAAAATAATACTTTTATTATTATTATTCACTAATTGCTTTTCTCATATTTTTTTAAAGAAAAAAGGGAGCTAATGAGTGCAATCCATCGTCAAATTCATTAGAGAATCGTGATTACCCTCTCATGAAAGAGTACAATCATCCTCATTGCACCGCTCTCTGCATTATTCGGCAATCAAACCTGAATTTGTACCTGGCTCTTCATAGTACAATGGAAAACATCATGATCTAGTAATTTCATCTATTACTTAATTTGTGAGGTAATTGTTTGGTATATTTTTCTCGATATGTTATCTAATATATTGATGAAAATTGATATTTATTCACGATTATTATAATTATGAGATTTGATATTTTTAACCATGTTTTGAGTTTTACATGGATTTAAATGGCTTGGAAAGAGACATGACATTATGAGAAGATGCCTTGGTTCATTTGCTACGTCCCCATTGTTTTCGAGACGAAAATCAATATCGGTAAACTCTATTTTTATTTTTATCCTTTAAAATACAATTTTAAAGTGCGATAAATCATGATAATTTTGAATTTACAAGAAGATTATTATAAAGTCTATATTTGCTTGAAAGTAATATTTCTTCTTCGTCGAAAAACTCGACCATAGACTTCTCCCAATTTCAAGTTACGAAAATTCGTCTTGATCCAAAATGTTTTATGGGAGGCATTCCTTGAAGTGAATGCAAAGCATGATGTTTATTCCATGCGATTATCAATGATGGGGCATTCCCTGAAGTGAATGCAAGCATGATGTTTATTCCATGCGATTATCAATGATGGGGCATTCCCTAAAGTGAATGCAAGCATGATGTTTATTCCATGCGATTATTGGAACTGTTTCATTCCCTGAAGTGAATGTAAACATGGTAAATCAATATTCAATTAGAGATATAATTTCGATATAATCCAAGTGTAATTGGTTGGACATCCCGTTCTGCGAGGCTACTGGTCTTAAAGGAGGTTTTTAAAGGACCTTGTGGACATGTTTAACAATGTCTCGTACGAGGATTAAATTTTTGTTCTCTGTGATAAGAATATGTGAAAAAGGTTTCAAAGGCCCACTGGCTCTACTCCATTCCCTAAAGTGAATGTGAGATTATATTATGGAAGGAATAAAAACCACATTAGAAGTTGTGGTCGTGGTCGAGGCTATGAATATAGACATGAAAAATATGGTCATTTTAAGAATACTTCTACCCACCAGTAGTGAGGTTATAAGGATGACAAGAGTGATAAAGATCATTCTATTGAAGTAAAACTCTTTTTATTACCAATACGATGTTATAAATCATTGGTCTCGTACGTGTTGTACGTTGAAAAATCAAGAATCATTGAATGATAAAGGAAAGAAAATAGAAGCAAATTTTGTTTGCGAAACATGACGAAGATGATACTAGTCCAACTTTATTTGGACATTGTTGGTCCAACTCTTTTGGACGTTGTTGATTTTTTTATAACCCTTGAAAAGAATAAATCATCTTCTAATTATTCTCATAACTTTGAAGAGAATTATTTATTTATTTTTATTTATTTTACTTTACGTTTATTTATTTTTACACACGTTAATTATTTACGTTTTATATTTATATTTATATATTATGATATTTATTTATTTTGTTTAACATGATTACTTGTCAAATACAATCTATGGTGACGATTTATGCTTAGCAGAAGCATAAGATATATTTTCCCATTTAAATGCACGAGAATAATGTGAGTATTGTATCTCAAAGTACTGAAAATATTGATGCTCTAGAAGAGCAATAAATTCTTGAGAGAAAGCACATTATGAAAAGTGCAGAATTGCGAATATTGCAATAATTACCACTAATGGTAATAATATTGTCACCACTATAAGTGAAAATTTTAAGAGAGCAATATGAGTTCGCAAAATATCCTTTGAAAATTATAGATAACATATGTTATCAATTGGCATTTGAAATAAGCCAATATGGATATAAGTTCTGGTAGCCAAAAAGTTAGTTGAAAGCTCTAGAAGAGCTACATATTGCTACCAAAAGATAATTTCAATTGAAAGCTCTGAAAGAGCTAAATATATTCCTATTTAAAGGAACAATTTTGATGGTCGTACTAGACATGTACGAGTGAGATTGAATTACATGTTATCGTAAACAAGAAGTTTACAAATTCAGAGATATATACACACATATATATAGTTGGCATTATCGGTTAGACCATCCTGATCAATAATGGTGCAGAAATTATTGAGATTTACATGCACATGTATTAAAAGAACCTGTAGTTCTTGTGGTGCTTATTCTCAAAGGAATTGATTAAATTCCACTTATTAAAGAACATGAAGTTCTTGTGTTACTTAATGGAATTGATTAAATTCCACTTACTAAATGAACTTGAAGTTCTTGTGTTGTTTGTTCTTAAAGGATATAGTTGATCTCACTTACCAAAAGAATTAGAACTTGGAGTTCTTGTGTTGAAGTTGAGACTCCATGTCTTGCATATCTGAACGAAATATGGGCCCATATATCTGTAAATGTGGAAAGTTTTATATGATTTTAGTAGATGCATCTACATTGTTTTATCAACTTACAACCAGAAGTTTGTGAGTTTGATTATAAAAGGATTCTGATTATGCAGTTAGACTATTCGTCTTGCAAAAGCTAGTGGGTTTATATTTTAGGCTATATCAGTTGTTGCAAAGCCTATTGATTATGAAAAATATAGTTTAGCAAAATTTCAATTGGATGCCTCCTATTTAATAGCTAAACTATGAGAACAAAAGAGTTATTATTTATATGGTGTTTCCATATAGCAACACTTATACGCATCAAGCCAACGAGTTATAATAAACTCCCCGTTATGATTGTTTTTTGGTCAGAAACCATACATTTTCTATTTTATGATTTTTGAATGTGCGATATGAATTGCTCTACCACAACGCACAAAATGGGTAAATAAAAGGGTTGAGAATATATATTGAGTACGAGTCTCCTTTTATGTTTAAATTCTTAAACATTAATTGGAGAATCATTTATGACATGATTTTTCTCAACATCAGGGGAGATAATAATTAGCTGGATAGATAAATGAATTATCATTATCTAGATCCTCGTATATGAACCAAAAGTTCATAAGATAATTCATGTTATTACATGTCAACTGTTAGACATATTTATTGACCTAATGAGAGTAATTAAGTCTCATATACCAGATGAAATGCTTTAAGTTTAAATTACATGTTAGAGCGAGAGAATGTAAATCATGCCTGAAGCATGATAGTTGAAATGGTTCCAATGATCAAAGTTCTCGTAAATAGAAAGTAATATGAGATGGTCATATATTAGAGGCAGGTGCTCCTGAAGAGACCCAAGACATAACTAATAATAAAACTCTAGAAGAGTTTCAGGTACCTGAAATAAAGATTGAAATCTTGAAGAGATCTCGATGAGTTATGTCATTACGAGAATGGAACCAGAAAATTGGAAAGTTGTCGACAACGATTTTACAAACAATTTTACATAAAATACTTCTATAGAAGTAAAGAAAGAAATCGAGGATCTTGTATAAAATCTATCCAGAGGTATAGATATCGAATTGGTCTATGCTGAAAGACGCTTTGAACTTCTAAAATAGAAGTATTTGGACCAGTAGTCCAAACACCTAAAAGTGTAATGCAAGTGAGGCACAAATTAATAGTCGTAAATACGACTTGAACTATGATTTATGAAAAGTTTTAATTACTTCATGGTGGATGCAATTACTTTGGCAGTTATGATTTTTTTTTGCATGTGTCTAATTATTTGTGGATCCATATTTATCCTTGAAGGATTTAAAATGCTAGAAGCATTTGGAAATTTCCGAGGAAATTTATTTAGACACGTCTCGTGAATATTTTGGCGCATTTGGTATAATCGCCTTAGTGAATACTAATTGAGAAAATACTATAAGAATGATCATATTTCCTTATGTATTTTATAAAGGAGTTTGGATCAAGATCCACTATGATAATTTTAGAACTCCTAAAGAGCTTCAAATTGGAAACTCATGAAGTACTTTCAATACAAGTACTTGAATCTTGACATCAAGTTTATCTCGACCTGAAGATCGAGCATTTTTATATATTTCTTTTTGTCTAAGAATAGACATAAGCTGAAAGAATCTTAAAGAAGATTCAATATGAATATATCATATCTATTGCGTATCCCAATAGTTGTAAGATTGTTAGATGTGAATAAAGATAATTATATCTTTTCTTGGTTTTGAAGCACCATATATTAGTTGGTCAAGCAATATCCATGGATATACAAAGATCATTACATTTAGATCTTCAAACATTCGTTGATGTCTCCTCAAATGTCGTAGAAATAATTGTTATGCACGAGGCAAGCCAAAAATGTGTTTGGCTAAGACCATTGACCCAACATATCCAAAAGATATGTGGATTTACTTTTACAAGATATGACAAAAGCTACCTTGTGTGAAGATAATGCAAGATGTATATCTCAGTTTGAAAGTGGATACATCATGGAACATATTACTCCAAAATTTCATCCCTCATGATCTTTAGAAAAGTAATATTCAAGATTGAATTATGAAGATTCAAAGATCTTTTGTGATGTTTTCAAGAGGGGGAGTAAATACGCGTTGCACTCTTTTTCCCTTAACCGAGGTTTTGTCCCAATGTGTTTTCCTGGTAAGATTTTTAATGAGGCAACATGTTATGAAGATGTGTGTACTCTTTTTCCTTCACTAATGAAATTTTTTCCCACTGGATTTTTATCTTAGTAAGGTTTTAACGAGGCATGTTATCTTAATAGACATCCAAGGGGGAGTGTTATGAATATTTATCTATGTGGATGTCTATCATGATTAGAACTTTATCTAAGGAGTTTGATTTATTTATTATTAGGAATATTATCTCTATTAATTAGAGTTTAATGTATTATGTACTTCTTATGCCTATAAATAGATGATTCATTAAAGGCATTGTATACACAAGTCTATATTTGAGAATAATACAAATCTCCCTCTTTCTCTCATATCTTTGCTCTTCCATTATTGTTCTTTGTTCTTGTTATTGTTCTTTGTTATTTTATTCACAAGACCCTTAAATATTAGAATGAGCTCAAAATCTAAAAAAACATAAAGATTCTCAAAGCAAAATAGTAACACAATACACCGATATATATATATATATATATATATATATATATATATATATATATATATATATATGTGAAAATAAATGATTAATACTATACATATGTGTTCAACCAAAGTACTTTACATATATATTATTATACCTTATATCTATTATACTTTACATATATTTATGTATATTACTTAGGAAACTTTAATAAATAAGTAAGAAAGCAAATTACGTAACTTATATATATATATATATATGAAAAATTTTGTCATGCTCGACGAGCACCGATGAGCATCACTAACGACAAGTACGACGAGCACCGATGAGCACCATTAATATAATTTATAAAGATTAAAAATTTAAAGGACCTATATCATAATTATAAATTATTTAAAAATCAAAAGGTAAATTAATTAAAATATATTATTTTATTTTTAATTTTCTTTTAAACATAGATCAAAATACGTATTTACCCCTAAATTACAAAACCCAAATTTATGAAACCAAAATTGATTTTGATATAACAATTTAACTTATGGACTAAATTGTAAAACAATAAATTTTTAAGTATTTTCAAAGACTCACATTTTGACAAGCCATTTTGAACCAAACATCATTTCAAGTCAAAACATATTTAAAGGTTCGATTTTCACCAAGTCTTTTCATGAGTTTTCAAGCCAAACTTCAACAAAATGCCCAGGCGTATCGATACCCTTATGCGTATCGATGCGATTTTCAACATTGGAATTTTAATCGTTCATAGCGTACCGATACGGTCTAATCCCGTATTGATATGATATTCATCTGGGCAAGACTTTAAGCTATATTGTATCGATACGCATCGGGACCATATCGATACAATTTTCATATTAAAATAGTCATTTGCTATAGCGTACCGATACGACATGTCACCGTATTGATACGATATGCTGACCTTTGCAAAATCTTTGCATTTAATATTCGAACATTGGCTTGTTAGTTAATTGGAATCCAAAATTTTAAATGACCGTTGAACGATATCGATACGCTAAGGGAGTGTATCGATACGCTTTTTATCAAAATCTAATTCAGGATTCCAGTGAGCAAAATTTGTATCAATACGACTAACTGTATCGATACACCCCTTAATATCGTACCGATATGCCATGTTTTTCAGTCACAACGGCTCTTTCTTTTTTGAGATAAGTACCGATACGCCCACAAGCCGTACCGATACGGTAGGT
Organism: Hibiscus trionum; assembly: GCA_030270665.1. NCBI lineage: Eukaryota > Viridiplantae > Streptophyta > Magnoliopsida > Malvales > Malvaceae > Hibiscus > Hibiscus trionum. The sequence continues at coordinate 35,593,104 of BSYR01000005.1, forward strand.
TGTTGAAGAGCATTTATTGCGAGAAATTGCAGCCCAACGACTCTATTGATGATCTCAACCACCCAAACGACTAGAAATCAATGCAAGGGTATAAAAATAAGTCTCAAATGCTACAGCAACAACTATTGAGCCTCAAAGCAACAACAAAGCATTCAAATCTAAATCTTGTTCTTTTTAGAGTCAAATCTTTGTACCAAACTTATGTGTGTTTTTCATTGTAATTTTTATTGTGAGCTTGGGAAGTGTTTGTTTGTAATTGGGTAAACATTATCCTTAGAGAGGCATTTATAAAGTTTACCAAAAACCCTTCTTTGTAAGAGTGAGTGAATTAAGCCTTGGGTAGAAAGCTTAATCAAAATTGTAAGGTTTCCTCCTCATCCAAGAAAAAGGAAAAAATCAATTAGTGGATTGGTTGAAAATTCTTAGTGGGAGCTAAGGTAGTGGATGTAGAGTTCATTGGAGAACCTGAACCACTATAAATCTCTTGTGCCGATTTTTTGTTCATCCATTTCCCTCCATTCAAAATTTCTATTGCCAATTCACCCCACTCTTGACCATTTGTAATTCTTTGATCAACTCAACAATTGGTATTAGAGCTACACGTATTGGAAGGATTATAGTCATACTTTTGGAATAACAAGAATATTCCGATTTAATATGGTATTAACAGATTTTTTTCTGAATTAAATCGGATGGAGATTTAATAGCCATATTTTTAGAATAACAGGAATATTCCGATTTAATATGGTATTAACATATTTTTTTCCAAATTAAATAGGATGGAGATTTAATAGCCATATTTTCGGAATATTTTTTCCACATCTAACCTACCTCACCCCCTATAAATTGAATGACATTCCTTTGATTTATAAACAACTAAGAAATTTCTTTTCTTCAAAAACTGCATTCTATTTTCGATGATAGTCAAAGGCAAGTTTCTGTTCGTGATCTCTTCAGTAGTGTTGTAGTTGAAGATCATCCGATGTTGTATCTTGGGAGACTGACAACCTAAGATCTCAAGCACCGTGGAGTGGTCGAATCTATCTTAAGGAAACTGCGTTTCCACGGGCCTCGGCAATTCGTGTTTGGTTCATCTCGAATTTGTTCTTTTAAATAATGTATTTCTTTTATTTAATTACTTTATTTTATTTTGAATTAAACTTGTTTGCTCAACAATCTTAAGAAACATCTAAGCCAAGGTGATTCGAAATAATCACGATTGTGAGAAAAACAAATAAATTCGTTTTCAAGAGTAATCTTGCCATATTAACAAGTTTGCTAAAATCTCAAAAATAAACAGAACAAATCGGTTATACAAAAATTGTCGTTGGAAGTAATCGAGGTTACGAATTTTGTGAAAAAAATAGGAAATAAATGAAATTAATTTTTTCAGTTTATTAGAATTGTTACTAATTCTGGTCTTTCGTTTCTTTTTGAACAGAAATAATGACTATAAAAAATTATGTTGATTCACCAACCGCTAAGGTATAGGTCCACGATCAGGCTTCAAAGCAATCGATTCCGAATCTAAATGCAAGGGCGGTGGCAATGAGCCAAAATGAGAAGTCGTTGAGATTTTGTGGACAGAATTTCAAGATATGGTAACAAAAGATGTTGTTCTATCTGACCATGCTGAACCTGGCAAAATACTTGAAGGAAGATCCCCTAGTTGTCGCGGTAGGGGACGGAGAAGGAGACGTGGATGATCTCACCGCCTTTAGCATCACAGAGGCTTGTAAGAACACCGATTTTTTTGTCGGAACTACATCCTTAACGGACTACAAGACTCATTGTATTCGGTATATGATGTGTATAAAACAACGAAATTGTTGTGGGTAGCATTGGACCACAAATCGAGAGCAAAAGATGTTGGGGCTAAAAAGTTTTTAGTAGCGAAATTCTTGAATTTTACTATGGTTAATTCAAAACCAGTAGTAATTCTAGTGGAGGAACTCCAACTGATTATTCATGGAATTCTTGGTGAAGGAATGATCATAAGAGAATCCTTCCAAGTAGCTGCCATCACGAAAAAACTACCTCTCAAATGGAATGACTTTAAAAATTACCTGAAGCACAAAAGAAAGGAGATGACAGTCGAAGAAATGATTGTCAAGCTTCATATAGAAGAAGACACCAGAGGCAATGCCAGAAAGCTCAATAGAGAAACATTCAATGAGGCTAAGGCAAATGTTGTCGAAGTCAAGAAGGGAAATCAACCTCAACAATACCAAGCCAGGACAAAGTTGGAACCCAATGGTGAAATTTCTAAAAAGGAGAAATTCAAGGGAGCGCGCTACAACTGTGGCAAGGTGGGGCACAAATCTTCTGAATATAGACATCTAAAGAAAGCCAATGAGACTAATATTATGGAGGAGGAAGATATATATGCCTAAGGGAGATGGTTGTGGGTAGAGGATTTGTTTTAATCTTACCCAAAACTATGAATAAGAATATTGCTTCTTTTCGTTTACATGCTTGAATTTTTAATTTATGGCATGAACATGTTAATTATGGTTCTCTACATAGACTAATTAACATAGATTTCGTTTCATATTGATTATAATAATAAATGTGGAACATGCGTTGAAGCAAAATTAATAAAGTCTTCATTTCAAACTATTGGAAGAAGTACGGAACCGCTTGATCGAATTCATAGCAAACGAGAGGAGGAAATAAATTTTTATTATCTTCGTGATAGAACAAACGAGTGTTTTGCTTAAAAGCAAAGATGCTATAGAGGAATTATTCTCTATAAGTAGGATGTTGAAACCCAAAATTTAATTTGGAAGAAAACTCTGAGTGAGTAACGCTGCAACATCTAAGGGAACAATAATTTTGAAGATAACTTCTAAAAGGAACTAGATCTTCAAAATGTTCCTGATTTAGGGGAAGTTGTTCTATCAACTAATTACCTTTAATAAGGTATCTCAAAACAAACAAGACGCCATATGGGTTATGGAAGGAAATAAAACCTTCCTACAACTACATAAAATGTGGGGGTGTCTTGCAAAGGTAATATTCCCATTACCAAAGTAAATGAAAAATAAATGGACTATATTTTCATTGACTATGTAAAATATAGTAACGGATATCAATTTCTTGTGTACAAATAGATTTACAAGAATGAGATAATGAAAACAAAGAATGACTCATTCTTTGAAAATATGTTTAGAGAAGTTGATCCAAGTTCAATGAAACGAACTTTGGAGACTATCAATGAAAAATAGTCCATACATTTCAAAAAAGGTTGAAACCAAAAGATTGTCACGATGACAAATAAGAATGCGACAAATGTGTGTATTGTTATAAGTAACAATGAAATGGTAAACATATTAATGGAATGTTAAAATATGAGACTAAACGGACAACTGAAGATCTTATATTAACACAGTCACACTATGTGGACAAGATTCTTGAGAAATTTAACAAGGATAATTTCGATATAGCCAAACTTCCAATAGACACATACCAATATCTGTCCAGAAACAAAGGCCAAGGCATTGCCCAAGTGGAATATGCAAGGGTCAAAGGCAGTCTAATGTACCCTATGAGCTGCACTAGAACGGGTATAACTTTTACAGTGAGCAGTTTAAGCAGATTCACAAGCAATCCAAGTGAAAACCATTGGAAAGTGATTATGAGGTTACTGAGATATCTTAGATATACTCGGAACTACGAATTGCATTATTCAAGAGCTCATGCTGTTTTAGAATGATACTCTGATGCTAGTTGGATATCTGATATTCAAGATACCAAAGGTACAAGTGGATATGTCTTCACTTTGGGAGGAGGAGTCGTGTCGTGGAAATCCTCAAGACAAACGATCATAACCAGATCCATGATGGTGTAACACCCCAAAAATTTCCCAAATTTAAAATCTCTAATATTTTAAATCCCTAAATTGAAACACTAATTTTTTGGAATTTGAGGGCTAAATTGTGAATTTTGGGGTTTTTGGTGACTTAATTGAATAAAAATAAACATTTTGGGTTATTTTGAATGGCAGGCTAAAGTTGGAGCTCTTAATGGGTAATTTACCCAAAAACTTAGGGTAAAAACCCTTTTCGTCTCTTCACCTATCCAAAATTAATTCTCGAGCCATATAGTTTCCCTTTCTCTCCCATTTTTGTCGAGAACCAAGCCATTCTGTTGTTCGATTAAGCTCCAGCGAAACCAATCGACCGTCGTTCGTCGTCCGTTGCTTGCACGGCTGTCACCATCGTGGCCGTCGTCGAGTCACGGGTCAAACCGCCAAATCTCTTTCACCGATCGCCGTCCGTGAGACAACGATAATAAACCGTTCTGGTTCTCGCTTCACACCATCGTAGCCGCGTCCTCGTTATGCTTCAGGGTAAGTATTGGCCGCTGCCGTCGTATTGACCGGCCGTCGTGGGTCTTCGCTGGCTGCCGTCAGGATGGGTTAGCTAATTAGCGTTTTAGGATTGGGGATATTTATTTAAGGTTAGGGTTTTGCAGATTTGGAAATAAAGGGAATTAGGGTTAATAATTTGATTTGGGAAATATAAACTGAAATTAGGGTTTTGTTTAATTTGAATTGGGGCATTTTTGAGATCCGGACCGGACCGGCCAATGTGCTAAACCAAACTGTTTGTGGCAAGCCGGATGACGTCAGTAGTGACGTCATCTGCTGATGGGATGATGATGCAGGCTGACGTCAGCGATGATGTCATCATTGACCATGATGACGTCAGCGTTGACTTTTTGGGCCAAAAGTCAACTTTATGTTTTTCGACGTCCCGATTCCAGATTCGCAACCCGTTTTTCCAAATTTGATCTCGAACAGTTGTTTTTGGACTTTTTATTCATTTTTATGCTTAGTTAAAAGGAAAGTGTAAATTAGTTTCTGAATTCAAATTTCGTTTGCGTTCAGGTGACATAGATTCGGATATTGAGATACTTCCTTCTCCTCCGCCTGGACGACCTCCTGCATCTCAGCCTTCGAGTTCCGCGTGTATGTGAATTTAAATAAGTTTCTTTTAGTAGATTATGGCATAGTAGTAGAGAATTTTAACTTAGTGAACCTTTGTAGGTGTCGATCCTATTTCGCTTGCTTCTAGATCTGAGCGTGGGAGACGTCACTCTCGACGTTGAGCTATTAGCTATCTGAGGTGTGTTCTCTGTTTGTGCTATATTATATGTGTTGTTGTTGTGTGATCTCTGTTTGTGGAATATGTTGTGTGATGTCTGTTTGCGGAATATGTTGTGACCTGAGCTATTTGTTATGTTGTATGCAATTCTGTTAGGCATCATACATCGGAATCTGAATAATAAATGTCGGACTAAATGCTCATGTATTTTCGGACTAAATGCTCATGCATTTTCGGACTAATGATGTTGCATTCAGATTAGAATCGGAACATGCATGTATATCATTTGGGTGGGAAATGTGCGGAGGAAGATCAGTGGTTTCACCCTTCGGGCTGAATTCTACTTTGGACTTGGTGACGATGTAGAGAGTGGTTCAGGGAACCTTACTCTTCAGACGGTGATGTAAATGGGTTCATGACATAGACTTAGGTGCATTGTGCCTTGCATATTTGTGTATTCGAATGACCGTTGAAATGACTATGTTGACTGTATGATTCTTGTGATTTTTCTGTCTGATGCACCTTAGAGACACACTGAGCTTAATAGCTGACTCCCCCTTAGCTTCTATTCAGATTCTCAGACATAGGAGTTTGGTACTTGGAGAACCACAGATATCAGATTTATTATCGTTTTAGTATGGATATTCTTAGTTTTCAGTTTTATTTCGGTTTTACTTCGATTATTTCGTTATTTGGGGTTTTTTTATGTAAACTCGATTATTTTTATTTTTATTTGGGAGTTTAAACTATTTAGCATGCATGATAATTTTAATTTGATATTTTGCTACTTTGTTTTGGATTATTTTATCCATACGACTGCGTTTTCGTAATATGAATTTCAATGTTAAACTACACCGCTTTAATTAATATTTTGAATATTAATTTTCGGAAACCTTATAATTATTTACTTGAGGGACACATTTTCACCTCGACTTCCTAGATTCGGCCCATAACCCTTGGGTCAGGTTTAGAAGGTTATATTTAGTGGTATCAGAGCTAAGTTCAACCCTCGGACTGTGAGGCTCACATAAAATTTTAAGTCAAAAATAATTTTTGCATGCATACTAAATATTTCCGGGTGAAAGGATATTTTTTGAAAGTAAACATTTTTGGTATTTTGACATATTTTTTAATAGAACTCCAAGTACCGAAACTGATCTTAGGACTCTTTACTTTTGTAGATAGACTACTATGCCACCTCGTAGGAGCTCTAGATTAGCGACTAGTCGTGGTCGGGGTCGGGGTGGAGTGCATGGTCGAGATCGAGGTCGTATCGCAGCAGCTGAGAGCGGTGCTTTACAGTCTATGAGAGTGCCACCGAATCAGAATAATATTCATGATGTTAATGAGGAGGAGCATGTCGTGGATCAGCAGCCTGGGGTTCAACCTCCTAGGGTTCAGCAAACTAGAGCTCAACAGACCGGGGCCCAACGGGCTGGTGGTGAGGATCATCCAGTCCAGCAAACACCGTGTGATGGACCACTTGGGCCTAAAGATGCTGAGACTTCGGGCATAGATACTGCTGCAATGTATAGAGAGTTGCTCCGTTATCTTCGTCAGACTAAGGGTGTTAGGAGGCTCATATCTACTGAGTTCTTGGCTGTCGGGATGACTATGTTTGATGGGAAGACGGGTACCGATCCTGCTGATGCTGAGTATTGGTTGAAGAAGATTTAGAGGTTGTTCACTGATATGGATTATCCTACTGACAGGAAGCTTAGAGCTGTTGTATCTCTATTGCAAGGTGAGGCTCAGAATTGGTGGGAAGCTGAGAAGCATGTTATTCCAGCTGGTCAGATTTCTTGGGATTATTTTCGATAGGCTTTCCGTGACCGATATGTTGGGGCTGAGTATCTAGCAAAATGTCGGGATGATTTCATGAATCTGAAGCAGAACGACATGTCTGTGAATGATTATGAAATTGAGTTTGTGAGACTGATCTTGTATGTTCCGGGGCTGGTGTCTACTGAAAATGAGAAGTGTGATTGGTTTCTGAAAGGGTTGCGCCCTTCGATTAAGTCGGGTGTGGATCTACATATGGATAATGAGTATAACGAGATCACCAAGCGAGCTAGGACAGATGAGTGAAATTAGGCGGAGTTGAAGCTACTTGAGTCCTATGGTACTGATCGGGGTAGGAGGCAGTCGACTGCATCAGTTCAGCACAGTCAGGGTAACTAGTCTAGGAAGAGAGCCAGAGACGAGTCTGATCATCAGGGTTATTCTAGAGCTAGACCGATGACTTCCACTATTCCGACCGTTAGTGTCGGGGGTTCGACTAGTACCCGTGGGGTGCCAAAGTTTTCCTTCTGTTAGAAGTTGCACCTGGGTGAGTGTAGGAGGCAGTCCAGGGCTTGTTTTCGATGCGGATCATTTGAGCATCTTTTCAGGGATTGTCCGGTAGCACCTTTATCATCTTATGTTCCGAGTCAGTCTTAGGCATCTGTACAGACTCCTGCTGGAGGTAGAGGACATGGTAGACCTGCTACTTCAGGTACTGCTAGTAGAGGTAGACCTGCCCAGAGTGATAGATCAGCTAGATCCGATACTAGACATTCGGGGTTGATTTATGCAACTGGAGCTCATGAGAGTTATGACGGTAAGCCAGAAGACATAGCAGGTACGTTTCTAATGTTGTCAGGTTTTTACATTCATGTTGAAGGATGAGGAATTCAGAATGAAGAACTTTAAGTTATGTTAGCTAATTTTTGGGTGATATCGCTAAGTCTGAAAATTTCGTCCTCGAAATTTCTTTTAAGGGAGGGAGAGTTGTAACACCCCAAAAATTTCCCAAATTTGAAAATTCCTAATATTTTAAATCCCCAAATTGAAACCCTAATTTTTGGGAATTTGAATCGAAAAACCTAAATTAATTTTAGGGGCTAAATTGTGAATTTCGGGGTTTTTGGTGACCTAATTGAATAAAAATAAACCTTTTGGGCTATTTTGAAGGGCGGACTAAAGTTGGAGCCCTTAATGGGTAATTTACCCAAAAACTTTGGGTAAAAACCCTTTTCGTCTCTTCATCTATCCAAAATTAATTCCCGAGCCACATAGTTTCCCTTTCTCTCCCGTTTTCGTCGAGGACCAAGCCCTTCTGTTGTTCGATTAAGCTTCAACGAAACCAATTGACCGCCGTTCGTCGTCCGTTGCTTTCACGGCTGTCCCCATCGTGGCCGTCATCGAGTCACAGATCAAACCCAGCCGCCAAATCTCCTTCGTCGACCGCCATCCGTGAGATAACGGTAAAAAATCGTTCTGGTTCTCGCTCCACATCGTCGTAGCTGCATCCTCGCCGCGTTTCGGGGTAAGTTTTGGCCGCTGTCGTCGTGTTGACCGGCCGCCGTGGGTCTTTGCTGGCTGCCGCCGGGATGGATTAGCCAATTAGGGTTTTGGGATTAGGGATATTTGTTTAAGGTTAGGGTTTGGCAGATATGGAAATAAATGGAATTAGGGTTAATAATTTGATTTGGGAAATATATACTGAAATTAGGGTTTTGTTTAATTTGAATTGGGGCATTTTTTAGAACCGAACCGACCAGTGTGCTAAACCAGACCGAACCATACCGTTTGTGGCAAGCCGGATGACGTCAGTAGTGACGTCATCTGTTGATAGAATGATGATGCAGGCTGACGTCAGCGATGATGTCATTATTGACCATACGTCAGCGTTGACTTTTTGGGCCAAAAGTCAACTTTATGTTTTTTAACGACCCGGTTCTAGATTCGCAGCCCGTTTTTCCAAATTCGATCCCGAACAACTATTTTTGGCCTTTTTATTCATTTTTATGCTTAGTTAAAAAGAAAGTGTAAATTAGTTTCTGAAATCGGATTTCGTTTGCGTTCAGGTGACATAGATTCAGATACCGAGATCCTTCCTCCTCCTCCGTCTGGACGACCTTTGTAGGTTGTGGCATAGTAGTAGAGAATTTTAACTTAGTGAACCTTTGTAGGTGTCGATCCTGTTCCGCCTGCTTCTATATCTGAGCGTGGGATACGTCACTCTCGATGTTGAGCTATTAGCTGTCTGAGGTGTGTTCTCTATTTGTGGTGTATTATATGTGTTGTTGTTGTGTGATGTCTGTTTGCAGAATATGTTGTGTGATGTCTGTTTGCGGAATATGTTGTGACCTGAGCTATGTGTTATGTTGTATGCAATTCTGTTAGGCGTCATACATCGGAATCTGAATAATAAATGTCGGACTAAATGCTCATGCATTTTCGGACTAAATGCTCATGCATTTTCTGACTAATGATGTTGCATTCGGATTAGAATCAGAACATGCATATCATTTGGGTGGGAAATGTAGGGAGGAAGATCAGTGGTTTCACCCTTCGGGCTGAATTCCACTTCGGACTTGGTGACGATGTAGAGAGTGGTTCAGGGGAACCTTACTCTACGGACGGTGATGTAGATGGGTTCATGACATAGACTTAGGTGCATCGTGCCTTGCATATCTGTGTATTCGAATGACTGTTGAAATGACTATGTTAACTGTATGATTCTTGTGATTTTTTTGTCTGGTGCACCTTAGAGACACACCGAGCTTAATAGATGACTCCCCCTTAGCTTCTATTTCAGATTCTCAGACATAGGAGTTCGGTACTTGGACAACCACATATATCAGATTTATTATCATTTTAGTATGGATATTCTTAGTTTTCAGTTTTATTTCGGTTTTACTTCGATTATTTCGTTATTTGGGGCTTTTATGTAAACTCGATTATTTTTATTTTTATTTTGGAGTTTAAACTGTTTAGCATGTATGGGAATTTTAATTTGATATTTTGCTACTTTGTTTTGGATTATTTTATCCATACGACTGTGTTTTCGAAATATGAATTTCAATGTTAAACTACATCGTTTTAATTAATATTTTATTTTCAGAAACCTTATAATTATTTACTTGAGGGACACGTTTTCATCCCGACTTCCTAGATTCGGCCCATAACCCTTGGGTCGGGTTTAGGGGGTTACAGATGGAATCTGAGTTTGTTGCTCTGGATAAATCTGGAGAGGAAGCCGAATAGCTTAGACAATTTCTTGAGGATATTCCTGAATGGCCGAAACTTGTGCCCACAGTATGCATATACGGCGACAATCAAGCAACAATTGCTAGGGCACAAAATTGTATGTACAACGGTTAGTCGAGACATATGTGTCACCGACATAATACCGTTAGACAACTGATCTTAAATGGAGTTATCTCTATTGAGTATGTAAGATCAAAGGATAACGTTGCAGATCTGCTAACCAAAGGGTTAAATCGAGATCAAGTTGAGAAAACATCTAAAGGAATGAGACTAATGCTCATGGAAAATAATGGCGTTATGTGAAGGAAAAATCTACCTAGCTGACTAGAGATCCCAAGATCTAGGTTCAAAGGGACAACAACCTAATTGCATAGACATGTCGGTCATTGTGGGGGTACTCATCCCCAAGTCCGTTCCTATGATGCAAACAGTGACAAAAATGGTTTAGGCTAAGGAATGCTTTTAATGACCATTGTGTGCTTTGGTGAGCCAAGCAACATAAGTCATCTATGTGAGAGTGAAGTGGGGCCGCTTCAAGGAGACTATTGGGCATAGTTCTTTCAAACTCTTGTAGAATCAGCCGATGTCCACGGCCATATGGACATAACCATGAGAACAAATGTTGGGAAACGTCGGTACACCTCGTGGCATAGCGAAGAAATTATCTGGCAATTACCAATAGAGATCCATATACGAAGAATGAATTCGGGGTGAAAAGGATGAAACGTTACGTTAATAAATCTGGAAATCCGCAGAGAGTATAAGAGAATCCAAATCAAATTTGAGTCGTCACAATCGCGTTCCGTCCTCTACGAAGTCTACCCGAACGAAACGAACAATATTTTCTCTTCTCTACTGTTAGAGAGGTTTTTAAAAAAAAGACATATATTGGCTGCTAGACCTTATGCCTTAATATAGCATTCAAAAACCTAATTCTAATCAAAATTGGATTCATTAAATATACAATATATTTAACCGAATATAATTAAATATGTAGAATCTGATTCTACTTTAATTCGGATTCAATAAATATACAATATATTTAATCGAATATAATTAAATATGTAGAATCTGATTCTACTTTAATTAGATTTCTTTAGATATATATATATATGTATATCAATAGTAGTTGACACTTACAATAATTATCTAGTATTAACATATATATATATATATAAACGAGATTATCAATAATTACAGTAATTGTAATAATTTCATTTTAATAATTATTACGTGTACAACAAGTTTGTACGTGTGCTATTTAGTCGATATTTGTTCGTTTCAATCATAGGGTGTGACCCTTGTAGGTTCATGTAACGTTAGTAGTAATATCTAGAATAATTTTAATATTACAAGAAATGAGTGACATCTAGCAATACATCATTGCTATCTAAGTTACATGAAGTTGTGGTTCGACTTTACCTTTTTTCGTGATTAAATTCTTTTATGTATTACTTCCTTTTGTCCTCGTATCTAGATCAGACACAAGTCATGGATTAGTCACACTTGTATAGTCCATCTAATATTTCTTGATATCTTAAGTAGACTATTATAAACGAATAACTATGATATCTCATATCAATTTATTCGAGCATGGTCATGCATTTTCTAGTTTCACTCAATAAAGTGGCCTATGATATTACTTCTATTATGTAGGAGGGATAAATCCTATCTTGATCAACCATATTTCGCTACATAGATTGTAACATATCCAATGTCAGTCTTTATATTGTAGTCAGTTACGACACATGTTTGACTGTATCAAAATATGTCACTCACGATGTTGAAATGATGATGATCTCAAGTCTGAGAATCATATATGTAGTTATCACCATAAGCAATGTTGTGACTGTCACATAATAATCCAAGAAATATGCTCATAGCAGGATCATACATCTTATGTATTGATTTTGACATCTCCATGTCAATGACAACGCTTTGTCATCAATAAACTACATATTAGTCTTGATATATTATTGTTGTCCATGCCTACAATAATACTCGACTAAGGACGTTCAAGAATAACTATATTATTCTAAGAACTTTATTAAAATTTAGTTTATTATAAATGCACAGAATAAGACTAAAATAATAATAATGGCTTTATTACAAACAATGAGTGACATCTAGCAATACATCATTGCTAGAATAATAAACAAGATAAACAAGATAAAATAAGTATGTCTTTTACAATCATCTCATGATTGGTCTTTGGGCATACTCCAATAACAAATACTCTTGTCAGATAGGTAGTTGTGCGGAGTGTATCATCGTTTACACAAACACAAACGATTGAATTGTTCGAGGACATCACGTCTACTAGATAGTCAATAAGGTAAATATACTTTCACAAGGGAAGGTTCAAAGAACTATACAACTATTAATCATAGAAGCTATCACCACATCGAATCAAAATGTTTTAATAAAAAAATCATATCAAGATTGTCAGATTGGTGCAGATAATAAGGATTTGAACCATTGGCGAACTGATATTGAGATTTTCTATAATTTGGAAACAAGAATTCGATGAAAAAGAATAGAAATAGAGAATCTTGAGAAGAACCAGAAAATGAAAAAAAATAAGAATAGAATCTTGAGATGAGTCGAAAGCTCTGAATACATCTGATACCATGTAAAGACTAAAAATTCTTCTTTATTGTTGAAAGAAAATAAGAACTGTCTTGTTATTCATTCTAGGAGAAAAGCTCCGCTTTTATACAAATACAAAAAGGAAGTTTAATATAAGCTAGATAGTTAGTTAATAACCAACTTTCCTATAACAGAATAACTGCTTAATATATATACATTAATGTACATAACAAAATGAAAATCAAAGAATTAAAAAGCAAGCCGATGAGTAAAAATAATAAATTAATTACTATTTTATTATCGTTTTATCCAACCCCTATTAACATAAATTACTACTAGAAAGAATATGAACCAACTTCCTATTTCTTGATTCATTAAACTGCAGGTCCTTCTAATCGAATATAATCATACATAACAGCTTCGAATGAATCTTGGCTTCTTGTCTGTGTAAGAAAGATGGTGTTTTCCCCTCTCTGAAATCTATTTCCAGGCACGTCTATACTGTAAAACCTGTACAATCCATGAATTCCGTGTCTCGGTACCGCATTGTCGCACCCAATTCTCCTCGTTGTAAAATAAGGTCGAATCACGTTCGGATCGTTGAATCGAACCTGTGAAAAGATTAATTAGAGTGAAAGATGCATTGGTAAATGATGGGTGAGGATGTTAGTTGAAGTTTTTACTATAATTATACCTGAACTTCAGCATATGAAGCTGCTGCCAATGCCAATTGGAGAGTGTAATTTCCTGCCTCTTTTACTTCCTGGAGATTGTATCTGATCTGCCATGTGGTTGCCCGGTTGGCATTGTTTCCTACATTCCTGTGATTCAAAATATTAGCACCAACCAAAAAAATAATACACCTTCCTGGAGAGTGTAATTTATTGACTTTTATAATCGAATCAGGTTAGATCGAGTTCAAGCTTAGATATCTTAAGGAATTTGTGAGCTAAAAATGGCACCTGGGAACGTGAGCAAAGAACCAATCCTTTGAATAATTACTAACACCCACATTGTAGACAAGATCACCGTTCCGATAAATCTCCGAGTAACGATCCCACAATCCGTATTGTCTAAATCTGTTTCGTCACAAAAACATGTTTTAAGGTTAATGAAAATGTTAAGGCTGGTAAGTGTGAGCAAAGAGCTTACCCGTCGACGTTACTGCTGAGGATTGAGTTAACAAGTGATGGGTTCGGCTCCGGTACAAAGAACTCGGCGGCTGTTCTGTCGGGAATCCCGATTTCCCACAATGTCGGGCCGTTTCTTGGAGGATCATATATAAGTGTACCCACGTTGATCTTGTTTCCTGCATATGAATATCTGAAACATAAGTTTAAATGGTCCAAACGATCTAACTCGTTTGAAGCCCAACGAGTTAATAATTGCATTAATTAGGAATATAGGAGATTGATTTTACCTGGTTGGATAGTGATTTCCTGTTCTAATTTATAGTTCCCGATGAAACCATAGACCCATGCATACAAATTATACACGCCTGGTCGGACGTTTTTTATCCTGAATCGGCCGGTGTTGTATGTTTTAGTCCAGAACTGATAGCCCTAGGAAAAAAAAAAAAACAAGATAAAAGAAATGGTAAGTACACCATTGGTACAGTAGAAACTAGCAACCAGCTCGATATTAAATAGGAATGGACCGAAAGGTGTAGGAAGACAATCACGCCCTTAAAAATTTCAAATTCACATATATTTAGAAAATCTCTCTGTATTATGATCTCGTACTCATGGAGTTTTCTCTGCATAATACTAACCTTTCCTTCCGTTTGCCATGAACCAGCAAATCCAGGCGCAGCCAACCCCACAAAGGCAGATTTCGCCAGCATCAATTTCTTGTCCATGTATCTGAATCGAGAAGATAAGCTTAAACAAGACTAAAATAGTGAAGCAATTGGATGACGATGACCAAAGGAAAGGAAAAGACACATACCGGTCTCGCACTAGTAATTGGCCATAAACTTGTCCTCGTCGTTCAGAGTGAGGGAAATCTTCAGAAGCAACGAAATTGTAAGGCCAGCTTTGGATTTCTTGACTCAGCCGTGTTTTAGCATCATTCCAGAGTGTGTTACGGTAAGCATGTTTAGGATCGGGAGCAGCGGAGTTGAGATAGATAAAAACAGGGCCGAAAACCTTTTTCCAAGGCTCTCCTTTCTTATACAGCACGTTCATCTCGGTGCCCGTATAATGAGTACTCGTAAACATCTACGTCAACAAAACAACCGAATTGATTGAAGCTGAAATGGAAGGTGTGCCTGTATATGATTGTGTGTTGCGTTACTTACGGAGAGAGCAGTGGGGCCGACATGAGAAGTGAGGTCCTGCTTATGCGGGCCACTGCTTCGGAACTCACTGCTGGGGTTGATTACCCAGAAACCGACGGCCTCCTCATCTGATATCCACCCATGAAGGTGATTGTCTTTGTTCTCTGCGGAATATTGGTACTTGTCGTCAACCTGCGCCCCACAATTATCACACTACTGTTTCTCGGAAATGACATATGTTACATCTTACATGTACACACAAATACCACCCAATGTCTGTTTCATTAATCAAATTACTCAATTCGATTTGATTAAATTTATATATTTTAATGCTAAGCTTGTATCATGCTTTTCGTATATTAATTTAAATATTTAAAAGGTTATATTTTCGTACACAAATCTAAAATCTAAATTATTGAATATAAATCATAAAATTTAAACTCTAAACTTAAACCCTACCGACTAAATCTACATATCTTAAACTAACATCATGAACTTTAAAATTAATAATTTGTATAAATTAAAGTGCACACAATTTGTATATTAATTTTTTTTCATTTTTAAAATATAGTATATGTTAACTGAGAGCTTTAACAAGAGATTGTTGACAGGAAAATTAAATGTTAAATATGAATATTTTACTTTATAAATATAAATGTTTCAAATTAATTTTTTTTATTTTGTACGTTTAACCTTAGTTTTATCAAAGAATTTAGAAGGAAGAAGAAGAAAATACCTGTCCTCTAAATCGTGGATCTGTAGGATTTGTCAAGAGAACAGCTTCTTTAAAGGCAAGAACTTGACAGCGACGACCTTCCCGATCTTCTGCGGTAGGCATTATGCTTTGTCTGGTGTCTGATATTGCCATGAAATTAAACCTGAATCAAAATGTCACATTGCATCAAACATCAATGCTTTTAACCATAAAAAATAGCACATCTTCAATTGTTCATTTGTTTTTTTACTTGTCTTCCTTGAGCTTGAAAGCAATCCTTATTTGATACATACGAGCATCTGGAAAATCTGATTCTCGCTCAAAAATACCATACATATACAACCCCGGAACGCCTCGTCGTATTATATACCTGCAAAAGCCCTAAAACATTGAGCACAAAGACCATAAAAATCCTGTCCTTTCAACCTAGGAGAATGTTTGCAAACCTTTTGTCTATGTTTAAAGGAACTGATCTGCGACGGTCAGTTCTAGATTTCCATGTTTTGGTAAAGGAAACCTCAACTACCTCATCAGTTTGTGTAATGATCTTCATATGTTGTCCAGGTAATCTGCAGTAGCATGAAATTACACATAAAAACCAACAGATTTGAATCCATTTACTTGTTTTTTAAAAACCAAACCGAATCGGCGAAACTTACTTGTCATAGGCTTCATTATCCCAGACAACGTCCCAGTACCTAAGGAATCGGCGAAACTCGATTTGAATCCATTTACTTGTTTTTTAAAAACCAAACCGAATCGTAACCAGACATGGGAAAATTGAAAAAAGTGCATATACCCTTTATTGCCGTTGTGGTTTTTGGTTTCAAGCACATTATCCATTGTCTTGTATTTAATTCCTGACAAATGACCAGAAGGCTCCTCGATGGTGACTTCGATGAGTCCATTATCAATAAAAACCTGAAAATTTTGCATTTGGTAATTAATAAAACCCATGCATTATTTTCCCTTGTTTCATCAAAACTGTTACTGAAAAGAAAGAAAATTGAAGTATAGACTATGTATTCTTACTCTATCATTGTTTCTATGCAACTTGACTTGTCGAATCTTCCTGATTCTATCCTTGCTTTTTCTACAGTTCAAACATATATACATACAAGATTAGATATGATCATCCGTGTTTGGTTTTATTACTTTATGGCAAAAAGATTATCAACTTGGGAATTTTAACTAAAGACAAAGTAAAAAAACCATGCATTCACATGTTCCTTAGAGATAAGTTTTTTACCACCCAAAAAGCATTGCCATAAAGGAAGACGAGTAACTATTACCAACTCTTACTAGAAGTTACTGTCTGGTTTCACAATTTGAGTCTTGTGCCATGTGCAGTAGGGTAAGTTTGAAAAAGTCATGGTGGCCGAGGGAGATAGTCGAAAGAGATGAAGAAAACGGATTCAAATTATAACCTGAACCGAAGTTTAACTCAATCCGATTCATTCGAGTAAATTCCAAGTTTAAATCCAAATACAGCAACGTTTTGTTTCAAGTTTCACCACGTAAAACAAAGCAAAACAAGATAAAAACATGGGATAATAAGTAGGAAGGAGAAGAAAGAACCTGAGTGGGATTTCAGCAGAGAAAGCTGAGAAAAAGAGCAAGGAGAAGTCAATGATGATTACTAGCCGTAAAACAAGGTGAGTCGAGTGAGTCCTGGTGACTAGCTTCTCCATATTTTCTCACTGGACCGCTGCAGTATATCATCAAACATTTTGAGGGTCATATACTCATGATTTTTTCTCTCTTTTTTTGCTTGTCTTCCTCGCAGCATTCAATGGGAGAATCGCATGGATTTGGAAAGGAAATCAAGGAGAGATTTATAGGTTCACCATAAATGGAAAGAAACCCAACATGACAGTGTTCAATGGATTCAAAGCAAAAGGGGAAAGAAGAGAAGAAATTTCTGGTTAGGCAAAGGGTTTTTCGTTACAAAAGAAATATGGTAGGGGGTTCTTACTTCTTAATGGCTTTCCAAAACCTGCACCATCCTATATAGGAACTATATCAATGAGGTTGTTATATGCGATATTCATAAAATTTATATGAAATCTGTTTTAAAATTTGAATTCCTTCATTATCCATTAATATATTTTGTTGTTATTCAGATTCAGATACTAACTCAATAATATTGTTGTTTTTTTTTGGATATCCAAGTTTGTTAAAAAATTGTATTTTATTAAGAAACAAATTAAAATGAGAAATTTAAAAAGGAAAGAAAAGATTAAACGTTTAAGTTGCAAATGATTTTGATTAGGGAAAAGTAAAACTTATTAAAATCATTCATGTATTTAACACTAATCCTTTTTATTCAAATCACAATAAATGAATCAAACTTTACTTTTTGATGGATTTCATGCCGTTTAATACAATACTCCTTTTAAGGTTAAAATATTTTTTAATTCATTAAAACAAAGATTTTGTATTTTTTTTGTTGGTTTCGTATCTAATTTATTAATTGACTAATCTGAATTGAATACTATAAAAATTTATTATGGGATAGTCATCCAATTGAATTTATTATATTCACAACATCAATTAAAATAAAGATTTATATTTAATATACTAATAAATAAACCTAACCTCAATTTGAAAACAAATAAGCCCATCCCACGCGGCAAGCTCTTGGATTACAAAAGCTGAAAAATAACCGACTAGCTCCTAAGTTTCTCCAACGCCTTGCGCCGCACTCAAGACTCGGAGAATATAAATGTCTATAAAAGATAGTACCATGTTTTTAACTATACACGTTATAATAATCTCTAATAAAATCATACATTTTTATAAAAAAATATAATCACGCGTCATTTGAAATTAGTAAATGTATTTGTTTGAATTCAAATAAATGAATATATGTGAATACATTCGTATATAATAGGTGAATATATTTTTAAAGGAATAAAATATTGGCGGTAACATGATAGGCAATTGAGGGGATGCATTTTACCCATGACGGCAGTTCCTCAGGTAGGACCACAAACCAACAAGAAGGAGTGGAGTGAACATGAAGACATAGTATTTTACTGAAGAGCCAATGTGTGAAGTATGTAAAATTAGTTAATAAATGATTTTTAATATCAACCATATAATTAACTAATTTTTCTTTCTTTTCCTCTTTCATAACAAGGCATAAGAGTTGATGTAAGGGGCTAAGTTGTTGCGCTAGAGCGCACGGCGATTCTAGTCCGTAAATAAACTAAACCATAGGTTACTAAATTATTTTAAATAAACTAAACCATAGGTTACTAAATTATTACTATGACTCGAAAATATCATCGAACTTTAAAAAAAATTAAATCTAACACTAAATTTTATTTTTTGACTCGTTTTTGTCAACAACATCGTTTTACTGAAGAAAATCTAATAAACGCATGCACTTGTGGGTTTAAACCCATGACCTTCACATACAAAGAGTAAGCCTTAACCATTGAATCAACATGTAATTATGTAATATTTTACCATACAAATTATATATGTCAAATTACACTTGATATTAATTTAAATTATTTTATGAAATAAATAATATAAAATATAGTATTTATGTATAGATAGATATGTATAAATAAAACTATATTATTTAAAAAAAAACTTAAAATATTCATAAAAATAATATTTTTATATTCATAAACCATAAACCCAAATTAGACTTTAATATTTAGTGTTTGTGATTTGAGGGTTAGGGTTTAAGTTTTATAATTTTTTATAATATAAATATATTATTATTATGAATATTTTGAGTGTTTTTTAAAATATATTTATATTATACATAATACATAAATAATATTAAAATAATATTTATTTATATATATATATATTAATATATATGTAAATAATATATTTTATATTATTTTTATATTAATATTATTTATTATATTATTTATTTCATAAAATAATTTGAATTAATTTAAAGTGTAGTTGACATATATAATATTTGTGATAAAATATCATATAATTTTATGTTGGATCAATGGTTAAAGCTTACCCTTTTGTATTTGAAGGTCTTGTGTTTAAACCCCCAAGTGCATGGCTTTTATTATTTTACCTCCAGCAAAACGACATCATTTTGAGCTAAATTATGCTTTAAAACAACTGTCGTTTCGAGTTAACAGTTTCGTTAAGAGTTAGCATCGGAGTGACATAAACGAGTTAAAAAATAAAGTTCAGTGTTATATTTGAATTTTTTTTACGTTCGGTGATTTTTTCGAATTAATAATAATAATTTAGTGACATATTGTGTAGTTTACCCTTTTATTTTTTACATTTTCTTTTGAGTGTGGTGGAGTCTGTAAAAATGGATATTAAGTACCATACTGACGCCGTTAGTTTTTAACGGTGCCCAAGATAAAATTTATTTCGATTCGAAAAAATTCAAATAATAATGATTCAAATTTAAAAAAGCCTAAACTCAAAATGGCCGCAGTGGCATGGCTATGTTAGGGCCCAAAGGGGTCTCGGCCCTTGCCAAAAATTTTATATATTAAACAAATTTTAATTTATAGTATTTTAGCCTCTGCAAAAATGAGTATTTAAATTTAAAAATACAATAATTTAATAAATATTTAATTAAATATGGCTGAACCAAAGACTAATGGGTCCATATTCTCAAATTTCTTAGTCTAATAACAATTTACATCTTTATCAGGATCGTCTCGGACATTTTCGGGGCCCGAGCAAAAACTAAAAAATAGACCCTCTATAGAGCAAAAACATATCTCATTATTTTGAACAATTAATTTAATATTTCATTAATAAATTACAGAAACGTTATTAAACTTTGTCAAACACATTATTATCTTTGTTTTGTTAAGAAAATTTGAAGGAATTGAATTGTGGGTATGATATGAAGTTTAATTTTGAACAATATACAAAAAAATTGAAAAATATTGTACCGTTTCTTTTTTTATCGTTATATTGAAGAAGAATAAGGAGAGAACTAAATTTGATAAAAAAAAATAAATTTTGAGATTTGAGAAAGAGAATTAAAATTTTAAAGTTAGATTAATTTATTCATTTGATAAATTTTAAAAAATAAGAATAATTAATTTTAGGGGGCAGTCGCTCATAGTGCTCCCCTAATAGTCTGTTCTAGTCCTTATAAATTTAAATATTAGAAAAATTAGGCATTACATTTTGAATTTTAAATTTAAATTTCTAACAAGTTTTAAAATTTTATATCCTCCTGACATTCATTCCTGACTCCGCCCTTAGAAATAGGACATACAAACTAATAAGGAACTAGTAAGGATTATACCTTTGAAACATTTGAAGAAGTTTAGTATACAAAGTAATTTATGTACTTGTTTGTGTCACTAAAGTGTTCTAGAGTATACAGGTGTGCTTAACCTTAATAGCATGCTTCCTAACCTATCCCCAGAAAATTGAATATCTATAACATACTTGAAAATCTGTCCAACAAAGCAATAACAATAATATGGTAAACTATGGCAAGCTCGCCAAACTAAGCATATTATAACATAGAAGGGCGGAACATAGAGATTTTGAAGGTGTGTTTCTTGCCAACTTTTTTTAATGGTAGTGAATAGGGATGTAAAAACATGTAATCGGATGGATTTCAGGTCGGGTACTGTCAGGTCGGGTAAAATCGGGTACGGGTCATTTCAGGTCATTTTTCTATTTTGACTCGACTCGGGTCGGGTGCGGGTCCATTTCAGGTCGGGTCCATTTCAGATCGGGTCCATTTCAGGTCGAGTCCATTTCAGGTCGGGTTCATTTCAGGTCCGGTCAAAACGGGTCGGGTCCGAAGCAGATAATTGACAGGTTAATTCGGGTTCGGATACACTTCAGGTCGGGTCCATTTCAGGTCGAGTCCATTTCAGGTCGGGTCCGTTTCAGATCGGGTCCATTTCAGGTCGGGTTCATTTTAGGTCGGTTGCATTTCAGGTCGGGTGCATTTCGGGTCGGGTAATTTTAGGTCGGGTAGTTTCAGGTCGGGTAATTCAGGTCGGGGTATTTTTAGGATTGAAATTCGTATTGAGTTTGAGTTCGGTACAACCGTATAAGTAGTCGATAGACTTTAGGTTGGCCTTCGTCAATCGTCATTGATTTGGAGTTAATTATTTAAAGTCATACCAAATTAAAATTATACAACATTTGAGTAATTAAAAAATAATGAAAAGGGGTCAATTTGGATTAAAAATAAAGTTTCACAGATTATAATGAACAAAAATATCAAATTAAAATTATAAAACATTAGACAAATTTAAAAGAAAACAATGAAAAGTGGTCAATTTGGAATAAAAATAAAATTTTAGGGACTGTAATGAACAAAAATATCAAATTAAAAGTATAAAAATTAGAGTAATTAAAAAAAAACAATAAGTAGATGTCAATTTAGAATAAAAATAAAGTTTTAGGGTCTAGAATGAACAAAATTTCAAATTAAAATTATAAAACATGATGAATTAAAATATATATAGGGGTCAATATGGAATTAAAATAAAGTTAAGAGAGTAGAATGAAGAAAATATCAAATTAAAATAATAAAACATTGGATGTGTTAAAAAATAAATGTTGGTCAATTTGGAATAAAAATAAAGTTTTAGGGTCTAGAAGATAAAAATATCAAATTAAAATTATGAAACATTGGACGGATTAAAAAAACAATGAATATGGGTCAATTTGGAATTGAAATAAAGTTAAAGGGACTAGAATGAACAAAGTACAAATTAAAATTATAAAACATCGGACGAAATAAAAAAACAATAAATAAGGGTCAATTTGGAATTAAACTAAAGTTTAGGGGACTAGAATGAACAAAATATCAAATTAAAATTATAAAACATCGGACTAATTAAAATAAAGTTAAGAGATTAGAATGAACAAAATATCAAATTAAAATTATAAAATATCGGACTAATTAAAAAAATAAAAAATAATCAATTTGGAATACAAATACAGTTTAAGGACTAAAATGAACAAAATGTCAAAGTAAAATTATATATTATTGGACTAATTAAAAAAACAATTAGTAGGGGTCAATTTGGAATAGAAATGAA
The DNA here is from genome assembly GCA_030270665.1 of Hibiscus trionum. Classification (NCBI taxonomy): domain Eukaryota; kingdom Viridiplantae; phylum Streptophyta; class Magnoliopsida; order Malvales; family Malvaceae; genus Hibiscus; species Hibiscus trionum. The sequence continues at coordinate 35,615,859 of BSYR01000005.1, forward strand.
GTTTTAAGGGCTATAATGAACAGAAATATCAAATTAAAATTATAAAACATTAGACGATTCAGGGTTTAGGTTTAAAGGGTTTAGTTTTAGGGAAAATTTATTAATGGTTTAGGGTTCATACATTGATAGATACATACATACTTGCATACATTAGGGTTTAAGGTTTATGGTGTATGGTTTAGGGAAATTCATCAATGGTTCAGGGTTCATACATAAATAAGTACATATATACATACTTACATACATTAGGGTTTAATATTTAGGGTTTATGATTTTTAGGGTTTATGGTTTCAAGTTAAGAGAAAATTCATTAAGGGTTTAGGGTTCATACATTGATAAGTACATACATACATACTTACATACATTTTAGTCTCAATATTAGACACTAGAATGAACAAAAATATCATCAAATGATTTATATCTAAAATATTGGAGTAAATTACAAAAATTAAAAAATAATAAGGGTAACTTTCTGTGGAAAATAAAATTTTAGGGAATAAAATGAATAAAAATATCACCATATTAAAAATGAATAAAATTTATATCTACATATATATATATACATATACATATAAATATACATATATTATGATATATACATATATGTATTTTTATAATTAATTAAACATATATATATATATATATATATATATATATATATATACTAAAACACACATGTATACATACATACTAAAACACATATATATGCATGTATTTAAGTTTTAGTATATATATACATGTATGTATGCAGGGACGGAGCCACAGCTCCAATGGGAGGGGCTGTGCCCCCCCCCCCCCCCCCGGTAGGGGAAATTTTTTTTTACCCTTTGATTCCTTATATTTTTTTGGGAAAAAATGGGATAATTGTGAATTTGCCCCTCCCACCTTTCAAAATTTATGTTTTGTCCCCTAACTTCAAATCATAGCTCCGTCCCTGTATGTATGTAAGTTTTAGTATATATATATATATATATATATATATATATATATATATTGTTATAATTATATATATACACACACATATATATATGTATGTAAGTTTTAGTATGCATATATTGTTTTATATATATATATATATATATTTGTATGTATATATGTATACCCCTAAACAATACCCATAAACCTCAACCCTTAAATCTTATAATCACTAATAATTAGAGTACAAGCCTAATCCCCTAATTCTTAAACTAATCTCATAATCCCAAATAATTAAGTTGACACATTTACCCCTAAACCCCAAACATGAATATCTAAATTTTACAAACACTATTCACTAATAATTAGAGTGCAAGCATAATCACATAATCCCTAAACTAATCTCATAGCCCCAAACAATCAACTTGACACACTTACCCTTAAACCCTAAACATAAACCCATAAATCTAACAAACAAAATAAATTGAAACATAAAAAAGGACAAATCTAAAAATAAATTAAAACTAAATTATTAATTAGAGCCCAAATCACAAATGAATAAAATTATTAAACCTAATTACTTACTAAATCTTTATACGAGGACCAAATCAAATTTAAAGCAAACCAAAAAGCTTAATAATTAATTAATTTATGAAGCATGGCCTAATTAAATAAAATTTAAAGAAACTAAACCAAAAGTTAAGACTAAAAAAACAAACTAAAATCTAAAAAGCCTAAACCCTAACCATCTAATTAAGGAAGGACCTAAAGGATAATTAACCCCTAAATAAAAAAATCCCACCTTCACTTTCAATTTTGTTTGATATGGCGGCAAACCCCCTCCCCTCATAATTTCCTATCAATCAAAAAAACTTTCCCCCTCATTAATTCAAAAAAAAAAAACTTCCCCTAAACTAAAAAATATATTTTTTTATTTTAATAGTTATAATTAAATTTTTTAATAAAATATTTTTTAAATTTAATGATCACAATTAATAAATTAATTTAAATTTTAAATAATTTATTTTAAATTCATCTATCACAACTTATTAATTTAATAAAACTTTTAAATTTTGAATATTTTTAATAAAATAAATTTAAGTATGTTAATTCTTTTTAAACTTCACAAATAATTTATATTGAACGAGTTAGTATTAAATTAATTTAATAAATTAATACTTTACATTTATCAACACTTTAAATTTATCAAATCGTAGACTTCTTCAACTATATATCAGGTAAATATCAAGTCAGATCAATATCAGTTCAGGTTAAAAATAGGTCGGGTTCAAAGCAGGTCGGGTCAATTAACAAGTCGGGTTCAAAACAGGTCGGGTCCAAAACAGGTCGGGTTCAAAACAGGTCGAGTCCAAAACAGGTCGGGTTCAAAACAGGTCAGGTAATATCGGATCTCGGGTCAATTCAGTCGGGTAAAATCGGTTATCTGCCAGGTCGGCTTCGGGTTCGTTTCAGTCGGGCGCAGGTCGGGTTTCAGGTCCACAGTAACAGGTCCAATTCGGGTTCGAGTCGTTTTCAGTCGGACGCAGGTCGAGTTCGGTCACTACAGTAACATGTCGATTTCAGGTTCGGGTCAACAATAGCCGGTTACAGATCGAGTTCGGGTCATTAAATTTTCAGGTCAAATCAGGTTCTGACTCAAACAGGTTTCAGTCGGGTTTTCAGGTCGTGTCAGCTTTTTACATCCCTAGTAGTGAAATAGGTTTTTTTTTGGAGAAAAAAAAATAAAATTAATTTTATAATTTTTCAATTTTTTTTTGAATCTGAATTATATTCAACATCGAAAGTAATACAAAGGATTCACACCTTTTACAATAGAAATACAGTGCTGAAAAAAACAATAAAAATATAAAGATGTGAAAGACGTTGAACATACCAAACCTAACACTGTCAGAAGAAATCTTCTAAAATAAAAATCCAGAAAAAACTATACTTTGCCTTGAGTGCTCTTTAAATATAGCAAAAATTCTTCGCTACTTGATCTTGGCATGTCGGCACAACCACCAAAGGGAATCATAACATGTATAGAACGGCCTCCTTCGTTGAAAAGCGCTCGTTGATACTCGTCACTCGAACGCGTAACTGTCAAAAGACAGACTACTGTCATGAAGACAGACAAGAACTGCTAAAAAGCATACGAAAGAACTGCCACCAAGCAGACAAAAGAACTGCCATAAAAGCAGATTTGAATAAGAATTCGACAAAGTAGATGAAAAACAAGAAAAAAAAAACTTGAAAAAATGAAACATTAATCGGAAAAGATGAATTTTATTTATGTACAGATTCAGCAAAACGGCCAAAGGCCGCTGCCGGTAAAGAAAAACGATGAAGAAGAAAAAGAACTTGAAAAAGTTTGGTAACCGCCTCAGAGAAAATGGAGAAGTGGAAAAGTGGAGAAGTTAGTTTTTTATTTTTTTAAAGTGATAATTTTTCAATTTTTTTTTTCAAAATCTTAAAATTTGAATCTTATTATAATCTTGTCCTTTATAACTTTTTAGTTTTCGCCACTGAATAACATAGTACTTCAGTGACTTCGAGAACATCATATTCAACATGACAAACCTTAACACCATGCAATTCTACGAGCATATATAACATACTAAATTCAGGTTATTCAAATAACATCAAACAAGAGTAAGAACTATTAATAATATCATGTTTCTCATGCAAATGTTTATTATCATGAATGACTCTATGTCTAAACACAAACACACTTTATAATACACAAATAAATAATAGACTCGTATACATGCCACTAATGATTTGGTACCAAGAGTTTGTTGTAATACACTAGAGTCATGATGATCTCTACACTCAAATTTTATGAACATTTTATTTATTTACTCATGAAAAACATTCCAATGTTAAGTTTCTAACTCAATGTAGCAAAAGAAGTTAACAATCAACAATATTTATACATATGGTACTGCAGCATCAACTAGGGATACCATGTCACATTATTACTTCATTCTCTTATGGTCAACATTCATCGTGACATTAAATAATCACCATGCAATCATGGCATCTAAGGTGCAATGAATAATAAATAATTTTTAAATCTGTGATGTTCTGCAAGTGTATCATTAAAATTTTAAATTGAAGATTTAATGTAGAAAAAAATAAAAAAGCAAATTTAATAATTAAATGTGACTTTTTTTATAAAAAAAATATCCAAAGAATGATACGGAATAAGCTATCACGGTGTAAACCGGATTTTACAGGTTATCCCTTTTTTTATGGCTCAGATAAAAAAGTTTTAAGCATACACTTTATCCAACGGTTCAGATTTCATGGGCCTTATCCAACTGCTGACGTTTCATGGAGCCCAGTGGCGCCTTTCTTTAGAACTTTTCTAAAAGAAGTCAATTCCTCTCATTTTCCTTTCATTTCAAAGCGCTCGTTCTCTGTCTTCTCTTCGGCTTATCCATCGCTTTGATTTCGCTCCCTGCTGTGCGCTCAATGGCAAACCGATGGTTGAGGCCTGAGGTAAGCTCAGATCCCTAGCGTTGATATCGCTTACTTTTTTTTCTAGATTGCAGTAAATATTCAGATCTGATGAATTAACAATAAGAAAATACTAAATAAACGGTGGTTTGGGGTACTTTGCAGGTCTATCCGCTGTTCGCGGCCGTTGGTGCTGCTGTGGGGATCTGCGGTTTTCAGTTGGTGCGTAATATCTGCATCAACCCTGAAGTCAGGTCTCTCTCTCTCTCTCTCTCTATTGAAATATTTACGATTATATTATAAAAGATATATATTTAAGTTGGCCTTGTCTTTTTATAGGGAATTTCTTTAATTTTTCAAAAGTATATATTTGTAATTTTTTCAATTTATGCATATTTTGTTAGATTTTATCTAGTAGTGAATTTGAGGTTAATGTTTTTATACCTTCGAAATATATAATTTCATGGAATCTCAATTGATTTATACATGATATTATGCATTCTGTTCTTCTTATACTTTGTGTAACAGATGAAATCTAAATTTAAATATTCGAATTCATGTTCTCAAATATACTAATAAAAGTTTTGAAAAATTGGAGATATATCTATCAAACACCCAAATCTGAATCGTGTACCCCAACCTTCCTCGCCACCCCGGGGAAATTATAGCATTGTTAGTTCACGGTCATGACCCTCACTTAAATCAGGGAAAAGCTGGATTAGAGGTCTCTCAGATGAAGTCTTTTATTAGAAAAGGAAACTAAACATTAAATAAGTATTAAATATAAGAACGTAATCATGGACGGACACAAGATTTTATGTCGGGGGTGCGAACCTATAGAGAGTTGTATTAGAAATTTAGGAGGTGCAAACTTAGATCATTGATAGAAAATACATAAACAATATAAAGAAAAAAAAATTGGTAGTTTGAAATTTCTAGGGGGTGCGACTGCCCCCTCCATCACCCCTTGGTCCATCCCTGAACATAATGGACACTCTTAGTCGATTTATAAGATATTCGAGTGAATGATAATGATATATACCGAATAGATTTTCGATTCCATCTGTCAATCTGGTTATCAGGGATTTGCAAGTTGGCAGGCAAATCTGGGCCATAAACTAATATAGTTCATTTCCTGCTCGCCCTCGCTACTGTTCCATGTCTGGGTCAACCTGAACGAGTAGAAAAATATAAGTTATTTTGCTTTTTATTTTTTTAATAATTGAATAAATAACTGAATGGCAAATAGCCTATTTATCATGTATTATTTGGTATTTAGTGAAGATTGCGAATCAATTGAAGTGTTGAAAATATCTTTGTTTTCAGGGTAACCAAGGAGAACAGGGCTGCTGGGGTTTTGGAGAACTTTGCTGAGGGAGAAAAATATGCTGAACATTTCTTAAGGAAATACGTCCGCAACAAGGCACCTGAAATCATGCCCAGTATCAACAGCTTCTTCACTGACCCAAAGTGAGGCTTCACTTGGTTCATGCTGAAACTGAAAACAAAGGGTAAAAATAGTGATATTCAATCAATACTAAGTACACCCCTCTTTATCTGCTGACTGTAATGCAAGTTTGTGTTGGTTTTACATTTCTTTAAGGTGCGTTTTTAAAGAGAATAAAAGGTCTTTTGGATCTGTCAAACTCGTACTGTTTTAGCTTATATGAATGGCTTTTATTTGCAATAATATAATTTTGGATTTGAATATTCTGATCGTTTTGCTTTGCTTCGATTTCTTGTTCTAGGAACTGTTATTTGGATGGTCTAAGTGGCCGATAGGGAATTATGAATTTCATATATACTCGAAAAGATGTTGAAGAGTAGATAAGTTTTTAGTCAATAAATATGGGTTGTATACCTGAACTTGAAGTCTTATTTCTTCTTTTGTTTCCTTGGTTTGGTTGAGAGTACTCTTCTCTTCAGCATGGAATTATGTTTCATAGGATTTCATATAGTGATGGGCATGGGTTGGGTTTTTGGCCCACCCGCACCGACTCGAAAATAAATACCCTAAACTTGCACCCGACTTGACCAGAATACATTCTTTAAAAAATTAGAACCGACCCGACCCGAAAATAAATATACTAAACTTGACCCAACTTATAGAAAATAAATTATTTGTAGGGATCTAATTTTGAAATTTTAATTTTAGGGGACTTAATTGTAAAAAATTATAATTTGAAAGACTAAATTTTAAATAAAAGTTCAATTTTAGGATCTAATTATAAAAAGTATATATAAAGAGGGAGTATTATTAGAAATGTCCCTAAAAATTAAAAAAAAATTACACAATTAATCCCGGATTGAGTCGAATATTTTCTTTTCTAAACCCAAATTTGACCCGACTTGAATTTCCTAATTTCATATCGGGTGATCCTATCCTTCCCGCTATTCATGTTAAACAATTCAATTTTGAAGAGGTGAAAATGTTTTGAATAACTTTCAATTATATGACAAAGCATGCTCAATCACTCTAGTGCTCGAACTCGTGACCTTCAAAAATAACAACCGTTTCTTTAACTACTGAAGTAAATTGGTTCATACAAGAGGTGAAAATGTTTAAATGTTCAGTTAGGTTCCGCTGATTGTACTAATCGTATCTAATTATTGTTTTTTCAATGTATTTTATCTCAACGGTCAAACAGGAAAATAACATTCTTCTGTCTTTAACTGTTTGATGACTTTAACGGTCAACCTTACGAAAAGATTAAATTAAGTGCAATTTGAACTTTGAGTGTTAAATTAAGTGTAAATTTTTTAAGGGCTTACTTGATTTTTTTTATTTTTTGTTATAGACTAATTTAACCTTTAAACCATTTCAAAATAATTGAATATTATTTTGATTGTGTTCGATATTGCTCAAGTACATCGTCTAGCATTAGTTGAATAGAAGGCTAGGAGTGGCTTCTGGGTAGTTCTGCGGTAAGGCGGTTAATATATGGCGTAACCGGTTAGAAAGGTGACCGGTTAAAGATAACAAAGTCGGTAAAAAGTACCTATTTTGTTGATCCGAATATCAATATATTCGGTAGCGCCTAATTTGTTGATAATTTTGAGCTGATGGGGTTTAGGAAATTCCCACGATAACAAAATCGGTATAATTACCTATTTTGTTGATCCGAATATCAATATATTCGGTAGCGCCTAATTTGTTGATAATTTCGAAGTATCCATACTTTTTAGAAAGTATGGATACTTTTTGAACAGCAAAGTAACCGCGGTTGAAAAAAATGTCGAAAATATCGATACTTTGTGCACAGTTTTTTGTATTGAATTTAAAAAAGTATCGAAAAAACAGATACTTTTGTAACACTTTATACAATTTTATCGATACCAAGGGATCGAAAGTATCGTTTCTGTTTCCACAGTACTAATAAAAAGTCTATCCTTTAGAAGCTAATTTGACAAACCAGTTACATTATTAATAAAAACAATGTAACAGGTAAATCGTTACCGGATTGTTTGTTTGGTTTCGATACATTTGTAAGAACGTGTGCAAAAGAATCGGTACAATAGAAAAAATTAGACAACCGGTTACATTATTAATACATATAATGTAACCGGTAAATCGTTACCGGATATTTTGTTTGGTGTCGATACTTTTTTTAAGAACATGTCAAAAGAATCGGTAAAATACAAGCAAATTTGACATAACCGGTTACATTACTTAAACATATAATGTAACCGGTAAATCGTTACCGGATATTTTGATTGGTTTCGATACTTTTTTTAAGAACATGTACGAAAGAATCGGTACATTAGTAAGTTAAAAGGATTTTGAAACAGAAAAGGGTCGAAAGAATCGACACAATTCAAAAGAGTATCGAAACCTGGGGAATTGTATCGATTAAATATATCATAATGATATAACAAGTTAAAAAGTATCTACTCTAATACAAACCTTTGTATTGCTTGGATTTACAGAAAACCTAAGAGAGTATTTTAAATCGAACCGAGTTTGGTTGCTGCGAAATACAAGGGAGGCGTTCTTGAAGTCGTGTTGTATCAGAATTGAAAGGAAAAGTTTTGAGTTTGGGGATTTTGAAGTGAAAGGTATGTTGCCGAATCTTGTAAGCTTCTTTTCTAACACATTGGTCGACCATAATAAAATGACCGATTGTGACACGCTAAAATATTTTTGCGTACATGTTGTTTTGTATTTAAATAATAACAATAAATGTTCTAATTTCTTGTGTGATATTTATTGTAGATCTTCTTGCCCATAAACGATGACAATAATCATTGGTGTCTCTTGGTGTTGGATATGGTTGATCGTGTAGCATCGTTTCTTGATAGTCTACATACATCTTACCGGCACAGGAATAGAGTGGAACAATGCAAGAAAACAGTATGTGTCGATACATTTTGTAATTTATAATGCATAATTTCTTCGTAATCTAATTTAATAATTTTTTGACGCAGCTAGAATGTTTAGACAAATTTAATTAGGACGAGACCTTTGTTGAAGCATTTGGGAAGATTAAGGTCCCAGTGACGGATTTAAAATTTGTGGTCCGTAAGACGATGTTGCAAACGAACGGGTATGAAATTTGAGTATTTAATAAGTCAAATATTTATTGTGATTATCTAATATTTGACATTTTGCGGCATTATAACAGAGATGATTGCGGAATGTATGTGATCATGTGGATGGAAGCTATTTTTGATGGGAGGTCAACGGATGATTTGGTAAGTGGTCCGAAAAGAACTTTTTTAAAAAAATTTGGTACTGACATTGAGTCGTAACAAAATGTTCTAATGTGAATGTAGGTTGTTGGGGAATATGATCGTCCGAGAATTTTAAACGATCTCATAAATCATGAACTTAATAAAAGGAGAGATAAGTTCACAAGTGCTTGCCTCCAACATATGAAAAAATAATTCCTTCTGAAAGCAAATATATGTACATTATGTTACCATAATTTTTCCACTATATAATTGTTTATCATAGTTACGTTGTTGTAAATTATGTTAACATAATAGGTTGTTTGTAAATATTTAGCAATTTTTTTGTTATATGTTATGAAACTTATTCAGCATCAAATTTCGGTAATAAAGTGTCGATACTTTCATCCCACAATTTAAACAAAACATCGATACTTTTGTTCGAAAATATCGATTCTTTCATCCTACAATTTAAACAAAACATCGATACTTTTCAAAATAATGCTTGCCATAGATTACTGGAATCAAAGTGTCGATACTTTGTTGCGGCGATGAGTACAAATATCGATACTTTTAAACGAAATATATGTATCCGGTTAAAAAAATATCTCGAAAAAATCGATACTTTTTTCCCTATATGATAAATTTATCGATACTTTTCAAAATAAATCTTGCCGTAGATGACTGGAATCAAAGTGTCGATACTTTGTTGCCGCTATGAGTACAAATATCGATACTTTTAAACGAAATATATGTATCCAGTTAAAAAAATTCCTCGAAAAAATCGATATTTTTCCCTATATGATAAAATTATCGATACTTTTCAAAATAATGTTTGCCGTAGATGACTGGAATCAAAGTGTCGATACTTTGTTGCCGCTATGAGTACAAATATCGATACTTTTAAACGAAATATATGTATCTGGTTAAAAAAATTCCTCGAAAAAATTGATATTTTTTCCCTATATGATAAAAGTATCGATACTTTTTGAAACAGAAGGATTGACATAGCTTACTTTAAAGAAAATTTCGATCCTTTTTGACGCTATGATTAAAAGTATCGATAAACTGAAACAAAATCAATGTTTCCGGTTGCGTCTTTACCGTTTTCATTACTGACTACATCAATGTTACCGGTACACTTGTCAATGTTTCCGGTAGCGATCTGAATTTGAAATGTAGGCGCGATTTCTATTTAACCCAGCCCTAAACTTAAATCCTTCATTTCCTAATTTTATCGATACTATAGTAGCAGAGATCTCATCCACTCCAATGACGATTACCACAGTTCATAGAAAGTGCACCGTTCAACCTGTTTATAAAATCAACATCGACGAGGACGATTACTACGATCAGATTTACATGTTAGTAAAAGAGATTGATTTTGCGTAATTTAGGGTTAGGGTTTTGCACGATTTAGGAGTAACTGTTCTTCTTCTGCATATAACAGTTATTCTGAAGGCAAAAAAATGGCACCCAAACGTAAGAGAGGTAGTGCTTCCAAGATAAAGCCATCTTCTAAATCAAGGTCTGATGCTCAAGTAAGTTCTTCTACAGCAAATATGTCTTTTGAAACGCAAAACTTTAGAAGCAAGGAAGACAAAGTGAAATATGATAGCAATTTCAAAACAAGAAAGATTCGTCCAGAACGTGTTATTGACATGGACTTCTTCTTCGATGAGAAAAACAAATTTGGGTTTAAACAGACATTTATAGATTGTGGATGGCTTGAACTGCTTGGTGTAGAACCAAAATATTACCCCAATCTTGTTTGAGTTTTCTACAGTAATGCAACATTAGACCTCCAGCCTAGTATGGAAGCAATATTAGGAATTACGACTTCTGTCATGGGTAAGGAGATATATATAGATCCGTCCTCTATTGATGCTGGTTTAGGAGTGAAGAATATAGGAGATTCCGATGAACATGTTTTAGATCCTACCATTAAACGTGTGGATCAGAATAGTCCCATTAACCTTGGTGTGGAGGGCAGATTGTTCCACCTTCTTGTCACTTGGTTTCTTCGGCCTTCCGGTGGGAAATTTTCACAAATTCGAGATAGTGATTACTGGTGGTTGTCTAAGTATGAATCAAAAACCGCTCCAAACATAGCAAAACTGATATATGAGACAATTCTAAATATAGTGAAAAGGGGTGCTTCCATTACAACCTTATTACCATATGGATGCATAATTAGCCATATATTGAGGAAGGAAGGAGTGCAATTCAATCTTGACTACCCTCTTTGATTATCCCGAAAGATCGACATGTTATCCTTGACAAAAGCGGGATACGATTTTATTAAAAATGTCGGTTGGATAAACAAATCTGTTATTGGAGCGGAACAAGAGAAGGACCAAGTGGACAACGTTGAAGCAGAAGACCACGAGCGGATGGAAGAAGATGAGATCGAAGGGGTGATTACGATGAAGTCAGTGATGGTTTACATGGTAAATTTCCGCGAACATTTGGATGCTCGTTTTGGCGAGATTAATGACCAAATCGGCCAAATGCGAGCAGATATTTCGTCACTTCGTGCTGACTTCTCCAACTTCCGTAATCAATGCCTTCAAAGCAAATACAAAGCTATAGGTAAAATAACCCTTTAAATTTACTATTGACATGCGGTTAATTTACTATTGACATGCTTATAACAGAAGTGGAGAACCCAGTGGTGCCTGAAGAGGTGAATGATGAAGAGGTAGACAGTTCAGATGATGATGAGACTGAAGACCCCAACAGATATATAATTTCTGTAACACCGAACAAAAAACTTGTCATTTTTTATGTCAACGGAGTGCTTGCATATTATAAAAAAGAAACTCCCAGAGGTAATTAAATGTCTTCAAATTTGTTTACGGATGTGTTAAGCTATAAAGAAAAAAATTATGTTGAATTTATTTTCATGTTGTAGATGTTATAATGAGGCCAGGTGTACAAGAATTTATGAATTTTTGTTTAGAGAACTTTGTTGTTGGCATATGGTCATCGAAGTTGAGGTACGCACCGTTATGATTAAAATTGTTAACAATTTGATATTGCTCTTAACGAATTTGATGTTTATCGTGGTAATTGTTCACGATTGCAGGCATAACATTGATCTTGCTCTTAACAAACTAACTGTACAATATGACCAATATATATTCATCTGGGTAAGATGCTTCTTATTTGCGTTCGATAATTGAATTTGTTATGATTCTTACAAATTGGTGTTTCACAATTTACTATAAACAGGATCAAGCAAAGTGCAAACGGGAAGAGGAATTCACCTTCTGCAAAGATTTGCATGACGTTTGGAATGAGTTTCCTCAATTCAACCCAGAAAATATACTGTTGGTGGATGATTCTACCGAAAAAAATAATTTATAATCCAGTGAGTTATATTTTTTCCATGCAATTTATTTTTAAGGCAATAGTCTATTCTTTTGTTAATTGATGTTTTCTGTATAGCAATACAGTTACATATGTCTGCATCCCTATGACCATTCATCTTGCAACGACAATGCTTTAGGTATGACAGTTACATATGTGACTTATTCCATTGGTTTATTAATAATTGAACAGGTTGACAATATGCTAATTTGGCTTATTTTTATATATCCTCAGAAAAGGGCGGAAGCATCCGAGAATATTTCGAAAAGTTGGCGAAAGAGCATAATGTTCGCGACTTTGTTAAAAATAACCCTTTACAAATTTGAATTTTATTTTATTTCTATATGTAACATTCTTGAATTATATATTATTGTATGTTGGATACATTCAAGTCCCACACCGCTAATATATAGTAATTATAGATATATGTCGGATACATACCAGATGATAGTTACAATGTCTGTTGATCGGTACTTGCAGTATTCCAAATGTCCTCGTTGCCCTACGACATAATGCAGTGATTGATATTATAATTAATCATAAACAATTGAAGACATAATTGTAGAATAGATATAGTAACTCACATTATAATCCTCATCTACGCGGTCGTAGGACCATTCCGTATCGTTATCAAAAAAATCAGTCGAGGTAGGCTGTGTAAACGAATCTAGACCCAGCTTTAATTTAGGACACGTTACTTTGTTATGTCCCTCAATCTTGCAGAAAGAGCATAGCCTACTTTTCTTCTGGACCTTCTTCTTCTGGACTTCTTTTCGCTTTCCTAGTCTTCGTTTAGGGTCGCGAACACGAACCCCATTATCAACATTGCTTTGTTTGCTTGAATCTTTCAAACCGAACGAATGTTCAAATTCAGCAGTTAGTCTTTTCATCTCATCTCTTGAGATTATGAAAGATGCATCTGTCTTTGATGCAATGTAGCAAAAACGACTTGACGTTGCACGTAGGGCAGCGAACCGTGCCATTTGCATAACTTCAGGTGGTACATTGAAGTCAAGGAAACTTGGTGCAGCAGCCTTCGCATCCTTAGTCCATCGACTTAGAATCAAAGACTTTGGAAGATATGTGTAATCCAAGTGCTTCAAAACATGTAGGTGATGGCAACATAGAATTCCTACAGTCTCAAATTTCCTACACGAGCATGTAACGCTTTCCGAGACGACATCAAAAGATACGTGAAATCTCATGTTCTTTTCCTTGTACTTTGACAGAACAAAATTTTGACATTCATCTGATAAAGACTGAATTTGTTCCTCAACCCGGTACAAGGTCTCGTCTTGCAGTTCATCTTGGAGGAGCCGAAATGATGCCCGCGTATAAATTTCACCAGCATGGCTTTCTAGGTCTGTCAGTTTAGTGATCTAGAAGGGCGTTGTCTGCGAACTTAAGTAATCTACTTACAACTCGTTGATACACATTTTACTAATAGCTTGTTCAATTGTACGAACAACGTCTACATATGTCTTCTTCTTTATCAGGGTGCGTTCGAGTGAAGCATTCAAGGACTCGCATCTTTGTGTGGATCGCAAATTCGCAAAGAAATGACACGTTTGATATGCTTGAGCCCATAAGTTCTGAGTATTTCCCTTCTCAATCACCCATGGATGCTTTCTGACATTGAATTCGGAAATCATTGCAGACCATTCAATATCAAATTCGCGTGTTGTCCACCAGGAACTCATACATCTAGTAAATGTTATGCTAAATTTGATGTCACCAATGTTAGCTTGTACATTGCGAGATAGATGTCACGAACATAATCTGTGCTTAGCATAAGGGAAAACACATTTGATAGCCCTCTGCATTGCCCTATCCCCATATGTGACAACTGAAAGAGGCGATTTATTCATCATGGCTTGTAAAAAATTATGCAGCACCCACTCGAATGATTGAGCCGTTTCGTCAGCTATGATTGCAGTAGCAAATACTATTGTGCTATGGTGATGATTGACACCGACAATAGGCATAATTGGTCGTGCATAGTAATTACCTTTGTACGTTGTGTCGAACGTAATAACATCACCGAAGCAAGTGTAATCTGATCTCGATGTTGAATCAGACCAAATAAGATGCTGCAATGCCCCTGATTCATCTGTTGAGTATGTCATAAAAAACCCCGGATCATCTTCTTTCTTGTAATCAAAGTAAGCAATGAGTGCATTCACATCCCCATTGACAAGCTCCTTTGCTTTACCTCTATCAAGTGCATTGTACAAGTCTTTACTAGTAAATCCAACATTATGATAACCCCCTGCCTGATTCATGAAATAATTCATTACCTGTGATGTCCCAACTCCAACATCTTTCAACATTGTTGCCTCAGCCACATCAGCCTCACTCACAGCTCTATTTGAACGCATAAATGGTGTCATAAGAGGTGTGCACAAGGCATGATTATGTTCGTCGAAAGACTTACTTAGAACCCACTGATCATTTGTTTTTGTTGCTGTGACAATGATTTTGGCCTTGCATCCTGTTCGTGTGACTGGCGTATGAGCACGTTGACGATTAACAGTTTCTACTTTCGATGATCGAAACCCTTCTTTTGAACAACAAAATTCTTGTGTCTTCACATTCTCTTCGCCATCCAGCCGTGTTGTTCCTCGACGTGCACTAAAACCATGTTTCATTGCGTATTCCTTGTAAAAATTCCAAGCTTCCTCACGTGAAGAAAAGAGCTGACCTATCAACCGTTCCGAATCATCAATGGTCAACTTTTCATCTTGTAAATTCCCGCTAGAATGAACATCGTTGGATGGAGTATCTTCCATTTTGGACAACACGATCAGTTGAAGTGGTCCAAACTTTTCCTGGACAGGAGTTGTGTGTTGCTTTCATTTTCAGGTAGTAAAATCGGTAGGTGGTGGTGGTTGATGGTGGTTGAACTCTGGCTACAACATTTATTTCTTCCTTCCTACAAAGTTAGTTGTATAATAAATTGTAGTATATTATCGATACTTTCTGCCCATTATTATAAAAAATATCGATACTTTCAAAAAGAAGGTTTCTCATAGCTTACAGGGAACACAGTTTCGATACAATTTTCCCACTGTGACTAAAAGTATCTATACTTTTGTAAAAATCAATGTTTCTGGTAGCAAATCTGCTCGAAAATATCGATACTTTATGTCCATTATGATAAAAAATATCGATACTTTCAGAAAAAAGGATTCTCATAGCTTACTGGAAACAAAGTTTCGATACATTTTCCCCCTTTCATGAAAAGTATCGATCCTTTTGTAAAAATCCATGTTCCGTTAGCAAATCTGCTCGAAAATATCGATACTTTCTGTCCATTATGATAAAAAAATATCGATACTTTCAGAAAAAAAGGATTCTCATAGCTTACTGGAAATAAAGTTTCGATACATTTTTCCCCCTTTCAGTAAAAGTGTCGATCCTTTTGTAAAAATCCATGTTTCGTTAGCAAATCTGCTCGAAAATATTGATACTTTCTGTTCATTATGATACAAAATATCGATACTTTTAGACAAAAAGGATTCTCATAGCTTACTGGAAACAAAGCTTCGATACAATTTTCCCCCTTTCAGTAAAAGTATCGATCATTTTGTAAAAATCCATGTTCCGTTAGCAAATCTGCTCGAAAATATCGATACTTTCAGCCTCTGTGAAAACAATTATCGATACTTTTCATTCACAAAAGGATTCTCATTGCTTACTGGAACAAAAGTGTCGATACGTTTTAGACACTATTAATAAAAAAACCCGATACTTTTGAAAGAAAATCAATGTTTCCGGTAGGAATTTCGCTCGAAAATATCGATACTTTTACAAAATTATCGATACTTCACAAAAATAAAGGATTCCCATTGCTTACTGGAAACAAAGTGTCGATACTTTTTTCCAGGTTTGAATATAATTTTCGATACGTTTGCAAAAACATAAATGTTTCCGGTAATTTTCTACTGTTTTCATTATTCATTGCATCAATGTATCCGGTTGATTGTTACCGTTTTCACTTGTATAAAGCTGAAACCCTAAATCCCCAGAACGAATCTGATTCTGCCTTTTCAGTTTCGCGTCTTTTCACTTGTATCACATGCACCGTTCATGTTCATGTACCTTCATTTATTGGGTAGTTCTCCTCATTTATTTCTATAACCCAGGAAACGAGGAGACGAACGAATCTCTGAATCTGCCTTTTCAGTTTCATGTCTTATCACTTTCCCTCCCAAACGGAAATTGCCTATAAATTAACAACTCCTCTATTTACTCTTCACAACATCTTTAATACTCAACCCTTCGTTTACTTCTATAATTAGTTCTCCTTCACCATCTTCTATTATACAATGAGTTCCAGTAGAGGTTCTGGTAAAAATCCTCAGGCTTTGGCAAAGAGGAAGATTGATTTCGAGATATCATCAAACAACGATGATGATTTCTATATTGATTCTGATGATGAGGAGGAACAACTAAGCCATGAGTCAATGAAAAGCAGCAAATGGTTCAACAAGTTCTTCCAGAGCTTCGATTGAATGAACTCTATCAACGACCCTTCTACTCAATGGCAGTGTCCAGCATGCCAAGGAGGTCCTGGTGCCTCAAGTTTCGTGGCCTTCAGTCCCTAGTCACACATGCCAAAACCAAAGGCGGACCAAAACTGAAAATTCATCGCCAACTTGGTCTGCTATTAGACGAGGACTTGCGTAGAAGGGGTACTTCGGCTATTCCTCAAGGTCAAGCTTTTGGCCAATAGAGTGGTTTGAGAGATGATGCTGCTATTGTCTCCCCCCCCCCCGCCTTCAAGTAACCAGGAAGCTGATCACCAAATACTCTGGCCACCCATGGTGATGATAATGAACACAAGGCTTCGTAAAGATGGAGATGAGAAGGTAGTTATATAACTTCTGAATTATGTTTTCATTAATATTATAATACTTAACTTCTTATTTCTTTAATTTTCTGCTTCAATGGATTGGTATGGGAAACCAAGAGCTTCTTGGCTATTTTACTTCCTATCGTAGTACTATTACCAAAACTCGCCATTCATACGGTCCAGAAGGCCATCGTGGGATGAGCCTTCTGATTTTTGAGAGCACGACAAGAGGTTATCTCGATGCTCAGCGTCTGCATACCCAGTTTGTTGCCCAAGGTTTCGACAGAGAGGCTTGGCAACGTTGTCAGGACTTCATGTATGGTCCATCCAGCCAGCGCCAACTATATGGTTATATGGCTGAAAAAGAAGACATACACATCTTCAACCGCCATATTCAAGGTTTTCTCTATCCTTTTCTTCTATTATACAAGATACACTTCTGCTCAAACTTATGCAAAAAAATTTGTTCATTAGGCAACCAAAAGGTCAAGTTTGAGATGCGACCATATGCACAGATGGTTGGACAGCAAGCTGGAGCTGGAACAAGTGCCATGGGTGGCAAGGGGACTTGAGGGGAGGAGGCTCATTGTTTTACTTTCATTTTTTTATTTAATTTTGTAATTGGTAATTGAAGCACTGAGACTTCATTTTTTTATGATAATTTTTCTTCATCCTTAAGTATATTAAACTTTTCATTGGGAACTTTTTTTTTCATAAATATAATTGATATAAACGATTAAATAGAATTGTACCGATACTTTTAATATAAGTATCCATACTTTTTGCGAAAGTATCCATACTTTTTGCGAAAGTATTCACACTTCTAATAAAAGTAACGAAATATTTAATATAAGTATCCATACTTTTCCTGCAAGTATCCATACTTTTTAACGAAAGTATCCATACTTTTAATAAAAGTATCGACACATGTAATATAAATATCCATATTTTTTATTTAAGTATCCATACTTTCGAGCCACAATTGAACCAGTTCCAATGTTTTTATTAAAATATCGATACTGTTGTTTAAAGTATCGATACTTATTCGCTACCTATTACGTTACCCTAGTACCGGTTTGTTTAAAGTTATAATATTAATGTAAACGATCAAATAATAACAATTTAGGCGCTACCGAATATGTTGATATGAGTATCAATATAATCAGTAATTTTACCGGTTTTGTTATCGTGGGAATTTCCAAGGCCCCATCAGCTCAAATTTATCAACAATTTTGGCGCTACCGAATATATTGATATTCGGATTAACAAAATAGGTAATTTTACCGATTTTGTTATCGTGGGAATTTCCAAGCCCCCATCAGCTCAAATTTATCAACAATTTCAGCGCTACCGAATATGTTGATACTCAGATCAACAAAATAAGTAATTTTACTGATTTTGTTATGTTTGACCGATAACTTAAATTTGCCGGTTACCATATATTTTTTTTTCATGTTTTTTACCGGATACATTATCTCATATCAACATATCCGATAGCGCTTTACCAGATATATTATTTATCTTATAATGTTTCCGGTAACACCGTTTCTTAGCCGTATATTAGTCCGCCTTACATTAGAATTCTCCGTGGCTTCTCGTTAGCTTTACTCCTATGCTAGTGGGGCGAGGATCGAAGTAACGTAAAGCAGAAAAAGCCAAATAATTTTGTCCTTTTAAATAGACGAAACGATGCAGAATGACGTTGCTCGTGATGTGTGTATATGTATTTGTGTGGACTGTGGGTTTGACCCTGTTTGACAATTAGCTGATAGCTGATTATATTAATTGATTGCTGATTGCATTAGCTGATTTGACTAGCGTATTGTATAAAAATGTTTGGTAAAATTAATTGATAGCTGTTAGATTATTTAAGCAAGCAAAATGACATATGAGGACATGATTATTTTCAATACTTGTTTGAATAGTTTATTAGTTATCAATATTTTGTATCTGATTAATATTAATTAGATTTATAAAAATTATTTTAATATAACTTTTTAAATATATTCGAATGATTCATATACTAATTTATTATTTATATAATTATTTTAGTATAATTTAATTAATTAATAAATTTAAATACACATATAAATATGTGATAATAACAAGAAAAAATAAATAGGATTAACCTATAAATAGGGTGAGAAAATATTTAATTTAGGTTATTTGGAGATTTTTGGTAACTGTTAAGGGTAAATGAGTCTTTACAACTCTAATATCAAACCTCTAATCTCAAAAAGATCGTATTATGAGTTTTTTTTTCAAAATTAACAGTTTCACCCCAATCTACTCTTTCAATTCGTTGTTCACCAAACAACAACATTAGCGGATTTGACTAGTCAAACCTCTAATTATGCCTAAAACCTCTAATTTTTGCCCAAACCACTCTTTATCAAACAAGGCATATGTATATTTGTCTCCTGATTAAATCATGTTTAATGAATCTTAATTCTACTTAGAGGGGAGAAAGGGACTCTAAGGGAAGAAAAGAGTGCTTCTAGTAGGTCTAAAACTCTTGATATAAAGGAATACGAGCGAAAAAAAATGAAAAACTTGACCAACCGGTCAAATGTGTTTGCTCAAATTATGTTAATGTTTTCAATCATTGATCATTCTAACATTTAAATTATGCACAACCTAAGTGAGAGGGAAAAGTGTCAATTGAGAGCTTTAATCCATTAGGAGTAAATTTTCATTCCCCCTTCCCTAAGTAGAAATTGTTCAAAAAAGATTATGTTGTCGTGATAAATGAGATGATTTAATTATCTCTTCAGAAAATATTTTATGCACGAGTAGTGGAATTAATATAATAATATTTTTTTTAAAAATAAAATTTATAAAAATATGAAAATTGTAAAAATATATGTAAAGGAAAATTTTCTGCAATAGTAATAGTAAAATTTCGGGGTGTTCAATCGGTCGGTTAACATCGGTTCGGTTAACCGACCGAATTGAACTACCAAAAATTCATTAACCGATTTTTTTCTGTTAATTGTTAATCAAAGCGAAATATTTTTAATTTTTTTAACCGAACCGAAAAAAGTTTGATTAATTCGGTCGATTTTGAATTAACCGAAATTTATTATAAAATTTTGGGTAATTGTTGAGATTTAAGGGGCTCGATTCGATCAACCGTTCTTGCTCGCCAAGTGTGGAGAAGTTGGATAATTGGGTGTTTTAGTGGAAGGTGAAAATTTGGCAATTTGACACAATGATTTATAGTAGTTCAACCTTCTAACCAAGGTATACAACCACTACCTTAGCTCCCCACTAAGGATTTCCAAACAAATTCACTAAGAATTTCGTCCCCTTTTCTAGGCTTAGGAGGAAACCGTTACAACCCTCAAAACTTTCTACCCAAAGCTTGAAGGAACACTCTCTTGTACAAAGAAAGACTTAGCAAACTAGAAATCCCTCTAATAGGTGTTTGTTTGCAATTCTAAGCACTCACCCAAAACCTAAACACTTGAGCAAATATAACAATGTAAGCTCACTAGTGTTGTCTAAGCAAGGAATTTACAATTTAAGCTCTAGACAAAATTTGACATCATAATGTTGTAACAATTGAAGCATTAACCATTACAAGATGCTTGGAGGTCCCTTTTATACTCCTTGATAAGTTTGTAGCTGTTACTAGCCGTTGGGATTGAATTGGAGCCGTTGGAGCCTTTATTTCCCACCATAAATACAGTTCTGCACTTGGCGTATCGATACTCGTCAAACCGTATCGATACGGTCTCAATGAGGAAAGAGCCGTTGGCTTCTTCAGCTGATGCGTATCGATACGCTTGCCTAGCGTATCGGTACAGTCCTGCAAATTCAAATGACCGTTAGGGTAGTTAGGCGTATCGGTACGCGACTAGCTGTTGGGCTATTTCAAAGCACACCGTATCGATATGGCTAAGCGTATCGTACGGGTTTTGGCTACTGGAAAATCTGGTAGTTTGAAACACTAAGGCGTATCGGTACGGTTCTATACCGTATCGGTACAGGTACCTGAAGTTCTAGGTTTTGACTACTTTAAATGTACTTTAATTTGTTCCAAAGCCTTGTAAAAATACTTAAACATATTTTCAAGTTGTTTTTGACTAAAAACACATTTTAAATTCTTTTCAATTTCGTCCAAAACATTTTTCAAATTTTATATCAAAACCTTAGTTCTACAGTAATTTACACAAATGATCACTAATCTATGTTAAATAATCTTGTTAGTCACCGAACTTTTAAAAGATATAAAACAACCGTTAAACTTATCGAATTATTACCAAATGGTCATTGATTCATTGCACATTATTGATGAATATTAAAAAATTTAATGATCATTTTTTTAATAATTCAATAAATTTAATAATCATTTTGTGCTAATTTGATAAACTTTAATGACCATTTTATAATATATCAAAAAATTAATGATCATTTTATAATTTTTAAAAGTTCAGTGGCCAAAAATAAATAAATGTAATATATAAAATATATAAAAATTTCGGTTAAATCAGTTAATTAACTAATTTCGAACCAAATTAACCGATAACTGAATTTTTAAAAATCATTAACTGTTAACCGACCTAATTTAAAGTTAACCGATCGATTAACTGAAAAATCTTCAGTTCGATTGGTTAATTTGGTTAAAACCAAAGTTTGAACACCCCTAAATATATATATAAATTGTATGATTATTTACAATTACTCTAGTATTTGTCTTTCATATATGGGGAATATTAAAGATTTAACTGATCTTATAAAAAAAGATTTAATTGTTTATTTTATGACGCTAAATTATCCTAAACAAGTCGTGGAAAAAAAACTCTGCATGTGTCATTTTGATAACAAATATTAAAAAAATATAAACTAAAAGTAGTTTTTAAAAAATAAAATTTATAAAGAGTTTATCCTTAAGCGATATGTTTCCTCCGAGATTTCAGGAGACGATTGAGAACTGTAACCCTAACGTACCCAGTAGGGTTTTGCAGGGTTCCTTGGCTTTCGCGGATTCGGGCGGACGGCCGCCGGGAGAAGAGCGGCATGGGGCTGAGGCGAAGAAGGGTGCGCTGTGTATGGGAGACAGATGAGTGTCGATGCCTGAAGTTTTATCGGCTGGGGCTTTGGAGCTGTCGGGCTCACCGATCGCCAAGTCAGTGCAGAGAGAGGAGAAACGACAAAAGGAGGAGATGCTGGACGGCACTAGGCAGGCTGCGAGTGGTAGTGATGGGGTGTCGACCGACGGGAGCAAGGGGCCTATGACGGTGGTGGAGAACCCCGTTTTTGAAGATATGAAGGCTGGGGCTGGGTCTTTAAGTGCGGACAATGGTGATGCTGTTATGCCGACTACGGCTGGTTTGGGAGGAAAATTATCTTACGCAAAGGTGGTTTCAGGCGATGGGGAAGGGCTGTCTACTCCGATGCCGGCTGTGCTGGAAAATGAAGTCGTGGTGAATGATAAGGACGTGACAATTAAGGAGGATGGACCGTATCCGATTATTAGTTTTTCCGACCGTGTGCATGAGTCCATTGATCAAAATATGGGGCGAGCTTTGATTATCAGACTCCTGGGAAGGACGATCAGCTATAGAGTGTTATGGAACCGGTTACAATCTTTATAGAAATTAGTTGGAAGGTTTCAACTAGTCAATCTAGAGAATGAGTACTTCTTAGTGAAATTGGAGAAAGAGGAAGACTATGTCGAGGTTTTAACTAAGGGGTCGTGGATAATTTTTGGTAGCTATCTTACTGTCCAACCTTGGAGTAGGGAGTTCTCCACGACTAAGGCTCATCTATCCCATGTTGTAGTTTGGGTGCGACTTCCGGGCTTGCCTATACGTTACTATACGAAGAGTTTGTTCCGCCGGATCGCTGATATTATTGGAAGGGTTATCAAAGTGGACTATAATACGGTTGCGGGTGAAAGGGGAAAGTTCGCCCGTTTGGTGGTAATGGTTGACCTTACAAAGCCGCTTCTGCCATGCATTGGCATTGATCACTTTGTGCAAAAATTAGAATATGAGGGACTGAGTCAGATCTGTTTTCATTGTGGTGTATAACACACCATAGACTTCTGTGCTACAAAGATAACGGAAAGAGCTGAAGCACCAGCAGATACTGCTGATAAAACTCATCAAAGTGAGCGGGGGAGCTTTATGGGCCTTGGATGGTTGTAGAGAACAGGAAGCGACGACCACGGAAAAACGGAGTAAGTGGGTTGCTGAGTAGGGATGGTGGTGAGAATCGTGGAGCCTCAAGGTTTCATGTGTTGAAGGATATGGATGGGGAAGGCGAATCGGTGGTGACTCGGGGGGATGGTGAAGGTTCTGGTGATGGAAATTTAGGGGCTGAGGCGAGGAGAAACAAGGGGAAGCAGGTTATTGTTGCAGAGGAACCTAAGGTGAGGGAGTTTGATTCAGCTTCTGCAGGGAAGCCAAGTGGTGACCGTTCGGGAAAGGATATAGCTATGAATGTTGTTCCAACGGTGCCAGGTAATGTCCCTTTGGTACGTGAGCATGAATCGATGGAGACTAGTACTAATCATAGGGCGATCTCAATTCTAAATGATGGTCGAAAGGTGCATATGAGTTCTAAGAGTGGTGCGAAAGTCCGTTTTCAGGGGGTTCAAAAGAGTAGTAGGAATGTGGCTAAACCTCCGATTAGGGGGAAAAAGAAATCGGATCAATCTCAATCAAAACCTTTCCTGTCAGATTGGGTGCAGGCTGCATCTAGTAGATTGGATGATTTAATGTCGGTACCACCCCATGCACGACCACCAGATAGCTCCAGGCATGTTGAGGACGGATCTGTCAGACAGGGGGTGAGCGATCAAAGTCCAGGGGGTGCTGGCGTTGTGGAGGTTGACGCGACTTCACACGATAAAGGTAGCGGGGAGCTGACAACCGTCATGGTTGTTGACTAGGTTAGTTTGGTGTTTCGCTTTATTATCTCTTTTAAATGATTAGTTTTGCTGTTTGGAATATTCAAGGGGCTACCGGCTCCGCTTTTAGAGATCATCTTCGGAAAATTGGTTCGGAGTTTAGACCAATATTTGTGGCTTTATTAGAGACTCGTGTAAGTGGAATTAGGGCTGATCGTATCATCCGTAATTTGGGTTTTCAGTCGTCTTTTCGTATTGAGGCACAAGGTTTTAGTGGGGGTATCTGGATCCTATGGAATGGTAATTGGAAGGTTGATTTTGTCTCTGTTTCAAACCAATATGTTCATGTGAAGATTGAGGGTGTTCCGTTGCCGTGCTCAATTTTTTGGACCATTGTTTAAGCTAGTCCACACGTGCAGTACATGCGTTATCTCTGGCCGCAGTTGCAACAGCTTAATCCAGGTAATACGGTCCCATGGAATCTTGGTGGTGATTTTAATGCTGTTTTACATATGGAGGATCGTCACGAGGGTGTTGAAGGGAGAAACTATGTGAGCCGCGACTTTCAAAATTTTGTTTTTGATGGGGCTTTGTTTGATATTGACTTCAAGGGTCCCCGCTTTACTTGGTCACGAGGTAATCTTTTCGAGAGGCTGGATCGTTTCTTAATGAATTCTATGTGGGCTGATTGCTTTCCTGACTCGTTGGTTTACCATATGGATCGTATTGGATCAGATCATCGTCCTCTTCTTTTGTGCACGACTCCGTTTGAACTAGACTTGGGTGAGAAGCCGTTTCGTTTTATCGATGCGTGGCAACATGCGGAGGATTTTGCGTCAGTGGTTGCATCTTTGTGGGATCACTCATTGTCGTATGATGAGAATATTAAGAGAACTCGGCAAGGTTTGGTGCAGTGGCATAAGCAACATTTCGGTGATATGAATAGGAGAAAAAAGCGAATAATCGCTAGGCTCCGTGGCATTGATCGAGTTTTGGACAGAAGGCACTCGGTTTCTTTGTGCGAATTAGAGAAATCCCTTAAGGAGGAGTTGGACGACATCATTGCTTTGGAGGAGAGTATTTGGCATCAAAAGGCGCGGTGCGATTGGATCAATAGTGGTGATCATAATACGAAATATTATCATACGCTTGCTAATGGAAGAAGGAAGCGTAATGCCATTTTTGCTCTTCGGAACGAGACTGGCGAATGGGTTTCTGATCATGCGGTTCTTCAGCAAATGGGCTCGGAGTATTTTGAGAATTTATTTACTTCTGAGGGTGAACGGGGATATATGTACAACTGTCGTGGTAGATTTTATTGTCTCTCTCAAAGAGAGAAGGAGAATTTGGGGCTATCAGTATCTAAAGAGGAAATTCGTCATGCCCTTTTTCAGATGGCACCGTCGAAGGCCCCAGGCGTTGATGGATTTCACGCGAACTTCTTTCAGCAGCATTGGAATGTTGTGGGTGACATAGTGTGTAGGACAATTCAGAACATTATTGATACGGGTATTGTGGATCCGGAGTTGAACAGAACTTTACTTGTCCTCATTCCCAAAGTGGAAGTGCCTGAACTCATCTCTCAGTTTCGGCCTATCAGCTTATGTACTGTGATATATAAAATTCTGAGCAAGGTGATCGTGAACAGATTAAAACCTTATTTACCGAAGTGGGTATCCGAGAATCAGACCAGTTTTGTGCCTAGGAGATCTATTACAGATAATGTGGTTATGGCGCAGGAAATAATTCATTCGATGCGGAGGAAGAAGGGAAAAAAGGTTGGTTTGCGATCAAGGTGGACCTCGAGAAGGTGTATGATAGGCTTGAATGGTCTTTCATCGATGACACACTTGGCGAGATTGGTATTCCTTTAAATCTAAAAACTCTGATTATGAGCTGTATATCCTCTGTCTCAACTCAAATTCTTTGGAATGGGTGTAAAGCCACGGCTTTTAAACCAACGCGGGGTATTCGTCAAGGCGATCCCCTTTCGCCTTATATTTTTTTCCTTTGTATGGAAAGGCTTGCACATGCAATTCAGGATGCGGTAAAGCAGAGAGACTGGAAGGCCATTCAATTTAGGCGTAATGGCCCGTTAATTTCGCACCTTTTCTTTGCGGATGATTTGGTGCTGTTCGCTGAAGCATCTTTGGACCAATTTGTTGTGATTCACCGGATTCTCACCGAGTTCTGTATTTGTTCTGGCCATAAAGTAAGTATCTCTAAGACAAACATCTTCTTTTCGCATAATGTTCTTCTGGCATTGAAAGAGGATATCAACACTTCTTTTGGCTTTCAGTGTGTATCTAATCTAGGCCGTTATCTGGGAGTGCCGCTTATTCATGGAAGAGTTACTAAGGCGACTTATAATTACATTATTCAGAAGGTAACAGATAGGCTTGCAGGGTGGAAGGTCCGTTGCCTCTCTTTTGTTGGGCATATCATTCTGGCGAAATCTGTGTTGGCCTCTATCCCCATGTATGCGATGCAGTCCGCTCGGTTACCCAAGAATGTGTGTGATGATATAGAACGAATTATATGTAATTTTATTTGGGGGCATATGAGTGACGCCAAAGGTTTCCATGCTGTAAATTGGAGTACAATGTGCTCGCCGATTGTTGTTGGAGGGTTGGGGTTGAAGAATCTTGAGCATCAAAATGAGGTTTTCCTTATGAAGCTGGGTTTTATAATGGTTGAGGAGCCGAATCGTTTATGGGTAAGGGCGGTGAGATCAAAATACAATATCCGTGAGCTTTTACCTAATGTGTTGCCTAGTAGACATGAATCACGGTTATGGAAAGGGGTTTGTTTAGTTTGGGAGGATGTCCGGAAATATATGGTATGGAATGTAGGTGATGGGCGGAGTATTGACTTTTGGGATGATGCTTGGGTTGCTAACCTTGGACCCTTGCGTAATTACCGTGTTGATGGCGTGGTACAAGAGCAACGAAATACACCTTTACATACGATGGTGAATGATATGGGTCAATGGCGATGGGAATGTTGTTCACAACTGCTGCCGCCATAGGTTACTTGGAGCATTGCGGCAATTAAGCCTCCAGGTGTTACGGGTCTTGCTGACCGACCGGGTTGGGGGTTGGAAAAGTCACGCAAATTTTCGGTTAAGTTTGCATATAGTTTGCGTTCGTGTGACGTGACTGTGGTTGAGGATAAAGTATGGACTGTTTTAGCGAAATATACGGGGTTGCCGCGTATCAAGATGTTCATATGGCAGGTCTGTCACGGTGGGATTTTAACGAACGCGGAACGCGTACTTCGTCATATTGCTGAAGACCCGAGTTGTGTGTTATGTGGAGCTGCAGTTGAGGATGTGTCACATGTTCTCCGGGAATGCACTGAGGTTAAACTCGCTTGGCTAAAGGTGATTCGACCGGAAAGGATACAAGAATTTTTTGGGATGGATATTAAAGATTGGTGCCTTGCCAATCTTTCGGATCATGGTTTCTTCCCTATTGCTGCGGAAAATTCGGACTTATTTTCTGGAGCTATCGTTTGGCTAGCATGGCGGCGACGGAACCACTTTATTTTTGAGCCAACAAACGAGGGACGTGAGAGCCTTCTTCATGGCGCGAGTCGGCTGTGCCATGAAGCTGTCCGTGCTGCAAGTCTGAATAAACAAGCCATGGCACGATCGGCGCATACGGGAGTTGTGATGCGTTGGATTAAGCCGCCGGCAGGTTGGATAAAAGTAAATGTGGATGGCGCATGTAATATGAGTTCGGGCATGGCGTATTGTGGTGGGGTTGGACGTGATAACTCTTGCGGATTGATTTTACTAGGAAAATAGAAATTTGCTCTAGCTTTGAGGCCGAGGTATGGGCAGTGTACGAGGGGCTAGTGACTGCTTGGGCGTTGGGACATACGCGTGTCATTCTTGAGATGGACAACAAAGAGGTCTATGAGGTCTTGATGATGGGCGATCCTACTCGCCTCTCATCCTCGCTCCGGGGTCATATTGCTTCCATGTTGGATAAGGATTGGGAAGTATGTTTTTCATGGGTTAGGCGTGAGGCGAACTCTAGTGCGGATGCAATTGCGAAGTTGGCCAAGGAGTTACCGTTACCGTGTTATCGATTCCTCGACCCTCCTCTGAGTGTCATGGATGTTTTACGGGCAGATTGGATAGAGTAATAGTGTGCATATTGTTTGTTGCCAGGGAATTATCTGTTGGTAGGGTGTAGATTGGCGTGTGGCTTTGATGGCTTGGTTTTCTGTTGGTTCTTGCTCTCGTGGTGTGCTGGTTGGAGCGATGCTGGGTGCTTTGTTGGTTGCTGCTGTGCACGATTGGGAAGGGCCTGGCGTTGCTGTGAGTGGCTGGAATGACCTGGTGCTGCTGTTGCGCTGAAGGGTGCTGATTGGGCAGCGTGGTTACTTCGTGGGATGCATGTTTGCCGTGCTGCTTGGGCACTATGTTGTGTCTTGATGATGTTTGTTTTCTTTTGGCTTATTTCGCTTTTGTATCGCCCTACGTCACGTACTCTTTTTCCTCCATTAGGCTTAGGGAGGTTTTTTAATGAGGCGGGTCGTAGGTGCGTTTCCCCTTTTCGTTCAAAAATAAAATAAAATTTATAAAGATATAAAAATTGTAGAAATATATTATACACAATATAAAATATATTGAAAATATATGTAAAGGATAATTTCCCGCAATAATTAAAAACCAGCCACACGTCCCATTTCTTTTTTATATTAAACTATTATTATTTTAATGAACACCATGGATGGAGGCAAAGAAAGTGATTGAGAGGTTGAAGTTTTTATTATTTAATAGGATTATTTTTATCATGCATTTTTAAATTAGGATTTAGATTTTAATTTAATTCCAAAATTTTAAAATGGTTTACTTCAAATTTTAAAGTACCGATATATAATATCATTCAAGTCTTTTTATTAGCCTAGTTGTGCATTCAGTTTTAGTTCTTATATGGCATAGAATATATTTAAAACACGTGGATTGTATTTTATGCATAGTTTGTATCTGCTATATTTGCATGGACAATTTATACCTAACATGTTAAGGGGATATAAACAGTATTATTACAATTTATCAGTATGATTGAAGTTGTTCATTTGATAAATGCACATATATTTAAAATTTAATTAAAATTCAACAATATATTTAACATTAAATTTGAACTAACATAAATGATTTATTGGTGGAACGGTTATAATTTATTGTTCAGACAAAAAAATGACAAATCTATATTCCCGCTTGTTGATAGGTTTCACAAGTTAACAGAAAACATTGATTTAATGCTTAAATCTGAACCTAATTAACGAAGCTGGAATAGCTCAGTTGGTTAGAGCGTGTGGCTGTTAACCACAAGGTCGGAGGTTCAAGCCCTCCTTCTAGCGTTTTTTTCTTTCTTTGCGTTTCCTTCACACAACTCCACAGCCCAACCCAACCCAAGATCCAACGTATGGGTTAGCTCAACAATGTGCTAGATTTCTTAATTTGTAGCCCAAATGCTCATCCCAGATATAAAGGAAAAGGTATTTTATTTCATTTTAATTATCAACTCTACTACTTATATTTCATTATCAATTATTTAATTTCTATAAAAAAGAAACATTTATTTTATGTTATACCCATTTACTATTATTCTATCTATAATATTTGCATCATATTAACAAAATTATTTAGTATTATCATAGTAAAACATTTAATTACTAAATTGAGAGAAATTAACAAGTTAAAGTATCAAATGTATTAATAATAAAGGCAAGTTTAGCATTTTGGTTGGAACACAGGGTACTCGCCACAATGGATGAGGCATCTGATTTAGAGCCAGAGGGTAGGACGCGAATTTATATCTTCTCTAAACCTGTGTTTTGGACATGCATGTACACCTAAAGTTTGCAATATACTTTCGTTCTCCAAACCTTTCTAGTTTCTCCTGCACGGCTACACCCATTATTTCTAATAATATTGTTGATATAGTGATACAATATTTGGGCAATTATATCTCTAACCATAATCTCATATAAAAAATATCAATATTGTAATTTAAGATTAAGTCTTAACGATCTTAGAAGTAGACCACTTCTATTCAATATAAATTCTTGACGTTTTCTGGACCAAACTTTATTTGATATGATTGTATTAACATAAAGAAAATTAAATTTGTCATTCAAAATCAAACTTTAACGACTACCAGAATGAACCTTATTAATTCAAGATTAAGTGCCAAAAAGACCCTTAGATCACCTCTCAATCAATTTTTTAAACTCATTTTTATTATCAAATTTCATCGACCTTTGAAATGAATCATATCATTCCAATATTAAGTCTAAACAATTCTTAGATCGAAGTTTTTTTTTTTGAAAGAATCAAAAGATTTTATCCATAGATTGTATCTCTATTTTTATTAATAAAAAAATTTCAGTTGTCTCCAAATTTTCAAATCATGTTTTGACTATACAAATTTGATGATTAATGAGGATTGAAGATATTATATGGTAGATAATATAGAAGTAAATAATAACAATTTTTAAGCAATTAATAATAAAGGTAAATGTAATAGTAAATGATTTATAATATGAGTGCAAATATTATGGATAAAATAATAGTAAATGGTATAATTGATACCGAAATGTAATAGTGAAATTTATAATTACAAGGGTAAAGTAAATAATAAAAGAGTTATATTTTGATACACAAATAGTATAAAAAAATTATACAACCCTTATATAAAATCTAAACTCTATTCATAACAATTTCATACCTAAACCCTAAACTAAACCACTAACCTCTAAAATTTAGAATTCTAGCACACTGTTGGGCTAACCCATGCGTTGAATCTTGGATTGGGCTGTGGAGTTGTGTGAAGGAAACAAAAAGAAAAGTAGAAAACGCTAGAAGGAGGGCTTGAACCTCTGACCTTGTGGTTAACAGCCACACGCTCTAACCAACTGAGCTATTCCAGCTTTCTGATTCAAGTTAAGATTTTAACTTAAACATTCGTTACCATTTTGTTAACTTGTGAAACATATTGGCGAGCGGGCATATAGATTTTTCATTGAGAGACGCAATCAGTAAACATGAATTCCCATCTTTGTCTACATGTTGTGTTTCTCTTTCTCATAGTCATTAACATGTCTTTTGGTCCAACACATACAAACTCGGGGTCATTCACATTAGTTTCCAGTGTTCTTGTTAACTTACTTTGGAAAATACTAATTTGCTGTCTTACGCCCAACATATACAAGTATACCAGATTCATTGATTGAGGGCTGAGCCAATATATCATAAGCTTGGATAGCGCTCTGCTTTGATTTGGTTCAACCATCTGCCTTATTTATTTAAATCCAAATCAACCCCATTTCTGTATTCCCTTATATGTTGAAAACATTTGCAACTGTAATTGTAAAATAACATCCCAAGCACTGCTTCATCCTAATAGGAAAATCTCTTTAACCCCATTTCTGTATTCCAATGTGTACGGTGTGCGTCTTATTAAAGGCTAAGAAAATTAAACAAATACTAACAACATATGAAAAAAACACACAACTAGAATTGCGTCAAAAACAGGAAAGAATCCAAATTTAGAAGCTGCATTACAAAAGTTTGAACTTTACACACCACTTGAGCTCAATCTAAAAGCGGGGTTGACAAAAGATGAAAAAAAACACCAACTTTCTTAATCAACCCTGCCAATACCATCATTAATGGATGATTTAGGTTCAAGCACGCGGCAAAAAAAACAAAAATCTTTGGATCCATCTCAAAATATCATCCTTCAAGGGAAAAAAAACTGAATTCCCTTAATCCAAGCAAGCAAAAGTAAAAAAGAAAATATGGGAATCATACGCCACTTACCAAAGGGGGTCCTGCTCAACACCATCTTTGTTCTAGTCAATATGCTAATGGCCTCCACTTCCTTCTCTCTCTCCCGCTCAGTTCATCCAATCCTTAAATGCACCCCTTTTTCATCTTCTCCTTATTGTCCCCGTTTTGCCCCCAAGGTTTTGCTTAAATCCCACACTTGTCCTCTCTGGTCTTCTTCTTTCTCCTTCTGCCTCCAGACGTTTCATCGCTCAACTTCTCCTTATCTCTCTTCCTCTTCGTTTTCTTCTATCTCCCCTCCTTCAATGGCTTCTTCAGTTCCTGCTGATGATGATATTGAGTCCAATCCTCTCTTGCAAGATTTCGACTTTCCACCTTTTGATGTTGTTGAAGCCAAACATGTTAGGCCTGGGATTCGTGCCTTGTTGAAGAAGCTCGTATGTCATTTTGATATTTTCTGTTGTTTTCATTTCTGGGGTTTTTTAATTTTACCTTGCTCTAGGGTCCAATGTTGTTTTCAGTCCTTGTTTGAGAATTCAAAACTTTTGTTGCCTTGATTTTTTTTATTTGTTTTGAATTTTAAATTTTGAAGCTTGTGATGTTCTGGTATCTGGATTTTTTTAGGTATTTTGATTTTGATATGTTTGTGTTGGTTGAGTAGGAGAGTGATTTGGATGAATTGGAGAAGAAAGTGGAGCCTTCATGGCCAAAGCTGGTGGAGCCATTGGAAAAGATTGTTGATCGGTTGTATGTTGTGTGGGGAGTGGTTAACCATCTTAAAGCTGTTAAAGACACAGCTGAGCTCCGTGCTGCCATTGAAGAAGTCCAGGTACATTATCTTGTCTTTATGTTCTCCATTTGCAGACAATCAAAAATGTAACATGCAGTATGTACTGTAGCTTGAAGTGCCATCTTCAATTCTTCAGTCTTTTAGACATCTAATAACTTTCTCGTTTTTATCTTAGATTAAGCCATGAATTTTACTTGTATTGTTTTGGCATAAATCATAGTACCTCTAGCATTAGCATACAGCATAATATGGTAGGAGTTTTCTTTATTATTATTTTTTTTTATTTTTATTGGTTGAATCAGGAATGTTGGTATACCTATTGGTCTTGGAGGAATTTGGTTTGGCAGTTGATCAATTTGATCCTAGTATTTTGCAGAGCTTGATTAAGTAATGCATTGGTGCATTACTCTAAACTTCTTGGTCCTTACTATGTTTAGCTTTTCCTTACAGCCTGAAAAAGTTAAGTTTCAACTAAGATTGGGACAAAGTAAACCCATCTATAATGCCTTCAAGGCTATTAAAGAATCTCCTGATTGGAAATTGCTGAGTGAAGCTCGCAAACGTATTGTAGATGGTAAGTCTATGTAATTATTTATCTTTATATCTAATATGGGGAGTTATTGTTCTGCTTTCATTTTGGCTCCTTAATTCAATGTTAGAACCACTACCTTAATTTGGTTGTTTGATATTGGCTGATACTAATTGCAAAGTCTAATAGTTAACATGCTCCAATAGATATTAATATGAACATACTGAAGAAAAAAAGAGAAGAAAAAAATTAAAATTTTAGTGATGCTGCATCTAGATACTGCAGATTTAAAACTGTTACCGTTGCTGGGTGCTTCTTCCATTCCTTTTAGTTTCTGTGAGTGTTTGAACTCATAACTCTTTTGTTTTATGTTTTCAGCCCAGATAAAGGAAGCTGTTCTTAATGGTGTTTCACTTGAAGATGATAAAAGAGAACAGTTCAACAAAATTGAACAGGTAAAATAATATGAGTTTTGAAGTTTAAGTAACACATATGCATTATACTACTTAACCATTTTATCTTTTGAATTCAGCGTCTGTGCCAAGTAAAATGAGGAGAAAGTAATTATACAAGTTTCTTTTTAAGTTCTCGGCATTTTGTCTTCTACAAAATTTCTTCATATAACCATATTAAAATTTATGCTCAATTGTGTCATGTTCATTTTTGGCTATTCTTTTCTATTTACTTTGAGCTGATTTGCAGGAACTGGAGAGGTTGTCTCAAAAATTTAGTGAGAATGTTTTGGATGCCACAAAGAAGTTTGAAAAGTTGATAACTGATAGGAAAGAAATTGATGGTTTGCCTGCTACTGCTCTCGGGTTAGCTGCACAGTCAGCGGTGTCTAAGGTTTTCTTTTCCAGAAGTTGCCATATGCTTGCATTTATTAGTGGTCTTTCATTGTCAAGTCTCATGCAGTTTCTGTTTTTCTGTCATGTAATATTTTTTATCTCTTGGTTCTCACCCAGGGTCATGAAAATGCAACTGCTGAGAACGGGCCATGGATGATCACACTAGATGCTCCGAGCTTTATTTCAGTTATGCAACATGCTCGTAACCGTGCTTTGCGTGAGGAAGTCTACCGTGCTTATATAACCCGGGCATCAAGTGGGGACTTGGATAATACACCAGTTATCAATCAGATATTGAAACTTCGTTTGGAAAAGGCTAATCTTCTCAATTACAATAATTATGCCGAGGTATGACTCCAGAGTATCTTTAAGACTGCATCCTTTTCATAGGCTGACTGAAGCATACTTGATCAGGTAAGCATGGCAACAAAAATGGCTACTGTTGATAAAGCTGAGGAACTATTAGAAAAGCTTCGGAGTGCTTCGTGGAATGCTGCTGTCCAGGGTATTATGTTATAGATATGGTTTCTTTTTGGGTTGAAAAGATTGCCAATGTTTCGATCTTTGATTTATCGTGTGAAACTTTTTAATCTGTTTTCATTAAAAAGACTAATTTATGTCTGACACTTTTTGTTCTTTTTTATTTGTTACATTCTAAAGTTTAAAAATTGCCGATGCTGTTTTTGTTGTCAGGAATACAATAAAACGCTAGCTTATTTTAAATGAAACTTCAGTTACAGAAATTGGTTTTGTAGTCGCTTATATTACCTTCTCTCTGATTTGATTTCGAATTGATTCATCTTGGTATTGCTGACAAGTTTATGGTGTACTCCGGAAAGTTGCTTTTTCTTTGATACAATTTTAGAACTTGATTTTGCCCAAGCCACCATGTCTTGCTTTCCGTATTTCTCCTAAACACAGCTCCTGTTTGATATTTTCACTGCTAGTGCAAGCTTTTCTATACAAATGGTACATGGAAAGAAATTTAAAGCATATGATCATTTCTGGTCCTTGCAGATGTTGAAGACTTAAAAAGTTACTCCAAAAGTCAGGGTGCTCCAGAAGCTGATAATTTGAGCCATTGGGACATGAGCTTCTGGAGTGAGAGGCTTCGTGAGTCAAAATACGATATCAATGAGGTTGACTCTCTCGCTCTTCTCTATTTGTTAATTAAACCACACCTTCAAGACCTCAGTTATGTGGATAAAACTTATGTCTTTCCTGGTGAAAAAAAATTATACAGGAAGAACTCCGGCCATATTTCTCATTTTCAAAGGTTATGGATGGCCTTTTTAACCTTGCTAAGATACTTTTCGGTATTGATATTGAACCAGCTGATGGTCTAGCTCCTGTAAGTATTTCTTGGTTCCCCTATACTTTTCTTCGCTGCCTAGTACACGGAATATTAATTTTACATCCAACTAAATTTTATTATTATAATTATTATTTTTTTAAAGGTTTGGAACAAAGATGTGCGATTCTACTGCGTTAAAGATTCTTCAGGTAGTCCAATTGCCTACTTTTATTTTGATCCATACTCTCGTCCATCAGAGAAAAGGGGAGGTGCATGGATGGGTGAGGTCGTTTCTCGGAGTCGAGTACTATCACAGAATGGTACCACCTCAAGGTTACCTATTGCCCACATGGTGTGCAATCAAACGCCACCATTTGGGGACAAGCCAAGCCTCATGACATTCCGTGAAGTAAGTTGAAGATATTGGTTTTAAGTATGATGATAATGCTAATAAATTCTTGTATTCTGATTTCTGAATGATTATAAATGGAAACTAAGGTTCAGGCCATGAAGCCTAGAGCTTTCCCCATCTGCAGCCTCTCAATTCCTTTCCTCCTGTAGTGGTGCTTCTGAGCTTATCCTAGAAACCAGGATTTTAGCTACCTAAGCACTGTGCTTTTATCATTAATATGTCAGTTAAAGCAGTCTCATGTAAAAGTTTAAGTTAAAAAGTAACAAGGTGATAATCCTTGATAGTAGCTCGTATTTTTTCTACTTTAAAATTTTTAGATTGAAAGCAATGGTTCTAGTGACTCTTTTGAATAAATACCCATTATATACGTGCATTTCTGTGCTAGACCATCCGGTACTAAGCAACCTAATCTCCCATAATATTATAGTTTAAACTAAGGTCGGCACTGGCATAGTCCGATTGGATGAACATTTGTATGTTTAGCTGACATCTAATCTTGCTTCTCAAGATTTTGGCTTTATTCGAATCTGTCTTCAGCGCTTATAGGTGTGATTTTATGGAATAACAAAAGATATACTTTCATATTTCAATGATTATTGTAGCAATAATGGCTTTTGAATATTCAAAGTGACTGCTACAATTAGCCCCTGTGGGCTGATGGGATTTCTTATTTTCACAGGTAGAAACCGTCTTCCATGAATTTGGCCATGCACTTCAGCATATGCTGACAAAGCAAGATGAGGGTCTAGTAGCCGGAATTCGGGGGATTGAGTGGGATGCTGTTGAGTTGCCCTCCCAGTTCATGGAAAATTGGTGTTACCACAGGTTAACATTCCTAACAACCAAAATTGATCTCTCTAGAACTGCTTTAAAGTTCAGACCCCATTTCCTTTTGGTTGGTAAAAGAAATAAATTAGATGTACATGCACTGGAAAATATGCAAACAAGGGCTTATGTAATAACTTCCTATCCCATTTATGGCTTAGTAAAGCAGCCATATACTTGTGATATATCATAAAGTTTCTTGTTTGTGGTTTCTGGCTTTATGTAACCCTTCACTGTTTTTACTACACTGTATGTGGTATATCCCCATTGCATTTTATCATAAAATTATGATGTGATGATGCCTTAGGAGAAGATATGCCTATTTGACCCTGGGGATGTCAATTATGAGCATTGATGAGCATTGCAAAACAGTATCAAACCCTGGAGAAGATATATCAAATCAATTATGACTTCCATTAAGTTGATTTCTATTTAAATATTCTTTTGTTTGCTTCAGGGATACATTGA
This sequence comes from Hibiscus trionum, assembly GCA_030270665.1. Lineage (NCBI taxonomy): Eukaryota > Viridiplantae > Streptophyta > Magnoliopsida > Malvales > Malvaceae > Hibiscus > Hibiscus trionum. Next base: position 35,652,963 of record BSYR01000005.1, read on the forward strand.
TGAGCATTGCAAAGCATTATCAAACCGGGGAGAGCCTCCCTGAAGAGGTATATATGAAGCTCCTTGCTGCAAGGACTTTCCGTGCTGGTTCTCTAAGTCTTCGTCAGGTCAGTTGAACTTGTTCTGCCCTTGTATCATTTTTGTGTATATATATGTTTCCTGAGGATGTCTTGTGGAACAGAAGCCTGCCCCTTAATATATGCTGGGTACCTTGCGAGAGTTCATTAGCTCCATGTTCCCCCCATCTATCCTTCTCTTTCTCTGGTGCTTACCTATACCCTTCCAAGTTCCAACCCCTCTACGTTGGGTTGGCTTTGTATGTTCTTCCCTTTAGTATTGAGTATTGAGTATTGACTGGTATTGCAGCAGAAGGCAGAAGTGTTTAGGGCTGCGTGGTGAAAAAGAATCCACTTTGTAATGATATTGGAATCTTGTATAGCCCATCCATTTTTTAAGCATTAAAGAATGTATTTTATGTCCTTGAAAATTACTTAAGAGTGCAACAAAATGTGTAGTATAAGATGATTTTAATGGACACAACAGATCTACCTTTTCATAATTTCCGTACCTTGTGTGACTCTCATGTAATGTTTCTTCAAAACCCCATGACTCTGTGTGTTGTCATTGTCTTGTTCTAATGAAAGGAGATTGTAATTTTTGAAGTGGATCAGTGTTTGCTCCACTAATATAATGATTGACCGATCATTTCTAACTATTTGTTTTTTTTTTCAGATTAAATTTGCTAGCCTGGATTTGGAGCTGCATACAAAATATATACCAGATAGGTCAGAATCTGTTTATGATGTTGATCAGAGAGTTTCCAGAAAAACACAAGTAATCCCCCCATTGCCGGAAGATAGATTTCTTTGTGCTTTCAGCCATATATTTGCAGGTTCGCTTCTGCTTCTTCCAGCCTCACCCCCTCTCCCCCTCATGTACCTTTTACGACAACTATTTGGGCCAGATTTCACATAGGAGATTTTTGAATTGATCGACTTTTGTGAATGTCAGGTGGATATGCTGCTGGATACTACAGTTACAAGGTATACTTTTATCTTTTTCTAGTCTCTTCTTATAAAACTATCTACTATGGTCTGATTATCTCCAATCAGAGAAAGACTATATATAACTTATTAATCCTTCTTCCTCTTCTCTTTTTCCTATCTTTAGCCTGCTTTTGCATTCTAGCATGTATCAAGTATTTGTCTGCTACAATACTGTGATCATTTATATGAACCGTGTGCAAGATTCCAATCCTTGTTTTACATTTTCTTTCCTTTTCCTTTTCCCCTTGCTATGTCAATGTGATTGAAATTCAAAATGCTACTTTGCAGTGGGCGGAAGTGTTGTCTGCAGATGCTTTCTCTGCTTTTGAGGATGCTGGATTAGAAGACAACAAGGTATGGAGGTTGCAAAACCTGCTCAGTCTTTTGTATATTTTATCAAATTAAAAGAGTGAAATCAAATCAACTTGATTTCAACCCCCTTCCCTCCCTCTTCTCTGTACGGCTTTGCCTAAATTTGGAGAGCCATACTCCTAATAAAAATTGTTCATTGCTGTATAAATGAGCAAACATGTTATTGAGTGCAGATCCTCGTCTGCAGTGCTGATATATGATGTTATTGTTAGTATTCTTCTTTAAAAAAGGGCATGATCCATTGATTGATTGTATTACGACAGGCTGTTAAAGAAACCGGCCACAAGTTCCGAGAGACCATTCTTGCTCTTGGAGGTGGGAAAGCACCATTGGAGGTTAGTTTATACAAATTGTACAGAGATTCATAATTTTGCAAATTTTTTATTTCATGCTTATGTTTCTTTCCCTTTCTTAGCAACAATGAGAGAAAACCTTCAGTCTTATTGAAGTGTTTGTTAGACTCTGAAATTTGTAATAGACCCTAGAGTTCTTCCGTTGAATCTTCTTAACATGAGATGATGTTACATATCCAGGTCTTTGTCGAGTTCCGTGGACGTGAACCTTCACCCGAGGCATTGCTCAGGCACAATGGGTTATTACCAGCCACAGCCTGAACATAAGCTGTTTTTTAAGTTGCCATTCAGGGTTTACCAAAGGGGCATGGAAAGCAAGTTTTACAGTCATTTACGTTTCAGTTATACACCAGTTTTATGTTCAACTCCGCCCTTCAAACTTGGTTTCGTGTTATCTCTTGTTTCTTCTCATAGAAATGGAGATTCAGACCTTTTGCTTAGATAAAAAATAATATCAGTTCAGTGAAATATTAGGGTGCAGCTTCTAATTATATTAAATATATAATGTAATGTGTTCAGAATATGTCGAGCAACATTGGAGACTGTACAAAATATAATGTTCAGCAAAGATTTGATGGGATTATTATAGGATATTTATTATATCAAAGATATTTACCATTGTTTTGAGCTTGTTTCCCAAGACATTGTCGTCTGCTGTTGACATATTCAATGAATAATCTTTGCTGTTTTTTTGCCTCTTTCAAACCTTTTGTGTTTCTAAGACATTGTTGTCTGCCGTTGACACTTGACATTTTCAATGAATCATCTTTACCTTCAATCCTATGAACTCTTCTTTTATTGAGAGATTTTCTTATGGCGTTTTTCTTTTACATTTTAGCTTACATCCTAACCAAAGCCATGTTATGCTCACAACATTGAAGTTCTGCAAACTTCGAATATAAAAAAATGAAAGAGACGAAAGTGCCTGGTCTTTCATTGAAGATGTAAGGGAGAATTCTTCCTGTTAAGCCGATTATCATTCGTAAATGTTGTGTATTAAGAGGCATAGCTTCTGAAGCAGTTGATGGAGGTGGTAGAACTATCTTTTTCTCCATAAGGACCCACCCAAGCTATACATGTTGTCGATGGACTTCATGTATTCGGATGCATTGTTCTCTATGATCAAAGCATCCTCCAGCTCTCGAACAATGTCGTCCATGCCAATGATAATTTCAAGTAGAACCACACCAAAACTGAATACATCACTTTTTGCAGATACTTGATGGGTTGAGTAATACCTGAATAACATTCAGGTTGCATGTAAGTTTTTTAGAGAGTTATGTAAGCTGTAGGCAATGGCAATTTGTGGTTAGATTGACCATACTTTATGTCTATATTACTTGTCTGACACATTCAGACATGAATATGAGAATTTAACCCTCCAAAACATTAAACTTAAATTTGCTATCAGACATTGATTCTTATTCTGGATCCATGTATCCTGCAGTGCCTCTCACTTTACTGTCACCTTCTTGAGGGGCATATTTTGAAAAACCAAAGTCTGCTACTTTCGCACACATGCTATCGTCCAAAAGTATGTTGCTTGATTTTACATCCCTATGCATAACACTGCGCCTGCCATAGGTATGAGAAAACATGTAGGATTTGGTTAATTCAACAATCTAGAAATGAGAAAACATGTATCAATGCCATAGATGTAAGATTCTAAGCTGATAATTTATGCATATAGATCGTTTACCTCGTTCTCGAATTCTCAAGTTCCGTGAGTCGAGGTAGCTGATCGAACCTTCACCAGTCTCTTCCTGGCCTCGATACACGGATCCAAAGCCTCCTTCATCGATCACTGTTTCGTGCTTTTGGGTGGCAATCTCAATGTATTCTAAAGTATATGTCTAATGTCTGTATAGATATTGGCCTAACAAAAACTTCATCTGTGCTGGAAATAGTGTAATCAATAATTTTATCTGGGTATTAGACCCTATTTATTATTATTATTATTATTATTTGAAAGGGAATGTTACCATGTACCTCGTTAAAAAAAAAATTCTAACCTAAGTGGAGTAAAAAGAGTGCACCTGGTAACAAATACAAAAACAACGAGATAAACTCGGTCCAATAAAAGGGGAATTTAAGTAACCCCTATCCAATATTACAAGCGACCCGCGACTATGTCCCGAATAAGAAAAGTTCTAAGAGTATTCAACTCTTCTTCAAGGACCATGAGTTTGAAATGCGAAGGGGAAAGTAGCTTGGAAATGAAATCCGCAACCATGTTTTGCTTACATGAAACCCAACGATAAACCAAAGACCAAGGCCGATCACTGAACGCGCCAATAGCCCTAACAAGATGGATGGAGCTAGACGCTGCAAAGGGGTCAAGCACAAGACCAACGGTATGGTAGTTGTCGGCCTGAACGACCAACTGGTCAACTCTGAAAGACCATGCCACATGAAGATGTCCCAAAGCTCTGCATGAAGCGGTGAAACTACACCAACACTTTTATAGAAGCCTCGAAGTCATATACCGGAAGGACCCTGAAGTATACCCCCGACTGTACCAAAATTATCAGCAGGAGAGACGGCTGCATCGGTGTTTAGGCGAAGCTAACCATGGGCCGGCGGTGTCCATTGATGGAGCTCCACAGCATGGCTACCCTGCGACAACACAATAGTAAATGAATCTTCAAAATAAAAGGCCCAAACCAAGCTAACTCTATAAGCTTCAGGTAAAGGAAGGCAAACACCATTAAAAACAAAATCATTCCTGCGTTTCCATATCTGCCAAATAATTAAAGGGAAAAAGATACGCCAAGGAACATAACTGTCGATGGAGGTCCTTGAGGTACTAACGTTTTCCACTATTCACAACTCTAAAGGTGCAGTAAAGAAGGACGGTTGGCTACTCCGGGGGACGATGGTCTACCAAACGTGACGAGTTTGAGGGTAGTCACAAAGTACATGAATAACAGTTTTTAATGCACATCCGCAGCAAGGGAAAGACGAGGGACTAATGCGAGCTCGTTTAGGAGGAGGGCAGTACACATCCGCTTGAACACAATCTACTAAAGTCTGTGGAACTTTTTCTATTAAAAGAAGCCCCAAAATAGAACTCATCATCACTTGAAATTCCAATAAACAGGAACATCAATAAGTTAAAAACATCTAAACAATGTTTCCTAATTACAATTTTTTTGGTAAAAGCTTCCAACTTTGATGCCAATCTTCAAGGATACAATACATATTCACATAACTAAACAATCCCAATTTTTTTCTCTTCATTTTCTAGTTCAAAACTAAACACTAACTGAAACAAACTTCAAATCCAATTCAAATGAAGTCTCTTAATTGTGTCATAAGATCAAACATTAACAATCCAACAATGGTTGAATCTCAAAGAATACTAAGACAATTTTTACCCAATAAAAACAATAAGAATAACAAAATGAAAAATAACTTGCCACTGTAATTAACAAGAGCAGGAATGGTTGAATCTCAAAGAAGGCGACTTTTAACCCCAAAGTGCAACACCTAACAAGAGAAAACGCTAATAAATAGACCAAGTATAGCCCTTGAAAGCTTGAATGCACCGAAAGTTGTTTAGAACAAAGAATGCAAAAACCCCAATAAGTAGGGGAAGAAGAAGAAGAAGAAGAATCACAACTGAAATCAAAGAATATGACAGGTAGAGAAACGCTTTTGGTGAAATGCTAAATCAATTGAATGTTTAATTTATTTCATTAAATTAAAACTAGGACCAAATTAATAGAATGTATAAGTAACGAGGATCAAATGTGTAATTATACAAATTTTTACTAACTGTCATGTCACTCTCTCCGTTAGGTTCTAACGGCTGGTGGTCATATTGAGTACATTTTAGTAGTATAGTGGTTTAATTGCTTCAAAAAAAGTATGATAGCCAAATCGCGATTAAACTCATAATATGATTACAATTTATCTAGTTTACCCTAGATTATATTTTGCTTTCAGGAAATGAAGGAATGGGTTAGTCACTCTTTGCCGAGGAGACTCCTTTCCCATTGTATTTTCTCGCAGCCAGGGGCGAAGACATAAATTTTTTTAAGGGTGTTATTTTTTTGAACGGTATTTAAGAAGGGTTAATTATTTATAAAGATGTATCATTTTATTTATTATGGGTGTCATTTTATTTATAAATAAGTGTCAATTATATATTTTCAATTTTTTTTTCATATACAAATTATATAGAAAAATACGATTTCTAAAAAAAATTGAGGTGTCATCAGACAGCCCAAAGGTCTTAGTGGCTCCGTCCATACTCCCAGCCATTAGTTTTTGTCTGTAAAGGCGTACAACAATGGTTCCAAGAGCCAGAGTAATTACAACAGATCCACATGCAGTAGCACCAATGACAAGGATAAAAATTTTCTGCACCTTTTCATGTTTTTTTTATGCCCAACACTAAAAAATTAAATTCTAAATCATAACTTTAAATTTTAAATTTTAAATCCAACGCTCTATACCCTAAAACATACACCTTACCTCTAATTTCCTATACCTTAACCACAACCCTTAACTTTAAACCCTAAACCTAATTTTTAGTATGGGACTTGAATAGGGCACCAAAAAAAGAAGATGATTTCTACTTCAATGACAATTACTTTGGTTTGACACCTTAATTTTCGGGGACATGCTCAAGCAATATAGAAAAGAACTTACAGATCTGTGATGACTGTGGAACCATTGATGGAGTTGCAAGCCAGACCTTGCCAGGGATCGGGAAGACATGGATCTCCTGACCAAGTTTCCAGTAAGCCATTAACCATTTCCTTGGTGAAGCATTAACAAATCCTCATTCATCTTCTTTATCTCTATCACTGTACAGGAAGAAATAAGTCAGAATCTTGAATTACTAGATAAAATTTACAATGGAGTTATAGTCCCCATTATGAGGCCATTTTGAAGGAACTCCAATAGTGTTGAATCCGTAACAGTGGTTCGTAGAACATCGAGTGTCACTGTTGTATTCGCATTGTTGTGGATGGTAACAGTGGAGTTTGCTTGAAGGTAAAGGCTTGATGCTGGTTTCCAGATCCTGTCATATCTGTCTTCCGGGTACCTGAAGTTGGAAAATGAGCATCGATTCGAAACTGAATTAGTACTTGTTGATATGTGAAAAAGATGTGAAAATTATGGTTTAATTGCCAAATCCGGGTACCTGGTCTCCCCAATGCCTCCTATGTCAGTTCTATTAACCGGTTTCAGAATATTGGATGATTTATCCTTTAGATACTCTGTATCATTCAAAGGCCTTAGTTCAAGGCTCGATATGTACGTCCGTGCACTAAGCAGATGTCGGTATAGATATTCGCAGCTCGGTAAAACCCATCGACCACCAAGGCAGCCTACGATGATGAGTCCACAATGCCTAATGGTGTGGTACCGATTGAAACAGTAAACTCGATAAAAAAATAATGAGCTGCTCAAGACTCGAGTCGAGCTCGATTTCGAGTCAACTCGAGTGTTAACCGAGTTGATCTCGAGTTGTTTGTGAGCTGCTCAACTCAATAAACAGCCCTAAATGTAAGTAAATTTTATCAAAACTAAAAATAAAACAGATATTATTGTAAGATCATATTAAAAATGCTAAAAAAATAACATTAAAAAGACTGTATAATATATATATATATATATATATATATTATAATCAGACATGTCATTTCCTATTCAAATTAAAAAAATCTAATCCAATCAATTTGAATTCAAATCTAATTTTCAACAATCTAATTTTATCTAACTTAAATCTGAACTAATTGAAATCTAAACTAATCTCGACATGACCTAAACATATAATCTGAAAATACTTAAACTTGAAGTAATTAAAACCTAAAACGATACATAACTCCTAACAATCCAAATTGAAAACTTGAGTCTCAAACCTGAAGAATACGGGCCCCAAAACAACAGAAATAAAAAACAGTCCAAACTCCTATTAAAATATGCAATATGATTCGAAAAAAAATATTTATATAAATATAAGATAATTTAAAATTCAACAAGTGGTTATAGTAGAAAAACAGATGATGCTCATCATAGGAGACTCGTGTTCAAATCGTTCTGTCTACAGCGTGTATGTGCATTGTTAAAGGATTAAATATATATATATATATACGAACATAAACTACTTTGCAATCACCTTAAAACTATTAAAAAATACAAAATAATTTGAATACAATAAATTCCAAATTACCTACTACCGTTTTTAATTTGTTTGCTCTCCTCGCACCTATAACAATATATATAATTTTATAAATAAATAAAAGATTGGATTTCTATGTTTTGTGAGATTGTTGCAAATAATATAATCAACTTTGTGAGATCATAGTTTAGCCTGTTTCCGGCACGGACCGGCGTCGCTCAAGGCATACTCCAAACATTAAACTTCCTCCATCGCTCATACATACAGCAATGACCTGCTGCTTCTCTTTAGATTGTACTAATAAATTAAGGGTAAACTATGCCAGTGACCACTGAACTATAGGGGCGTACCATATTTGGCCATCAAATTATCGAAATCATCAATCAGACCACTAAACTTATTAAATCGGCCTATTTTGACCACCGTCGTTAAAAAATTAATGGAAGGGTAAGGAGGGGTGATGGGGCAGTTAACAAAAAATTATAAAATTATACATTTGGTCTATGTTATTTACCTATTATATTAATTTGATCCTAATTTTTATTTAATTAAATAAAATCAATCAGCCAATCAAATGATGACACATGTCATCTCTCAATTGGGTAAAATTTTTTAATTTTAATTTAATTTATTTAATATATTTTTCTTCCAATCAGGTGGTGACACGTGTCACCACCTGAATAAAGGAAAATTAAAGAGCCATGAAATGACCTTGGGATGGATCAAACCTAGGACTTGTGGATGTTATTTCACAGCCTTAACCAACACAATAAACCACTCTTATTGATATAAGTTGCACCCACTTAGATCTGAATAATATCTAGATATTTCTCCCCCCAAACTCTCCACCTCCCCAGCTCCGTCCGACCTCCGATCTCGGCCACCACCGGTTCGTGGCTATCACCGCCTCCGCCAACGAATCCCTCGCCGCACCCCGATCAAAACCCAAGAGCCAATCGTGGTGTCGTGCTATCGTCTATCGTGTAGAACCACCTAAAGGTACGACAAAAACCCAAGGTTTCCTCCCTGTTTTTGGCCATTTGCACCGCCGTCGGCCGTCTGTTCGCGACATCGACACCACCATTGTGTTTCTCGTACACCCGCTAGTCGAACCCCGCCCTCAGTTCACTGAACCGCCGTCGGGACCTCCCATTCGCCGTGCATCCTTAAGCTCAATCAATTTTTTGTTAACTGCCACGTCACCCATCCTTTACCCTTCCGTTAATTTTTTAACGGCGGTGGTCAAAATAGGTCAATTTAATAAGTGTAGTAGCCTGATAGACGAGTTTGGTAGTTTGATGGTCAAATTAGGTACACGCCCCTATAGTTCGGTGGTCACTGAGGTAGTTTACCCTAAATTTAATTTCTAATGTTTTTATTCTTTTTACTATTTAATTTTTTATTTACTTATTTTAGTTACATTTCACTATCAATCTTTTATCTTCTTAGTTAAATTACTCTGACTTTTTATACTTTAATGTAAATTATTATTAAATTATTAAAAAATTTATGACGCTAACATGAGCGAATCTAAGAATTTAAGAACGGGGTTGAAAATATTTTTTTTTCTAAATAGGGATGCGGATTTCCATATTCCCCCCTTTACACCCTAAATTAAAAAAATAGAACAAACTTAACACTAAAACTTTTTCCCTAAATTATTAGGGTGCAAACGCTCCCCTTGTGAGCCATGTGGCTCCGTCGTTGGACGTTAACATGATAATCCATATGTACTTCAATATTTACATGATACTATTTTGTTGATGGAACAATTTGTATCTTTTTATAAAATTTGCAAATACATTGTTTTTTAATATATATTATAAATTTAAATTATTTACGCGGAACACTATTTATAACATATTATTTTTTAAAAATATATTATAATTTTAAGGGTAAACTACTACAGAAGTCACCTATGTTTATACTAAGTACAAAGTTAGTCCCCAAATTTGAAAAATGACCAGTAAGGTCCCAAACGTTTTCGGAGTGTAAAGAGTTGGTCACTTTGCCGTTTAGACCCGTTAACTTTTAACGGGTAGCTAACATAGCTCTTATAATAATTATAGTTAATTCTACGTGTATTTCCACGTGGACCCTAAATCCCTACACCCCCAATAATTGTGGTCTGAAAATTCAAGAGGAGAAGATATCTAGAAAATTCTAAACTTTCCCAAACCCATCTCTTTTCTCATCATCTCGTTCAACTCCGGTAAACCTCTCTGTGGTCGTCCGTGGCGTGCACCACCACCATCGGTGTGACCACCTCGCCCTTGCGGTTAAAAACTTGGTCACCGTTTACCCTCATCAATCGTCGTTCGTGGAAAATCAGTGACAAACCATTTGATTCGCTCTGTCTTCGATCTCCTCCTCCACCGGTCCGTGGCCGTCACCACCGCCACCATCTGATGCGTCGTTGCACCCAAACCCATGAACCACTTACCGTGAAATCCCATCATCTACGGTAGAGATCGCCTGAAAGCTTCCGCGAAAGAGGCTTAGTTTTTCCGATCTTTTTTTGATTAATTTCTACATGTGTTTCTCAAGCGGCGCTTCGAGACAAGGCTAAGGAGCGCAAAATGCTTAAGAGAAAGAAGCAGAGCATGCTTGGTGAGCAAGCCGCCAAGGATAAAATGGTTGCTGATTTCATGCTCTTCATTGAAGCAATAGAGAAAAATGACACGGAGACGGCCAGAAAATTTGACGAGAAGGCAATGAAGAGTACTATTCTCTCCATGATGAAAGATGGCGGAGGTCACAATGGAGGATTTGTCGCTGATAACGGTGGAAAGGAAGCATGAAAACCAACTTTACAATTGCTTTCCTGGAATGAAAAACCAACGGGTTATGTTTTATGCTTTCAATTGTGTTTTGTTTTGTTTTTCCTTCTTTTCCTTGATGTTGTCAAGTGTCACCTCTCTCCTACGTTGACTCTTCCCCTGTTCTTGTGTTTGTTGGGATGGTGGTAGTGGCCTTTTTTGTTTTCACAGAGCTTTGCATGATGCTCTGATTAAGTATGGGTCGCCTTGCTGCCCCTGTTGGTTCCGTTGTTTAGGCCGGTTGGCCAGTTTCGATGTGATATAGCTTTGTATCCCTTCAGTTTAATGAAATCCCTTGTTGTTTTCAATTTATATATATTTTTGAATTTGATTGGATATGTAGAGACCTATGCCTAATGAGTTGATATGGACTGAGATATTTAATAAGACCGGAGCTAACAATTATCCATGGAAGAGAGGTTGTTTTCGGAAGAGAGGTTGGTGGCTGCTTTAATGGCGAATGAGCTTGAGGTGACAGAGGTGGAGGTTGCCGTCGAAAGAAAGGTTGGTGGCTGCTTAAATGGCGGACCAACGTGGATCCCATTTGCGGTGGTGGAGGGATGTGATATTGGTGGTGGTGGTGGTGGAAGAGGAAATGGCGGACCAACGTGGATCCCATTTGCGTTTTTTATGCTTTATCCACGTGGAAATACACGTGGTATTAGCCTTAATTTTTACAAGAGCCACATCAGCTACCCGTTAAGAGTTAACGGCTCTAAACGACAAAGTGACCAAATCTTTACACCCCGATAACGTTTGGGACCTTACTGGTCATTTTTCAAATTTGGTGACTAACTTTGTACTTAGTATAAACATAGGTGACTTCTGCAGTAGTTTACCCTAATTTTAAAAGTATTTGTTGTGGCACTGTTCAACATTTAATGCTTAATCATTATTTATGTTAAAGTCATTACAATTTGACTAAAATGATAAATTGAGTGTCAAATTTTATTAAAAAAATAAGGACCAAATTGGCAAATGATATAAGTGTTAAGAGTTAAATTTAGCATTACATCTTGATAATATATATTTGACCAAAGATCATAATAACAATTCTCATAAAAAAGTCAGAATTAAGAGTTGAATGGTAAAATATAAATATCTGAAAACGAGAGATAAATTTATAATTAATCTATTTTTAAATATATATAATATATAAATAAAAGATAAAAAGAATTCTTTACGTTGGGGTAAGAGTCCTCACCGGTAATATCTTCACTAGACTGACCAACATAAATACAACAATCGCTAAAAAAAGCAAAAGTAATTCATACCTAATAAAATTTAAATCCAAAATTTAGATTAACCAATGTGATGTAGCACTACTAACTCCTTTTGGATGTTGTTGAAGACGACCCCTTTGATTGTAGGATCTAGAAAGGCAACAAATATTCCTGCAAGTAAGATAGGCTGCAAAAAAATGTTTAAAGGCAGATGATTGTTAACTCCTCAAAAGTGCTGATTTTTATGCTTATTTCACAATGCCTTTACTTGCCTTTGATTACATTTATTTGTTAAATTCATGCATTTACATAAGGAGTTAGGGAGTGGTGTTTATGCCAGTGTGAAGGGTTGCTTTGTTGGCATTATTACAGGCTTGGCAGATCAGGACAGGCTTGGCAGAGCAGCGCAGGAGCAGAAGCAGAGAATGCCGAAGAGAATGCCTTGTTGCAGTTGGCAAAGTTGGACCAGAGATTGCCAAGCTCGGCTGCCATAGAAGTGAAGTCTAATGCTCGGTCATGTAGCCGTTGGACCTTGTACATGTCAGCCCTAGGATTCAAATTTGGATAAGAGGATCAGACGTCTTATCTCTTGCGCATTCAAAATTCAAACTCAAAAGGTTTTATCCTAGGGTTTTCCACGCAAATCTATTTAAAGAAGATCAAGCAAGCATTTGAGGAGAGCTTGAGTGAGAAGAGGCTACACTGTGGTGAACCGAGATCGACATGGTTCGACCAGCTAAAGACCAAGGGCTTGGAGCCATTGAAGGGTTGCATCGTTGGACCTCTTTCGTGCCCATTCTCTTTGTTTTATTTATTTTTATTCAATGGTGATGTTAAGATACGATGATGTTTTATGGATGGATCCCTAACCATGCACTAAGCTTTTATAGTTGGTTGGGGGATGTTTGCGTTTGAAGCTGGTTTTATGTTTGGTTTTTAATAATTCAATTGCCTTGACATTGTTTTCTCTATCTGGCATGAACTTCAGTTTTCTAAATTCTTTGCCATGTGACTACTGGCATTGTTTGCTTATTACACCTTAATATCTTAAAAGACTTGATGGGTAACGGTTAGTTGCCATATACTAAGGAGAGAAACTTCGAAAGAAGATGTTCAAGTACATGAGCGTACTCGTGAAGTGAATCTACCCTTTAGGAGTATAAATTGGAACTTAATCAAATTAATTAATGAAAAACTTCACTATAGACATATATGGGTTTAACATGGTTAATTTCAGGCATTTCCGTCGAAAGAGGCAATGTCATCTTTAAATCTGCTCGACAATAATACCAAGGTAGGATATTATTAAAGGCTGACATGAATAGCGTGAAAACCAGACATCCCTTGCTACCGCTCATCATTCATTTAAAAAATCTTCTTGCTGTTGCGTGTAAAAGAGTCTATCGCAATTGTAGTGCAAGTGTACACGACGCAAGTAGTAAAGTGATACGAAGTATCGGATTATCGTCTCCACAGGGATTGGGCTAATAGCTTCACCTAATTTCACTGCACAAAGTAAAGGAAATATTTGAGAGTTGTCACGAGAATAATAAAGTAAACTTAAATAAAAGAGTAGAATAATCAAGATAGAGAGAATGGGCTGGTATTGAATTGCTCAGTAGTGCAGGTATTGTATTGCTTAGGAACTCCAGTTCTGTCGTCGCGCCTGTCGCTGGCAGCACCTGTCGCGGCAGCTGTCTGTTGGTCGTCACGGCAGCAAACACACCAACTCAGTACGTTCAAGTTTGGCAAGAATCCCAGATCTGCCTTGGCCTATCCCTAGGTCCAAGTCTGTCGATGATCACGTCTTTGATGATACCTCCCGGCGTGAATCGAAGGATGAACACCGATGTGTATGAGGAAGTTTCGGTTCATCAATTTTCTCCTTTCTTTGGAACGCATTGCACCGGGCTCACCCATTTGCTATCGGAGATGGCGTAAATAATACCAGCATCTAACCATTTGATTATCTCTTTACGCGCCACCTCTTTCATCGCATGGTTTAGCCGCCTTTGGGCATCTATAGTCGGCTTATGATCTTTCTCTAGAAGGATTTTGTGCATGCATAACGCCGGACTAATGCCTTGAATGTCTGCTATCGTCCATCCAATCGCCTTTTTGTGCTGCCTTAGCATGTCGATTAGCTGTCGTTCCTGTTCCTGCGGCAGCTTAGAAGAGATGATTACGGGCAACGTATCATTTGAACCAAGAAAGGCATATTTAAGCTGCCCTGGCAGGGGCTTCAGTTCTAAGGCAGGTGGTTCAATAGTAGATGGCTTTTGGATTAAGTGGTTATCCGAAGTATAATTCAAAGGTTCGAATAACTTACCTGGACGATTGCCTAACCAGTTTACCTCCTCTTGATCTTCAGTATCAGATGTATCGGAGTCCGAGGAGTTGCTGTCGTCGGTGCTGTCGTCGTTGCTGTCGTGACAGGCCTGTAGATGGCTGTCGCAGCAGTGACCAAATTTTATATTATGACAGCCCGACCTAATGCAGGGTTGATCAAGGGTTACTTCAATGATGGCCTTGCATTCCTCGCCCAAATCAACATGTTTCATCGATTGGAGAACATTCAACTTAATCTCTTGGTCGTTTACTCGCATGGTGAGTTCTCCTTTCTCCACATCAATCAGTGATCTTCCCGTGGCTAAGAAGGGTCGCCCAAGGATGACTGGTGCGTTTTCGTCTGCCTCACAATCTAAAACAAGAAAGTCAGCAGGAAAAATAAACTTATCCACTCTTACCAGAATATCTTCAATCTTTCCCTCTGGATGAACGTAAGAGCGGTCTGCCAGCTGCAGAGTTACTGTCGTGGGCCGTGCCTTTCCAATACCTAATTTCTGAAAAACAGACTTTGGCATTAAATTAACACTAGCACCAAGATCACAAAGTGCCTTACCCACATATTTGTCTCCGATTACACAAGGTATGATGAAGCTCCCCGGATCCTTCTTTTTCTGGGGTGGCTGCCGATGGAGAATACTCATGCAACCATCTGCCATCCTTACCGTTTCAAATTCCCCAAGTTTATATTTCTTTGACATGACATCTTTGAGAAATTTGGCGTAACCGGGCATCTCCCTAACGGCATCTAACAGCGGAATATTAATATGAACCTGCTTAAAAATATCATAAATCTTTTTAAGTTGAGATTCTTGCTTAGCTTGCTGTATCCGTTGAGGAAAAGGAGGCGGGGGACGGTAATCAGCAATACGTCCTTCCCACTGCATACGAATCTGAGGAGGTTTCGGTTCATCAATTTTCTCCTCTGTCGCGTCTGCTGTCGTGACAGGCTCATCGGCAGCAGTCTGTTTATCACCTGTCGGGGCAGCTTCCTCGGCATGTTGGTCTAAGGCTGGTTCCTTTCCTGTTTCAACTTCTTTTTCCGAACCTGGCAGTTTCTTCCCACTTCTAGTAGTGATTGCCTTACACTGTTCATGTGTGGGTGGCCTAGCATTTTCAGTATTACTAGGGAATCCTCCATTCTACCTCGGCTTAATGTGTTGAGAAACCTGACCCATTTGTGTCTCCAGAGATTTCAAAGTAGCCTCATGATTTGTCATCCTCATCTCTGTTTAATCCATGAAATTTTCTGTCTTCTTGACAAACTGATTCATATTCTCAATATAAGTGCCTGTTTGAGACATAAAGGTGGCCAAAGTCTGTTCCAGTATACTGTTCGTGGCAGCTGGTGGCTGCTGTTGCTGCTGCGGCGGCAGGTGTGTCGGCAGTTGCTGTCGCGTCAGCAATCTAGGTCCTCCCTGATTCTGATTGTGTGCTTGAGGATTCAGGGCGTTATTGGGGTTACTCCAGGAAAATTTGGGATCCTTCCTCCAATTGGGATTATAATTGTTGGAGTTGTAATTCGGCTTGTTGTAATTTCCAACATATTTTCCCTCTTCTACTTGTATTGGGCACTCATCCCGACTATGATTTCCCTCACAGATATCGCATACTTCCTCTACAGCAAATCCTTGTTGACCATCATCATTCAATAACCTTTTCATTGCTTTAGTAAGGAATGCTACCTGTGATTTCAACGTGCTGTCGGCTTCATAGTCCTTGACAGCAAGTACCCGTTTACCCCCTCTTCTTGCAGTCGGGAACTGCTCCTCATTTTTGGCCAGATTTTTCAAAACTTGCAATGCCTCGTCTGGATCTTTATCCAATAATAGTCCATTTGCTGCGGAATCAATTCGAATACGAGTTTGTAAGTTAGCAGCATTATAGAACTTAGTTACCTGATTTCAGACGGGGAATCCATGCATTGGGCAGTTCCGAAGAAGAGTAGTAAATCTGTCCCAGGCCTCGTGCATCGGCTCGTCATCTTCCTGTTGAAAAGTAGCAATTTCATTACGTAATCGCTCAGATAAATGCGAAGGATTAAAACGAGATAAGAATTCACGAGATAAATCTACCCAAGTTACGATTGAACCCGACGTAAGTTTATTCCACCAAGTTTTTGCTCTGTCCCTCAATGAATGGGGGAATAACCGAAGCCTCAGTATCTCCGGATTAACTCCTGGCAGTCTAAACGAACCACAGATTTCCTGGAACGTTTTGAGATGCTCCCTAGTATCTTCTGTCACAGCACCACTAAACTGTCCGGCATTGTTGATCATACTAAACATGACAGGTTTAAGCTCAAAGTTATCAACTTCAATATCCGGCAGCGTGGTCTCCAGCTCTACATGATCGTTCAGCATGTAGTCACGGCATGACCGTCGTCCGGCTGCTGCGGGCGGGTCGCCGACAGGCGGTATAACAGCTCCATCTCTAGTAGCAGGATTATCTCCTCGGTATGCCATTGTCTCTAACTGTTCTTCAAGGTACTCGTTCCTGGCTAGCACGTAACGAAGTCGGTTCCTAAGATTGAATGAACGTTCAACTTCCGGATCTAATGGATACTCAGGATCTTCGCCTCTTTTAGATCTGCGCATAAACAAGTAAACCTCGTGAAAAGCAAGAGTCTAAAATACTAACGAAAAATAGAAAAAGAAAAATTAAAAAACAAAAACGAAAAGTTTAATAAAAGAAAGGTGTAGTTATGTTGCCAATCCCCAGCAACGGCGCCAAAAACTTGTTGCGTGTAAAAGAGTCTATCGCAATTGTAGTGCAAGTGTACACAACGCAAGTAGTAAAGTGATACGAAGTATCGGATTATCGTCTCCACAGGGATTGGGCTAATAGCTTCACCTAATTTCACTGCACAAAGTAAAGGAAATATTTGAGAGTTGTCACGAGAATAATAAAGTAAACTTAAATAAAAGAGTAGAATAATCAAGATAGAGAGAATGGGCTGGTATTGAATTGCTCAGTAGTGCAGGTATTGTATTGCTTAGGAACTCCAGTTCTGTCGTCGCGCCTGTCGCTGGCAGCACCTGTCGCGGCAGCTGTCCGTTGGTCGTCGCGGCAGCAAACACACCAACTCAGTACGTTCAAGTTTGGCAAGAATCCCAGATCTGCCTTGGCCTATCCATAGGTCCAAGTCTGTCGATGATCACGTCTTTGATGATACCTCCCGGCGTGAATCGAAGGATGAACACCGATGTGTATGAATTCTTCCTTAGCCACTTAACCTTGCCCTATCCCTAGGCACAAGATAGTTCAACTATAAACTAGAGAACTTGCTCTTATTTCTTTCGTATACTTAACTCTCCCGATGCTAAGTAAATAGATAACCTCACAATGCTCTCCCGATGCTCTTGCAAGATATTAAAACCAAAATAAGAGAACTTGAAGTTTATTTTATTGAACTTGGAAAATCCTAAAACAAAACAACCCTTGCAACTACTTTACAAAACAACCCGTGGCCCTAGGGGGTTTTTAGAACATGTCGACGACGGGTAGACGGCGAAGGGGTTTTTTTTATCGGTTATGGGGTATTATATTTTCTAGGTTAAAATCTATACCCTTATATAAGCTTTGGGCTCAAGAATTCTAAGATAACAAGGATTACAACTTTAAATAAAAGTAAGATTCTAATAAAGACTTTAATCTTCAAGTCTCCTACTTTTCAGCCGCCTACTTGTTTCATGGGATTTCCTCTCCTTGAGCTTTGGCTTGACATATCTTTTGATCCGGGGCTTGGAAAAATATATGGTTTTCCCACGACAGACGAGCATAATTTTCTCTATCTATCGAGGTCCACTTTGCTTTTCCTCCGCTAACTTGCTGTCGTCCTCTGCTGTCATGGCAGATCCATGGCAGCATCGTCCTCATCGTCTGCTTGTCCAGTTCAGCTCTTCTGCTTCTCTGCCCTGCGCCTGCCTTCTCCATCTACTATGGCAGCAACCTGCAAAATCAGCCCTTTTTAGTAGAATCCGTGCCTTTAATATATTTGTGATATTTTGCTGTAAACTAACCTAAATGCAATGCAATGATGCTTGAATGCAGCAGAAATATGGGTTAAAAAAGGGTGTAAATAATAGAACTTTTACACACTCAACACTTGCCAACGTTGTTTTATTTTCATTGCACTTCTTTAAGTCATTTTCTAAAACAAACTTCAAATCAGTCAACATTTTTCCATTGACAAGTAAACAATCAAAGCAATTAACTCTTGATCATTCCTTGTGGATTCGATACTCATCTTACTGATGTATTGCTTGCGGATCGTGTATACTTGCATGCAAAAGACTCAATCTTGGCATTGTTTTCATATATTTCTATAACATTGCCAAGAGTTAGCATAGTCAAAAAGTTTTTGGTGCCGTTGTCAGGGATTGCAACGAAGTTCATTGTTTTGATTTACTTGTTTTGTTTTATTCTATTAATTTGTTTTGTTTGGTGTATGACCAAGAACCGCCCTAAGACAGAAGATTGGCCATACGTCCCTGAAATTGAATGAACCTTATGCATATTGAAGAAAAAGTTTGAGAGATGGCTCATAAAGGTAACATAGAAGTAGATGGTATCCAAAACAACTAGCTTCCACCAGTTAACAATGTGATGCCAGCTGACCATATCGTCCCTACTAACGTTGACGTGGAAGAAAAAAGACCTATTTATAGAGCACTTGGCACCAAACGTAGACAATCTAATGCCACGCCTAGTTGGTTCAGAGGTAAACATAACTAATTTTGAGCTTAAACCGGTAATGATTTAAACTCTTTTGAATGTAGGCCAGTTCGATGGACCACCTACTGGAGATCCAAGGCAACACTTGAAACAATTCATGGAAGTTTGCCAACTATTTCAACAACATGGAGTTCACGAGGATACAATGAAGTTGAAATTATTCACATTTTCCCTGAGAGATGGAGCAAAATCGTGGCTAAGTTCTTTGCCACCTAGATCAGCCACTAGATGGGTAGACCTATGCAAAAAGTTTTTATTACGATTCCAGCCACCTAAGCTTAATGTTAGGCTGAGGAACGAGATCACGACATTTAGGCAGGCTGATGACGAGACCTTATATGATGCTTGGGAGAGATTCAAGGATCTGTTGAGAAGGTACCCTATGCATGGATTCCCTAATTGGCCCAAATAGAAACCTTTTACAACGGACTTAATGGCCATGCCAGGACGGTTGTTGATTCTTCGGCAAATGGTTCATTGTTAGACAAGAACTATAAGGAGGCAGTTGGCATCCTTGAAAGGATTGCTGCCAACGATTTTCAGTATCCCACTACTAGACTAGGGACGGGAACAAAGACCGTCAAAAATTGGAGCTTGATGCACTAACATCCATTAACGCTCAAATTTCCAATCTCACTAGCATTGTGAAAACTTTGCAAAAGAATAATGATTCACAAGAATTCAATGCATTGGAACCATTCTACACGATATGTGGAGAGGACCATAATGTGGATGATTGCCCTGTCAACCCTGATTCGGTAAATTTTGTTGGCAATTTCAATCGTAACTATAATCCATATTCCAATACTTACAATGTAGGTTAGAGGCAGCACCCAAGTTTAGCTTGGGAAAATCAAGGGGGAAACCAATACAATGTCAAGCGTCAGAACAACAATATCCATAGGCAGAACAACAATGCCATGTTAGGATTCAACCAGAATGTCATGCCATAGAGAGCTCAGAACAATTTCAAATAAGGGCAGAGATCTAACCATAGGAACACTTTGAGTGATTACATTGAGAGAAATGATGCAATCGTTCAAAGTTTGGCAGCGTCAATAAGAAACTTGGAAGTTCAGCTAGGATAGATTTCCAATGCACTCAACAATCGACCCCAGAGAGCTTTGCCAAGTGATATGAAAGATGCTCGTCATTAAAGCAATGAACAATGCAAAGTTGTAACTCTTCAGAGTGGTAGGCAATGCGAGTTAGAGATGACTGCCAAATAGTCAATTGATTACCAAGCTGAAAAGCTAATGCCAGCAGATTACCCCAAAGAGGCAGAGAATGAAAAAATAAAAGATGATAATGCCAGATAGCAATCTGATGCCAAACCATTATATGATGGAAGATCACTATCTAATGCCCAACATCAATTTGATGTCAGACAGAAGCTAGATGCCAGCTCCACCTTGGCAAAGCCAGTGGAGCCAACATTTGCTTATCCACCACCACCTTTTCCAGCAAGGCTCCAAAAGCATAAGCAAGATCAACAATTTAAGCGCTCATTGAAAGTTCTTAAATAATTGTAAATCAACATACCATTGGTAAGGCTTTTGAGCAAATGCCCAGCTATGTCAAATTCATGAAGGAAATTTTGTCCAAAAAAGGAAATTAGGAGATTTTGAGACTGTAGCTCTTACCAAGGAATGTAGTGCCATGATCCTTAATCGATTGCCATCGAAACTAAAAGACCTGGGAACACTCACATTTATATTTCCAGCTGATTTCATCATTTTAGATTATGAGGTAGATATCAATGTCCCAATTATATTGGGTAGACCATTCCTTGCCACAAGCAGGGCCTTGATTGATGTTCATAAAGGTGAACTAACAATGCACATGAATGATTAACATGTTACATTTAATGTGTTTCAAGCTCTTAAATGTGTAGATGAACCTGAGGAATACCAAGCTGATGAGATGATAGATTCCATTTTCACTATGGACGTGGCACAGTTTTGCCAAGACCTAGATTGCAATGCCAGAGAATTGGATGACAAAGATGAAATGAGTGAAGGATCTGAAGAAACCTTGGAGACTGAAGATGTGAGTTATTTTAGACATCTAGAGCCACTATAGTTGGCTGGTAGAGAGATCAAGGCACCTAAACCATCAATTGAGGAGCCACCAGAATTGGAACCGAAACCATTGCCAGACCACCTCAAGTATTCTTATTTAGGTAAAAACTCAAATTTGTCAGTGATCATTGCTGCTGATCTCACTAATGATAAGGAGGAAAGATTACTGGAAATCTTAAGCAATTATAAGCAAGCTTTCGGTTGGACCTTGGCTGATATCCGAGGTATAAACCCAACTATTTGCATGTACAAGATTATCTTGAAGGGGTACCATGGCAAAACCATTGAAGGCCAGAGAAAACTGAACTCGAGCATGAAATATGTAGTTAAGAAAGAGATCATAAAATGGTTGGATACCGGGATAATCTATCCCATTTCTTATAGCTCGTAGGTCAGCCCGGTACAATGCGTGCCAAAGAAGGGTGCCATGAGTGTGGTACAAAACAACAAGGATTAATTGATTTCCTCCTAAACTGTCACAGGATGGGGAGTGTGCATGAACTATAGGAGGTTGAAAAATGCCACGTAGAAGGACCACTTCCCATTGCTTTTCATCGATCAGATGTTAGACAGGCTGACATGTAAAGCATTCTATTATTTTTTGAATGGTTATTCAGGATACAATTAGATTGCCAGCGCCTATGATGATCAAGAGAAAACCACGTTCATATGTCCATATGGGACATTTGCCTTCAAAAGAATGTCATTCGGGTTGTGTAATGCCCCGAGATCGTTTCAACGTTGCATGATGTTCATTTTTTCGGCATGATTAAACATAATTTGGAAGTGTTCATGGACGATTTTTCGGTGTAATCACTAATTTTGTCCCGAAACTTAAACTCATTTTTGTTCACATTTTGGGCTTGAATTGGGCTAAAATAATAATAATAATAATAATAATAATAATTAAAAAATAAAATAAAAAATATATATATAATTAAAAAAAGAAAGAGAAAAAAGGAAAAAAAAAAGGAAATGAAAAATGAAAAATAATATATATATATATATTTTGAATATGCTGGTGTGATGCAAGGGTAGCATCTGTTCAACTTTCTTAGTCTTTTCAAAGACGACACACACAACATGTATTACTGGTGCTCGAACCTGAGTCCCAAGGGATGATGAACATCTACCTTTACCACAAGGACACAAGGGGATGAGCATATATATATATATATACATGTGTTACTATTTTTTGCATCCGATTATGGTTAGTATTGCCTTGTTATTATACGTGTTATATCATTGTCATTTTACTACTACCTTTATGATTAGTATTAATTATTATTATTCGTACTAATTTGATATTGTTATCTATTATTATTATAACTATTTTTTATTGTCATTCTTATTGTTATTATTTAGTATTAGGTTAGATGTTATTATTATTATTATTTTCATTTCTAGTGTCTATTATTATTATTATTATTATTATTATTATTATTATTATTATTATTATTATTATTATTATTATTATTATTATTATTGTTGTTGTTGTTGTTGTTATTACTTATTATTATTATTACTATCGTTATTTAACACTACTATTATTATTAATAATTATTATTATTATTGTTATTAGTATTATTATTTATTATTAATCATCATCATTATTATTATTATAACATAAATAAATAAGCAGATAAATAAAAATCTCAAATCTATTATTTAAATAAATGTCCATTTTACAAAAACTCAAAATAAATAAATAAACAAAAGCCCCAAACAAATGGTAAATAAGTAATACATATTAAGCATCCTAAATAATTTAAGCCCGTTACAAAAAACTCTAATCCCTATTTTATTTTGCAGCCACATCACCATGACCGTTGGATCTAGTCACCAATTAACGGCTCAGATCTCCCCGGATTGAGGAAACCCTAGAGAGCTGCCCTGATGATCTCGCGCCGCACGCCCCAGCACCGTTAGATCTAGGCACGATCAACGACCCAGATCACTCCCAAGACGAAACCCTAGAGGCCCTTCATTTCTCAGCTCGCGCCGCACAAGGTCTCAGCCATTAGATCGAATCTCGATCTAACGACTCATAGCAACGCTCAGAAGGATCCAAAGACGCCACGCGCCCACGCGCGAACGTTCAATGCCTCAACACGCACCTTCTGACTCCCCAGCTGCCCACGTGCGCGTGCCGACCCCTCGTGTTCCTCGACCAGATCGTCCTTCCTGCCACCACCACACCATGCTCCTCTCCATTTCGGAAAAGAATGACAAGCACAGATCAAGCCAACCAAGTCAGAGATCCAAAAATGGCAAACAAAAAACAAAAAAAAAATAACACCAAATCGAAAGTCAACCAGACAAAAAGCAAGGACACCACAGAGATCAGAAAAAACAAACACTCTTTTAATTTTGTTTTTCGTTTTTGGGTATAAAAGCCCCAAAATATCTCATGTAAGGATCCGACATTTTTACCAGAGAAAAATTAATACAAAAAACAAAATTCCCAGAGGTATCTTGTCTTTTTTTCTCTTTCATTGCATGCATAAAGAAAACAAAAGGAAGGGAAATGACCCTTTTTTTACCTTTGTCGATCGAGGTTCGGGTCACGTTGCCTGGTCTTCTCGTCGTCGATAAGCCGGCCAGCCTCTACTAGGCTTGGTGTGGTGAGGCATCGAACAAGGGTATAAAATAAAGAGGGGATGATTTTCGGGTTATCGGCGTCGGTTTATGGCCGACGACGTCAGAAGGGGAAAGGTTTTCGGGATCGATATTTTTTTTTCTTTTTTTTGTGCCTGGATTTTGTTTGATTTGGCCAAAAGAGTCAAAAAAAACTATTTCACATATTTTATAGTGTTTTGGTAATCAACAAAGGGGTTTATTCCCCTTACGCCCCTTCGCGTTCTCGGAATCACCCTTTAAGGGCTTCCGTCTTTTAAAATCCCAACCTTAACCCTTACAATTTTGAATAATTTTTTAATTCCACCCTTGCCTATTTGAATCGTTTTTAGGGGAATAAATCCCTACTGAACCTTCAAAATTTGGCTTTCTACTCAATTTGGTCCTTCAACCAGTGGTGAAATATCTTGAAAAGCCCTTTGATTAGCGCATGTTTAAGTTTCAACCTTCATAATTTGTGTTTATGATTTGATATCGGTATGTTTTGAATGTG
The DNA here is from genome assembly GCA_030270665.1 of Hibiscus trionum. Classification (NCBI taxonomy): domain Eukaryota; kingdom Viridiplantae; phylum Streptophyta; class Magnoliopsida; order Malvales; family Malvaceae; genus Hibiscus; species Hibiscus trionum. The sequence continues at coordinate 35,677,206 of BSYR01000005.1, forward strand.
GTTACATTGTACATCACACATTTTTTTATACGGCTATGTATATCATATAATTTTATGTAATCATGTATATATATATATTATAATTATTATGAGGTTTTCATGTAACTATATACGTATATTTCTCAAATCCTTTTATGTAGTAATATATATATATATATATATATAACATGGTTTTTACTAGATCATATATATATATATTATCATTTGCTTTTCTTCTTCGAAGTAATATATGTATATTATCATTACTATAAGGTTCTTGTATAATCATATCTATATATGTATATGTATATGTATATGTATATGTATATGTATATGTATATGTATATGTATATTTATATGTATATGTTTATGATTTATTTGAGTTTCGTTCTTTAATTTTCGTTTCATTCTATTTGGGTCCATTTTCGGATGTTTGCTTCAGTCTTTCAATTATTTCGTCATTAGCTCGCGGTCCCGGTGTTCGTGTGGGAACGATATTCCGAGTACTCGGATATCGACTCATTTGGCGCCGTAGGACTTTAGATTAGATTTAATTTTGTACTCATGCATTCGGTTTTTCGTTTTCTAAAAAAAATCTAAAATTGTTTTCAAAAGTGCAATGTCCTTCTATTCGAAAACGAACGAGGCCAGTACCAGTCGTAGTGGTGGTGGTTCGGATGTTTGTTCTCGAATATTAAGATTTTCGGAATTTACTTGCGTGTATAACCAAGTTCCGGTTAAAATTGTCACTTAAATTCGTAAAATCTGGTTTTAATTAAGCAGTAAAGTTTTGGTACCAATTTTTGGCATGTCGAGGGTGTTAACCCTTCCTCGCGTGTAACCGACTCTCGAACCCTTTCCAATCTCTGGTTTCTATTTTCAGTGTCCGGTCAACCATTTTAAAGTGGTCGGTGGCGACTCCCTTTATTTTTTAAAACCTTTTTCAAATTTACCTATTTTAAAATATTTTTCTAAAACCCTCTACTTTTAAAACAATTTAAAAAACCCCATAATATTTTTCCAAACAATTTTCTAAAATCCATTTGTACCCCTCAATTTCCAAAAATTCCCTTTTTAACCCCTAAATCCTAAATTTCTAAGATATTCTTTCCACCATACTTATACTTATATCTGTTTTTCAAAAAATTAGTCGCTACACTCGGTATTTGGAAAAACATTTTTGGAATGTCTTCAAACTTTTGAGCAAATTTTAAAGAGATGCATTGAGACAAACCTAGTCTTGAAAATGTCACTTCATGGTGAAAGAGGGCATTATTCTCGGGCACAAGGTGACCAAGAGAAGATTAGAGGTTGACCAAGAAAAAGTTGAGGTAATCAAGCAATTGCCACCCCAACAAGCGTAAAAGGTATAAGAAGTTTTTGGGACATGAAGGATTTTACCGACATTTCATTAAATGTTTTTCTAAAATTTCTAAACATTTATGCTTGTTGTTGGAACAAAATGCCAATTTTGCACTTGATGATTATTGTTTAAGAGCGTTTCAGGAACTCAAAGAAAGATTGATTAATGCCAATATAGTTGTGGCACCGGATTGGAATGAGCCATTCGAGCTCATGTGCGATGCCAATGACTATGCCGTCAGAGCAGTGTTGGGACAGCGGCGTGGCAAAGTTTTTCATACCATATATTATGCAACCCGGACACTAAATGGAGCTCAACTGAATTATTTCACAACCGAGAAAGAATTTCTCGTGGTAGTTTTTGCCTTTGACAAATTCAAATCTTATTTAGTTGGTAACAAAGTTGTGGTGTATACAGATCATTCGACATTAAAGTGCCTCTTGGCAAAGAAGGATGCCAAGCTCAGACTAATTCGATGGTTGCTTTTGCTATAAGAATTTGATCTCGAGATTCGAGACAAGAAAGACGTTGAGAAATTAGTAGTTGATTACCTCTCACGGCTAGAGCATCACCTTAAAAATGGTAAGACCGCTTCCATAAGAGATCGATTCCCATATGAGTATTTTCTTGTAGTCAATGTCATGCCATGGTACGCTAACATAGTCAACTACTTGGTAAGCAATATTCTGCCACCGGATCTGACATATAAGGCCAGGAAATGTTTCCTGTGAGATGTTCGGCAATATTATTGGGACGAGCCAATATTGTTCAAGCAGTGTGCCGATTAAGTGGTAAGATGGTGTGTGCCAGAGGAAGAGCAACACAAAATTTTGCAAATATGCCATACAACATCATACAAAGGTCAATTTGTCGAGATGAAAACTGCTACCGAGGTGCTGCAGTCAGGATTCTTTTGGCCCACACTATACAAGGATGCCCATAACTTCGCCAAGGCATGTGATCGACGCCAGCAGACAAGAAACATCTCCGGCAGACACCAATTACCACTCTAAAACATTATGCTAGTAGATTTATTTGATGCATGGGGAATAGACTTTATGGGCCCCTTTCCCCATTATTTGGTAACCTATATATCCTTGTGGTCATTTATTACGTGTCAAAATAGGTTAAAGTTGTTGCTTTGCCAACTAACGATGGCAAGGTCGTTGCCAAATTCTTGCACAAGCATATTTTTACTCGATTTGGTGCCCTTAGAGTTATTATCCATGGTGAAGGTACACATTTTAAATGCAATCTAATTTCTAAAGCTTTGTGCAGGTATAGAATTCAGCAGAGGATTGCCACGGCATACCATCCTAAAAAAATGGCCAAGCAGAGATTTCAAATAAGGAGATTAAGAACATTTTGGAGAAGACTATAAATCCAACAAGGAATGACTGGTCCTTGAGACTAGATGACTCATTGTGGGCTTATAGGACTGCTTTTAAAACTCATTTGGGAACTTCATCCTTTAGACTTGTTTCTGGAAAGGCATGCCACCTACCAGTAGAGATGGAACACCGAGCCTATTAGGAAATTAAAAAACTTGATATGTCATGGAAAGCTGCAGGAGAAAAGAAGTTATTAGACCTAAATGAGTTAGAGGAATTCAGAGCACAAGCCTATGAGAATGTCTGACTCTACAAGGAAAAGACGAAATGATGGCATGACAACATGATATTGCCAAGGCAATGTTAGGTAGGTCAACATGTTTTGTTATTTAACTCGAGGTTAAAATTGTTTCCATGAAAGCTTAAGTCTAGATAGATAGTCGGGACCCTTTTAAGTTGTGAAGCCATATGTTCATGAAGTAGTGGATATCAAAGATTTGCAGACGGGAGCAATTTTCAAGGTAAACGACCAAAGATTGAAACACTATTTGGAAGGCACTTAAAAGAATGCCAAGGAGGTTATCCTCCTGGTAGAGGTTTCGTGATCATTATCATCATTGTTTGATTTTTGTAAATAGTAGGTTAGATGTTTTTCCTTTTCAGTGTTTTTCATTTACTTATTTTTATTTTTGATTTTCCCCTTGTTGCGTTGAAAGGTTTTTCTTTGAGTAAGTGCATGAGGCTATTAGAGATGTGAAGAAAGAAATTTATCCTACCCGCCCAAGAATTGATAGAGCTCAACCCATGAAAAATTGAAAGTTTTTACTAAGTATTAAATTTTACCCTAGCCGCCCAAAGTGATAAGTTGAAATTCAAAATTTCAACCTAATCACCTTATCACCCTATCACTTCCCGCGCCGTCCTATCATCATAACCCTTATCACTTGATACTTTTTTCTTTCCCCAAACACGTAAAAACCCATCATTATTCCCACTTAACCGGCCACATTAATCACTCAACTTAAACACTCAATCTTTCACCCTTCCATCTACTTAAACCCTAACCGATCCAAAACCAAAAACCTTTCACTTTTCCCTCTATTTTCTTTATCAAGCAAGAACGCCAAGAATCAGTCTTCCCTCTTCTTCATTTCAAAATCGCTCAAATCTTCTACTTGTTTCCATGGCATTTTCATCGACACCATTCAAGATCTTCTTCAATGAAAAGATCCACAAGAAACACGAGGAAAACTTTTCCTTGAGAACATTTTGCTACGAAAAGAACTTCGATCTCAAGGATGAACCCAACTTTGGTTATTTGCCAAAGTTCATGGCGGTGGTAACCAAACACAAGTGAGAGTTGTTCTACCAAAAAACGGGAGAAGTTTACTCCAACATCATCTGAGAATTCTATGCCCATCTGACAACCAAAGATTCACCCTTTTTGATGATACGAGGTACGCGTGTACGATTTGATGAAGGGTATATTAATGTCATGTTTGAGTTGGATTGTGTAGAAAATGAACATCTTAAGTTTGTTGATTCAATGGACACTGCCAAGAGGCAGAAGCTGCTGAAAGATTTGTGTGAACCTGACACCAAGTGGACTGTTTCGTCGAAGGGACATCAGACAGTCAAGCGGCTTACATTAAAATCACAGCCGAAGGGGTGGAATCACTTTTTAAATGTGAACCTAATGCCAACTACCCACAATGAAACTGTATCAAAAGAAAGGTTGGCACTGTTGCACTCCATCATTATGGGCAACAAGATCAACATCGGCTGACTCATCATTGAGGAAACCTATAAGTGTGCTGGTAAGAGTAATGGTAGTTTGTTTTTCCCGTTGTTGATTTCTAATATTTGTATGAATCATGGTGTGCCAAATATCGATTCAGACAAGGTCCAAGAAACCAAGGGAACAACCATCACGCCTGACCTGCAGAGTTAACTCACTGCCACCGAGTCAAAGGACAAAGGCAAGGGAAAGGCAATAGAGACAACGCCCAAGCCCAAGGTGTCAAAGGCAGAGCCTGACACTCCTATGCCAACTAGTTCAGTCGCAATGCTTTCCTAAATCTACCAATGCCAGGAGACCATTCTTCAAAAGTTAGAGAAAGCTAAGGAGCAAAATATCAAGCTCTGGCATTATGCTCATGCCAGGGACAATGATATTAGGAAGACTCTTGAAGGAATGTCCCCGGGCGTTTTGTCAGCCTTCCTTGAGTTACCCACTGATATCTTTGCCATCGATGATATGTCGGTCAGTCCTCATTCAGTTTATACCCCGACACACTCTGATGCCATCGTCCCACTCCCAGTCTCGCAAGTACAAGTTGAGTCTGCCAAGACAGAAACGCCACCAGAATCAGAAGAAGAAATTCAAGAAAAACCTGTCGCAACGCTTGCTGCCCCTGCTTCATATGTTGCCACTCCTGCCACCTCAAAGCTGGTGCAAATTGTCAAGGAATTCCTCCGCGACTTTGGAGCTTCCACTTCTACCTCAAAGCTAAGCATGAAAGGAAGGAAATGCATGGCTCCCGATCATGGGAGCTTTGCCAAGAGAAAGACACGCGTCACACGTGAAGAACCCTCCAAAGGGGAATCCTCCTCATCTTAAAACTCCTTGTATTTATTTTTATTTCATATTTTCATGCATTTTATTTTTTATTTCATGTGTTTATATATGTCTACATGCATTGAGGACAATGCATACCTTGGGTTTGGAGGGGGTGTTGCCTCACATCTATTGTCATGCCATGCATTCATGTTTATATTTCTGTTTGCATTTTGTTGTCATGCCATGTAGATTAGCCATGCATACCAAACCACTAAAAAAATTGCCTCGGTCGAATTTTGAAAAAATACTAACATATTGCTAGTGTAGTTTAATTTGTTCTAGAATATTCTATCCAATGATGAAATTTAAAACCCTTAGTTTGCCTATGCCAGTAGAATAGTAATGCCATGAATGCTTGACAATTGATCTCTAGTTTAAGGGAATTGAACTTTCTTTTAACACGTAGTATGCATCTAGTTCCTAAACAAACTTAAATTTTTTGAAACTAAGCTAAAAAAATGAGGATATTTTTATGCCATGGTAAAAGAAATTAATAATGCAACAATATTTTGCCAAGACGAGAAAAAATGTTGAACTCTCATCTACCTTAGGGATAATAGGTAACTTGGGGCTTCGTGGTTTGCTCCCTCTTAGTTCTCAAGTCAAAAAATTTAGGGTATGAGTTGAAGAGTAAAGCCTAGTAATGTCCGCATTAACGTGGGGGGTTTGTGGCATGTTCCCTCTTATTTCTCACACCAAGTAGTGTTACAAAGCAAACTTAAAATATTGCCATCTAAAACCCTTGGCAGGAAAAAATTCTGAGTTTAGGTAGTAAATTTGATTAAGGGAGTAAACGGATACTTGATGCATATTGCTTGCACTTCATGTACTCTTCATGACCTTAGACTAGAGTTTTATTGTTGCACTTGAAATTGCTTATCTGCTTGGCATTACTGCACCGAGATATCTGAGGACAAAACTAGGACTAAATTCTTCTTGCCAGCACTTGATTGACATTTCTACCAAATTTTTGCCGAGGTACTATTTTCATATTTTTGTTTCAAAGTTCACTTGCATTACTTGAGGACAAACAATGATCTAGGTTTGAGGGAGTGTTAACTTCTCAAAAGTACTGATTTTTATGCTTATTTCACAATAACTTTGCTTGACTTTGATTACATTTAGTTGCATTTAGTTGTTAAATTCATGCAATTGCATAAGGAGTTAGGGAGTGGTGTTAATGTCAGTGTGAAGGGTTGCTTTGTTGACATTATTATAGGCTTGACAGAGCAGCCAGGCCCGGCCCTGGGCAGGGGCAACAAGGGCACCCGCCCAGGGCCCATCGCTCAAGAGAGTTACATGTTTTAAATTTTATTCGAATTATATTTATTTTTAGTGGTTTTATTTTTGTTAATACATGTTAGTAGGGGTCCAATTTTTTAATATTTGTTAATAGAATTTTAATTTTTATTCTAATATTTATTATTATGTGACTACTCTTAAAATTTAACTTTTTCTAATACTTGTTATTAGGGGCCCATTTTTTTTAATATTTGTTATTTTAGGTATACTCTTAAAATCCAATTTATTCAATTTTTGTTATTAAGGGCCCAATTTTTTAATACTTGTTATTATGGATATACTTTTAAAATTATTTTTTTCGTTACTTGCTATTAGGGACAAGAATTTAAATAACGGTATACAAATACAACAACGATCGTTACATGACGATAGCGGTAGTGGTGGGGGCGTGGAGCCATGATTTTCTTATAGTGGGGTCATGAGTGAAGCATGAGGTATTGATGATTTCTATACCACTAGAATAAGCATTGTTATCCCCGAACCCCAACAAATTAAGTGGGGTCAAATCTAATACTCTTCTTATGAAAAAATCTATATTACCTCCTTGAAATCCTGGTACTCCAACAAATCAAGTGGGGTCAATTGCACCTCCAATTTATATACTACATCCGCCCATAGGTAGCGGCACAATCTGGAACCGCGATACCCATAACTGTTATGTCCACAATAACGTATGTTATTAAGAGATTTCACAACCGCGATACTTGCAGAGACCGAAATAGCAATTATAATGCCCGCATCCACAATAAAACCTAACATGATTGTAAATACGATCGCAACCGCAGTTTAAAATTTTAATTTGGGGCCCATTTTTTGTATTCGCCCTGGGCCACCAAAAGCTCAAGATCGGCCCTGAGAGCAGCGCATGAACAAAAGCAGAGAATGCCAAAGAGAATGCCGAGTTGCAGTTGGCAAAGTTGGATCAAAGATTTCCAAGCTCGGATGGCATAGAAGTGAAGTCTTCTGCCCGGTCATGTAGTCGGTTTACATGTCAGCCCTAGGATTCAAATTTGGATAAGAGGATCACGCGTCTTATCCCTTGCACATTCAAAATTCAAACTCAAAATGTTTATCCTAGGGTTTCCCACGCAAACCTATTTAAAGAAGGTCAAGCAAGCATTTGAGGAGAGATTGAGTGAGAAAAGGCTGCACTGTGGTGAATCGAGATCGACGTGGTTCGAACAGCTAAAGATCAAGGGCTTGGAGCCATTGAAGGGTTGCATCGGCAGACCTCCTTCGTGCCCATTCTCTTTGTTTTATTTATTTTTATTCAATGGCGATGTTAAGATACAATGATGTTTTGTGGATGGACTCCCAACCATGAACTAAGCTTTTATAGTTGGTTGGGGGATGTTTGCGTTTAACACTGGTTTTATGTTTGGTTTTTAATAATTCAATTGCCTTGGTATTGTTTTCTCTATTTGGCATGAACTTTAGTTTTCTAAATTCTTTGCCATCCGACCGCTGGAATTATTTGCTTATTACACCTTAATATCTTAACAGACTTGAGGGGTGACGATTACTTGCCATATACTAAGGAAAGAAGCTTCGAAAGAAGATGTTCAAGTATATAAGCTTGCTTCTGAAGTGAATCTACCTCTTAGGAGTATAGATTGGAACTTAATCAAATTAATTAATAAAAAAAAACTTCACTATAGACATATAGTGGTTGAACATGGTTAATTTTGGACATTGCCATCGACAGAGGCAATGCCATCTTTGAATCTGCTCGACAATAATACCAAGGTAGGACGTTATTAAAGGCTGTCATGAATAGTGTGAAAACCAGGCATCCCTTGCCAACACTCATCACTCATTTGAAAACTCTTCTTGCCAACGTTGTTTTATTTTCATTGCACTTCTTTAAGTCATTTTATAAAACAAACTTCAAATCAGCCAACAATTTTCCCTTGACAAGTAAACAATCAAAGCAGTTAACTCTTGGTAAATACTTGTGGATTCGATACTCAGCTTACTGTTTATTACTTGTTGGTCGTGTATACATCCATGCAAAAGACTCAATCTTGGCACTGCTTTGATATATCTCCATAACATTTCCCACTCTTTTACCAAGCGTTAGCATAGTCGACAATGATGAAAATGTGAAAAGGGTGGCTTGAAAATGGAGAAATAAAAGGGGTGAATTTGTAAGATGGTGATGGTGTAAAGTTTGTTCAGGTATGGTGATGGAAGGGGCTAAAAAATGAAGATAATATTTAAAATAATTCAAGGAAGAAACTATGCTATAAAGAGCATAACCTCATACCTTATAAGAACTCGATTGAGGGTGGTAACAAGGACTTTAACCCACTAGATAGCGATCTACGAACCAAAAGTATCAAGGGGAATAGATGGGGATGACGCCACAAGTACAAGTACTTGATAATTCGATAAAGTTCAATGAAGAACTTGAAGAGAGAAAATTCTCACAAAAGGAAATTTTATATAATGTATGAGATGCCTTACAAAAGCAAGACATTGACTATTTATAGTTTTGCAAGGGACATGGTCGAATGGCTATGCAATAGTTTGGCTAGTGCTTGTGTCCCTTTGAAAATAGATAATTTAAATGAAAATTGGTTACAAGGGTTATGACCGAAGAGATGGTGTTGGTTCGACTGGTTTGGGTGCCAAAATGAGGGGCCTTGATGCTTTGACCGAATGCATGTGTTGGTTCGGTTGTAGTGGCGGCAAAGTGAAGGGACTTTATGCATTTTCCTCCATGGTCGAATAGTTAGGTGACCGACCATGCTAGCTAGCTCCCTTAGGTCCTTAGCTAGGTGCTTAGTGACCTTCCAACTCATCAGCTCACAGCTCCATCTAGCTAGCTTCACCCTACTAGTCAGCTACTTGGTCCTTAGCTCCCATTCAGCTACTTTCAGCTCCCGTACCTAGCTATTGCCATCTTAAGTCCTTGAGCTGCCCGAGCTTTCATGCCTTAGCTTTGTACCTAAATAAAACATGAAAACAATTAAATGAGCTAAATTAAAGCTAGTAACTTAATGAATGTATGATGCATTCTTATGCTAAGTATGTAAATGCAATGCCAACATAGATAAATGATGTGTATGCATAACATAACTAATTATAAGCATAATATAAAGATGTGGATCACAGGTTATGCATGAATATCATATAATATGTAAATGAGATAGTTCAAGTATAAACTGTGATTTTCCAATTTAAAGTCATTCAAATCCTTACTCTTTGGAAATCAGAAAGTTGAAGATCTTTGGAGTTATGGTGCCCCCACCCGACTGTTGAATTTGGCTCTTAACAGGCCCCGTTTCTTATTGGACTGTAGCTTTGAATGGGACCCGGGAGGACCCAACGCTACAGTAAAATCCCGAATGTTATGGCATCGTCTGTTGGTCAATCACGTCTTTCGTCTCACTTTGGTTTGGTCTCTGGAATTGTTTACCTCAACTGAAGCGTTCCTATCCTACGTGCCGTGACCACAACGTATGGGCTACGTTCCGCTTGCCTTGACAAGGCCCATCTCGTGTAGAGTGGGAGCCTGTCTCCGGAGGGAGCTCTCAGGCGAGTTTCGAGCGTATCCCTGTTGTCTCAAGCCCCGACTGATCGTGGATGGATCGTTGCTGTATCTGCCGAGTTTCAGCTGTTGTTCAAAGCTAACCCTGGTTGCACCAGTGGACACTACCTTTGTTTCAGCATCTCGTGTATGCTGGTTATTTTCCGCTGATTATGGTCCCCACGACAGCTTATGGCTCGTGGTTTTGGTTTTCGGTGTTTTAGGTCTTGCATGGCCTTTTGTTTTGTTTTTTCTCAGTTGTTTAGTTAATCTCGTACGTGTACGAGATCTTGTTTCTTCTGTTCCTGTATTTTTCTCTTGATGCTAATGGAAGTTATGTTTGAACAAAAAAAAAGTATAAATAAGATAATAAAAGATAAAGTAAGGTAAAACTCCATTAGAATTAGCTTTGATGATCTTCAATGGCTTGATCAAATTAAAAAATTGGTGCTGATTAAGATCATATCACAATGTTATTTCAGGACATTACTTTGCATTTGCACCCTAATCAAAATATTTATTTAATTGAGCCAACTGACGATGGCTTGTGGACAATTCAACTCGAAACAATTTAGCTTACAACAACATTAATACATTAAAAACAAACAAATGATGAGAGATTGTGATTGGGTGGGTGAGAACTTAAAAAGCTTACCCTTACATCATCACCACCTTATATTAATTAAAATCATCGACCTAATGCTCACTATAATAACTCCATATAATTAGTTTATCCACCAGGCTAACATGAAAAGGTAAAATTTTAGGTGAACCAGACAACCTCTTTTGTTTTAGCTAATCCACTCTCAAGGGATGGATCGAGGGGTGCTTGGGGCAGTTGTCCCCCCTAAAACTTTTAAATTACCTTATAGTATAGATATTGTTCTGTATTTTATTGTCAATATCTAATCCTGGATCCGTCCCTGAATTCACTTGTATGTACCATGAAACTTGAAGGAAGATAAAGAATAAGAGGAAACACAACAATTAAATAAGAATCGCATATTTTTTTATGATTTTAGATCCGATAATATATAGAAAAAAGATGCCAATATCCTAACTTTTTCATGGGGGAATTCCACTATAACAACTTAGCAGATATGGTGGTTTTAGAACCCCACTATCAACATCACCTTCCAGTGTTTTCAGCCAAAACCTAACCTTTCATTACTTGATTTGGGGGGCATTGTCTTGTCTCTTTTTCATTTCATGTATTTATTTAGTTTATAGAGATCAAAATTAAAGAAAAAATGAAAATATAAATGATAAATTATTAGGAAGATGTATGGACTATGGTTATAAAATTTGATATTCATCTCAAATTTTTTTATGTAAAATCAACTAACTATTGTCCACGTGAACATCACAAAACACATCTTTTGAGTGATGGGTCAATAAATCAATATTCAGTAAGACTAATAATATATGCCTCGTGAAAATTAAGTGCATTTTATGATCAGTCGTTTATCTTTTAATGAGAACATTCACAATAAAAGGATTAGTCATTGTTATCGACGATGGATATATTAGTTCAAAAAAAATGTATGCCTTGTGATATAAAAAAATTTAAGAACAGAGATTGTTTCTTTAGTTTAGTGATTAGTTGAAGACTTGAAGATTTTCCCTTTCATACTTGATCATAAGTGCAATTGAAAGGTCATTCAAAAATCCAAGTTCCTCAATTGTAGCACATTAAACACTCACTTCAATGACATTTTTATTTCCAATTTTCCTTTTTTAAAAAAAATTTAACCCACTTAATCCATGTATATAGATATTAGGGGATACAACTCAATCCATACACGGTAGATATATTAATATAAATATTATTTTTATCAAAAAATTAATATTAATAACGGAAATTGAATGTCTTCTATTGCAACAAACCAAGAGTTCAATAAAATAGAATAAAAATGGAAGTTACATCATCTGCCAACTGTTGGGATAAGACCACTTAAAATCCACCAAAGGTTGTTTATAACTGAAAGGGGAGATGCTAAGGTAAGCAATTTAGGGTGGGCCTAAAATGCGGTCTTACATAAATTTTTAATATTTTAATAATAATTTATGTAAGATTAAGTAATAATTTAGTTAGAATCGAATTTATTATTAACTGAGTAAGAATTTGTGTAATTACATAAATTCTTATAATTGAGTAAAAATTTGTATAAATTGTAAGAACTTATGTAGCGTCACTTCATTTTAGTTGCACCCTAAACATGACTACCCAAATGAAAGGATGTGAAAATGATTTTGGAACTAATACACAACACAAAGGGTCTCATTTGATTTGATAGGGTTATACGTTTTTACAAATTTTAGCAGTTGAAGACGACGAGGAAATTAAATTGAAAGATTGCAATTCGGCAGTTGAGATTTTATACATCAATTAATTTATTATTGCTTCTAAGTTTATGGAGTTGGTTAAGACTTCTTCTCTAATTCAACTACGCCACTTGTTCAATAAATTTTATATTAAATCCTGATATTAATCTAATTAATCACTTCATGGATAAATATTAAACCTTAACTAATAACAATCATTGTATTCTTAAATAGTTTATAACTGAATTTTAATTATTGAAATTATGAATTTAATAATACGAGTTATCTTTAAAAGATAATGTACATAACTCAATAAGCGTCACATCGGAAAAACGGATGATGTTCATCTTAGGAGACACAAATTTCAATTCTCTTTCTTTACAAAGTGTATGTGCATTATCAAATAATTAAAAATATGTAGGAACAGATATTACCTTATAATCACCTTTAGACCTTTCAAAAAAAATAATGTACATAAATTAAATTTAAATCCCAAAATATACAACTCTTACTTCTCATATTTTTTCAAAAATAAACTCATAAATATGTAAACAATTAAAATGTCCAATTATACTCCTATATAATAGTTGTATGAAGTGAGATTGGAAGACTATTATATTTTTATATTGTCTTAGCAAAATCAGATTATTATTATTATTATTATTATTATTATTATTATTATTATTATTATTATTATTATTATTGGAGAAACAAAACGTCTTGGTTTAATAAATTACAAAAAAATGACTTTAAAGATGACCCACAATATATTTTTACTAAGATAAAAGTATTTTTTTAAAAATCTTATATATCTTTGAAATTATAAATTAAAGAGTTTCGTTTAATTAAACTGCACATGGCCCGTAGGAAAATTCTACAACGCTCGATGAGCACCCCTAACGACGAGCACCGATGAGCACTATTAATTTAATTTATAAAGATTTAAAATCTAAAGGACTCAAGGTATAATTATAAATTATTTAAAAATCAAAAGGTAAATTAATTAAAATATATTATTTTATTTTTAATTTTCTTTTAAACATAGATCAAAATACTCATCTGTCCTTAAATTACTAAACTCTAATTTTTGTTCATTTAAAATTCAAGTCGCCACCGTCGTCGCTGCCGTCTCCTGCCGTGATGGTGTTAGTTCTCTATTTTGGTTGTTCTTTTCTCGCAAGTTCCAAACCTATATTGATTTCGAAATGCTTAGAATTTGATCACCAAAAACTGTAACCATTTCTGCAACTATGCTTGCATCAGGTTGACTGGGAATTCAATCCCAAGCTGGGTTAATCGCCTTGCTAGAATTGGTAAGACTGATAAACACTGTTTTTATTTGTTAATTTTATTCATGCGAAAATGAGTTGTTTTCATCCAATTTTACTGTTTTAAGTTGCCATGGAAACTGATCACAGCTGGAGGCAGAGGCAGCGACGGCGGCGGCTTAAATTTCAAATGAACAAAAATTAGAGTTTCGTAATTTAGAGATAGATAGATATTTTGATCTATTTTTAAAAAATTTAAAATAAAATAATATATTTTAATTATTTACCTTTTAATTTTTAAATAATTTATAATTATACGTTGAGTTATTTAGATTTTAAATCTTTATAAATTAAATTAATAGTGCTCATCGGTGCTCGTCGTTAGTGGTGCTCATCGGTGCTCGTCGAGCGCTATAAACTCATCATGACCCGTAAATCTTTGAACCGCCCTTATTATTATTATTATTATTATTATTATTATTATTAAATAATCCTCAATGGTCATGACTGCAGATGAAAAGAATTAGAGTGTGTTTATGGAAGGCGGGGGAAGAAGAACAAAAGGAGAATCAAAATCTACTCGATATTGCTTCAAATAGTGAAATTAGGTCACCACTAAAAGTCTAAAATAGGGAGACAAAGAGGCCTTCTTGTACTAAGATGCTGCAATTTCCCTTATTCAATTTACTAATAATGCTTTTTATTTTTTCGCTACCTATTTCTGATGGTTTTGTCTTGATTAATCCGAATCGACATGTGTCGCACATTTAGTTTAGGTAGGTCATGTGTAAATGTTTCGAAAGGGATTTTTTACATAAATAATACCTCGAACTCAAGCCATGCTTAAGCAATACCAAGATGCTTACCACTTGTATCAACCTCGTTGGTTATGCTTATTTAAAATCGGTTTATGATATTAAATTTCAATCCAATTGATATTGTTATTGTTACACTAATATTAAAAATATTAATCAAAAGTTTTTTTGGTTTAATCAATGGTATCCAACTCATTTTTCGGCTAATCCGAGTCGGATTTTATAGAGGTCCTATATGGGACAACCCTCCCAACCCAATCTTTTTCATTTACAACGTTAGTATTCAAACTAGGGGTGTAAATGAACAGAGCGTTCAATGAACCGTTCGTATAATGTTCGTTTATTGATCTAAATAAACAAGTATGAACAAAAATTTTATGCTCGTTTAATAAACGAACGAACACAAACAAATGTGTGTTCGGTTCGTTTATGTTCACGAACAAGCTCGTTTATAGGCCCGTTTATAAGCTCATTTGTAATCTCGTTTCTAAGCTCGTTTATAGGCTCGTTTATAAGTTCATTTATAGGCTCGTTTATAAACTCGTTTAAAGAATGAAAATGCTTGTGGATGTATCTAAATACTACTTTTTGTTATTGCTAAGGATTTTATACAAGCTGTTTGTCAAAAAAAGGAGGTTATATAAGTTAATGTTAAAATGTAAGTTTTATTTTTTTTTTGTTTTTGTTTTATTTATTTTTTATCGTTAATTTAGTTAACATTTCTAAACATATAAACGAACACGTTCGCGAACACTTAAATGAACACGCTTGTGAATACTTAAACGAACATGTTCCTGAACACTTAAACGAACACATTTACGAACACTTAAATGAACATGTTCGCGAAGACTTAAATGAACATAATCTTATTCGTTCAAACTCGATTCATTTACACCCCTAATTTAAACTTCTAACCTTGCTAGTACCTCATCCCGCTATTTAAATATTTAATTTAATCAAATATTTTTCAACATGGAATCTCAAAATTATAAACACGACCTCAGTCATATAGCATGAAAAAACATGTAACGAAAAGGACAAAGCTGAAAATGGCCACATCTTCAACATTCCGTGCTTCACATTGAATCAACCTTTTCGTTTTTTTGGTTTAACATGACAGCTGGCATGGCATCCCATGTTTCTTGTATTGTATCTCTTTGTTTCGTAAGCCACGATAGAGGAGCGAAAACAGAAACAAGAACATGAAGGTTGTTGCGTCTGTTTAAATGTATTTTGTTCGGTTACTGATTTAATTAATAACTTGGCTCATTTTCTGAACTAACCTGTAAATACACGGAATATAATCCTGATTTCATATGAATTACTGACATAAATGATCTGAAATCTTATATTTAATTTTAAAGTGAAAAATGTAAGATTGCTTTTAGGTTGAAAATACAGTTTCATTTAGTATTTTTGCAGGGACAAATTAGCCCAAAGTTTGCATACTCTGTAAAGAAAAAGATGCACTTAAACTGCAAGTTTAAGCAAGGAGAAAAGATGTATAGTGGAACAAAAAGATTGTATAACATTGGGGAATGGGTCTGAATTACATACTCTATAAACTCAAGCGGAAAGATCTGAACCAGCTGAGAATTGGAATATGGATCTTTGCTTTTATGGATAAGAACATCACTAAGCCATCTCATTTTCCAACCGACACAACAATTGGAATCTTCTTCCTTGTGAGGAATAATGGCATGAAACTGTTGTGAGCACTGAAAAGGCTATACAAATTTACCTGTAATTTTTTAAACCTGGGTAAATTTAATTTTAATTTCCTACCCATTCTTTTTCCTTTAATTTTACGGGTGAAAAACTCGAATGGAAAACCAATCTAAATCCTCCAATATGTACAATCAGTCCTCAAGTTGCCAATCCGAAAGGTACTGGGAAACGCGGCGGCTTGGGCGGGTTCTGGACTTTTACTTCGACCTTGTCTTGCCGTGGAGGTTGACAAGGACATGGTAATGCTATGAACTTTGGGATCTGGTCTCCCGGCATTAGTACAGGCAAGCTTTGGCTTTGGTTTTTCTTCAAATCCTGAAACGCAGTAACAAAAACAATTGGATTCTCCTCATCTCGGGTTTATTGATTGTGAGACAGGGAGAGAGATTATACCGTGAAATCAGGGTTGGGTTTGGAGGGAGAAGGTTGGATGTCGGCGAAAGATCGGCGGAGTGATCTGAGCTTGTCCCAGTGGTAACAGCAGGAGAAGATGCCACTCAAGCTGAAAATGATGATCAGGAGGAGAGCTGTGCCAAGAGGGAAGCCGAGGGACGGTCGAGATGCATCCACGTGGGGCGGTGAAACGACCTGATTCTCCATTACAATTACCGCCCTTGTTCCTTCTCTCATATGTATATGAAGGATGAACCCAATTTGAGGAGGAAGAGCCGGATTTTATAACATCAAAGGGAAGGTGTGTATGTGAATGTGACCGATAATACCATGCGGAAAGGTGCACCGCCAAATGCCTTACTGTCCTGGCCATAGTACGGATTTTAGTGGGTCCATATGTCACCTGTTATTATAGAGTGAGTATTCGATCGAGTCTAGTCGAGTTAATTTTTTTGAACTAGTTGAGTTTACAAGTTTTATTTTATCGCTCAAACTTTATTTGATTTTTTATTAGAGTCAAGTT